>WRNY01000007.1:0-600000 GCA_012978405.1 Pseudocercospora macadamiae
AACCCAAACACCGTTACGGTCGCCTTTTTTTTTTTTTTTTTTTGCCTTCCACCCAACCCCACCCACCCACCCACACAAAGCCTGCCTCCTCAGTAGCCTAGATGACGACGGTTAGCGCGCTCAAGAGATACTTATCCTCTGCCACGACCACGATCTCCTCGGCCACGGCCACCGCGACCTCCACCGCCGCGACCTCCACCGCCGCGGCCTCCACCGCCGCGGCCGCCACGGCCACGGCCACGGCCACGACCACCGCCACCAGAGTTCGGGACGAGATCATCGTCATTGACGGCAGCAGACGTATTGTCATCCGCAGTCTTGGCCTTCTTGTTCTGTTCGGCCGCCTTCTTGTTCTGCTCGGCCATCTTCTTCTCAAGTAATTCGCCGATCGATGTCTCGTTGCGGACTTCCATACCGCCCTTGGCTCGGAAGCTGGTGTACTTCGGCTTGTGGTCATCCTGGGCATGAGGGTCGTTCTGCGGACGAGGGGCTATTGCCAGAACCTTGCTGTAGTCCAGAGGAGTGCGATCCTGAACATCTCTCTGAGCCAGCGCATCGAAGAAGACCTTATATGGAATGATGGCCTTGGTGCTCTGAAGGTGCTTGACCATTTCGCGGAACATCTTGGCGTCACCGTTGGTTGCTATCATTCCTTGTCGTGATTTGATGCAAGCAGACCAGCCCTTGAAGTTGCCATTTATGATGAGCCAGCTCTTCGCTCGACTCAACGCGACATTGAGACGCTTCATGTCGACCAGGAACCCGATACGATCTGGTTCACCTTGGACGTTCTTTGTCAAGGACAAGATCACCACCTTCGCCTCTTGACCTTGCGAGCTATCGGCAGACATCTTCTTGATCTTGCGGAGTTCAGGGGCTTCCTTCACTACCTCGTACATCAGTCTGTCGACTGTAGCCATCTGGTCATTGTATGGGCAAAGGACAGCGATTTCCTCGACCGGGACTTTGCACTGGTGGATGAGCCAACGAGCCTGATCAATTACCAGCCAAGCCTCAGCAACATTGACCGAACTCTTGCTGTTCGCCGGAGTCTCGGAAAGGAACTTGTGGCCGTATTCGTCTGTGCCACAGCAGTCGATCGCAATGACACGACGACCGTTCCAGTGCTGCTGACCCTTCCTCAAAGGCTCGAGCTCGTTGATGATGTTCTTGTCCAAGTCGTCGTCAACACTGACGGAGTCAGGAGTCTCGAGGAGGCCATCGTACACGAACGAGTTTATAAACTCCACAATATCCTTATGCATCCGATACTGGGTCTTCAGCATGATCGTCGGGTAGCCCAGCTCAGGATGCTGCACGTGAATGGCAAAGATAGACCGCGCCAGGATGGTATGAACTTCGCTACGCCCGCCAGAGAGTACTACCGGCGATAGCTGCTTGTGGTCGCCACCCATCACCAGATGCTTGACAGTCTCCTTGAAACGTGCCCATCCAGTGATTGAGTCTCCGGGGCTGGCTTGTCCACACTCATCCGAGACCATGGCATCCGCCCGGAAGGATGCGAGTGCATCGTCTTGAGAGGAATTGTTTGTGACGAAGACAATCTTGGCGACGTTCTTAAGGTAATGGTCGTTGAACATGCCCTCGAGCTGACGAAACTCCTTGCTGACCTCCTTGCGCTTCCTCGCGACAAGCTTCCCACTCTTGAGCCTATTGACTGCCTGCAAGTAGGCCTTTGCATCACGGTGAAGCAGCTCGGCAGCTCGAAATTGAGTGATGCGGCGTTGCTTGTCAGCAGCTTTGGCATCTGCGGCAGCCTTGTCACTCTCGGAGGGCTCAGTCGCATTCTTCACAGTGGCAGAATAACTCGGCTTCTCGGCCTTGTCTGCCGTGGCTGCATCGGTCTTCTTTGCCAGCTCGGCTGCGTCGGCGATGGTGTCGTCCTCGTCTGCGTCGGCGATGGTTTCGTCCTCGTCTGCGTCGGCGATGGTGTCGTCCTCGTCTGCGTCGGGCATGTTGTGATTTCCATCCTCGTCGACCGGGTTCGCCTTCTGCTGCTCCTGTTCCTCCAATGTCGGGATCTCCGAACCTAGCCCATACGACTCCCGCAATGGCGCAGATTCCGCCACGGTCTCAATCCAACTAGCCTTCCTCGCCGCAAGGCCGCGATCGGAGATGCTGTTGGCGCTACCGCCAACTGCTTGACCCACGAGCATCTCAAAGAGACCTGCGAGGCGCTCATCGTCCACCTCATCGCTGTACTGAGATTCTTCATTCAGCTGATCGACTTCCATGGAGTCTTCTTCGACCGTCTTGTCCTTGATGTCCGTATGCTTGAGCGTGCCTGAGAATCGCAATGACCACTTCTTGTCCCAAGTCTTGCCATCTGGCATGTTCTGGGGCGGATCAGCCTCAAAGACCACCATCATGTTGTTGACCGCGGGATTACTGGTGGACGTGCAGACAATCGTGAAACCTGCGCAAAGAAGAGCTTTGGCGATAGCCATGAGGGTGTACGTCTTGCCGGTGCCAGGTGGTCCCCAGATCAAGGTCGCACCCTTGCTGGGCTTGAATGATGCCCATGCGGCTTCCAACTGGCCTTCGTTGAGCTTCCCGTGGCGGCTGATTTCAGCCTCGTATCGCTTCTTTGCCTCAGAATTCTCGGCGAAGTACTTGCTCAACCACTCTGGCTGCTGCTTGGCTCTGGGTGGTGCAGCAAGAGCGAGCTCCCGAAAGTCGATGCCCTCTAGTCGATTGTGGCCATTCTGTAATGAACTGATGCTGTTCAGGACACGATTTGCTGCCGTGTGGTCGACCGGGAATTGCACACTGACGAGATATGGCTCGGAAAGGTTGATGGGCGGCACATCTGTCGTAACCAAGGTAGCAGTTGCAGCCAAGTCTGGTCCCGTAGCTCGCAGGTCATCGCAGGTCTTGCCCACGAACAAGCAAGTCGTGCCACTCATGTTGGCTTCTATTCGGATGCGAGTGTACAGTGGTACCTTTTGGAGCATCGAAGCGTCCTGACTGTTACCCTTAAGAGTCATCTCGACCAGGAATTGACGATCATCCGCTGGGCTCCGAGTGAAATGAGCCACGATGTTTGGATTTCCTGAAAGGAGCTGGTCCATTGAATCCCCACTGACTTTATCGTCGCGAGCGGTCGCAAGTCGGAGCTCAAAGCCGAAGGTATCGGCGCTTGGGTAGATCGGAGCGTCCACCCTCGGGAATGCCTTCCACTCGCGTGGATCGGCGCTGAGATGGGTTGTCTGGCCATCCTTTTCAAGAACTTCAACGAGCCAATGAGTGACCGACCAGCGTGGAGGTTCGACCTCGCCGAATGGATAGCTGGGCATACGCAGATCCGAAGCGTGTGCAGCAAGCTTGTAATACCAGTGCGTGCCTTCGTGAGCGGTGACGTAGCAAATCGTCCGGAAATAGTGCGAGAAGGCGTCCAGATGCTTCTGCTCCTGCGACGGGTCCTTGGTGACGAATCGTAGCGAGGTGGCGTCGTAAAGGTAGCCGAGCATCTTCTCTCTCGGATCTACAGGGATGTTGCCACTCTTGATCTGATCTGAAAAGCCCTTGACCTTGTCTTCAGCAATACCAGTGAAGCGCGGCTGGTCCTTGGCGGTACGGTCGAGCTTGACGTCCACGGACAGTAGAGTTCCTGCATCAAAATTGGCCTTGAAGATGGGATCATTCAGAGCCTCCTGCCGGCCACTCATGCCAAGATCCTGCTGACTGGCACGCTTGAATGTAACGCCGATTTGTGTGGCGGACTTCTGGAGGCAAGTAGCAGAGCATTCCCACACGACTGTCTTGGTCGGTCTGTAGACGGGCTTGTTATCTTGAATAACCTTCACGCGCTCGAGAATGATATGCAGGCGGATCATCGGTCGCTGGGTCGAACCCCTGAACTCCAACTCGAAGTCCTTGGGATTGACCTCGAATTTTGTGGCATCCCACTCCTGCTGGCAGTATCCAGCACTGGCGAGTGCCTGGTCCGTGTCGCTGTCGAGGACGAAGACTTTCACTGGCATTTCCTGCTCGCAGTACTTCTTGCCCTTGGGCTTGCCGTCGACGTAGCCACCTGTCATATGCTTCGGCGCGTCCATCTTCCGGTAGGCACCCAGATGGCCATCTGATCCGGAGTGAATGACCCTCAAGCCGAACTTCTTCTCGGTGTCGGCCTCGATGTGTTGGACGTATGCGCCCTCGCCGTCGCCGATGTACCGCAATTCCTCAGGAAGGTCCGTCATCACCTTCCAATAGCGCTCCTCTTGAGGCGCTTCGTCCTCGGTCACCTTACGCTTGCTGGCGAGATGGCTGGTCAGGCCACCGAAGCCGAGCAGAGAATCAGCTTCCCAGGCTGAACCCTTCGCAGAGGAAGAGGAGGGGCCATTGGCGGGAGCCATTGGGTTTTGAGAAAGCTTGAGACGCAGAGCGTCCAAGCGGCACTAAAAAAGTGCTTTAACGTCCGTAGACGATTTAAAGTCCGGAGACTGCTTGGGACGTGCTACCTTGCCCAGAAGGCGAAGGCGCACGGGACCGAGAGACACGAGCGCGTGAGCGCGGACGCTGGGGAGCGAAGGGCTAGCAAGCTGTTTGGTGGATGGCTTTTGAGGGCACATCCAACCTGACGAAGTGTCTGAAGAGAGAAGAGAAGAAGTGCGAAGCCAAAGTTCGCGTGATATTTTCGACGCGATTCGCGCTAGTGAGTCAGTGCCAAAACTCGCAGAGCCTGTAGCAACAAACAACAATCTTTCCCGCGTCGGTCTCAGCAGTCTACTCCGCGCAAGTTCCAAATCTCCTATCACAATACTTTGCTGGATAACTTGAAGGAAACTTCCATTTTAGGGCGATACTTATATCGCAGGCCTGGGAACGTTTCTCTCCGAGTGACGTGTCAATAGAGATCTCGTGAAGATGTCCAAAACATTCGACAGCCAAGCTCGGCGAGTTGACAGAAGTCTCGGCTTGCGTATAATGTGGCAATTCTGCGGCCCAGCACGAGTGTTACCACCTCTCGGCCAGCTGACATGAATGCTTTGGCGGCAGACTGTGGGCACGGTCGAGCAATTGTATTCCATCGTGCAATGAATAACAAGAATATCTCTCTCACGCAGATATCAGCAAACTTGGGATATGTTGACATCTCTTTCTATCCGCTCTATCCTGCTTAGGCATCGTCGGTCTACTCTTTTTCTGATTCTCGGGATCAGTACCATCTTGCACCAGTCCTTAATTGATTCAAGATGCCATGCACTGCGGCTTCTCTATTCCGTGCATTTGTTCCTTTCATCTTTTCGCGTTTGCAGTGGCTTGAGCACACGGTTCGAAGGGCCGGGAAGCTGCAGCGTGAGCGGATACTTCGACATGGGATGTACATTCGGACAGTGTACTGAAACCTCGACGTTCTGGCAGGTCAGGCAGGCGAATAGTTGCGGCAAAGGCATTCTTTGGTTAAAAGAAACAGCGCTGTGTGCGATGCCTCGTATGAGATGATGTTCACGAAGCTCACGGAACTTGCCCTTCATACCTGGCAAATTCCGACGGAATTCGCCAGGTCTAAAAATAACTTGGCAGACGCAAGATACGCAAGGCTCAGCAATTCCTCATTCGCGTCAGTAATCCGATGACGCTGAGTTCACAGGCTGGCGAGAGAGGTCGAGCACAAGGACGAGAATATGTAGTATCACAAGGCGTTTGGTGAATATTCGTTGCGCCTCCTGAATGACAGCGTACTCGATGCGTTCTTCGCCAAGAAAGTATTGCAAACCGCAATTACACCCGAAAAGAATCTTGAGATGATACCTTCGAGATCTGGACCTTCCAGAAAGCCCTTGCGAATGTAACTTCATGCGAATATCTTGTTGCAATACCACTTCTCCCGTACTTCGGCTGGCCTATGGCCTCTTGCTTGGCAGCGAGATCTAGTTGGAGTCGTCCGTACTTGCTATTGAGTCAGTAGTTCTACCAAGCTCAAGAAGCCCGAACAGCGCTGTACCGAATGGACTTTTGGTGAAAAGAAAAATCAAAAAGTCAATACTTTTGCAATGCTGAAGTACATTAGATCCCTCGTATCACTGCCTTAATCTCTTCCGCTCTTGAACTGATGCAAGTAGTGATCCGTATATTCCAAACAAGATAAAACAAAAAGAAAAGAAAAGAAAAATCGAGTCGCTGCTGATGTCAAAGTCTCCCGGACGCGAACGCGCGCTTGAGCTTCCCACTCTCTCTCCTCGATGGATCTTCGGTGGCGGTATCTGGTCTGTAGCTGTACTTGGACGAATCGTGAGAGGATCTTGCTCTGTGGCGCGATGATGAGCGAAAAATTCAACCCATGCCCTTGCCCATCGGCTTGAGCTTCTTGAGCCCTCTCTCCTGATCGGCTCCCAAGACTTCTGATCCTCGCTTCAGAGGCCCGTTGCCCGTGCTCTTCTTCTTGGGCATGGACAGGGAAATACCCGTCTTCTGGCGAGACAGGAAGCAACGTCCTGGCAGGTCCCGCCAGTCTGCGGGAAGCCCACTGATGCTCTTGACGTTCTTATTGTCGTACAGCATCGAGTAAAACGATGATCGCCATGCTGCTGTGGCCAACTTCTAATGACTTGTGAGCAGATATCGTAGAATCAACAAAAAAGGGTTTCGTACCTTTGAGACCAGATTGCTGCCCTCGCGGAAGAGGCGCAAGAAGATATCGTCGCAAATCTCGCCAAACTTGTACAGGTTGAAGGCCCGCATAGCTGCAGCGACGCTGCCAGGCTCGACCTCGCCCGATCCATATATCTGACAGAATGGTATCGTCTCAGATACCCAGTCAAAGGCAATCAGTGTGCACACGATTGGATTCTGAAGAAACAATCTCTGCCAGAATGTGACTCGGAGCTTGTATCCTGCATCGTAGAACTTGGTGTATCCACCACTGTTGCGGACTTGAGCGTGGACGATCGGTGAAACCTTTTCCCATATTTTCTCTTGCATGCTTTTTTGTTGGCGCATCATCCATGCGACCAGCTCATCGCTGTTGTATGTCGGGAATCGCGTGTGCGTTATTTCCAGTGCTTCATCGACCTCTGAGCTCACCACGTAGTTGAAACGGTGCAATGCAACCTCCAGCACGCGTTTTGCAGCGTCATCTGGATGTTGTACGCTGTTGAAATAAACGGCTTTTGGTTTACCTCGTGCTTTCTTCTGTGGGGTTTTGTTGATGTCATAGCCTGGTTTCTTTGAGTCAGTACGGGTATGTTTGGAAGGTGTTTGTCACATACTTTTGCTGCCGTACTCGGTCCTGATGGATGGTAGTTCGTCCGTGGCGGTGAAGCGATCACACACCGTTTCCATTAGTCGTTGCCGAACTTTCAGGCCTGTCGCTGGTGAGGTTGCTGGCTCTGAGTCGTCAAAGCCGTATGTGACGAACTTGTTGTTGATAGGCTTCGGGTTGCTCAATGGGCGCAATACTTCCTTGCTGCGCTGAATGAATTGATCTGTGACGGTCTGTGCGATTTGGAGTGCTGTGCGTGCCATCTTGATACTACGGGCGTACGCCCTGGCGGAGAAATGGTGAGGAAATGATGGTATCGGCGGTCAAATGAGATATAGTGGTGAGAGTGTGAGAAAGAAAGAAGTTATGAAAGCAACTGAAGTCTCATAACCTACTGTGTCCGATGAGCTTGCATGTGCATACCGTGAAGTGAGCTGAGATTCTCATAGGTCGCTGAGCACGAGCTGCGCTACACGGCGAAGCAAATGTGTGCATGTTGCATGTGATTGAAGCTGATCTGACTGTGAAGTGAGCTGACATTCGGACCAGCCACGCATCACGGACAATACTGGCTAGAGAAGCGAATCCATGGACGGCACATATGAGTAGTGCATTATCCTTCTCTAATGACCATTCTTGCGCCTACGGCGCCGCTCCGCGAAATCATGAATATCCTCGTCGTCGGACAAGAATAGTGTGTTGCGACGCTGGTCGGCCTCGTCCTCATTATCCTCAACTGCACACGGTCAGTATGTTTGCCAAAGCTCACTTTGATGCTGTCTCACCGACCGTTGGTCATGTTTTCATCTTCCTCGATGGTGAACTTTTCACGGTCCTTCTCCCTCTGAGCCTGCTTCGCCCGTAGGTGCTCTATTGTCTCTCGTACGCCTTCGTCCATGAGAGTAGCGCTGGCCTGCTTCAGACTGGACTTGCCGAGAGCCTCGCCGATTTCTGCGTTCTGGTCTTGGATGTCGTCAAATGCTCTCTTCAGCGCCTCAAGCGTCATGTTCTGAAATTCCTGCACCATTTCACCGAATGCCTGCGGTGCGGCGTTGGCGGGCTGCGCGGCTCCCTGATTTGGCGCGTCCCGGATCTTTCGAGCGATAGCGAATAACCAGCAGCCTTTCTCATAATCTGGGTAATGCTGGTCCTTGGGAAGATGCATGGTTCGGTAGGCCTTCGCCAATAGTCCGCAGGCGGCCTGGTAAACAGCGTTCGCGATGTGCAGGCGCGCGTTGGCATCTGCGAGGTCCAGCCCTTCCACGTAATTCTGCAAGGTCATCTGATGTTCGAGGCGGTTAGCCAGGTCCGCAGCAGCGCTACATAGATGTCAGTCTGTGCATTTTCGCCGAACAACGTTGGATCTGCACTCACTCGGTAGCCATACCCTCGAGTGTTGCGCGGTCTGAGGGATGGTGGTAGTGCGTTGATCAGGATCTCATGCCAGAATCGAAGACACGCGTTTGTCACAAGACAAACGGCAACCACGCTAAGCTAGAAGTAGCTAGCCACAACAAAGCAGGCTTCGAAAGCCTCATGCTATTTCATCATCTGATCCGCATGTGAACATGAATGCCGCCGTTGACGGATTGTTTCGCTTCCTGCATTCACCTTTTGCTTCCTGCATTCACCTTTCGCTTCCTGTCTTCACCTTGGAAAGCATCTTCATTCGCCGCGAGATTCATCTGCATTCACCAAGGAAGCTTCTTGATTCACCTTTCGAAGCCTACGCGCCCCAGAACGGTATCCACACGCCTTCGCGCTAGCGGCTTAGCGCCATAGACCACAACTCGCGCCCAAATTCGAACTGCTCGCCTGCATCACAGCAGTGTTCAGCAGCTCAGCGATAACGCCCTGCCTTTCGAGTTCGTCCAACATGAGCGCATTAACCACGCTCCGCCGCAACACTGAACGTCAAGTACAGTACCTCGAATGCCGCTTGACATTTCCAGAAATCAATGCATTGTTCGACAATCGCAAACAGCAAGACGAATGGCTCCCGAAACAAGCGGACTTGCAGCGCCAGAGTACGTAAGACCAATTGTCTCACCTTTTCTGCCGCTCGGGGTACTAGTGAGCACTAAGCCATCCACGTTGTATGCAGAGGCTGCTCGAATCCTGAGACCGATGAAGCAGACTGGAGGAAGTGAGATTGTGAAGACTCACTGCCAACTCGGAGATGCTTGGACACTCGCTCATCAAGATTGAGACGACGAAGCCTTCCACATCGGACTCGGGGCAACGAAGCTGACCTACTTCATGGAATGAGACTTGGGAGACCCTAGCTAATCATTCCCAGATCGCCACCATATTCGAGCTAAGGATGCGTTTTTCTCCGACACGGACGAAGCGCCTGTGCACTTGGATCGGGAACCGACAGCCATTGCTCGCCTAGAACTTTACCGATGGGGCCATATCGACGAAGGCGCGCAGTGGGATGCGGTGATGGCCGGTAAGGTCTCGAAGGCCAACTGGCGTTGGTACCGGGGAAAGGTTGCATCAGTCCAGACGCGTGCGATGGGTTTTTGTATTGATGAGCTAAGACTTTTCTTCTTGCGCCTTATTCCGCGAAGTAAGTTGGGCATTCAATAGTCGAGATCTCGAGCCTATCGCTAACTTATCTCTACCATAGCGGGTGGCCTGACGCTGTGGCGGCAGTCACGTTACATCGATCGAGAAAGAGTGTTCGCTCACCAATACGACCAGTGCCCAGTGGTCTACGACATCCGAATGCACCAAGAAGAATCATCTTCCGTTAGTTTCACGAACATGCACGGTGCCCGGCCAGAAGATGCCGACGACGTGCGACATAAGTTCAAGGCGGCGAACAGATTGAAGTTCATGATCATGGCAGAAGCTGTATTCCAACACCTCATTAAGCCTGACACACCAAATCGCTGGGCAGTCAACCGAATTTGGAGAAGCATCGGCAAGAACCCACAAATCATTGCACTGGGACTTCCTGATGGCTTGGATGAGATTCCGGCTCGACCTTTTGGTACTGAAGGGATCTATGGCCGCCAGGCTCCGCGTCAAACTATGTACTGGTCAAAAGTCACGCAATAAGCTAGAGCGAGATGATCACAAAGACATAGTCGAGCTTCAAACACAGCTTCTTCGGCAGTCTCTCAAAGTATACTAGATTCATCGACATCCAGAGTGAATCATAGTCATTGATTATGATATCCTTGCATTCGCACGTTCACTCCTCTCGCAGACTTAGTGAATCTAATTGCCAGGCTAGTGAATGTTTACTCAATCCATAGACTCACGAGCTATACCTAGATTAAATGTAGGAAGGCTGAATTTGCGGAGACTTTTTAAGAGTACGTGTTGAAGGTGAATATTTGCTAATTTCATGACTATTGGTGTGAATACAAGTCCGTGAGAGTGAATACAAGTCTGGGAGTGTGAATACAAGTCTGGGGGTGTGAATACAAGTCTGGGAGTGTGAATACAAGTCTAGGAGTGTGAATACAAGTCTGGGAGTGTGAATACAAGTCTGGGAGTGTGAATGAAAGTCCAGGAGTATATAGATTCAGCAAGGCCAGTGAATCCGCATGTGAAAGGGTCGCTGCCAAGACACTAGACCCTTCTCGTGATCGCCACGCACTAGTCAACGGCTCTCGCAGACTCGTTGACAATAACAAAATTGATCATTGTTCGCGACCGTCCTATCAGCTCGACCAACAAGGTGTTTGCGGCGACGTCTTTGCACCGCCGACCAAAAGAAAATCTCCCTCGACCTGCGTTCCAACTATTGTCCGCCCTACGAAAGTACCACGATGGCTTTGGAAACACCCGAACCACGCGCGCCAGATGGCAGATCCGACCCGAGATCGTCGACATTCGACGCAGAGGTATATGACCTGAACATGATGCAGCAAAAACTCGATGAAGCAAGAGAAGCGGAGCGCCAGGCCAGATCTAAGCAGCAATTGATGGCTCTGGCAGCAGCATCGGCCCTGGCTGCGGCAGAGGTCATGGAGGAGGAAATGAATCGACTTGACGAGGAGCGGACCCGTATTCTATCCCTGCCACGCGACAGAATCAAGGAACTCAAGCAGCACGACGCAGCTGTCAAGGCCACCAAAAAGCGCCAGGAGATGCGTGACAATACTACCTGGGCGAAGAGTAATGTTGCAACTTTCGTCATTGACACATCTGACATGCTGACCTCTAAACAGAGCTCATCGAGAAATCAGAGAGCTATGCAGACCACTCACTTGATGCGGCCGAGTTCAAGAAGTGGCAGGGTTTGGTAGAATCAATTGGCGCTTTCAGCATCAAGGAACGTGAGGAATGGGCAGAGCATAATCCACTGGAAACGACCCATATCGAAGACGAGGAACCCGAGAGACAAGAGTCCGCGGACCCTTCTGCTCCTTCCCGGCTTGCTGAGCCAGTAGGTCTCCCACGAGGCTTAAGCGAGGCAGATCTAGGCATGTGAGCCGATGGAGAATTCGAGCATGATGTGAGCTCTCTCAGAGCATCTTGACTCCATCCAGGACTGGAAGCCACGCATCGATAGCGAATACCAAGGCGTTTATACTACTTGCTGAAAGGGAAGCACTAGCTAGATGAGCTCTCTTGAAGCATATTGAGTCCATTCGTGACTAGAGGCTAGGCATTCGCGAGTAGATCCAAGTTCTCTTGTATTGCTTAGGTAGAAACGCAGCGGATTGATCCCTTACGGAGCATATCGACTCTGCCTATAATACTGATTAATGCTTGGCGCTTATTCCCGTGGACAACCCGCAAATGCTTATATCAGTAGCTAAATACGCGCTAATGCTGTCCAACGCTGGCAAATACCTAAAGAACTACGAGTGAATACTTCAGTCCCACGGCTCCGCGCATAATCTATTACACTACCAGACGATCAGGGAAGTTTAGAACGATCGCTGTAAGTCAAAAGGTGTACCGAGACCGAGCTGATATCCATGATGAGTTCTTAGAAGCAGAAGACCTGATCGAGAGTGCACAGCGACAACAGCTCGATAATCGGTTGATTCGGGGTAGGGTTCGTATAGCCAGCTAGGAAAATGTTGCGGAGCACAGCAGGGTAGAGGCCGGCGTCGGCGAGTTACGCAATGATAACGGAGACGCGCCAACATTGGAGGGTAATGTACTAACCTTACCTCCGCCCAGGCGAGTCGGGGTTCCCAGCTCGTTTAGCCATAGTACAGGAGCGGCTTTATAACGTCTCCTACTATATCGTGACCTCCACACTCACTGCGGCGGCGAGTCTTCTCTTGGTCATGTCGTTATTCGCCAATCAGTTTGCCCATCGTCCTCAAGCAGATTGATAAGTCCGATTCGAGCCTCTTCTAGTCGTGGTTGCAGGCGGCTTTAAGAATGGGCAACCCTAGAAGACAAGGCCGTTATGAACGTCGAGAATGGGTGCATGCGTCGTACAGGTGGCAGAAATATCCTACAGATTCATAAGTATCGCTCGCACTTGATTGCAGCTGCACCAACGCGGTCACTTACCTTGTAAGCATGTCTTTAGCCAAGCAGAAGTCCGGCTTCGCTGCAGTCCTGGCAGGGACAGTCTGATCGGAGACGGCTCTCTTTGGCAATGGGCTTGACCATGGTCTGACCGCCGATGTCGAACTCAGCTTATCGATAGCAGTATAATACCAGCATTCGAGAACAAGGTGTCCCGATCCGGACAAGATATCCTCAGGCAAGACGTAAGCATAGTCTCTAGACCACTCGTAGACGCTGCGCTATTCGAGCAATTTGGCATAATGATCGTCGGTGCGCTAGAAAGCGTAGTCGAAGGCGACGGTCTCGATCCAATTAGCGTCGGGGGCTTCAATGTTCTGCAGATCGAGCTGCTTGGTATCGGCGTCGACCATGATCGGCGCTGGGGTGAAGTCGGCTGATTCAGACATGGTTAAGGCGCGCAAGGGATGGGCTAGGTGTACTTGCGAACCTTGGTCGGGCCCTCAATGTCCACGTCGAGCTTATCGATGACGGTACAGTGCTAATTCTCGCGAACAAGGTGCTCAGACCTGGACAAGTTGTCAAGCGCCTCTACCTCAGACACGGCGTCACTGTAGTCTCCAAACTACTCGTAGACAGCGCTCTGTCCGGGATAGTTGCGGTTATGACCGCTAGTGCACTGGAAAGCCTATTCTGAGGCGATGTTCTGGGTCTAACCAGCTTCGAAAGCCTTCTGTTGGTCGAGCTGCTTGGTGTCGGCGTCGGCCGTGGTCGTTGCCCGAGTGAAGGCGGCTGATGCAGAGATCGTTTACTGAAGTCCGTTGAGAATGCAGTCGATGCGGCCTTGGACATGGTCGATTTGTGTTCAGATCCAGCCGCAGATGTAGTCGATCTCCTCTCTGATCCAGCCACAAGATGTAGTACGGACAGGTTTGGCTGTGGCTGTGGCGCGGTAGACTCGCAAGACTACAGCCCAGGCTACCTGATCCTGCTATTCCTGTAAGAAAGCATGTAACGCATCGAGCTTGAATCGGCCAGATAGTACTCATAACCTACATTGTGGCTATACAGTCGGACTTGCCCAGAACTAATTACCCTTCACATGATCAACGACAACCACTTCCTCGCATCACACTCGACGACCTGCACTCTCTCTCGTCATCTTGGCGCAGTTCGCTGATACTCATACCTGAAAATCTCATGCTATGCCCAAATCTTACGAAACCTGGCGCGACATCATCCAGCGCGTTACTTGCCCAGCCCTTCATGTATGTAGCATAGTCGGAGCCATCACGGATGATCGATAGCAAAGTATTCAGAGCATTTTCAGCCCCAAATCTGAGCATTGAATTGACGGCGTAAGGACCGAGTGAGTCTCCAGCTAGTTTCCAATCGGGATCGTGTCACAACCAGAGCTTTATACGAAGCATGTCGGATCCGATAATATTCGCTTGAAACATGAGGTGCTGTCAATGCGCTGATCAAGCAGAAAACCGCGTGCGCGTGCCTGCGCCTGCACATGTCGGCAAAAGTGCGCATGTCTTCGACTTCCAGCAGAATGATCTCGGACAGTTCGGTGATATCCAGCATCTTGTGGCAGGCATCGAGTCTGGTCATGGGTGCAGCGGCGGAAGTGATGCCAGCAGGTTCTGGTAGCGCATGTCGTCAAGAGTGCGCATGACCTCGATCTCAAAGAGGATCATTGCGAGCCGCGGGTAGCGTTCAGTGTCTTGTGGCAAGCACCTGGTCAGGCCGTGAGTCGTAAGTGCAGCGTTATAAGTGATAAGTGATGCCGGTGTCTCCTGCGTGCCCGCGCCGTGGTGCCGGATAGAGTCAAAGTCACGTGGGGAGCGGCTAATGCACATGGTGCAGTGCCGAGAGTCCTGCCTGCCCGGTGTGGCTTGCGGGAAAATGTAATTTTCAGAAAATAATAAAAACCTCTTTGATTATGAACACGCATTTCATATTTGCAGCACTTCGCGATTGGCAACCAGTGACACATTCTCGCCATCATAGCACCGCTTGATGTTAAGGAGCTGTTGGAACGTCTGGCGCATCACACATTCCTGCCGCCACAGCTTTGCTGCTATAGCAACGCATGGAAACCTGGTCTTGACATAGCACAACTCTTAACTCTCCAAGATGACCATCGCCGATTCGAGGACACGACTGATGTCTCGGATGCTATAGTGCAAGCCTCTCTCAGAAGCTGACGAAGATCGCACACGGAACAAGAACTCAGCATGACGGGTCAGCCAAGGACATGATCTGTCGCACAGCTATATGCTGTGTTGAATATACCAACTATGATACACTGGGTTTCACTTAGTACGATGGATGCCTTGCTAAGTCCCTCCACATCCGATAGAGCATATGGCTCCTATGCGTCGCGCCTCTGGATTATCCAATTCCCATCAATGAATACCAAAACTCCGAAACGCTATGCTTTAATCTCTACTTCGATCTCGCGGGCCACTATAGTGATGAAACTTGGTGCCTCTGAGGTCTGACTGTGTCCGCCGCCTGCTACTGCTGTTCTCGGTGTTTCTCTGCTGCTGCGCGAAGGCTGGGGGATGATTGCCACCCGTCGCTCTGTTGCCAAAACCATACGCGCGTGAGTCTGGCGTGGCTGGTGCAATTGGTGGTCCGCCAAATTGTGACCCTGATGGAGGCGCTGGAGATTGCTGTCCCGGTCTCGGTGGTAACGGAGCCAATCCGTTTGATGGAGATCCTGGCCATCCTGCAGGTGGCGGAGGAGGACCATGTGGCAAGCCATACGCAGGGCTTGGAGGGTGTTGTGGCCAAGGAGGCGGTGGGACGCCCGGAAGACTGTTACGATGATTGCCACTGTAGTACTGGTCGTAACCGTAGTACGGTTGAGGTGGAGGCGCAAATCCAGCAGGAGGAGGAACAGGATGATTCTGTTGATCGTGGTAGGCGGGCAGAGGTGGGTATGGTGGGTACCCAGGAGTGGTGTGAGGCGTTCCAGTCGGAGGTGCACTGGTGAAAGTAGCAGGCTTCGTCGTTTCAGTAGTGTTCAGCCGGAAACGAAGCATTTGCCCACCATCTAGGGATGTCGTGTGGCTGCTACCTCTCTTCTTATCCTTGTGCTGTTTCCTGCTGAGCCCATGACGGTCCGTTTTGCTGGTCTTTAGCCTTTCTTGCCCTTTGGAGGACTCTTTCCGAGGTCGACGTTGCCCAGCATTGTCGACGTTACTGCCATCCTGGCTACCGCTGACATCGGTGGTGGTAGACTGCCCAAGGGAGGAGGCTCTGGAACGGGACTTTTTGGTTGGTACTTCCAGACTTAAATCACGCTTCGGTTCTTCAGATGGTTGAGCTTCATCTTGTGGACGTGAATCTGCTGCGCCTTCACTACTTGGTGGCTCCCATTGCAAAATGGGATTCATCGACTTGGCTTGGGGAAGCAGGGCAGGCGATTCGTTCTTGATGTGGTCAGGAATCGATGCTGACTCTTGCTCATGGAGTGGGGTTGACTCCGCTGGCGTTGATACCACTTGCATCGAGGTTTGTGCACGCAATGGAGATACCTCTAGCGCATCTTCAATAGCGCGTTCGGGCGAAGTTTGTAACAAGATATCAGGTCGCGGCTGCAGAAGAGGCCGGGGTGGAGTTGCTGTGCGGTGGTGGCGCGGCTCTTCTGGCTGCGTAGAGATACGCTCTATGCTCAATGGCCCTCCACGAGAGAACTCATGAATGGTGCGATCTTGGCCCCAGGTAGACCGCGACTCCGAATCCGCTGTGAGGGGACGTTGGTACTTCTCCCATGACGCCTCATCCCTGCCCGAGGCTCCAGGTAATGATGGCTCGGAACGTTCGCGCACCGAGAATTGGCGATCGAAGGAATCTGTGGAGCTGTGTCTTTGATGATGAGATGACGGAGACTGCTGGTGGAGCCGGCCTTCAGGGCCGAAAAGCTGTGTGGGCAGAGACTGGAATTGGTTCCCGCGACTTGAAATTGATGATGGCGATCGCACATGAGGCTCGCTCGGGCGAGTCTCAGGTAAGCTTGGTTGCCTCAGAGGTGATTGCATCGGGAACGGAAGGCCACCTCGTTCGGCAACAAATTTCTCAGTCCTTGGAGACATTTGTGCTCTGAGGGGACCTTCATCCGAGAGTCCTTCGAAGCTGATCGGAGGGCGCAAAGGTGGAGGCGGTGGCATTTGAGCAGGTGCTGACGGCGGTGCTGACGGTCCAATGAGCGGCTGTCTCAACAGCTGAGGCCCAAGAGGTGTCATTGGCAAAGGTGCAGCAGCTCTGATAGATGGGCGAGAAGCAAGGTCCCCCAAAAGCTGCAGACCGATTGCTTCCTCGTTCGGAATGACTGGAATCTCTCTCTGAACTGCTGCAGCAGCCTCAGCAAGCATGAAAGTGTTGGACAGACTCTGGTTCCTAGCCAGGGCTGCTTGCCGGGCCGTGCTGTCCATGACTGTAAAGCCTTCAGTAGTTTCGAAATTGTTACTATCGCCATAGTCCTTGAGCATATTGTGCATTTCGAATCGTCGTTGAAGGTCGTTCAGTGCGTTTTCGGATTCCATGGCAAGTCGACTCCTTGAATCGTACTGAGAATCCAGAGCGTCTTTCCTCTTCCAGCGATACGCCATACCTTTTGGTTTCGGGATCACATCCTCATCCTCATCGTCAGTCTCATGAGATGTGCGGTCGGCTTCCGACTGAGCTTGGCGAGCAATGAGGAGGAAGTCGTGATGAAGTTCATCGACTTGATGCTGGCGGATGTTTTCAATCTCATTCTCACATCTGGACTTCCGGACCTGCTTCTCTCCGTCCAAAGTCTTTAGAAGTTGTGCTTGACAGTACCTATGTTGAGCTTCCAGCTGCGCTTTTCTCTGTAGCAGGTAGCCGTCTAGAAGTTCCTGAACACCCTCCTGTTCCTCATTGCCTCCGTACTCTGGAACCTCCTCGTGCAATGCCGGGTTAGTCTCCAATTCTTCTACAGTCTTCTCCGCAATCTCGGCAAGAAGAGGCTTGATGGCCCGACTGATATAGCGATAGGCTGATTTGAGCTGCAATTGGCGACGCATTCGTGCTTCAACTTCAAAATCGGGATGCTCCGCTCTTCTGCGGCCATGGAGACGCTTCTTACGTCCAGTCTGGGCTTGGTCATCTTCATCTTCGATTTCGTCATCGTCGAGACCATCTTCGCCCTCCCCCAAATCTTCAAGTTCATCTACCTCGTCAGCGTCGAGCATGTGATCTGCATCGGCCATGAGTACATCAACACGTTTCGAAGAATATAGAGGTGTCGCTTGCGACTCGTCCGAGACTGGTGATACTGGCTCTGAACCCGTAGGAGTGGCTGCAGGGGTGATTTCCGTTGACTGCGTTGCTGCTAGGAAGTCATGGATTTCTTGTTCCTCTGAACTGTCCTCTTCCGATTCCTGGTCCGTCAACAGTTCTGGAGGGACAACAATGACTGTATCCACATGCTCATCTGCATCCAAAACTGAATCAGGATCATTAGTTTCCAGGCTGGGGTAGGCATACTGTAGTCCATTAGGAATGCCCTGAGGTGACGGTGATGATCTTTTCCGCTTCCGTGATGGCGAGGGCGACTCGTGTATGTTTGGTTGTCTAGGTGGTGACGGAATACCTCGAGATTTCATTTTTCGGAGCTTTCCTTCAGTGGATGGCTGTGATTCGAAAGAAATGTTCATATCTGAGGTGCCATTGGTGGAACCCCCAGAGATTCGTCTACCTTGACTGCCAAGACTGTTCGAGGTTGTCGGACGACCGTCGTCAAGAGATCCTCGACGGCTTTCGTTCTCGT
The DNA here is from genome assembly GCA_012978405.1 of Pseudocercospora macadamiae. Taxonomy (NCBI): domain Eukaryota; kingdom Fungi; phylum Ascomycota; class Dothideomycetes; order Mycosphaerellales; family Mycosphaerellaceae; genus Pseudocercospora; species Pseudocercospora macadamiae. The sequence continues at coordinate 18,489 of WRNY01000007.1, forward strand.
CAACAGAGCCATTGATGGATGGTGAGTTGTTCGTATGCACGTTGCGAGCAGCACGCCGCGTGGTCATATGTAGTGGCTCTGAAGGAGCAAACCGTCCAGTCACTGGCTTGTCAAGGCTTGACGGCCTTCTGCCGGACAAGCCAAAAGCGGATGTAGGACTCATCATGAGCGAGCCTGCAAGCTATTAGTGATTACTCCGTCATTTTCGTTCTGTTCAAGTGGCAGCGACGTTGAGCGAATAATGAAATGGCAGCTTGGAAAGCCCGAGAAAAGGCTGCCCGGCAAGGTTTCATGCGACGCAAGCAGAACAATCTTCGTTGACAATTCAGTCGCTTGGCGTCAGAAATGAAGATCTCAGCTGTGGCAAAGTCGAAAAGAATATCGCTTCCTTTGGTGTCGGCTCCAAGGTCGTGTTCGGGTGTCCTGCAAATGCGATGCTGAGGCGCGGCAAATCATCAAGGGCGATTTAAAGATGCAGGAGCGACATTCGATGTCTGGCTCGAGGAAAATTGTCAGTTCAAATGAGAACAAACGTACCTTTTGAAGGCGACAGCCTCGCGGCGCCGTCGGTGGTGGTCTGACAAGCTGTTGGGTGTCGCAGCAAGAAGAAGTTGGTAGTCGATTTGTCGAACCCCGTAGCACGGGAGAGGTTTTGATTGCAAGAAGGCAACAATCAATGGAAAAGTAACACCAGTCCAGTCATGCAAGAAACATACACACAACTAGACCAACGCCTTCGACCGTATAGCCCGAGAGCGGTCGTCGACGGTGTGCTGTTGAAGTGAGTGTTCTCTCACGGACGCTCGCTTTTGTCGCTCCACGGGTGCTGAGATGGAACCCAATTCGGCCTAGCGGTGTGGCCCGAGCCTAGCGTCTTTCTGACCACTAAATGGCGGCAGCAGTCGGGCTTCATCGTTATGTCTATTATTGCTGAGCAACGTGAAAACGTCGCAAGACATAGAATCACCTATTGCCTTATAGTGTATGGGATCCTTTGCTTTTCTATTACTTCTGTTTTTGTACCTTATACTTCGATGTATGATCAATTGAAACAAACGTGTTGTTCCTGATGCCAAGACTTCGGAAGTGCATGTATTTCTGGCCACAGACGGCAACCCAACGATCGTGATGAGACATGCAAAGCTTTCCAGAAGTCACCGCACCAACAGAGCGCAACCCTCTCATGAGAGAACATCATTACTTGTGAAGATATGGAGCCCGGGAAGCTATCGACCACCTCCGGGGCCTCCTTTCAAGTCACCTGTACTTCCAGTCGTCCACCGAGCGCTGTTGACTCCAGACGAGAACGAACGCTTGATCAAAGAGCAGTAGCTGCTTCCCGCTGCAGAGAACTTGGACAACGCGTCTACCTGGCAATGAACGAGTACCATTTCCACGACCGAAGCAGGCCTCACCACCGACCACGCTCACACCCACACATACACCGACTGCGACATCTAAGAGCCCTCCTGACAAAGACATGTCCACCGTCTTCGGCAGCGCGGGTAACTTCGCAGCTACCTCGAACTTAACATAAGGCGATGTGAACAAAGATATACAGGTCAGCAATTCATCCGAAGACGGCATTTCCGATATCCGATTCAGCTCCTCGCCGAGTGGACAAAACGACTTGCTGTCTGGGACAAGAAAGTGCGCCTCTATCAGGTCGATAAGCAGGACCAAACACGACTCTTCGCTCTGATGGAGCATGACGGACCAGATTAAGCAGTCGCTGGACATGACCAACCCGTCCACTGCGTCGAGGCTCTCAACTCGAACGTCACGCCCATGCTAATAACAGGCAGTTGGGACAAGAGTAGCCTGCGAGCACTTACGCACGAACGCGCTTTTTCAAGACACAGCGGAAGCGACTAAGTCGCGAGATGACAAGGCCAGCGTTCGGTCTGCATCGCCGAAGACCGCTCCGCGGAACGCACAGATTACGGCTGGCTTACGCTGGAGCTACGTGGATGAAGAGCAGAGTCGATTCTGGGAACGCCAAACGCGTAGCTTACTCGAAAGTCGGGACATACAGCTTGTACATCCTTGGTGATTACAATCCCCTCGTTCCGGAGCCGCAGGAATTCTTTCCATCCGAGATCTCGACCGAAAGTGATGAAGTCTCTTTAGACGATGGAGCAACCAACATGCAAGATGTCACCGACTTTGTCCGAAATACCGTATCGTCGCCTGGCATGGCCACAGAATCAGCTTCTCGACCATCTCCCATACCGTCTGCTCCAGGTTTCGACAAGGCTGAGATCATGTCTCCACTCTCAAACGCATGTACACCGAACAACGAAAGCAATCCGGCAGACGTGCCTGAATTTTCAGCAAAATCCGAGATCAAGCAAGTGCTAGATCGGCTTGGAAAGCTGACAAAGGGAAACCGAAAGCACCGTCTCCTCCATCTCTCGCACCTTCTCTTCCAGTTTCGACAAGCCTGAGATCATATCGCCACTCTCGAGCGCCTGTATGTCAGGCAACGAAAGCAATCCGGTAGACGTGCCTGAGGCTTCCTTTGTGCCAGACAGAGTCTATGCAATCTTTTCCATTTGAGAATTTCACTGTGGTGATGAAATCTTTCTGGACAAGGGAGCGACCAGAACACCAGATCTCAACGAATCTACTCGAAACACAGTTTCGCCTGACTTACACACAGAAGCAGCGCGTGTCTGTTAAGAGTTCGAAAGATACGGCAGGGGCGACGAACACAGCGAATCAAAGAGGCGGATGTTGATACAGTTGCTCTGGCAAGAAAGATGTCGATTGGCTGCTTTGTGAACTGAACGTCCGCCATTCCTCTTCATCCATCTACACAAACCGAAAAAATGACTATGTTCCGCGCAACATCTCGCTCAGGAGCTCGTCCGTACTGATCCGTGGCCAAGTCCGGGTCTTCAACGAGTCGCGTCGATGTCACGAAAATAGCGCACATCCTTCTGCATCGGCACATACTTGGTATGCACCGGATAGCCCAAGCCATCAAGTAGCATCTTCGTATCTATAACCCTGTCAGTGCCCGATTTTGTCGTCAGCGAGCAGTATATTCGAAACACTGACAGATTGACAGGAGCTCGCCATAAGGTTCCGCGCGCTCGGCTTATGTCTCGACGGCATGGTTCGGAGGCGAAATGTTACAGCAACATACAACGTGCTGAATGATGAAAGCCTCCCTCATCGTACTCCAGAGGTGGGCTCCGTGTTGATGAACCTTTCACTCCCAATGTCAGTGCGTATACGCGGCTTCTGTGACAATCTCATTTTGCGGAGGCTAGACTGGCGAGAATCGAGTGTCGACCTGCACATTCGCGTCGGTCCTCGAGGATAATCATGGCTGTTGGCCCACATAGAGTCCTATGAGCTCCAGCGAACGGCACATTGTAACTTGAGAGCGTCGATGGCGGCATTGGTCGTGGATGTGGTCTTCTGGCTGTACCAGGATCCACCCAATTGCTTTGCCCTAGCGACTGGAGTCAGCTAGCAATGAAAAGTTCCAGAACTTTGTTGCAAATCAAGCGTGCCATTTCTGCGAATCCTGTAAACTTGGACACTCTGGTACTGGGCCCGATACACTAAAGGCAACTCAGTCATTTGCGAGACGATGCTAGTAGTCTGTGCGAGATACCTGGCTTGTCGGATATGCGCGCCTCAACACACATATTTGCATGCGTTCTTCGCAAACGGGAAACACGTTATTTCAGACTCTACACTTTGCGTGTCAGACCAGAGCTGATGGCCTTTCTCACCGGGATTGCTCACGTCCTGTTGATCACAGCGACGTGCGACACATCTGGCTTTGACGCTCCGCCCAACGTATGTCTGTGAATGGTAGTATCCATGGCGGGATCGCGTAACGATGAACATCATTGCAATAAAACAACGACGGCATGTCTCCATTCACCACGGCATGTCTCCGTTCACCACGGCGAGGTCTTGTACTGTGAGGTTCGGTTTGTGCAAGAGGCAGGAGCGTGGCAGGAGCAGGGGCAGGCAGGAGCACCTTCCCTGGGTTGCACACTCCACGATACCAAATGCGAATTTCGCTGCACTTGTTCTGCTTTCTCCTCCATCGCACTCGCTACACGCCTCGCACGCGTGAAAGACTTCAGCGGTTTGTTTCGAGAGTGGTCCTAGCACGCAGTCTACGGACTATAAACAGTCTCCGGACTATAAACAGTCTACGGACTTTAAAGCACTTCTTTTAGTGCCGCTTGGACGCTCTGCGTCTCAAGCTTCTTCAAAACCCAATGGGCAAGGAATCTAATTCCATCCCTGGCTCTGTCCGCAGAGAGCTGAGAGAGGGCAGTATTGTCCCTCAGGATGGCAGGGAAATACGCTACTGGCTCAACAATGCGCCAGTGAGTCTCCAGCAGGCAATGCTGCGGGATGATCCAGGCCTTCGGCGGCGCGTTGATGGCTCTGCAAGAGAGCCTCCGATTCACACCGTGATGGACTCTTATGTACCTGAGAGTCGACCTCGCTCGCGATCGCCAGGTGAGCGACGCCAACGATCACCACCGGCACGCGACTATAGAAGACGATCTCGCTCAAGGAACTCTCACCATGGTAGGGAAGCTAATTCCAGGTTCGAGCGTTCCGAGCGAGACCGATTGTACGAGCGTTCCGATCGATACCGACGCCAACTATCACCACTGCCACGCAGAGAAAGAAGACAGTCTCCGTCGCGTGATCCATACAGTGGTCGAGGTAGGGAAACCAACTCCAAGTACGAGCGTTCTGATCGAGAGCGATTCTCACGTGAGCAACGCCAACGATCACCATCGCCACGTAGAGAGAGAAGATGGTCTCACTCAAGGGACCATTACAGTGGTCACGGTAGGGAAGCTAACTACAGATATGAACGCTCTGATCGAGAGCGAGAGCGAGGACGATATCCACGTGAGCAACGCAATCGATCACCATCGCCACGAGGAGTCAGAATACGATCCCCTTCGCGCGATCGACGTCGTGCCCTCAAACCCGACTCTGACGACAGGAAAAACTCATCCAGCTTCAAGGATGAGCGTCATTACAGAGAGAGGTCTGCTTCACGTGAGCGTAGACGACAGCGACCCACTTCGCGACCTGGTGGTGCTCGATTCAACGAACAAGGCGATCGTGGAGGCTTTGACCATCCCAATCATCAAAAGGACCGAAGTGAGAGACCACTCTCGAGGGGACCAAACCCACGATCACCTGCAAGCAGCTCACGCGTGCTTGAGACGCCCGTGTCGTCTCTTCTCCAGACCAGCGATTCTGCTCACGATGTGTCCATGGAAATAGATGTTGAGGTGAATACCCAGGATACACCGAGGTCAAGCTTTTGGCATTACAACTCTGAGAAATTGGACGATGCGACTTACCCCCAGTTACATTACTGCACAGATGTTCCTTCGAGTGAGGAAGCGGCGAAGCTTTTCTTGGAAGAAACAGTCCTTGGATTCGATATTGAGTTTAAATCATTCGCTAAACCCAGTACGTTCAAGGAGGGTGTATCACTGCTTCAATTGGCCTCCAGGAAACACATCGCACTGTTTCATTTCGCAGTTTTTGACACCGATTCACCAGAGGATGTCTTCGCTACTTCGCTCAAGGCATTACTCGAGGATCCAGCGATTGTAAAGACCGGGAACTCGATCAAGGGCGATGCCACTCGTGTCAAGAATTGGTTGAACGTCAACGTGAGCCCACTGGACGAGCTCAGTGATAGGTCCAAGAAGATCCGCACCCTTGCCAACAATCAGCTCGCCACGCAATTCGAATATCTCTTGGGTCACAAGCTCGACAAAGGCGAAGTGCGTTGCTCTGACTGGACACGAAAGCTGGATTCGCAGCAGCAACTCTACGCAGCCGACGACGTCTATGCTTCCCTCTTGACTCGGGAGGCTTGGATCGCGCACGAGGTGAAGCAGAAGCTAGAGCGACAGGCCGTCTTCAACAGCGAAGTTGCAGCAGTGACAAGCTTTGAGGAGTACGATCTTCGTCCTGCCGTCGGGAAATTGTACGAAACTTCAAGTGAGGACGAAGACGAGGACCGTAGGCGCGAAAAGGCTCCCGTCAAGAAGTACAAAGCAGCGCATAGAGCTAAGCAAGAGCAAGACGGCAGATCAATGATAAACGCAGCAGCGGAATCCAGCAAGCTCCGTAGCTATGTCAAGCTTGCGTTCCTAAAACCTGGATCCAGAGCTCGGCTTTCTACAATCTTGACCAAAGCCAGATCAGAAACCCCCGAGTTGGCGTCCATTACAAAGCCTTCTCAGGCCGTTATCATCGACGACGACAGCGATTCAGACCCCGAGGCAGTCTCCCAAGAGGCCAACTTGAAAGTCGAAGTGAAAGAAGATGTCGTTCCCATGACAATCGGTGACGGAGCATACGAAGCGGTTCATGATCCCGGTGACGATTGCGATGTCAATGGAGATGACAGCTTCGAAGTTGACGCTGATGACGCTGATGATGCTGATGATGCTGATGACGAGGATGAAATGGTCGACGACAGCGAACAACAGGCCGACGGCTTTGAGGACGAGGAAGCCGAGGATAGCGGAGACGACGATGCCTTCGGCTTCACACCAATCGCAACAGGCAAGACCTCATCCCCTGATTCAGAATACGCAACGTCGCGAGATATGATCAGTTGCCGCAATCAATGTCGCCAACTCATTCGCTATGAATGTCTCCTTCAGCGTCTGAAGAGCGTTATGGACACAACAATGATCAATCAGCTGCAGGACTTGGTAGATCTCTTCAAGAAGAAGGCGTTTGTCGATGTTACCAACAAGGACCCGATGTTTTACGCCACGCGTCGTCCAAACCTGCTGAAGTCGGAGTTGGTGAAGCCACTTGACCGTACAATCCAACTTCCCCAGGAATTTGTCAAAGACTGCGAGGTGGAGTTCATGACTCTCAGGGATATTCTCTGTATGCTTCCACCGGTAGGATCTCACGAAGGCTGGGCTACCGCAACCCTTGTCGACGTTCTAGTCACAGAATCCAATCGAATGCCTGAAATTGTGAAAAGCAACGGCTACATCGCCCAGCCCACGTCCAACCAACCATTCTGGACACAAGAGGATGCGGAGGCAATGCATAATCCAAGCCGGGAGGGTGGTCAAACCTTTCAGCAGGCCATGGCAAAGGAGCGAGAAAAGCAGCTTGCAGAAGCGCGAAATCCCTCGCCTAACTTGAATAGCGATGCGCTCAAATCTCTCTATCCTGCTGCTACAGCTCCACGATCTGCACATTCGATCCAGTTCCTCCACAAGATCCGTCAACATTGGGTGAATGTGCATGTGGACCGCAATGGCGACATCATCTACCGCAGTTCCTACAACAAGTCACCGAAGTGTGAAGCTACTGTACGGAAGGATATACCATTCGTTGCAGAGGTGACGAGACTGCGTCCCGGTCTCGAATGGCCGGATGTTCATCCCAAAGCGATGATCGCGCAGTCAGTGCCTGAGCAGACAAATGGCTCGGACTGTGGATTCCTTGCTCATTACAATGCAGAGATCGCGGCTTCGAGAGAGTCGATTCCTCCTGCTGAATTGAATAAGAAGAACAGCGACCTAGGTATGCGCCTTCGGATCAAAGCCGTCGACGTCGTTCATCGCGCCTACTTTTCGTTTGGAGAACAGAGAACAGACGAGCGTCCGGAATACCCGGACACCATTGGGCAGCCAATACATGATATCGACAGTTATTCGAGCGAAGAATTCGACCAGGATCATCCAGACTTCGATCTGTCTAAAGAGATTGTCAAGGCCGCAAGTGGTCAAACGGACAAGACCAAGACATCGAGTAAAGACAAGTCCGACCAGACAGGTGGAAGACCAAAGCCAAAGTTGGTTCTTAAAGTAGCTCCTCCAAAGCCGACGACAGCTGAAACTTTGGCGGCGGATCTGCCCGAACCCATACTGGATCTGAGTACATTTGATGTCCGCCAAACCCTCTGTACGATCATGAAACAGGAACCCGACAAAGCCTGGTTTGTGGACGATCTTGTTCAGCGCACTATTGATAGATATGACGAATCTGTCACACTGGAAGAGGGTGACGCTGAAGTCATCAAGGCTCGGACAATTTGCATATTGCAGTACACGGATGCCATTTTCCGCGCGAATCGCCATGGTCAAGTCTATAGATTGCGTGCTGGTATCGGGCGCTCCATCGACCACGACTCTCAGGCCCGCCTCATGTGCTCCCGTGAAGATGCGGTTCGGCCAGAAGATGACATGGACATCGCTACGGACCTGTTTATCTCCGTGGTGAGAAATAGCGCAGCATTTGCGCGAGCCGAAAACTTCGACCGTATGGACGAACGAGCACTCGAACAGATGCGGGCATTCTGGCATGTCTTCGGTCCCCATCAAGAGTATCCGGCTCAAGTCAACTCTTGCGATGGCCTCATGCAGCGTGTTGGAGATGGTGAGCCAAGCTTCTGCAAGTACACATATACTGGGTCCAGTCGAGAATTGTTGTTTGATGTTGCAAATCCTGGTCAATGCGGACAGGACCACAAAGTCGTTCTGCAGCTATTAGAAGAAACGAACACGGTCGCCGAGGCCCAGGGTATTGAGGTGAATATCAGCATTATTCAATCTGGCATTGATGGCAGCTCTACCGACAATAGCAACTGGCAATTTCTCGCAGATGAATTCCAGTTCCTGCGCTTTCGCATCGTCATAGTCAACAGACCGGACAGAGTGTGGAGAACTGATGCCTTTCGAATTGACACCACCAGACACCACGCCTGGGCCTCTTTTGATGTCCATCGCCTTGGTGGCCTATACAGTGGCCAGCAGGTACCAGAAGGAGAGCTTGACATCTTGCATAGCGACTTTCTGCTAGCATGTAGCCTGGTGAATTGTCTGAAGTTGGATTTCTCGCTGGAGAGGAGGTATCCCGATGCTAAGATCGTTCCGAGGTCTCAAAACCATCGGACCGGAATCCTGACTGGCCCGTATCGAAAAAACTTCGACCTTTTGGACAAGAATGAGCGGAAATGTATGAGGTGTGCTGAAGAGAACAGTGTCACAGTCTGGCAAAGGGTCCCATCGTCCGCCACTTCCGTCCAATGCAGAGTGCACCCCCTAGAACTAATTTCTCATCTGCCGCCACCACTACAGCGTGTACAGGGTGCGCCACCATTACACATTGCGCCGAAACCATACAGTGCGCCACCATCACAGATTGGGCCATACGTACACATTGCGCCAAAACCATACGTACACATTGCGCCAAACCCATACGCACACATTGCGCCAAAACCAAACAGTGCGCCAATACCACAGATTGCGCCAAATCCACGCGGTGCGCCACTACCACAGGAACGTTCCGAAGCGTCAGCTCCGAAATATACTAGTGAACAAAAAATGTTCGCTGCCAAGTTTATAGGCGACAGTCGCAGCTTCGTTGCTGCATGGAAAGCTAAGGGTTGGCCGGAGAAATCATTGGCCGCGTTGAAGACCTTCTTGAGTCGTTCGAAAGCAGGGACACATGCGACGCCTCCATAGTCCGCTGAAGAAAGAAATTTCGCTATCGAGTTCAAAGACTCGGGTAAACAATTCGCTGCTATATGGAAATCAAAGGATTGGCCTGAGAAAAGATATCACACGTTGAAAACTTTCAGGATCCGGACGCTCAATCCCCACGACCAAGACGACATCACCTCCAGGAACAAGTCGCTCTGGACTCTCCTTGCGACAAAGCCTTCCATATCGTAAGCGGGGCAATATCATTGTCATCGGACATCGGACGAAGAATCGGAATCGCGCATTGTTGTTCCTATCCCATGGTTGGACCGGACTCCTGCATACATACGTATTGTTTGTTGGTGGCGGAGACGACCTGTAGCGGGTGTTTGTGGGCTACAGGTGGTGCATATCTTCACCGATATGCATCGTCAGGGGAGGGACGAGGCGCTGGCTTGACGATGTTGTGCCTTGCTCACGAGCAGGCTCGAGCCGTTGTCGAAGGGTGCCGCGAAAATGGCCTGTCGCTTGTTCGAGGCGAGATTCACTCGCTGGAGTATGTTCAAGATGAAAGCCGCAGTCTTTCCGGTGCCGGATGGTAACTGACCGACAACATTGTTCGGCGGGTTTTTGAGGAGCAGTGGAAGCGCCTCGTTCTGAATCTTCGAGGGTCGCATGAACCACATCATGGAGAAGACTCGCAGCAATTCTTCCTTCTTGTCCTCGCTCTTGCCACTGGAAACAAATTCTTCGTCGCCAGCCGAACTGAACTTTCCAGGCGCGAAAGAGCTTGCAGTCGCGGACAGCTTTGTTCCATTGGCGGTCTTTGAGTCGGCGCTCACATTGAGGCCGGCGAGCTTGGCCGTTTCTGGCTCTGCGGGTGTTGGCTGTGTGTCCGCCATGTTTCTGAATTCTTGCGTCTAGAAATGGGTGCGGTGCCAGCGGTCACACATATCCACTCTGACTCATGCAGATGTGAGGCAGCATGGCATTTAACATCACAATCCTCGGCGATGCCATCGCCCGGAGAAGAGAGTCACGACGAAGCATTGACGCCATTCATTCCATCGCCTCTCATCCGCAGTGTTCTGCCCGGCTTCGTCATATCTGCAACCGTCGATTTAGCCGCCCTATCATCGACAAGGGTCAGCGACGACAAATATCCACCAATACCACCTCTTCTCAACACTTTCAAGACCGAATTATGGGCTGTCGCGAGACCGTTACTTGTTGAAGACATCAATCACTTCATGGTAGCTCGGGTTGAAAAAACTGATGAAGATGCTGGAGAAAAGAGTGACACAGCGGGCGAGGCGTTCGACAATACAAAATTACTCAATGGCGACGAGGAAGGATCTCCGGGCGGAGAGGCGGAGGCTGGTCTGAGAAATGATAGACCATCGAACTCTAACTATGCGAGTCGAGACGCACGTGGATTCAAAACCAAGAGCAACGGTATCTGGACCAAATCCCGAAAACCTCGAGGCACCAGCAACGAGCATGACCAGGAAGTCGCACTCGTGTCTATAACTTCAGAGGATGCGATTGTCAGGGAGACAGTGTGGCAGAGTCAAAGAAGGCCAAGTATCACCTGGACCGCGATGCCAAGGAACAGTTTCTTTGATCCAGCAATTTCGACAACGGCCGCCACACCTTGCAGCATTGCAGTGCTGCCTCGAGATCCACCAAATCCCATTTCTCGGCCCTGCCACTACATGCGTTCTTTCGCGAACCATCATGCGGTGGCCTGATCCCACGGAGAACAATTCAGATACCTTATCTTCATGACTGGCAGAACATTTTAGCTTGCAGCTCGTTTTTGATCAACTGATCGATACCCACGAAGTCTTCCTCTGCCGCAAGCATCATCGACACTTCAATCTCGATGGTGTGCCACCAACACGCTGCGGCATCTTATCGCGTATGAGCAAGCCGACTAGCCTGGACAATCGTAGCCAAAGGCAGCACCAGACTTACACCATCTTGGACTTTCAACAACAGCAAGCATAATCAGCTCAAAACCACACCGAATCCGATATCCAACCCAATGTCAACACCGATACCAACACATATACCAACACATCTATACCAACAGGCCTATACCAACACCATATGACCACGCTGCGATACCCATGAGCCTGCTTCCATTTGCATCGGCCAAATGGCTAAACTGGAAGGACAACATCAAGCAGTATCAGACCATATTCCATCACCAGTTTCAACCTCACTTGCAAATTCTTGGACGCCGCAAGCCGGCTTGACATTGCACAGTGTATCACAATGGCACAGAACAGCAGCATCTTGCCGCCTCATCTGCGCAAGGTCGCCTTCAAGTCAGCAGACGCTCCTGCTTTAGCTGCTGACACCATCAATAGCGTCGACAATGAAGTCAATGGCATCGACATTGAAGTCAGTGGCAAACACCTTGTCTCCGACGACCTGCGCGCTATGATGCTCTTCAACAGTGCAGGACGCGCAGCTAGGGGTAGTTGTGTTAGTGCCAAGGTTAGGCTACGCTTCTGCTGAAATTATAACACTACTGACACTGCTTAGGATAGTAGTCTGCAAGTTCGCTTCTAGGAACTCTTGCAGGACGCCAGCGATAAGACTGACAAGCTTTACGAGCGCTATGATGAGCTCGGAGCCAAGAACGACACATTGAAATTGCATTGCGATAACCTCTCAGACGACCTGGTCGCATCGCTACTAGATTACCCGGACGCCCCAGGCCTCACATTGGAGCCGCCTACCTCTGGTCTTCTTATGCGACCCTAATCAAGCCACCACAGTTCAGGACTTACGACAGCGATTGATTCCATGAATGCCAGCAACCAGGAGCTTAACGACGACGATCAGGTGGCTTCAGTGCTCGAGGAGCATGGCTGCAAGCATGGGATGAAAGATTGCGTTCTAGATTACGTAAGGAATGCAAGCGCAGTATGCGTAGGGAATCAAAGAAAAAGAGAACGAAAGAAGATGAAGTGAAAAGGAAAGAACAGGAAGCAAAATCAGAACCAAAGAAAATAATAAAAAAAGACACAACAAAAGCAAAGCAATAAAGGAGAGAAGATACCTTTGGCTATGGTAGATGCGCGACGTGGTGTGGAGAGCGAGGTCAGGAAGTATGCTTCACCATGAAGGGGAAGGATGAGGGGAATGGCAGAAAGTCGAACTGGACAAGGCACACTGGATCGTGAGGTGGAAGGGAGGAAGTACGTTTGACTGAAAAAGAGAGTCACGAGATAAAGGACAGAAATCCGCATTCGATCACCTCGTAGTGATGGTGAAGGAAGGACTGAAGAGAAGTGCTACATTGAGTTTGATGGACAATGCCGATCACTCGAAAGGAGGGAGAGGAATGGAGGCTTGTGCCGGGTCTGAAGCTGTCTCGATGGATTTGGTTTTAGTAATGCATGGTGGGATTCTGAGGGACTGATATGAGCTCGGCGCTGGTATTACTGGGTCGGTGGATGAGAGGATCCAGGGCACGATCTGGAATCACTGGCTAGACGCATGAGATGGAGCTCGAGGCGGCAGGAGGATGAGCGGCAGACTGAAGGCACGACGGCGACGACAGAAGATATGCACAGTCGAGTGAAGGGGAAGATTCTGGGAAGATTCTGGGCAAAATTGAACGCTGCACGGCACAACACGCGTGGTCGGTCATCGGCACCCGATGTCCTCTGATCTTGAGAAGAATGCTATCAAGGGATGGCTGTAGGGGCCTCGGCCAGGACGCTCTCACTACCCTGAAGGGAATGACACCAACCCAGAAGATTCTCGCCTACCCAGAGAAAAATGGCACCGACTCAGAAGACTCTCATCTACCCGAGAAGAATGATATAGAGGCACAAACATCAACAGCACACATTCCTGACGCGAACGCCGCCCATCCACCAACACGGCAACAACAGCAGCGGCAATAGCGACTTCACGGCACGGCTTAATAGTCAAAACAGTACCTCATACAGGCACATCTTGCGACAGATTCATAAACGCGATGCCTCCGGTCTCATAGAGCCTCGCGAAAGAACCACAAAACGACGACTAATGAGGACCGTCGTGCTCGTCAGGTAGCGCCCGAGTGCCGTGAGCAGATTGCATACGCATCCGATTCCAGTGTGGCGTCTCCCTCAAAACATCTGGTCGAAATCGATGACAGCAACCGAAGCGCATTCGGTCAGGCTTCGTAAAATGTCGATCATTCTCACAACGAACGTCAGAATTCAAAGCATTGGAACTAGGGCACCACTTACACGGGAAGGCTTCACGTCAGGTCGCTGATACGATTATAAGGCTCGTCTCTTGAGCGTATATCGCCAAGCACAGAGCATAGCACCCATCGCCAGCGACAGAGCAAAGCACCCATCGCCAACCACAAGACTCAGCATGCATTCAATGGCTTTGCACTCCACCTTGCTTCATATGCAGTGGTTCATGGAACTTCTTCGCGGAGGATGTCAAAACGTGGCTAGCGCCGTGTCCCCGTCAAAGCGCGTGAGAAAGAGAATTTAGCTACCACCTGACTCTGCAGCAAGCTAGCGACTACGTCCTTCTGCATCGCCAGACGAACGAGATTTGTGCAGAAGCGTTGGCTACCGACAACAAGCCTTGCAGGAATCAAAGTGCTTATAGACCATAACCTCCTTCGACTGGATTTGGTCTAAAGAAACAATGATGAGACTTGGAATTTCTGGCAGAGCTATGCCTTCCTGGACCAGTAACGCTTCGAGTGAGCACGGTTCTCCGAGCAAGTCTTCTCTCTTTGCTATTCTGAACAACGATTGCAAACCGGCGAAACTTCTTCTCGATGTGCAGAGTATCTTCAAATGGGAACCTTGTCGAAATCGTACGCTCTCAAGAATTGATACGTACTGATTGCACCTCCTGGAGCCTGCCGCCCGTGACACTCTAGGCTAGGTCGAGATCGAAGGCATTCGAGTTTGTGGTGGGAGAGGACGAGCGCGAGCTATTCATGGATGGAACAAAAATAGAGGCACACCAAATAGAGAGAATAATAGCACAAAGGACCCATCTACCGCCCAGAGAACTCGATTGGTAACGTAGATGAAGTAAGGGAAAATATATGTCTGATGAAGAATTAACTATACGGATTCTCAGAAGAGATATTCCAATGAACATAACAACTTCTTCGCGCTCCGTAGGACGTATGTAAGCGAGAATTCTCTCGGCGTCATACACCATGAGAGATCCTTCACGTGTACGGCATGGATGTGTTCTCGCAATCTGGCCAGATGTATGTATCACTCACGCTTGTTGTCGATTGCTGAAACAGCTTTTGTTCGGATGAGCTGCGACCTCGGGAGCAGCGCCGAGTCGGGATCTCTATTCTTGGCCGCAATGAGCGTATTGAGCCGATATCTTGACGGCCGTAGATACTGGAGATCAGCAGAAAGGTCTGAGTCGTTCAGCTACAGGGTGTCGTATCCTCCATGCACACAGGAAACACTGCCCCTTTCTGTCTCGGACGTCTGACTGGTCAGGTGCTTGGCGGCGTTAGTAGAGATGTTGGGCACATGGGCACAGACCTTCGTGTTCACGTGTGATCACGGTGAACACAGCCATTTTGAGGCGGTCTCTTATGAACACAGCCATATACACGTACCAGTACCGTCGATAACCCTCGAGCAGGGCATTTATCAGTAGTTATCTTGTCTCCTGGGAGGTGGGTCAACAGGTGACTAATCCGTGTCCGGTGCGTGTTCATATCGTGAACACGGTGATCATAAGGTCGAATCCTAAATACACTGTGATCCTGCATCCCTAGGCGTTAGAAGCATGTTTCAAGTTGGAGTCCTCGCACGGCGCTAATGGCGTCTAGCGTATTGCCCTCGTCACACACGAAGCCGCCGCCGTCTGCGCTCGCTACGCTCGCGCGACGCCGCTGCGTTGTGTCTGCCATCTGGTCTTTCATTCTTCGTCGCCATCGTCGTCGATACCAGCGACATCTATTCCCTCTCAAGGTGCACGCTATTTTGACCTGCCCGTGAGCCCGCATCGTTGCGACTGCTCCAGAAACAGACGCTCACTAGCGACTCTCCTCGGCCACTGGATCCAGTAGCCCGCTGCAGGGCGGAGATCGCTGCACTCGTTGCAGTTCGACCCATAGCCAGAGCCAGAAAGCTCGCAACCCGCCGATAGACACGACTCGCTCCGTTGGCCAGCCAGTACCTCCACCTCGTCCACCTACCTGCCTCCGCCTGCGCGCGACACCACTTCGCCATGTCCACCGCCGTGGCAACCGCACCTTCAACGACGCTCCCGCCGTCAGTCGAACGAGTGTCTCCGCGCCATTTCACAGCCATTGCACCGTCTGCCTCGACACCAACCTCGGCACCGAACTACGAGCCCGCAGCAAAACGAGCAAGAAGCAATGGATCGCCGAGCGAGGAGCATCGACCAGCTGTAGAGCGCTCCAACTCGAATGGCAAGAGCTCGCCCGGCTCGTGCGTACCACCTAACACCACCCACCTCGCACGTGCAAGCACATGTATACTGACACCCCACACAGGCGTCCGAACGGGATTCCACCCATGATCAAGGTGAAGAAAGAGCCCGGCTCACCAGCTCTCTCTTCAGCCCGACCACGACCAAAGCGGCTCGATCTCTCGTCGAGCATGTCCACCGGCCGTGGACCACAGACTGCACAACCTTCTGCTCCGCTCAGGTCTCGAGATTCCGCGGGACTGCACATTCAAGATGTCGGCCTCGCCTGTCTCTCACCAGGCTTTCAAACTAACGACCCAAGCATGCGAGAGCAGCTCCAGCGGAGTATGGACGTACGTGATCAGCAACGAATGATAATAGAGGCGAGGCAGAAGGGTGGCAAGCCAGGAAGTGACAACGCAGACGGACCACGAACACAAGACAATACCCTGTTCGGTGTTTCGACTGGTGTGCGGACTCCGAGTACATCGAAGAGAAAGGGACCTCCGCTTGGTCTGTCAATTGCTGCTCCTTCCGCCAATGCGTTCGCCCATGATAGAGTGATACAGTCGGCACCACTCCACCAAACATTCACCGGACTTAGACCAGGCGAATACCCATCCTCACGACACGCCCAGCACGGGCCTAGTGGTTTGAGTCAAACGAGTCATATTCACCACGTCCCTGCAACTCAAACAAATAATAGGCTACCTCCAATCTCGGATGTATTCGCCAATGACAGACTCGACGCTCCACGATATGCAAACAACAACTCACCGGGGCAGCCTTCACATTCGAATGTGCCTCCCCCAGTCCCCTCGCCTGGTTTTGCACAACATTCGCAGCATCCGCCACTCAGTGCCCGGGAAAGGTTCCGGTCTGCAGAAGAAGCAGTACAAGGTCTTTCAGGAGGTCGTGATGATCTGATGCCCAAGGTCGTTCATTATGGTGGAGTGCAACCGCCAACACCGCCTTCGCCCATGCCAGGCTCTGGGCACCATCAATCCGGACCTGGTGCTCAACAAAATGCCCAGCACCACCATGATTCTCGCCCGGACATATTGGCTAGGACGCAATCCATGAATGGTCGGAGACGAGGCCGTGATGAGTACGAACGTGACAATGGCAGTCCTCCGTCAGCCTACAATCGATCCGAACCAAAGCGAGCGACATTTGCCGTCCGCGGCGACGGCGAGGAAGAAGACTGGCGAGCCAACATGTCCAATGCTGAAAAGAGGACTGAGTTCTTGCGACTTTGTGAGCGTGCCTGGGACCTGTTCCATTCATGATTCGCAACACTACCATCTGGAGTTCGGAATCTCGGAAACCGTTCAAAGAGTGTTATTGTGCATGTTCAGCAACGACCCCTTTTGCAGCCTTAATGTGCGGCATATTTTTAGCACACGATTGATGTCTTACAAACGTTACGCTACCCATCTGGATATTCGCTCATCAAGAGATTTGCTGTGATGGAGCAGGAGTGGGAATTCACGTTTCGATTTTGGATACTTCTCGCTCGGTTATGTTTTATTTTATTTCTTCTTGCATTTTTAGCGAGTTCTCAGGATCAGGTCATCTACAAAGTTCCAGCTTCTACCTACAGGAAAAGGGAAAAACGTTTAGTGTCGACCTTTATTTCACAGGCGTAATGGGATTGGGACCTTTAATGTGATCCCCTGTTATTCGCTGGTCGGGAAGATGGTGAGGATACTGGAGGATATACTGGTAACAACTATCTGCTCTGGGCAGATTTGAAGGCATAGCATGGGATGGGATATGGAAATAGCGCCAACCAATTCAGGCTACTGGTACTTTCCATACCAAATTTGAATACCTAATGACAGTCACCACTGTCAGTCACAAGGACATGAAAGGCAATCTATTACCCCTGGTGAGCTAGTTTCATGTGATATCCCCAGCGGAAATTTGTGATGTTTATGCAATGTGAGTGGGATGAGCTTGGCAGTTTCATGTTGTGAAGCCGTCTGGGATTTGATACCAGGCTTACTACAGAAGAGGAA
This sequence comes from Pseudocercospora macadamiae, assembly GCA_012978405.1. Classification (NCBI taxonomy): domain Eukaryota; kingdom Fungi; phylum Ascomycota; class Dothideomycetes; order Mycosphaerellales; family Mycosphaerellaceae; genus Pseudocercospora; species Pseudocercospora macadamiae. The sequence goes on from WRNY01000007.1 coordinate 36,433, forward strand.
ACTCTTCAGCATGTGAGGCTGCATGCCATTTTGTAAAGACGACCGACTCGTCCACTCGCCCAGAGTGTATATTAGAAAGATTCTCATCACGATGTGATGTGTATATAGGCAGTCTTCATTGTATGTACATCTATGCTACATCTTCCCAACCCTCTACGGAGTTTTGTTATTCAGGCCATCCAAAGACCTCATAAACACTCACAATGCTCCACCTCACACCCACAAGCGCAATCACTGCACTGACGAATTCGACCATCAATAATACGACAATTGCCGTCAACATCCTGGGCATAAAGACCCGATACAACATCAAATGCCTCCTCAACCAAGCCGCCTCCGCCACCGTTGCAACTGCAATAGCAGCATAGAATAGTATATGAGTCGCCATACTACCAGCAACACGACCCAAAACGCCTGGCTGCTTTGGCGGAATCTTCCATAATGCGATGGCAGGAACGGCGATTGCACACAAGATCTGTGGGCCAAAAGTGTTGAGGACAACGAGCAGGGGACTCCAGGGGTACGTGACGGTCTTCAAGGGAATGAAGGCAGTTTCCCATTGTATTGTGACGAGCGCGGCTTGATGTCCGGTTTTGAAGAAATGGAAGCTACCGAGGAGTGCTAGCACGATTGGTGCTAGAGGTGATCGTCTGAGATTGCATGCGTCGACGATTTCAAGGACGTTTAGTATCTGGATGAAGCAGAGAGCCAAGGCGCCTTGGCCCATGGGCTTTTGAACGAGGAGGAGAGCTAAGATCCAAGCGCATGGGAGGAGGAAGTATCGGGTGCCGTGGGAGTTGCTGTAACCGTAGATGATGATCTTTGGCTTCGGCTTTGGTGCACCGTTGAGTGTGGTGAGGACCGCAGAGTCGCTGTGATTTTCGGTGATCTGCTTCGAGTATAAAGCCGGCTGTTGTTGTTGCGCCTCCTCATGCTTCACCATCAAAAGTGGGGATGCCCAAATATATGTAGCATAGCCAGCTGCGAAAGCAAGTGCCAAGATACCTTGCGCAAGGTACATGCGTCCCGTTTTGAGAAAGTCCTTGGAGAATTCTGGAAACCAGTCGCCGTCATCGGAAGCATCCATAGCCCAGAAACTAGCCACTCCAGCCAGTCCGAGTCGCAGTACTATGCCATTCCAGATGACTGCAGAGCCATGATAGTTGGCAGAGCGTTTATAGTACTGTATAACGATCGATGGCAGCGAGATTGCCACGGCAAAGGGTATTGCCAGTTGCCATTTCGAGGACGTAGAAGAAGTTGCGGAAGCATAATATGAAGACCTACAGAAAGGCATCTGCTCTTCACGACATAGTCGGGAGAGAGAACTCAGGCGTGTTGCAACCAAGAATGAGAGCGCGTTATAAGCTCCTTGCTTCTGGTCTGTTGGATGTGTTTGTCCGAGCGAAGCACCAAGCATTGCCACTCCAAACGTGGACAGCAAGAAAAGTAGCTGGTCATCTTCCCAGATGGTAAAGGAATTGGATGCGAACCCGACACAAAGCAGTAGAGTCGCCAAAGTGCTGAGCATACCCCAAAACGTTGTCGGCACTGGCACTTTCAGCAGTTCTCGCGCAGGCCAGAACCCAAGCAAGGTTGCTGTGATACCTCCCATCGCTGCTCCAAACGTGATGAATTGCACAAGATTGAAGCTTGGCATGTTTCCCAACGCTGCTCCAGCAATTGCGCCAGCTGCGGTGCCCATGAGCGCCCAGCCGAGCATGGGAGGTGTCAGCGCTCCGCGATCACCCTTGATCCCTTGCGCATACATGACGACGACTGCAAAGGTGCCGACCAAAGCGATGAGGCCCATGGACATGCTGACGAGATCAAATCGAGCCCAAAGCGATTTGCAGACACGCAAATTTTCTGTTTGATAGGCGACGAATGATTGCCAAGCATTCTGCGAAGTCGATGAATCCCAGTGCGCATTGGCTGAGATCCACAGCTTTTCTGCCGCTGCTAGAGTATCATTGCCCCTCTTACGGGCCTTCGCGTACTCTGCTTGGTATCGATGGATCTGTGCCGCAGTCAGACGACTTACTTGGGCCAGATTGGCATAGTCTGGTTTCGTTGGCCCTTTGGATCCGTGGAAGGCTTCTTCGATGGGCTGGCCAAGATTGTTGAAGGGGATGGGTAGTCCAAGCAATAGAGAAAGAGTTGGCACTAAATCAATTTGGTTGACTGGCCGTTCTTTGGCTGTCATGGGTGGATGCTTGGAAGCTTCATCTTTTCGACCAAAACTGCCACGCTTTGAGTACATCCACAGCGCAGCTTCCACCTCATCGTCCGACTCGCCACCGTGGTCGCCTTTCGTATCCATGCCGTGATCGCCCATGACCACAAGCAATGTCTCGTTGTCTAGAGAGTCGATGATTCGACGGAAAACGCCATCCATTTGTTGCAGCTTGTCCGTCATAGCGTGATGGTCCGGGCCATATCGATGCCCAGCATGATCAACGCCCAAGTAGTGACCAAATATGACATCCCATCTGCCATTCATTGACGGATCCAAGAGTGGGAATAGGTGTTCGTTGACACCATTGTCAACTGTATGCAGATCCCAGACATTGAATGAGTCGTACGGCCTGGTCAGATTGGGCTCAAAGTATCCAGGAAACAGCGAATGCCATGTATCATCTCCCAGGTGCACCACTTTCTTGCCCGCTTTGTATAGTTGCTCCACAATATTGTCCTCGTCAATGGCTGTTCCAGCAAAGTTGGAGCCAGCATCGATGAATGTGGGCAGTGTGCCAGTGGTGAGACCTTTCAATCGCTGCAGAGTGGTGGTCGGCGGATCCGCAATGAAAGGCCGCAAGAAGGCATTCTGTGGCTCGTTGACAGATGTGTCGTATAGAATTGGAAAAGCATTATGAAAATGGTGCGGTTGATCGTCTCCCGGCTTTGACTGGAAGGGAATGGTGAAGTCGTACCGTAAGGCGTCGACAATGATGACCACGGCCTTCTCGAACGATTTCGGGTGCCAACATCCTCGCTCTTGCGATCCAGGGCGAAAGTGTGTGAGGTCGATGGGAGGAACGGCGCATTCGGATCGGTCTTGGAGGACGAGTCGCGACAGCAGGAAGCCGCTGCAGAAGAGGTAGATGGCGAGGGCGTGCAGCACCAAGATCAGCAGGAAGAAGGCGACGACCAGCGCGTGCTGCGCCTTCCACTGCACCGACAGCGTCTTCTTGTCTGACTTGGACTTGGAATCGGCCGACGCAGCGCCAGCAGTCACCGCGCCATTCTCCATAGAAGAAAGACGCGCAAATTATGGAACAAGAGAAAGGGTCAACGAGACATTACAAAGAAGGCTAAGGGACATGTGGAAACGTAAGAAGGTGAGAAGGAAGGTCGGTCCAGGCTTGGTGTGTTGTGTATTGTTGATCTTGTGAAGATGTAGATGTAGGTACCTGCAGGGTTTAAAACGCAGCCCCACGTGCATGCCATCCGATACTGCATGTGGATAATCTGGAAATCGACATTGAATCTGCATCTGCAGTCATCCATTGGTTTCACTGCTCGCGCAGCCAGACAGCTCGTGTACTATATACACTATGACTATACTACTATTCTGGATATAAGAGAGACATATACGAAGCAGAATTCACCAAGCCAGTCGCTTTGCGCAAGAAAGCAAATTGGGAATCTTTCTCAAACAGATCCCGTCGTCGCGTAGAAGAGAAAAAGTCAAGCTCCACCAAACCTGCTCTGCCAGCAGTAACTACACACATTAATCTAAATGCTCTCCGGACCACTGCCGTCCAGCCACCGTCTTTCCGGCTCGTCGTCATCGCATGCGAGACGAGACATGTCGGTGTTGCAGTCGAGTCATAATGTCTGGTGTCGAAAAATATAAAGTACTTGGGCCGCTGTCTGTATGTTGGGCCGCCGAAAACAGGCTACAAAGTCGCAGACTCTATGCTCATGCGCCGTCGTAAGAGCTGCTGCTGCTCCTCCTTTCCCGTATTGCCTTCTGAGCTGTGCAAAGATATTGATTCGTAGACGTCGTTAACAGCTGAAGCATTCTCCCTAGATCCACTGCCTAGAGTTTCTCAAACTTGTTGTAGTTCGGCGCGTTTCGCGCTTTCTCGACAAGTCCTCCGACTCGATCCAGGTCAATCGACTCGAATCGCTTGTTGTCCTCTTGTTGTTGATATGCCGGAAGGTTCTCGACAGGTTCAAGACCCACGCCAGTGTCTCCAACACGGACGACAACTACGCGGCCAGACACGCGCTTCCCAGCGTCATCATACTCCTCTGGGAAAGTGATATGGATCTGCGGTAGAGGGCTCGAAGGTGGGCTATTTGAGTTCTCGATGAGATTTTGCTTCTCCTGGTAGACGTATATCGACTCTGAAGGCCGAGCCATGACACGCCGATGTGATGACGCTGTCGATATGCTCGACATACGCTTGTCGTCGTACAAGGGCAACGCTGCCATGTCTCTCTGCGCTCTGCGTCGGTGTCGCAAGTAAAGAAGGCCAGCAACAAGAAGTAGAGCAAGGATCAGAAGCACCAGTAGTACCACGAGGAGACTGATCATCGTGTGGTTGACTGGAGGCCCTGGAGGTCCCTCAGAATCTCGTCGGACGAGGTTTGCGAGATAGTTCAGCATGTTGGCGGTCTGTGGAGGGGAAGACTCCGATAAATGCGGACAATGTCCGTAGCTATTATCGACGGGATTAGGATTGATTCGTGCACGCTCGTGTCAGCGGTTCCGGGTTGGTCGTAAAGATTGTAAAGACTGCATCGTGTAAAGTCAGCCGCCTCGTTCTGGTTACAGAGACATGTCCTGTGTTTCTCCTCGCGACTGCTTTGCCAATATGCGCCCGTTCCACCGTTTGATTCCAGAGCCTGCTGTCCGGGAACATACCTGTATCGCTGCGAGGCTCCGCAGAAGCATGGGCTGCAGCTTGTGCAAAGGAATGGCGTGCGGCCGACAGCTGAACGAGTGAAGCTGCCGTCGCGGGTGGTGTGAAGAGAGAGTGCTGATTGTCGAAGCACTACATACGGCCTCGTCGCGTCAGAGAGGCCTCACTGATCATCCAGGAGAGAGTGCGAATGCAAAGTTGGTGCAGTGTTGTTCTCGGCGGATTCCGATCTCATTTCCGCGATACGCTTTGAGCGTCGAGTTTACCGAATCATTCATCTCGCTCAACTGACCCTAGTATCTTCCAAGGCCGCATGCAAAATCAAACTCTACCGTTATTGGTCGGACTATTTTCCACTTGACGCGGTGGTTGTGCCTGAGGTCAATAGGTCAAAGCCATGATGTAGCACTGTAGGCTGGTCGGATATGTCGCTTGGCCGTACCCAGTCGCTCTTGATCATTTGAAGGTATGTGACAAGCAAAGCATTCAGTATCGCAACTTCTTCTGTAAATCGACTTGTCGCAAGTTCCAGGAAGCACCAACAGCGGAACCACGAAACTGGGAGGAAACATCCAACATTACGGAGTATTGCAAGGCGCAATCAAGTAATATACGGAACAGGAACATGCGCATCTGATTAGACTTCAGGTCTGCGCGGACGGTTCGCGTGAGCGCCAGGAACAATACTTGGAGAACTTGTGGCTTGTCTGATGTTCGTCTGACTAATGAATAACAGAAGCTAGAAGCTAGAAGCTAGAAGCTATATATGAATTCATCTAGTCGACGGCATCGCAGCCATATTGTTCGGACTTTAGCGACCTTCTTGCGCTGCTAGCCTTGCCATCTATAGCCTCGTTACTCTGCTTCTGCCTTACATCCTTCTACCGTCTACCACCGAGGCTCCTCGCGTCTTGCCCATGACGCGACATTATCAGTTCTCCACGATGCCACAACGTGTTATTTTACCCACATTTCCATCTCCGATCTTCCAAGCTGAGATAACGAGCTGCAGCGACCACCAACCGAACGAGACCCTGTGACGAAAACGCAGGCAATCCCAATCTGGAAGTGGCTGGTCCGTTAAGCTCAAGCGCCTCTGCACCTCTCAAGCTACCGCAGCCGTGGCACAGCCTGTGGTGTCTGCTTTTGGAGTCGTCGAAGCGCGAATCCATCTGCGTGTAGAAGCGATGCGGAACACGATACATCCCCCTATTCGGATCGCCCTACATGCAAATGTGTGGCTGCCATGCGTGCACGACGCGTGCCCAAGTTGGTGGCGCTTCGACGGCGGTAGTATATCATCCGAACTTCACGCTGAGAGGTTCTTGTAGCAGCGTTCTCGCATCTTTATGCAGAGATGAATGCCCGACATCAGCCCTACATCAAGGTACGGTACATATGTATCCTCGCAAGGCGCTACGCTGCGTTATTGTACCTATCTACGATTCAACTTGCTTGACCAGTGGCAAGAAGCCCAAAGAGCAGATATGTCCGTTTCCAGTACTCATTAGCACCTTTCTTGAGGCGCTCACTGTCAGTGGCATTCACGTCCAAGCGCTTCTGGAGCCTGTCAACTAGGTCGTCTAGTGAACTCCATGTCCCTGCCAGCAAGATCCGCTGCAGATACAACACATCGAATAACAATTCAATGAGACGATTCCGCAATCCTTCACTGGACCCTGGTACCTCACTCGTCGTTTGCGCCTCACCTTCCACCGGATCAGCGCTTTGCTGCGCTTCAGTATGCCCATTAGTCAGAGACACACTAGCAGTCTGGTCGATCTTTTCCAACACGATCCCTCCTCCCAACTTGTCGGCATTATGAATCTTCAATGCTTGTATCGCCGCCGGACTCCAAAGATCACTGCCAATTGCAGACATCTGCCGTTGCAAATTTTTCAGGAACCTAAATACTGCTGGGGAAGGCTGTACCGGCAACGGAGGCGACCCATCCCACAGTGTGATTGGCGTGTGCTGGGGCTCTCGGATTCTTTCCAAATATGATTCCAGAGCACCTTCAGAGACCCGCATTGCCATCCTTTCATGCAAAGCCGCAACGAATTGCTCCCTAGGTCTGATTGTACCGATCTCGTCGATACTGTTCCCAAGACTGCACCTGCGAATATCGATCTCTCTCACGATTCGAATCAGAAGTGCCGGATCGGATTCTGACTCGAATGTCTTCTCTGTGGCGTCGTAGACCTTCTGCAGGGACGTGGTTGTTACCCGGGACAATGTACGCTCTAGATGCTGTGGATCCTGCTTGCTGAGCATGACTTGCAGAGGATCTTCATCCTCAAGGTCGTCCAAGTCGAGTTCCAGGTCTAGGTCCCACTTGACTGTTCGCATAGATGCAATAGCTTCGTGAAATGTGTTTAGGCTGACAAGCCATTGGTCGAGGGTTGCGGCAAAATGCAATATCTCGTCTCCGCGACCGTGTTGCCGCTGTAGGACTTCACCACGAAGAGCGGCCGCTCCTCCACTGAGGTCCGTAGATATTGTTGCGAGGTCCCAAATCCTGGAGGCCTGGGGGTTTGAATCAGTTGATGAAGATTTGGGCACAAAGTCCGTGATCGTGGCTGCTTGATTCACAAGTTCTTCAAGTCGGTCCACAAATGCTTTGCGCAGATCATAGATCGCCTTGGAATGCACCTCGTTGCGAAGTTTCGCACCCACTGACAAGTACTTGGACAGCACATTGTATCGTATTGTGAGGACGGCATGAGCATCGCCGTGATTGCTCAAGGTTACTCGGAGAGCATTGAGGAGACAAGTCTGGGCTTGCTTGGTCCAGGATGCTAACGCTTCTGCCACATCGGATGTCGAAAGCTGATCATGTCTGGCCCAGAGATGAAAGTTGCGAACATCATCTGCTATCCAATTCTCGTAAATATCAAGGCTGAGTTCGGTAACGGCTCGTACGTCTTGGTCTCCTACCAACGTACCCTTCGAGATTTGGGATAGTGCGTCGGCAAAGCGTCTTGGAAACCATTCCCGTGAATCCAGCAACGTTCGACTGTACATATCCAGCATATGCATCAAACTTGCCTCGGATGGTGTTTCAGCGTACAGCTCGAGCTGCTCAAAACGAGTCTGGAGGAAAAACCGCAGTACATCTTTTGGGGGAGCCGTGGAAATCAGCGAGTATGCAGATAACGTGTGTATCGTCGAGTCCTTTCCAACGTCTGCCTTCACCAACGACCTCGAAATGTATGCCAGTAGCCTCTTTCTTGACAATGAGAGCTTGCGTCTTAGATCTTCCAACACTGCTGGAGGATCGGCCTGCTCGCTCAAGCTTTTATGCAGAAGTCTCGCGAGTATGAGTAGTTTCGCAGCCAACAAAGCATCACCGTTTTTCTTGACCATCCTCCCCGTCACAGAAATCGCCATCTGCAACAATTTTGTTTGGGCGACTTTGGCATGTCTCAGACGTTCCTCTTGCCCTCTGTCAAGCTTCAATCTTTTGTGGCTGTCTCCAATCCTCTCCACTACTCTCGCATTGCACTTCCTCCCAATGTCCGACATGTGGTTTTCTACCTCTTGGATTTGGTTGTCCATGTCAATGATCCTCTCGGCGGTTCCCAATAGATCGCGATAGCTCGTGCCGACCAGAGATCGTAGTTTCTGGCGGTTCTCATCAATATTCTTGCGCAGCTGCTGTTCCAGTTTGCGGACAATGGGAAGCGGATATTGGAAGGCATCCTCCCAGTTGCCCAATGCCCTGGGGTCTGGCGGCTGCTGCATAGCCATTACGATTGGCGACGCGACCGGATTCGCAGTGTGCGCGAGAAGGAAAGAGAGGGAGTCGTGAGGTTCACACTTGAGACGTGGAAGTGAGGCTCTACCCACGTGGCGAACGGCTTGGCAGAAACAACCATGAGGTCGGGACAGAGGATCACGTTCGAAGTGCCCTACGCGCATGCAGATTCGACTATCAAATAGGAATGAAAGGATCGAGGTCATGTTTATTCTACCGTGAAGTCGTGCACCACACTTAAACTTAATTCAATGAGATTTCTCAATTTACTGCCAGCCTTCCTTTCCTTGCCAACCGAAGACCACCTGTGGCAGAACCAGCGTCTGGTGCCTGGACTAGGCTGATAGTTGCTATGTCTATTTATACATGAATGAAGTCCTCTTAATTTATCTAACACCTCTTCGCCTGGCCCATGCATTTCATATAGTCGTCTCTGACCACCTGATGGCATTGGAACGCTCTACTCAAAGCGTGATCCCATGACGCCCAACGCTTGCAAGAAATCGAATATGCCTCTGCCATATGTTTTCGCTTCAATGCGACAATTATGATGCGTTCACCTTCTGGTCGCCCTCGTCTGGCTTGCCCTTGAGCTGGTCCTCGTGGTTACTCTTAATTTTCTTCGCCTTGCCATTCTTCTTATCAAGATTTTCACGTTGTTTGACAGCTTCCTCTCGCTCCTTCATGCGCTGTTCCTCTGCGGCGACCATGTCCATCCATTGATCCTCGCCCTGATACCGCTCATGATGAATCTTCTTCTCTATGATGTTCTTGTGTGTCGGATCGTTCGGATCAAGTATCTTGACAGTCTCCCATCGTCCAGTTCCCTTCATGCGGTCGGTACCCTCGAATGCTAAAGAGGCAACGACGGCTGCGAGTGTGAAACCTTGTGCGTACACACGAGCCTGAACAATCTTTTGCGGAGTAGTGAGATATGGGTTGCGGCCGACGATTCCCATAGCGGCAGATATGGAGACTACCCACGAGCCCATGACCAAGCCATATCGATTCTCCGATGCCCATCGGGTAAGCTTTTCCTTGGTGGATTTCTGAGAGTCGATCTGTTCCTGTAGCAATTGTTGCTCATCTTGGTAGTTTCTGTCGGGCTGCCGTGATGCTTCGAATTTCCGCGAGTACGAATCAGCCGCGATAATTGCCGTAAAAGTTCCAGTCGATGTTATCAAGAATGCACGGAATGGCAAACTGAGACTTCGGAAGGCGGGATATCTGGCAGAAGCTGCATATACACCTAGAGCACCTGCAGCTGTGCCCAAAGCACCACCCATGAAACCGCCTTTGAGTGTGGCACTGTGAAAACGTCAGTATCGCGAACCTGTTATCTGCCAGGAAGAGCTTGGTGGCAGTCACGAGACAACTCACTTGTAATGTTCCTGCTCTTCCTCTTTTGTCAAGATCTTCATTTTGAGTGAGAGTTAGGATGTATAGTGTTGCGGAACAGAGAAATGCGGACAGAAGGAAAGCGAGAGTGCGCTGCTACAAGTCTATGTATGTATGGGTTGGCGATGCGATGCGATTGCGGATCACAGCTTCCGTCATAGAACCATTCGGCAAGGATGAAAAGAAAGCTCTCGCGTGCCAGTGGCTGACCTCATCGGCGGTCAATCCCGGCGTCCAACCCGAAGGCTTATTCACGGCGACACGACCAAAGCAGTATAGCACCACCGCACCCATGTAGGGCTTCTACGGCGACCCGGCGACTGGCTTTCAAACATTCTGTGCCTGTGCCTTGCTCGGTCATCTTTGTGCGAGAATGACAGTGCAGCGCGTACGCAATGTGCGCCCGCCATCGGACCATGTCTCAGACCACGACCCCGAGTCCGATGTGGAATCGTCCGGCGACGAGGATATTGAAATGGACGGTGTAGGAGAGGAGTCTACGAGCGATGCTGAAGAATCTGAGCCCAGCGAGCGTGATGGAGAGGATAGCGACGAGGACGTGCCTGCTCTGCGACAGCTCAGCAACGTCTCTTTTGGCGCTCTGAAATATGCCCAAGATTCACTTCCGCAGTCGGGAAAACGCAAGCGAGGCTCCGACACCTCACCAGCCCATGAAGACAAACTTCAAGTGCTGAGAGAACGCCTGCGCCAGATCAAGCAACAGAAGGTCGCCAAGGCCGAAGACGATCGTGAGAGCGCATCAGATTCCGACTCAGACTCTGGGCCGTCTGAAGAAGATGCGCCTCTGTCTCGCACTTCCAAGCATGCCCCCACCGCACAGTCTTCGAAATTCCAGGTCAGTCGAAAGCGGCAGGTGGTAGATGTTCCCAAGCGCGTGGTACGCGATCCAAGATTCGATGCGATGCATCAAAGATCAGCACATCCGGGCAACAGTGAGAAGGCCTATGGCTTTCTGCGCGAGTATGAGAAATCTGAGATCAATGAGCTGAAGGAAGCCGCCAAGCGGACGAAGAACGAAGATGACAAGGAAAAACTCAAACGGAAAGTGGGCAGCATGGAAAACAGATTGAAGGCGAGGGAGGCCAAAGAGCGAGAGCAGGAAGTCGTGAGACGGCATCGGAAGGAGGAACGGGACCGGGTGCAGCAGGGTAAGACGCCTTACTATCTCAAGGAGAAGGACATCAAGGAGCGCGCTCTGGTGGAGAAGTTCAACAAGATGAAGAGCAAAGACCGTGAGAAGCTGATTGAACGGAAGAGGAGGAAGGAGGGACAGAAAGAGAAGAAGCGGATGCCAGATGCGAGAAGAATCCCTTCCGATTGAATTGGGTTTTGTTCCTCAGCTTGGAACTGCTTTCTACGATCATCCACGACCTGTCATGTAACGTTCACACTGCTCCACGGCGACACCCGCCACACGCTCAAAACCACCCATCAAGGCCTGTTTGCAGTAGTGAACCAAGGCTGTAATGTCATCGCCGTCCATTCCGCGTTCTCTGTAGCACCGATCGATGCCAGTAGTCAGGCCGTCCCAACTGTAAAAGGTCAGCATGAAAATCCTTCAGGTGAAAATGATGGGACATCAGCGCTGCACGCCCCACGGCGAACAGCGCGTCCGTCCTTCTGCATTTCTGCCGACTCGCCACAGTCGCACGAATTCGCAAAGTTGGAAGTCGTAAAATAGTTCGTATGCTTGGACGATCTGACCGCCCTCATCAGCAAGACCTCGCGCATCAGAAGAATATGTCTCACCGCATATTCCAGATCGAGAAGTTCTATGAAGTCCTTATCGTCGGTATTAAGGGCTAACTCTTCCCGCCTAGCATGGACTGCTGGATCGACGACATCGTACATGAAGGCTTCCTACCCCTCGATGTGTGTTGGCCATGGTAGATCCACAGCGCGGTGTCCATTGACCGGATTGGCTTCGAGATAGCGCTGAATGTTGAGGACGTGCCATGGTGTGTCGTATCTTGGTGCTCGTGTGACACGCCTTGGAGGCATCACACTGTGTGGGATCCTTAGCTTTTCCCTCACGCCGTTCTGCTCCATGTACACGTACTCTAGCCATTCCTCGATCGCAGGCAGGTTCTCCGGCTTGACAACGAATGGGCTATGCCGCAGCGCCTTGAGCTGTTCAATGGTATATGACCGGACTGGCATCGTTGCGATTTTCGACTGATTAATATGGTGAAGTCGGTTATGGTCAAGATAAAGATGAAGGTGTGACAGCGCATTCCATCTGCACTTCTTGTCGTGCTGCTGTTGTAGTAGGGGCGAGGTAGGATGTTTCGTGGGTGCATCCTGCCTCAGAACCGTGAGCACTTCTCAGACAAGTACTACAATCTTGACTTTCCCAAAGCTGAACTTCTCGCCGACTGTCCTTGGCTAATTCACGACTATACCGCTTGTACGCGTTCTTCGACCGCCATCACTGATACCTGGGCGTTAATAACGGAATTTGCAAGATTTTCAGAAATTCGCGAACGTTCGAAATAAATGGCAAGGCAAGTAACTTTCACAAAATTTGTGCTGAAGATCATGAAGTACCTTAGCTGGACCGGGAAATAGCAACTCCAGGCTTGGGATCAGAAATACGACATCGCCGAACGTAGTGTACACCATTTGAAATGTGTCGTTCGATCAATGTGGAGGTGATGTTGCCTCACGATTTTCCGTCTCCCTCAGCATGAGGAAGACATGGAACAGATTGGCAGACAATGTCAATATCGCCCGGACCGTGTTGCTTTCTTAGAGTAGTTCCAGGATGTCAATTATGAGACGAGGGGCCATTGATAGCACATAATCCACAGCACAATTGTGTTGCATTTACTATTAGGGTATCTGTTAGTTCCCCCTCCTCGCCCAAGGGCCGTCTCGCATCGCACCGTGAGGCATCTCGCTACTGCCCTCCATACCTTAGTCTTCTAACATAACGACAATAATCATACAAATCATCCTCCCATTCTAAAACACCACAAAGCTGCTGATCCCTCCGTTCCCTCGTGGTCGCGGTCGTGGCAAGGTCATAAAATTTGGCTAAAAGTACAAGAGACGAATGATGCTTAATACAGACAATATCGTGTCGTGAGAATAGTATAATATTTCGGCCGTTCAGTTGTGATGCTGGCGCTTTGGTCGCGCATTAAATTCGATACTTTGGACAAGCATGCAAAGTCGCAATTGAGATCTGAAGTTGGAAGCATGTCGAAACCTCACGCTCGTGATTCGGTTGCTGGATGACAGCTCGAGCACATTATTGGTACTCGCGAGGTTGCTCACCAGGATCTGTAGGTGGTGCGCTTCCGGGTGTGGAGCGTGGCAGGCCGAGAGGATCTTCTCTGTGTCGCAGAACTGCCGCACGTGCGGGCGTATCAGGCTGTGGACCTGTTGATCGAGCATATGGCGAATCGTACTCTTGCCTCGCGGCGGAGCTTCGAGTTACAGCAGGTGAATCTTCATGCTCGGACTTGGTCGATCGTGCACGTTGCCTTCGTTTACCGGATGACGAGCTCGAATGGGAATTACTTGCGCTCTTAGGCTCGCGTGCTGTTGGAGTTAGCATCGCGGCTATAGCCATGGTCGTTGTTGGCGGAAGAGCAGGCTTTACTTCTTCTGTTGGAACCCTGGTGGCGGGAGTGCTCTGTGATGGTTGTGGAGATACTTGAGCCATCGGTCTTGCTCCTGATGTTGGTCCTGGCGCGCCGACCTGACCCGAAGCTCCAGCAGTTTCTGCCTTCTTCAGCGCCTCTGCTTTTGTAGGACGACCGCGCTTGCGCTTGGGTGGTGGCTCGGCGGGCGAAGGCTGGGTGTACAATGTTGGGAGAGAGGTTGGCTGTAGCTTGGGCCTGATCTCTCGACCGCCAGCGCCAGATGCACCAGGTTGCTGATATGGGCCACCTTCGTATGTGTAAGGTCTTTTGAGAGTTGGAAATGGACCTGATAGTGGTGTTGGCGTGTGCGGAGCCATGGGCGCTCCCATTGACAAGGATCTCCGCAGGTCTTCGAATGCATTCCGGCTAGAGTTAAGCGAGCGTCCTAAACATCAAGACATCAGCGTGGGATTGGTCAACATTAGCTCGATCGTGAGAGGGCGTGATGGTGTGGATGGAGTCTAGTGCATCCTCCTGATGTTCACGTCAACGAGCTTACCAGGCGGCAGTGGAATATCCTCCCAGCGAGGCTGAATGTTATGCCTTTGAAGGACTTCGAATAAGACGTTCGCAGGCAGGTTTGCAGTTTTGATTATTTCCGCCAACAGATAGTTCTGCATCCATGTCAGATCGTTCTTGTAATACAGGGGTGATCTGGGGCGAACCAGCATACCTTTTCGTGATTAGTCCATGGTTGCTCAGGAGGTGTACCTGCCATGCCGAGGAGAGGACGAAAGGAAGGGAACACGAAGCGCACTCGTAGAAGACATGCGTCCCAATCGTACAGTATTTCAATAATTAGCAGTCGGCGCCTAAGGTATCGTCAAGTCGTAGCTTTTGTAACAAAGGAAACCAGCAGCGATAGTATAATGCTCCGCAATGCCACCAGCACCAGAGATCGTTCAAACGAGTGTAAGAAGAGGCGCGCCCAACGATTAGAGAAGTAGATGCATCACGACGCCAGCATCCGACCAGGTAGTGAACGAAGATGTTTGGATCGTGAGGTGAGAACTGTCCACAGGCGAAAGAAAAGGCTGGTATATGCAGCTAGCGGTCTCCTGCAGACTGCAAGATCCCCAATCCAGGTTTCAGACTGTTAGCTGCTTGACTTGCATGGTGCCAGCGCGTCCGAAATGAATCTCGAATGCACGGCAAAGGAGGGTCATGCGTCTTCGATGCCATTGCCGCGCAACAACCGCTGCGAGGGAGTCTCTATGCAGCACCGCAGCGCTGTGTCTGGCATTGCAAAGCTCTTGCGCACCGATAGACTGTAGGAGAAGAGTGAGGTGTCTTGCGGACCAAATTTGTTATAGAACATGAAGGAACGAACGTCGTCATTTCCAAGTTGACTCTCCGATGCCGACGCGCTGATTTGCGGGCCGTGGCCCTTCCCTGTTGAACCTACCACAGCTTTGGTTTTCCCATGTCTTCAACCCTCATATGCCGGAAGGTATCGCAATGCCGCGAGCGATTTTGTCCAGTCGTTCTTGCGCAATATCTGAGGGAGCACTGCCGGCCTATGGATGATCGAAATGTCTGCCTTGCCGCTGGCCTTCTGTGACATACGCTTGTGCACTCTCACCAGGCGAAACGCCGACATGGCCCAGGATTGCTAAAACAGACCCAGGCTGGCAACGGTGGTCAAGTTGAGCGAAGTTTGAAACCCCTTTATTACTCTTCGACTGTGCTGGCTGCTATAGGCAGTTTTTAGACTCAAAGACGTGGCGAAGTGCAGGGACCGCTAACAAAGATTCAAATGCCGGTGCGTCTTCAGACATCGACAACGTTGCCATGCGAGGCCCATAATCAGCAAAGCAAAATGTACGAATTCGACTACTGAACGTCTGCGATGGGTCTTTCAGCTCGACGACCCGCTCATCATGCCGCCGGCCTGTACGAGCCGTGGACGAGGTCGAAGCGTAAGCGCCTATGGCCTTCGGTGCGCAGACTACGATAAAAGCAGAACGGCCGGATTCTCAAGGCCACGCAAGAACATCGTGCCGTGCGTCGCGCACTTCAGATTTTCTCGGATGCTTCAAGTGTCCGCATCGCTGTTTTCCGTTGCCTCCCTTCCATCGGGCGTCTGAAGCTACAGGAGCTGACATTGGCTCTGGCCGGCTACCTTACAGCCCGAGGAAACAGGACGTGGCAAGACTACCTATTTGGCACTTCGAACTTCTACTGAGATATTTTGGATGTTGGTGATGAGCAGATGCTGATCAGAAAGATGGTTGTGTCGGCTGCTCCCGTTCTGTGGTTCAATCGCAAAGCCACCTGCCATCCGAGATCCTTTGCTTCATCGGCTCGCTCTCTCTCTCACACTCATCACTGTTTGCACTTCAACAGTTTGTGCTTTTACACTCTCTTTCTTGTTCACTCTCGCAATCACAGTATCAACAAGAAGCGCACGTCTAGTTTGCGCCCTCAAAGAATCGGCGAGCAGAAGCGGGTACGAAAATGTAATGCACTGGGATCTAGCATATAGCACGTACTTATCGTATATGCAGTAGTCACTTCTCCCAAGACTGTGCGCTTGCACTCCTTCATTCGTCGTCAGAGACCGATCGTTCATCCATATCAGTGCGCCGTGCCACGACTCTACACCGCGATCTCGATTTGCGCGCCACTCATGCTCTGTCCGTCTTCCAGGCGCACTCCCCATTGACCTCGACCGGAGGACTCGAGCAAGTTTGCTAGGCTGTGTGAAGGAGAGCAGGCTCAAAGGGAGTTGGCATGTGCGTCGGCGCGGACGCCACCTTTGGGTTCCGCTCTTGACGCTGCTGGTGACTCTGCTTAAACATCTCCGCGTAAAGCTTTGCCGCTCCACCGAGACAGCCACCACCACCACACTTGACCATGGCAGATGGAGATGGCAAGCACGAGAGACTTGAGTCGGAGGTCCGCGACATGCACTTGAAAGAGGAAGAGACAGATGTCGACATGGATAGCGTTCCTCTGGCAGAGTCGGCATCAACCTCGGCCAAGAACGAGGCATCTGCTGCTACTAGCCGCAACAGCACGCCGCTCAGCTCTAGACGACTGTCGAGATCACCGTTCAAGCAGCAGAGTATAGACTCGCCCGCGCCCAAACTCGAGCAGCAGGAGATTATTGGCGGCGATGTCACCCTGAAGATGGAGCCGGGTAAGCCTCCGAAGCTTGCGCGGACCACATCGCACAAGGTGGAAAAGCGCCCACCGCAGCTGTTTTTGGACTACGAGGACAAGACACCAGAAGCCAGAACAGCTTTCGATGTCCTCCCCGAATGCACGTACGCCAATAAATACTTGGGTAGTACTGAGCATGCACTCGAGTGCGACTGCGCTGAGGAGTGGGGTAAGTTTTCTATCAACCGCCTCGAATAACTCTTCCATACCAACGATGCAGCCTACTAACACTTGTTCTAAGATCCTGCAACAAAGACCAACCATGCCTGTGGCGAAGACTCCGACTGCATCAACCGCGCCACCAAAATGGAGTGCGTCGGGGACTGCAACTGCGGGATAGCATGTCAGAACCAGCGCTTTCAACGAAAACAGTATGCCGATGTCACCGTCATTCAAACCGAGAAGAAGGGCTATGGTCTCCGTGCGAATACTAATCTGCGAGCTAACGACTTCATTTTTGAGTACATCGGCGAGGTCATTGGCGAGAATGTCTTCCGTCGACGGATGCAGCAATACGACGAGGAAGGCATCAAACACTTCTATTTCATGTCTCTCACCAAAGGCGAGTTTGTGGACGCGACCAAGAAAGGCAACCTCGGACGTTTCTGCAACCACTCCTGCAATCCGAATTGCTATGTCGACAAATGGGTGGTCGGAGATAAGCTTCGCATGGGTATCTTCGCCGAGCGCAATGTCAAGGCCGGCGAGGAACTTGTCTTCAACTACAATGTCGATCGCTATGGCGCCGAGCCTCAGCCATGCTATTGTGGTGAACCAAACTGCACAGGCTATATCGGCGGCAAGACGCAAACAGAACGTGCAACCAAATTGTCGAATGCTGTCATCGAAGCCCTCGGTATAGATGATGCCGACGCATGGGATACTGCTGTTGCAAAGAAGCCTCGCAAGAAAAAGGCGGGAGAAGATGACGAGGAGTACGTCAACAACGTCGAGCCTAGGGGGCTCGACGAAGAAGGCGTCAACAAAGTCATGTCTTCCCTCATGCAGTGCAAAGAGAAGTGGATCGCGGTCAAACTCCTCACCCGAATACAGCGTGCAGATGATGAACGGGTTCGCAACAGGGTCGTGCGGTTCCACGGCTACCGAATCCTCAAGACTGCACTGTCCAACTTTATCGAAGACGTGAATGTCTGCTTACAGATCCTTGATATCCTGGACAAAATGCCTCGGCTTACTCGCAACAAAATCCAGGATTCGAACATCGAAGAGTCTGTCTCCTTATTAGTAGACAATGAGGATGAGAGAGTCGCTTCGCAAGCGAAAGACCTTCTTGAAGCCTGGTCAAAGCTGGAGGTTGCATATCGGATACCTCGCGTCAAGCGTGACCCAAATGCTAAGCTTGAGCGAGTGGACAGACGAGACGGCGATAGGAGACGAAGCAAGTCAAGATCGCGCTCAAAGACTCCGGAGCGAATACAGGCGCCAACTGGACCACGGAACAGTGCACCACAGCGTGCGCCTTTTGCCCGTCCTGGGCCACGATTTCGTCCTCCGCCTCCAGTTGGACCACTTCCTCCGGGCTGGTTCGAGACGACCGCTGCCAATGGATCCGTTTATTACTACACACAATCCGGCACTACCACATGGCAACGACCCACCATGGCTGCAACAGCCGCCCCTCCTCCGCCTCCTCCGAAGACTGTATCAGATCAGCAGATGCTCCAAGATCTAATCAAGAATATCGTAGCCTCCAAAAAAGAGCAGCCGAAGCAGCTGTCTGCAACTGCAACACCTGTGGAGACACCCAAGAAGGAGAGGAAAGAGGACAAGTGGCGGTCGTTACCAGAAGAAAAGCAGAAGAAGTTATACGAAGGTGCGCTGCAGCCACACATTATGCATGTTGTTGGAAAATACAAGCATAAGCTTGCTCGAGAAGACCTGAAGCGCTGGGCCAAGGAGTTCGCAAAGCAAATGGTGGATTCCGATTTCAAGAAGGGCCGCGTTGAGGATCCGAACAAAGTCAGCGACAAGCGGGCCAAGGATGTCAAGAAGCATGCGCAGGCCTTCTTCGAGAAAGCTCTCAAGAAGAAAGAGGCTGCGGATCAGAAAAAGGCCGAACGCAAAGCTCGGAAGGAACAAGATGGCCGAGACCAGAACACTGCAGCAGGGTCTCCGCAGCCAGCCATCGGAAGTCCCACTTTGGACGAAGACTTGGTGCTTTCTGACCATGACATGGATGAGGCTGATCCTGACTCCACTCCTGCCGACTCGATGCTGAAGCGAAGACGGGAAGAACTTGGCTTGAACGGCGATGATCTATCTTCTAAGAAGCAGCGAACTGAGTCTGTGGAAGCACAAGCTCCACCACCACCTCCACCACCGCCACCTCCTGCGGAAGACGGCTTCAACATTGAGCAAGCCACACCTCGCACGAATGATGATGAATTCGCGAACGGCACGCCGGATGCTGACATGGACCTCGGATTCTCTATCAAAGGAGCGGCCAAGTCGCATGACAGACCCATTTCCCAAAATGGCGACCGGTCCCACCTTGCAACTCCTCCCACAACAGGTTCGCCTGAGCACGAGGAAGCTGAGAAGATGATGAAGCGTGCAAACTTTGCAGGCATGAATCCGGATCGTATGCGGCAACTCGGGCTCGATGGTACTGGCGAGTGACGATTGCCGCAATGAGCATATCTCATGGTGTTTGCTTTGCCCTTTCTTCGTCCAGAAACACGACCATGCCACAGATGCGCTCGGTTTAGAACGAGGTCGATTTGTGCTTTGGGGAGCCTTCGTAGAGAAGCATGTAATATTGTACAATAGTCATGGTAACGAGCTTCCTTCCGGGTTGCTCTTGAGGGTGACGCTCACCATCGTGAATGCAAAATATCAATCGAACAGATCTTGGCCATAATCCTTTTCGCCACTTGACATTGCTGCATTCCAGTGATTCCAGCTTTTGACTCGCCAGCCATCGTGACTACCGTTTGTCCAACCTCCGAGTGCCGCGACTAGAGCTGCTCGGTCTTGAGCTGGTACCCGAATCCAAACGTCTTGATGTTCCAGCTTGAGAATGTCTAGAGGAATTGCCGTGCCGTGCAGGCCGAGAAATGATGACAGGGCAGCAGTGATGTGCAATTGAGCTGTGACGCCGTCGAGTGCTTGTTTTGGTCTTCCTGGTTCAGAGAGATGTTGCAGGCAGACGTAAGCCCAGTCTGGCTTTCTGATGGAGAATTCGCACAATGTTTGATTTTTGCTTGTTTTCTTCTTCATATCCGCCGTTGCACTTGTCTGCGTGGCCCGGGTTGTGTTATCTGCCGCATCTGGGAGCTGCTCTGGATCGGCCATCTTGTTAGACTTGAGGTTTTGTTGTGAAGCTTGTGAAAGGAGAGTAAACTGTGGTTGCACAAATGCCAAGCCTTGGCTGGCGAACTTTAATAGTTTCTAGTAGTACAAATACACAAATGACTTCTCCCGTCCTTCCTAACGAGGTGCAAGTCAAGTCGATTCCACGACTTGCGCTATGGTGAGCTGTGTCTTCTTGGAGATTCTCTGGTCCTCTATTCCAATTTCATTCGACTACCCTGTCCAGTCATTGCAGTCTCTGCTTTCCGCTTCAGCGAGTCGGGCGTTGCACTCCTTTCTCTCTGCCCTCCGACACTTGCCAATGCTGCCGCGAGTGAGCCCCCAAACGTCGGCGCTTGTGACCTCGTCATCTCAGCCAAACATGTGGCGTGCACAATCTTGCCACCATGGTACGTCGCGTTTGCAAAGATCCAGTCCTGCAGGTCTTCTGAATAACTGCTTTTCATTTCCTCAAAACAGATACTGCACGTATTCTTGGTCATTCCTGCCGGTGCTCTTACGAACTGATCTTGTGGGCCCTTTTGCGCCTTGAGGGCTGCCTCACTGTCTGGTGCAGTGGCAGTTGTGGTCGATGGATCAAATTCAGTATGTCTGATCCATTCCATCTCATCCACATACCAATTTCTATGGTGCCCACGGTTCAGGTTGGGATCCGCAATGCGCTGGTTCGTGCGGAAGTGCCAGTCCAGATGCAAGCTCTTCTTTTCTCTGCCCTCTTCGGTTGCAAGAAATCGGCGACCGCACGTGCTGCACTGGTTCGGCTGAGCGTCGTAGAGAGCATAAACAAGATCAGGCCGAAATACTTTCAAGGACGCGGCATTGACGGGTGGAGCTGATGCCCCCACGACTTGAGTTGGCAGGAGTGTCGGTGTGCCCGTTTGTGATTTTGGAGGGAGTATACTCTGTAGGGATTTGAGTAGAGAAGCTGTTGGATCTCCAGGAGGTGGTGCCACTGCTGTGTGTGATGCGCTCGGAGTGGCTTGTGATACTGGATTGATAAGACCAGCTTTTGCCAGTGATGAGAGTAGATCTGCGGCTCCATTGGAAGGCGGTGCAGCAGCGTGAGTCTGAATGGCGCTCAACTGAGAATGAGTAGCATCGCGTACGCCGGGTACGGCTGCCCGCATCTGCGGCGTGCTTGGTTTCGGCACGTTCGCAAGAAGTGCCTGGAGTCCGTTCAAGGCGCTAGGCGTGAGATTTGGAGGGGCTGAAGGCTGCGGAGGGTGTAGTGTTGAAGCAGGAAACGAGGCTGGAGGTGGTTGGTAAGGCTGTGCGACAGGCAGTGGGGCCTGCCATTGCGGCGTGGGTATCGGTGGCTGTGGTGTCGCTTGAGGCTGCGGGAGGATGCCAGGCGAAAGTCGAGCTACCTGATTTTTAATCTCCTGTAGTTCTGGTGGACTGACGCGCTGAGTATCAAGCAAGTTGCGCAACGCATGGAGAGCGCCAAGCTGTTTCTGCAACCCGCCATCGCTGGGATTGGAAGACAGCTGATGATGAAATCTTGGAATAAGCGAGTCAATGTCGCGCTTCACACTCTCAACATCGCTCGCAATATTTGGTACTGGTGGCTGGTATGCGTACTGGGGTTGCGGAGTAGGCTATAAGCATGGTCAGTTCGCAGTCATGTCTGGGATCGTGTCAGGCATACCTGCTGGCTTCCATAGCCTGGGAACTGCTGGGGAAACCCGTGAGGAGGAGGCGTTGGATATTGGCCATTGTGTTGCGGAGGCGTTGCCGTGCCTCGAAATGGTACCTGTGGTGGCGGATGTCTTTGTTGGACGGCGGCCTTTGCCCTGTTAAGTGCATTGTCGATAGGGCGGACAGTGTCCAGTGGGAACACTGGTCGTGGATCTATCGACCCTGGTACCGGCTCTTTCCACGTCTTCAGCATGCCTTCCATATGCCGCCGAGTCGCGCCGTCGACGAGAGTGTAGGCATCCATGAAAGTGCTGTACAGATTGCGGCCCAGATACACTGTATACGGTGTGCCAACGTTCTTGACGATACTGTCGAGCAGAAACAGAGCAGGTAGCTTGCGAGTGGGCGACGTCTGGCACACAAAGTCAGTCTGCTATACTTACGGAGAAAAGGGCAACAGCCACGTGATAAAGGTCCTCACCGTCTTAATGTGGCTTTCGAGCGCTCGTGAGATAGCCTGTGCATGTTCTGTATTTTCCTTCGCGATGACCGTGAGGTTGCTGATCTCATATCGGTTGTTGGACTGCAAGTCTCTCAAGGAGTCTTCGAAATCTCTTGCCACTTCATCAGACGGAGACACACCCGAGAGAGAGCCTCTCGGTGACTTGGAAGACATGGCGATCTCACGCAGAGGAACAGACAGTTGGCGATGGAGTGATGTGCTATCTAGGTTTGGTGCAGATGAGCAGAACTTTGGCGGACGAGTAAACGTGGGCTCGCCGCAAAGTGAATAGCTGCACGTGGCTCAAGGCGACCAGCGAACCCTCAGTTTCTCAACAGCGCAAGAAGAAAGTACAGCCCTGAGAAGGACAGAAATGCAGCAGTATGGTTGCTAGCTAAGGTTCAGCAGTCTCGTTGACCAGAGTGATGCCTTGTCTTCCGAAGCTCTTTCTGCCCACTGCGCAACAACTCCCAACCACGCTGGTCGTGCCGCGACCACAGTAGTGGCCAGGCCAGGCCCGCACTCACGTCCAATTCTTTCACCTCGCGCCTGGCTTGTCTTGTCTTGTCTTGTCCTGTGATGATGATCCTCGGCGAATGCGGTGCACGCGCTGCTTCCGTTCCTTGTTCTAGCAGCGCACCACAAGGAGGTCGAGTCGGATGTTGAGCACGCGATATGCGCAGATTATACTGCCGGCACTCGACGAGATGACGGTACAAGAAAGAAGAACCGGAGCGTCGTGTTGATGTCAGATGTTGGTCAAAGAAATGCTCTTCCGCACCGAAGCTTGACGGTTTGCTTTGCTTTGCTTCCGTCTGCCTGTTGCTAGCGGAAAGAGCCGATCCTTGAAGATGACGTAATTCAAGTCCCAGACCTTCGGTATCCTACAAAGGCGCCTTCCAAGGTGATCGACAGCTTTCACAACTTCACTCCATCCTCTCACACCGTAATCAGGCACGTTGGACTCCAAAGCGCGATTCATATATCAGGAACGGATATCAACCATGAAGTTCGTTCTCACCGCCTTCTTCTTCTTGGCGCTCCTGGCTGCTGTCGCATTCGCGACCGATCCTCCGACCGACCAAGTAATCGTATCGTACCCGAAAGGCACTCCTCCATCGGTGCTAGAACAGGCCAAAAAAGCTGTTCTGGACGCCGTAAGTGTTCACTTCATTGAGATGCCAATGATGGAATAGGACTGACATTGGACACTTCAGGGCGGCGTTCTCATCTGTACGTAGACGGAGGTCTTCATGCCAAGCATGGATCACTAATCCAAGGCAGACGAATATACCCTCATCACAGGCTTCGCTGCGAAAGTGCCCACCAAAATCGTCGAAGAGATTCGCACTCTGGGCGCTGAGCACAATGTATTAGTTGAGCAAGATTCGGTATGCAACCAATGTTCAGCTTGTACATGGATACAGATCTGTCAATGCTAACAATGTGACACGATAGACGGTGAGCATCAACGGCGGCTCCTGAGATTCTTTTATTTTTGGCTACCCCGCGACCAGTCAGAAGTTCTGGCGTTCGTACGCAGAAATTGGTGGTTTTCAGCTGCCAAGCGAGTAACTGCCAGAAGAAGATGACCCTGGAGACCGTGACCGTCTCCGAGTCAGCTTGGCTTCTTTCGGCCGTGTACTTCAATCTTGATCCAGAGATCATGAAGCTTAGACGTCTTGACGTGCAGCTTTTAGCCATCAGCCTGCCGACTAAAGCTGAAACTCGTAGACCCGAAATTTCTGACGATTCGGGAAAGTACTTTGAGAATTTCTTCATTGAGCGAATTTTTGGGCGTGGCTAGACTTCATCGTCACACATGTCGCTCACAGACGCTGTCTTGGCCAAAGCCACCGTGCGGGGCTTTCCCAAAGCTTCTGCAGATATCTTACCTCTTGCTCGGGTCAAACGACAGTGGCCCAAACCCTTCCTGGAAAATGGACGACAAAACCACGGCTGAACTGGCTACCTCGCTGCAGGTGCTGGTACTCAGACCGGGGTTCACCTCTCCACGTCGAGGAGGTCTGCTTACTACTACGATCCACCCCAGCATCGCGGGGGCATATTCTTGCAGCCGTGAGCCATCTTGTTCTCACGGTTCGCTCCGTCATGATGGCAGTAGCGCATCATTGGATATTCTGCAAGCCCTGCAGCTGAGCATCAGCCTTGTGGACGAGGTGGCTGTTTCGACACGTGGGAGCGAAGGTTCTCAGTGCATCGCTATCGGGATGCCGACCCTATCCGCCAATGAGGGCGCACAGGAGCCGAAGAAGCAAGGTCGATACCTGGTACAGGCTGGTCTAGCCAATGCGCCAGTCCGGAATGCAGGTCTGCGAAACTGCTACACAAATGGTTGGCCGCCAAACTGAAGACGCCCAAAACGTTGCGACAGCTGGAAGCGTGGGCGCCTTTCACAGGTCTGCGAAAGTGCACTGGCATCGCCTTGTGCGGCCTAAGCCCACCGGTGTGACCGATTAAACTTCATGCCTGCTTGCTTCCTTGACTAGGCGACGGCCTCTCGCAGCCTAGCTGTGATGTGGTGGCTTCCAGAAGAAGTCTAAGGGTGCTATGGTAGGAAATACAACTACAGCGATACGCGCACACGTCCAAATAGTCGTAGATCATACTAACCTCAACTCCCCTGGAATCGAATACGCAGTACGCTGGAAGCGGTGTCTGAGCCGCATTTGAACCCTCTTCGAGCACCAGAATCCTTGTTGCACTTGAAAGCCAATACTGAGAATTCTGCTCCATGACCACCGCCATTCTTCCCTCTGGTGTGCATTCTTTCATGGTGCATCATCCTTTCGATCAGATGCCCGAGATATCCAGCGACCCATGGCGTCGCCACCACATTCACGAGCAAATGACGCTCAATCACTGGCAGCAAGGGCACAATCTACCCATGACCAGTGTCCATGAACCAGACTTTCGCATGTTCCATAACGATTACGAGGAAGCCATCCACAACGAAGGTGGACCATTGATTTCGCCACCGATGGGGTACGTGCCAGAAACGAGTTGGGCTTCTGATGTGGATATGGGCACACCTTCCACGGCAGGCTTCCCAAACGATCCGTTGGACGCGTATCATACAGCGCGACATAACGCGAACCACCACTTGCACATCCCTCCACGACACGAGCGAGTCACTTCTTCAGCGCAGAGCCCTCGTAGCCTATATGGGGGCATGAGTCCGCACGCGTCGTACGCCAAACTCCAAGAGACAGCGTCCACCAAGGATGAAAGGCCGAACCTTACCCGATCCATCACAGCACCAGCAGCGCCTGATCATCGACCGCGAAGAATTACCAATACCTCGGGAACGCCTTCCATCAAGCGATCTGGGAGCGAGGATGAGGACGATGAGTACGTTCCCAGTGAGGAGGTCAAACCTAGAGGCAGAAAGCGCCAGCGTATTCCACACACTGCTGTGGAGCGACGATATCGCGAGAATCTGAACGCGCATCTGGACAAGCTGCGCCAGACTGTGCCGTCGTTGGCATCGAAGCGTTCGGCGGGAGGCTCGAAGCCTGGTGATGGACTGGGAGAGGGTGTGAAGCCAAGCAAGTGCGAGATACTGAATGGCGCGATCGAACACATTGGCGCTTTGGGGAAAGAGAATGGAGCGCTGAAGACGGAGGTCAAGGCGTTAAGGTCAAGGCTTGAGGACTTGGAACGCTGGTGTGGTGCAGCACAGGCGAGCTATGGAAAGTGATGGACTCTCCGGAATATTTTGGGTGGATTGTGTTAGCTATTAGCGGGTTATTGGCGGCAATGTAGTTTGCCTTGCTGGAATACGATTTCACGATGGATGACGGCGTTGGTCTAGGTTGGGTTGGATGGTAAGCGCAGTTCTGTCAAGGAGATACCCGAAAATGCATGCCCGTTCATGTTCTGACCACGCCCCTTTGAGACGTTGATGTAGTAGCTGTCGTATGGCCATGCCACGCACAGCTAACACTGCAGAAGTGCCAATAGATATATGTGGGCTTCTACTCGTCCCTGAACTTCCACCTGCCTCCTTCACGCATGGCTTCGCGATGTCGTTCCCTGATGGTCTCCCTTTCCATCTCTTGTGCCTTTTCGCGATCTTTCTCGGTCTCCTGTGTGGTGGGAAAGTCGGTTCTCCAGAAACCTGGTGGCGTGCTCTGTCGTTCAAACGCTTGTCGGTGCTTTCCATGCTGATTTGCAAAACAGTAGGCATGAGCTTGCGAGATCATTTGCTTCCGCTCGTCTGCACTCGCACTGCCTATACGATCTCTCCAATCTGATCCTACGAATGCTTCCAATGCCCGCTCGTCACTTTTCCCAGATAAAGAAGAGCCCCCCATGGCGATGACTTTTGCCAGTGCGCCGCCGCAGCAGTCAGGTTTCGCGCAGACG
Source organism: Pseudocercospora macadamiae (assembly GCA_012978405.1). Taxonomy (NCBI): domain Eukaryota; kingdom Fungi; phylum Ascomycota; class Dothideomycetes; order Mycosphaerellales; family Mycosphaerellaceae; genus Pseudocercospora; species Pseudocercospora macadamiae. The sequence continues at coordinate 63,160 of WRNY01000007.1, forward strand.
TGCAAAGCCTTGCGCTGATCTTTGCCTCGCACCGTGTCGGCGAATGCATAGTCGGTGCCCAGGTATTGCGGATTTATCTTGAAGTCCTCCAACTTGAGCGTCCTCACATCACGCGAACGTAGAGGTTCGTCGTCTGGGTCAATAGGCGGCGGTGAGTCATGGAGTCGAGGGTCCCTCTTCAAAGGGGATCGCCGCTTTGTGGGAGATACGCGCTTGACTTCTGATACGGGTGTGACCAGGTGGGTAGTCGCTGCGGTCTTCTGACTGTCCAGGGTCGCATTCTGTGGTCTTCGGAGCAGAACCGGAGTTCTCTTAGTAGGGTGCTCATTAAGCAACTCCTCTAATTGATCCTCCGCTTCTGCTACAGGAACGTGTTGGAGCTGCTTCTGTTGTAGCGACACCTGACTAGAAATATCGCTAGCTTCAGATAGCAGTCTGACGTGATCGCTCCTCGGAATCCTAGACTTCGCCTTCTCTATAGTGCTCTTGTCTCTCGGTGCCAGGGGTACATTGGGACTGATTTGCTGCAGTACCGCTGCTGCACCACGGTCAGAAACAAGTGCTGGGAGCCTTGAGTCTTCCGTATTGGGAGCCCCTGTGTTCTGCCGCAGGAGCTCAGATGGGTGCACTGCTTTGGACCTGCTCGGTTCAGACGCTGAAGGCTGATCGCAAATGTTTCCATCCGAGAGTGAAGAAACAGCCCTGCTCAGTGATGGTACCCGCCTCGTGATTTCCTCAGAACTAGCTCGCGGGTGAAGGTCCTGGACTCGCTTCGCTCTACGCGGTGTGACAACTCTGGGCCCGAGCTTGTCAAGATCATCAGACACATGATTGTCTGCCACACCTTCGCGAGTCATGTGTGCCCCAGCTACTGGATCTGAATCCAATTCGATGACATGAGCAGGAGCATGAGGTTCCTGTTTGACACGTCTTGGGGGTGAAGCTTCCACGGTAGCTCGATCTCTCTTCCGCTTCAACGAGCGAGCAGACACGAAGATGGGCTCGAAGTCGCTGCTGGGACCAACCTCGACCGGAACATCTGGGAGCTGGGTCGGTTCGACAGTTGTCTGACTTGAAGTTGTCCGCCTCATCGCCAAGTCCGGCAGGGAAGCCGCTCCGGGCGCATAGCCCTGTTCATGGAACCGCGGAGGGCTGGAAGGTAGATTACATGTGGTGGACTTGGACATCTCTTTATCTTCTGTTGTATTGGAGATAGTAGTCAAAGCCAGAGAAGTTCTCTCGAAAGTCCGTGCTTCCGCAACGTTCAATGCCCGATTACAAGGTACTCCATCTGTTTGAGTAGATGCGAATGCTTGAGCAATCTTTCTCTGGTTCTCTCTGTGCTCTGAGTACTTTTTCCATTCCCTGGCCGCTTTTTTGTACTCTCTCGCCTTGTCCAGTGCTCTCTCGGCGGTCTTCTGAGCAGTTTCGATTTGCTGAAAACAAGCGCCATGCTCAGTCTGCAGCGTGGCGTAACTGGACTGTAATTGGGCATACTTGCGAACCAAGGCTTCGTATTTTCCAGTCGTTCCGTTCTCCTCTGTGTCCGGGAAGGCTTCTGTGTTTGGGCTCGTAGCTGGACTGGGATAATTCGTTCGTCTGCCGCCCTCGTGCTTAGATCCAGCGCTTTGCTGTATCAAGAGATCGAGTTGTGCACGTAATGCTGCATTCTCTGCTTCCACTTCGTCCAGTTTGATCACCGTGCGGCCGAGCCTCGACTCAGCCTTTGTCAATCGCTGCTCGAGATCCATCCTGGTCTGGGTCCAGTATCTCGGGAGGTCGATTCTCCATCAACGCTGAGAATCAGGTCGTATGATACAGGCTCTGAGTGTGGAATGCGCTCGCACTCGATTGAAGCATCGAGCTGCGATGATGGCTGGACAGCAGGTATCTATCTTTGTGTCGTGCGATCAGGCGACGATTGGGACGGTTGGGGCGATTGACGTTGGTAATGGAAAGGGCGGCTCCGAAAGGCAAACGCGTTTCGACGCCTCGACGCGTGCCAGGATCATTGTTCCGAAATCTAACCGAGAAGCGAGATCGACCAGGGTCTTCCGCTAGCCACACTCGGTCACGCTTCATCATTGTCTACCTCCTACCTCCCACGTTCTCGCCATTGTGTGCACCGACAGCCATGGTGAAGAGGGCGCGCGAGGAAGAGGGAGACAGCACTGCAGATTCACTGCCACCCAAGCGCTCCAGGTCGTCTTCCATCGACCGCCTGTCGTTTCTCAGCGATGAGCTGCTCCTAAAAGTACTCTCATTTCTGCTCACATCCGAACTGATTGTGTGCGAAAGGTATGTCTAGCGCGCGGGACTCGCAGACCATCACGAGTGTTTGCTAAACAGGTAGGCTTTCACATAAATACCACAAGCTAGCAAGTGACGGACAGCTATGGAAAGAACACTATTACAATCGTTTCGTGCGACCGAGAGCGAGCAGACTACCTGGTGTCAAGACCGCCGATGGTCCTGATAGCAGTCTCCATTTCGCATCCAAAGCGTCAAGATGGTTGGACGAGGATCATCTTGTAAGAGGCGGAAAGCGCACAAACTGGAAGAAGCAGTATAAGCTGCGGCATAACTGGTCGCAAGGCAGCTGTGCAGTCAATGAAATCCCAGTCGCAGAGCGAGAATCGGTGCCGCCGGTGCTGGTGGAAATGTCGGACGGAGTGATCTTCATGGCGGACTGCGAATCTGGTTTGCGCGCATGGATCGCGAAAGGCATACGCGGCTTGATTGCACAAGAGCCATTCAATCCATCTGCAAAGTCAAAGCCAACTCCACCGACTTCACTGGCAGTCGATTCTTCAAGCGCGGGCCAGCCGTTCTCCAAAGTCATTGTAGGTTTCGAGGATGGGTCATTCCGAGTCTACTTCCTCGATCAAACGGAGCGGAAGTTCAGACATCAATACAGTCATGAGCCTTCCTTGAATGGTGTAATAACTGCCACGGAACTGCGTTGGCCTTTCGCTGTAACCATGACAGCCACGCAGCTCTTGTCAATCTATCAATTCACCGAAGGCAATTCGTCGACAACGAACCAGGATCCTCCACGGCTGCTGCACTCCATGAAGTCACATACCGTATTGCCACCATTGTCGGTCTCCTTGCGCACTACGCCTTTAGCTATATATGTCTCAGTCGCGTATTCATTACCGACGTATCTCTCTGGCTGGACCGTGGGCATACAAGAAGTCAAAGTCGATCTCAGTGGTACCTTGCTTGAGTCACGATTGGCATCAGCTATTGACCAGCATTACCGACCGCTTGCTTTCGCGAGTCGCCCTATGATGCATCATCTGCCAGCTACAGCACCTGGACTTCACGGAACCACCACAGCGCTCGAGCTCAGGCATATTCACTCGAAACCGACATCTCTGTCATATAATCATCCTTATCTGCTGACCTCACACCGTGACAACACGTTGACATTATATTTGGTAACTTCGACAGCAAGCTCATTGCAAGTCAGCGCCGGCGTCAGGCTCTGGGGTCACACGTCCGCAGTATCTGGGGCGCACGTCGGTGGTCGCGGGAAGGCAGTATCCATTAGTAGACACGGCGACGAGATACGGGTCTGGGAACTAGAAGGTGGCTTTACTTCTTCCAGCGCACGCAAGCGGCTTCACGGTGATCTGTCTATTCAAGTCAAACCCAACAATTCTGGCAAGAAGGAACATATCGATGCGTCGGAAGACAAGCGTGCTGCCCTGCCTAGATCCGGACTTGATGTCGTCACGCATGTCAGTGATGTTGGAGATGCTCCTGAGCTGACCATTAGCCGGGGTTGGATCGGTTTCGACGACGAGAACGTCGTTGTGTTGAAAGAGCACGGCCAAGGGAGACAGGCCTTGGTCGTGTACGATTTTACATGAGATCTAGATCCTGGATACAGATAGAAGTAGTGAATGGCCAGTTTTGCCAACCTGGATCTGATACATGTATGCTCCACGCCATACCAAGCTTCATATCCATAATGTGTTTGGGTGTTGCGATCCCGTTATATTTCACACATGATATGGTGCCGATATCGCCGCCGGCCAATGGTATGAACGCAGACGCACGTGGCTGACCATCTAAAGTTCTCCGGCCCGAGCATCCGAGCATCCGCTGGCGGTTAGAGTTCGAGACATTGAATTGAAGATTGAGCAAGCAAGTCTCTTTGAAAAGCAGTCGCAGACCAGTCGGCGAAGTCAGTGGGGCGTACCTGAAAATTAGTCTTGCAATCTGTACTATCTTTCACTTCAAACCACATCTCCATTTTCCATCAAACCGAGACGAGCCGTGCACGAAAAAGCTCAGACCCTCCGAAAGTGACGTTGGCTTGAGGTCGAATTTCAACGCACTGCCGCGTTTGCTCCCACGACATCAACCAAACTGCGACCCGAACACACCGTGGACATTTGCGACCACACATCGACATCCATTTGAAAGGACTCTCTCCGTGCAGTAATCATCCCAACCTCGACGACTTCTGACGAAATGGCTTCATTCGGCGGCGGACCTCAAACCGGTGGCAGAGCCTGCTACAACTGTAAGTCGCCATTGCAAAGAAGACCTCGCGAAATTTGCGACAAAGTCTTGAGAAGCAGATATGGTGTTTTGAAGCAACATTGCCTCACTATCGCTCCACCCTCGTCTGCCCACCGGCCGGAGAATTTAAAGCTGATTTTTTCCGCAGGCGGCGACGCTTCTCACCAAGCTCGTGAGTGCCCAAACAAGGGCAACCCGACATGCTACAACTGCGTGAGTATCTGATCACCTGTCGACATGCTCGTCACTGACCGGATGGCAGGGCGGACAAGGTCACCTTAGTAGAGATTGTACTGAGCCTGCCAAGGACAAGGTTCGACTGATTCTGTTCTTCTGGCAAGCCGATCTTTACTGATACACCTGCAGTCATGCTACGCGTGTGGCGAGACTGGCCACATGAGCCGTGAGTGCCCGAACGGCGGCGGCGCTCGCACCGGTGGCTTCGGTGGTGGTGCTGGATCTGGATCTGATCAAGAATGCTACAAGGTGAGCTCTTCGCCAGAGTGTGCGTGGCCTATGCTGATCGTACGTAGTGCGGCAAAGTCGGACACATCGCTCGCAACTGCACCCAAGGTGGTTACGGAGGCGGCAACTTCGGCGGTCGTGGCGGCTTTGGTGGCGGCTACGGCGGTGGCAACACGCAGAACTCGTGCTACACCTGCGGTGGATATGGCCACCTCTCGCGTGACTGCGTTCAGGGTCAGAAGTGCTACAACTGTGAGTGTCTTGCTACACGTACAACTCACCTAGACACCATAACTCTGACACCCTCTCTCTAGGCGGCGAAGTTGGTCATCTCTCCAGAGATTGCCCAAGCGAGGCCTCTTCTGAGCGAACTTGCTACCGCTGCAAGCAGCCCGGCCACGTTCAGGCCTCGTGCCCCAATTAGATGAACATTCATGACATTACGACCTTTAGGACATCTTGCATAGCGGAAATCGACAGCAGCCTTCACTGGAGTAGACGACCTTGACCAACGCGGAACGGGACGACGGACGGTGTGTATGGTGGGTCAGAGGTCGTCCAGGTCGGCACATCACAGGCGATGAGCACATTGCTCGCTAGCATTTGCCTTTCCATGAGATTTTCCAGCCTGGAGTGCTGCTTGAAGTGGCCTCAAAAGGGAGATCGGCGCATCTAGTGAGCTCAGACTATAAAAGCTGGTCTTTCCAGAAGAACGAGCAAAACAATAGCATTGTCGAAATGGAGAAGTGTTCGACACGATATCTTTTGTGCCTCGAGTGACGTGGTAGTACTGATTCCCGCAGAAGGAATCAGGGTATAGAGCCAAGCTTCGCGAAGCTCGGGGCAGTTTTCGCAATTTGTGTTCGTGGAATCTGACATCTTGACCTCACCTCACCTCTACTCTCGCGTCTGTTAATTGAATTCATTTCTCTGCTTCTGGCACAGATTCATCTCCAAAGCCTGCCTGATGGGTTGGGTTACTCTGAAGATGGACGACCAGCGCCTTCTACGACATGGCTAACTCCGGTGTGCAGCCCGGCTGCACGCCGCGATAAAAAGCACCTTCCCCGACAGTCAACCTTCGGGCGATGGCAAAATGCTATCAGAGAACATCACGACCACTATCTCACTTCTCTCTTCGAGCGATACCACTACGGGCAAACTCCAACGCTGTACTGGGAAAGAGAGTTCCCAAGCGGCATGCAGTGCCCCGCTCCGGAAGAAGAACCGTCGTCGACGTTCCTGGTGACGGCTCCGTGTGCAAGCGATGGCAACAACGGAAGAATTGCACACGAGAGCACACAGATCACTTACCAGATATACTACTCAGAAGACGCATGTCTGGCGAGACTTCTGCAAGGTCGGCAAGGTAAGAGCAAACAGCTCTTCACTACACAGCAACAGCTACGGTTTTCTCGGCACAGTATGCCGTGTGTGGCGTCAGAACTGCTGAAGGATGCAGTGTCTCACGTCGATCGCGTCTGTGTGCCACAGCCTTTGCCTGCAGCTATGATGGCAGAACCGGTTAAGGATGCGCTTCAGGCGACCACCTCGGAAACGTACGCATAACCGGGTCATAGAGTGTCTCTTTTAAGGCTTTGACATGTTCGCGGCGAATTCACCTGGAAGTTGAAGATTCTCTCCAATGCCCGTGTCAACCATGCCTTTGTCTCTTTTCCGGACGCTATGTGCAGTCACGGCTTGCATATCTTCCGCGTGTGGTCAGGCTACATATCTTAACAATGCGACTTATCCGGTATCAAGCTATTTCACGGTATGAGCACAGCACGAACACCCAGTAGCTGGGACACTGAACTTCTCCAGCGACCTCAATCTATGGCCCCAGCGCTTAATATCAGTACAAATAAAGATGGCCAGGCTGACGGCCTAATGTTCTTGGGACCATATGGTGCGACTTACCAGGCCACTGGACCTCGAATATACGATAAGCAAGGAAATCTGATCTGGGATGGCTACGGCGCTGTGCCTGCAAATGCCCATAACGTTCACGTATGTCAATATGAAGGTTCGTCTCATATGTGCTTGTCGCAGTGTATGGATCCAATCGGTTATGGCGTCTGCCAGGCGCTGGTACTGGACAGCAATTATCGAGTTGTCCAAACGATCCAAACAGGCCGAGGAGCAATGCCTGCAGATCAGCACGAGTTCCAGTTGTTGGATGATGGCAAGACTGCCATCGTGACTTTCTACCAGACTGTGCCTTATGACCTTTCGTACTTCAATATTTCTGGTGGGATGGGGTACATCTTGGAGGGCGGATTCCAAGAGGTAGATGTTCGATCAGGCGATGTCCTCTTCGAATGGTATTCTCTGAATCATGTGGATCCATCGGAAAGCCACATACTGCCTAACAGTAGTGATGTGTCAGGTTGGTTCGATTTGTCGAAACGCAGATATTGCAGACGCTGACCTTTCCACCTTTTTCTAGGGTTTGGAATAAGTGGAACTTCTGGATTCGACTATTTCCATATCAACAGCGTTGACAAGTCTCCCTCCGGCAACTATCTCGTTTCAGCACGCCACACGCACACAATATACTACGTAAATGCTACAGATCAGAGCATCATCTGGAAAATGAGCTCTCAATCTTCTGCATCTTTCCCGATTGTTGATGGAACTGGTAATTTTAATTTCAGCTTCCAGCACGATGCTCGTGTGCTGAGTGAGAACGCCACGACCATGGTGATTTCGTTCTTCGACAACGCGAGCAATGGATACAATTTCGACTTGGACACATCTCCAACATCGTCAGGCAAAGTAGTCGCTGTTGACTACGGCAAGGGATTGGGGACCGCTTCTGCGAGACTACTTGGAATAACGTATCCCCCGCTGAGTACGATTACTCAGTCGCAGGGTAACACCCAGACGCTCACGAATGGGAACATCTTCCATGGATGGGGCGACGTGCCTGCTTTTTCTGAGCATCTCCCAGATGGCAGCGTTGTATTAGCAGGTACTTTCTCTGAGCCTGGTGGCGGCATGTTCAGTTACCGAATGTTCAGCTTCGACAACTGGACTAGCACTCCGTCCAATACGGTACCTGCAGTGTATTCGTATGCATTGAACGACACATCCTCGACGTCCATCTACGCTTCTTGGAATGGCGCTACGACTGTGTCTACTTGGAGGTACTATGGATCTCAAAATGTCGGTGACTCCTTCGACGTCATTGGGAAGACTGCGAAAGATGGCTTTGAGACATTATGGGTTGCCCCGAGTTTCTATAGATGGGTGATGGTGGAAGCTGTGGCAGAGAATGGAACTAGCTTGAGGAATTCGAGCTTTCAGCCTACTTTCACGCCAAGTGAGGCGATGTTGCCCGCATGTACGGTGTCAGGATGCGCAGTCCTGCCCACGAGTGGCGTCTACTTTGCACCAAATGGCTCCGTCTATCGTGGTACGGACTGAAAACCACGTCAATGGATGATGAAACCTATTTCTGAACGCGTGCGCTCGTCACTTTCTTTTCACATGAATGGCTAATGAACTTTACTTGCGCTTCAGAGCTCAGCTGAGTCTCTGCTTTCTGTCACTTGCCACTCACCAAGGGCAGCAGCGACTTTCCTTTCTTCTTACACATCATTACACTTCTATAAGAAACCATTGGCATCCACGCGACAGCAACCACAACCATCAACACATGGTCCAACAGCAGAGAGCAGACCACAGCTCCACAACTTCCTCACCATCCCCACATATCTGGTACCAATCACATTCAACTTTTACATCGGAACTTCTCGATACAGCGCCTTGACGACATCATGGCGAAGCGAGAAGGGAGCGCAGAAGCCAATGAGCCGCGCAGCCGTGGCAAGAGGCAGAAGAGATCAGCACCAAGAGTTCCAGCATATGATGCCACAGCCGAGCCCTACCCATCCCTACCCATCTACCACAAGAGCTTTGCGAGCGCAAAAGAGCTTATCCCAACAATCTGCAAACTTGTACTTGACAAAGTCAAAGACCTTACCACGGCAGGACTACAGGATCCTGGAATCAAACGACTTGCTCTCCAGCTTCGTGAGCTTAGGGAAGTCTCAGATCCCGCACCTCGACGTATTGGAATTCTTGGTGACACTGCGGCTGGGAAATCCTCTCTCATCAACTGTCTGCTAGGCGAGGAAGTCTCTGTCGCCACTGATAATGGCTCAAGCGGAACTCACGTCATCCAAGAGTTCGTTTCAGCACCTCCTTCGCAACAAGAAATGTTCGGTGTGGTGATTTATTTTCATCAACCGAACAAGGTTGCAGAGCTCGTGGAAAGGTATTCGGGGGACATCTACGAGTACATGACGCTTCAGCCACAGACCTTGAGTACTGAAGAAGAGCAAGAGATCCGAGACCGTCGTACGACAGCTATCGAGTTTTTCACGACCTTGCTCTGTAATCAGCATGACTTTCGAACGAAGAATGATGCTATTGCATATTTTGAATCTGTCAAGACAGAGCCTCGGGATCAGATCACTACTCATCTCAGTGGACTGATGTCGGTCTATCTGAAGGGTTTGGGCTGTGACAAGCTCCACCAAATGTCCTTCGCGTCTGGAGATCTTGAGCACGTTCTGAAGCGGCTACGGACGGTCTGCACGCCAGTGCCTTCTCTCACCGACTCAACAGCTGCTCAATCTCCTTGGCCATTGATTGATCGCGTTCAGGTCCGGCTCAAAGAGAGTCGCCTCCTGAGCTCCGGTATCATGCTTGTGGATCTTCCTGGTGTGACTGATAGCAACAGAATCCGAGTCGAGACTACGAAACTTTACTTGCAACGGTGCAGCACAATCATGGTAGCACATCCAGTTGAGCGTATCCTAACTCACTCTCAATTCATGGACAACGTCCGAGAGAGTGAACGCACAGTGGGTCTGGCCAACACCATCATCGTAGCCACGAAGATCGATACGATGAAGATCGACAAAAACGATGTTGAGAACTGGCCAGAAGACGACCAGCTGGAGCTGGAAAGTCTGGAGCAAGCCATGGAAGACCTGGCCGACGAAGTTGAAGATCTGGAGGAGCAACGCGAGGCGGGCCAAGGATACTCAGGATTACGAGAAGACATCGAGAGAAAGCAGATGGCCAAGGCCCACGCAGAACAAAAGCCTGCTCAAAAACACGTCGAGATGAAATGTCGCCGCGTGCGCAGCAAGGTAGCGAGCAACATTGAAGAGGAGCGTAAAAGTGACGACGATGAGCTGAAAGCAGTCGTCTGCGTCTCCAACAGCAGCTACAAAATTCATGCCGCTGGATACAATCCAGTAAGGCCACCTGTCCTGGATGTCGAAGCTACTGGTATTCCTGCTCTGCGTCAGATACTGTTTGCGATACCAGCAGAAGAAAAGTTCACGCAATTGCAAAAGCTTGGCTTGTCGAGACTTAGAATCGCCCTCAATTCATTCGGGCTCATATGCGGAAGAACTGGCTTGGAGGGACGACACGATGTCAAAGCCGAGATTCTCACAAGCAAAGTTTCGTGTGTCCAGAGTCTTGAAGATTCTCGCAATGCTCTGAGTATGAGATTCAAAGAGCTGCTCGCAGCAGTTCTGAAACGCAAGGAGCCTCTGTGGGCAAAGACAGCTCAGGAGATGTACGCAAAATGGAATCAAGGCAACCCCGGAACATACAACGCGATCTGTCGCCGAAGCGGCGAATGGTTCAAGAAGGCGTCTGGAGCGAAGCAAGAGATCAACTGGAGCCAAGAACTCGTTGAAATCTTCGAGAAAGGGTTCAAATACGGTTTCTCGTCCATCAAGAAGGCCACGGAAGCTGAAGAGCATGCACTAGTGGGAACGCTTGCACGCAATATCCGTGAGCTGGCAATCGCACCAAAGCTCAAAAATCTGCTTGTGGGGCAAGACCTGGACCCATTCTATGAGTCACTTCACATTCGTGGTGTCAAAGTTGCCACCGATGTTGCCGACAAGTTCCACAGCCTGCGTCAAGCTGTAGATAAGGAGTTTGTCAGCCTGACGAGTCCCTGGAAAGGGGGCTACGTTCGCCGCTATATGGAGCCGGCATATCAGCAATGCATGGGAATCAATGGCGCAGGTAGTACTGAAAAGCGCAGAAAGATAGTCTGTGACCAGATCGACCGCAATATCTTTGCTGGTATGAGCATTTTGGCTCAGACTGCTCTCGATCAGGCGCTGCAACAATGGATTGATGGTCAGCTGTCAGAGCTCGACACTGACTATGAAGACATTCTTCACGACGTTGACAGCCGCCTCAGCGATGCCGCTGAAGATAGCGCGGATAACGCCTGCTTTTTGGAAGAGCTGAACGAAGTTGTACTTCAGGCCAAGGGAATGGTGCAAGGTCAGCTTCGAAAGCTGATCGAGGAATGTGAGAGAGCAGCTAGTGACACGAGCCAGAAAGTCGAGACGGTTGCGGAGGGAAGTCATTCAGAAAGCGGCAGTCCCTCAACCATGGGAGAGGAAGTTCAGAGGACGGCAAAGGCGACGGACTAAAGTCTAGACTGATATCAATTCTGTCATACAATACGGTCGACGGATGGAGGTACTATAAGCGAGGTAGCGAGGCATGGAATCTGTAGACAAACATATGAGAAATGAAACACAATGTGAAATTCCATTTCGGAGCCTTCAAGATCTCAAGCGATCTTGTACCAATTGCTATTGTGGCTGCGGTGCTTTCATTGCTCGAAGCATTATTGCCACTTGCATTATCATCTGGAACAAGTGTTTGAGCATTGGGCCATTTATATCGCATAGAGGCTATACGAAATCTGCAATGGTTGCAGCAGACCGGAAAATTGATATTATGAAGGCTCGCTTCAAGCTTGGAGAAGCTCATCCGCTCAACGTGATCGAGACGACGAAGCGTTCCAGTTCAGACTCGAGGAAGAAAGAACTGAATTTTGCCCATGGTCCTCTCAAGCCACCGCATATGCATCCCGGAAGTACACTTCGCTTCGCTTTGCATCGTCCGTGTCTGCGAGATCGAGCAAGAGATTCGAAGAATTTGGCTTTTCTCTGCACAACTGTTCTTTATGTGTTCTTCATATCAGGTCGATGCTCGATATTCATGCCCAACTTGTACGTATAATCCATCAAATCCTGAGCCGTAATAACCTGCGCTATCCTTCCAGAGCAATCATCGAAGATCAGAATGTCAGTCCCATTGCACGTGATTACATCGCCTGGCTTCATAAACCTATCACACAGTCAGAACTATCTTCCAGATATCTCGGAAGTGACGCAAACTCACGGTGAAGTTGTCTTGTTCCCCAGCGTAGCATTCAACGTCCACCTCGTAACCAACTTGCCTCCTCCAGGTTCAACGAAATGAAATTGTTGAATGAAACCATAATAATCATACTCCTGCCTCGACATTTCTATGTATGCTCTCAGGTCAGAAGCATTATTGACTGGGACGAACTGAGTGTCGAAAGGGTTGATAGTCGATTGATTCGGAAACATTGTCGGCAGTCGATCTTGGTAAACCTGGACATTCGGCATGACGGTCTCATTCCAGTTCGTCCAGTCGCCTTTCCATACTAGACCCCAGTTATGCAGAACCTCTGAGATATTGTGGCGAGTGGCATTCGTGTATGGGCAGTCAGTAGCGTTCGTGGTGGCGGCATCTGTGAAGCTGCCTGACAGAGCCAGGGCGATGGCAGCGAGGAACTGCATTATTGGTGGTGATTCGATCCGGTCCTGCGAGCGAGCCCTAATAATCATGTCTGGTTAAGTAGAAAGTCAGTGTTTGTCTTGGCATGCCATTCATCGAAGCTCAGCCTTGTGTGTTCTGCCGAAGTTCAAGCCCGGCGACTTCCCTGCAGTCCACGTGCATAATGCCACATGAATGCGGCGAAATTAAGGCTGGGCACCGGCTGGGCATCTGGGCAACTTGTACAAGAAGGTCTCAAGTGCCTTCCTGATTAGTCGCCAAAGCCATGATATACCCTTCGGAATGTCAAAGAAATGCTGTGGTTGGTAATGATAACTGTACGATGCTTCATCCCGAGAGCACCACAAAAACGCGGCACGACTCGACTCCGCAAGGCGGCCGCGAACCGAAGAATGCGAGGTCTGGCTAATGATGCGTCGATTCATGTGTGTTGTTCGCCTTTTCGTAGCAGACTCCAATAGGTGCAGACTTCACTCACAATCGTGACCCTGCATTTTTGGCTCTCTTTGGTCGCGACTCCTTGATCTGGTTTGGTAGCACTGGCACTCTGAACGGCTCAGAGGCTGCGGCGTCAAGGCTTGCCAACATCTCCCATAGATATACGCTTACCGTGTTCCAATTTCGAGAATGTGCAACTAGTGCACCGAACTTCCAATTAGCGCCTTGGAATGTTCAGGACATGAAGCTTGACAGCGCTTGTCGAGTGGATGTTGAATGTGTTGAGTTCGTATACAAGTCGTTAAGTGGCCATATGCACAAGTGTGGCCTGCTCTCCTCGAAATCGCAACCTCCGTCGCTTCACCGCCACCCATCCCAGCATACCTTTGCGCCAATATCCCACCTTGGGCAGAATCTACAAACAAGAAAGAAATGCGTTAGTTCTCAAACAGAGCTGGGTATCATCCCGTTCCCGCGCAAACAATGGATAATGCTCTCAAGTCCCAAATGCAATTGCAAATCCAAGATCAGTCCTCAAGCCTTTCGACAAGGCGAGCTCGGTTCTCGATAATCTCACGAGCATGTGAAGCGGCGCCGCTGCTGGTTGAGCTGGCACTCTCACTTCTAGCAAATGTGACTCTCCTTGGGGTAAGATCAGTTTTCATTGGCGAGGCTTGCCCTTGAAAATGAGGTGATCCGAGTTGGAGCAGAGACTGAAGAGCTTCTTTCTCTGCCTCGAGAGTCTGCGTCTCCGTCCGGATAGTCGCTGGTCGCCGCGGTTGCACAACACTGACTGGCGTCCGCGGTGGTGACATCCCGAAGCCTCTGTGAGAGTGTGGTACGCTCTGCGTATTCCCAGACTGATATCGCGAGCTGGAGCTGGAGGTAGGTCTAATATCTGGGGCTGGTTGAAGACGTGGCGTTGGACCTAATGAAGGCTGGACTGAATGTGAGGGATGAGCCAAATGCGAATAGTTCCCAGAATGTCTTTTAGAGGGGGGTTGGCCGGCGTCCAGAGTGTCTCTGTTGATGTCGTACATGGAAAGACTTGCAGTGCCATTGCTGAGACCACTGGTGCCTGGGCGTGGCTGGTCCAAAGACATGCTGTACCGTTTAGTGCGCTCCTTCTCTGCTGCAAGCTGCTCTACTTCGACCAGAGACTTGTGTTCCCAGCCGTTCTGAACCTTGGCCATGGCATAACCGAGACGTGCTTTCAGGTTGGCGGCCATTTCGCCGGCCCGGCTACTGGTAGATGATACAGATTCTCTCCGCGACTCTCGGCCCTGGATCATGCCAGTGTAAGGAGTATTCGTCAGACTAGGTGCATTCTTGACGTGCCCGCTCGCTGTTCTCTTCGCGCCATTGGTGAAAGTTGGTGACGTGATGCTCATGGGACTTGCTACGGCGATGTCGCTTGTCTTGGACATTCCATTCTCGGGAGTCCTGTCGCGATATATTTGAGACTTGTCTGACGCGACTGACGCGACTGGTGCTATCCCGGTAGGAATGGTGTTCTTATACACTTCGACCGAGGATGGCGACGTTAGGTCGGTGTAGTTGGTGAGTTGTGACAGGTTACTGTCACTCCCGTGCAGGTTGGACACTCTACTGCTCCCGACGCTGCTTTGCACGCTTATGATGGATTCCTGGCTTGCTGGGGCAGACAACGATTGCTGGTATGAATGGTGGGTGTCGGAGTGCACTGTACGCGTCGCTTTGGTCGACGTGGGGTTCGTCATGCGCGATGATGATAATGCAGCCGGGACATGCGAAGGCGGCGAAGCATGAGATATGTCGGCATAGTTGGCGGTCATGGTCTCCATGTTGAGCGAGCCGCCTGGAGGTGAGCGGACCGCTAAGAATGTGAGGTCGTCGTCGCGGGTGTGTGAGTGCGCGAGTGAGTCGATCGGACGACGGTGTATGAAGTAGTAGTGGCTGGATAATCGCAAGCGGCTTTCGCAACCTTGCTGGCGCAGACAGACGCGCTTTTGCCTTCGCGATGCTGCTCTGCAGGCTCAACGCAAGCTACGCGGCTTTACAGAGACAAAATACTACTGCCAGTATGATGCTCCCAGTGCAGAAACGAAAAGACTCGACATGCTGGCGTTGTTGTGTGCGAGCCGGGTTGAACACAATGCATCAATGCAGGTGCGACCGAGTCCATCCAGTCCCCACTTGCCCGCGCGTGTGCACGTGCTCGAGCACCCATCAGATCTCCAAGATCAGGGCAAGCACGACCAGAATACCCACTACAAATACAAAATCCCATTTGGTAACACGCTGCCCGCAGCCAATCTGCTCGTCTGCTACCTCAGTCGCAGCGATAGTGACTGATATCTTCAAATCCATTTGAAGTGCATTTCTCAAGGCCGAGATATCACCTAGCTGTAGCCGCTGCTTTGATGCAAGGATTCGAGCTCATTATTGTCTCCAAGACCATGCAGACACTCGCTACATACCGATCAACGCTATGATCTTGCCCAGGCTTCAGTAGTAATGGTTCGACGCAGCGGCCACTTCTCCAGGCGTTCAAGTACTAGAATGGTAGTACATCAGTAGCGCATTATTTATCCCGCGCACTTTCCACCTCGTTGTGCGACTTGACTTGAGCCTCCGAACAATCTTGACTCACGACTCACCGACTACGCTTTCCTTTCTCTTGCCGTTGTCGCCGTCCTTGCAGCCTCAGTCACGGCTACAGCTCAATGCCACCACGATAACACCCGGTATTATGCTCAGCCGAAGCGCTGTAGCAATTTCAAGGCACCATGCCGTCCCAAATCCAAATCTTCGCCGAGCTTGGTCGCGTGCCATTCAGACCAAGACAGTGACAGACGGAGATATTGCTCGGCTCGCTGCCAAACCACTGCATCCTCTGACGCTTGCCGACCTGTGCAAGCATGGCCGACCGCCGCTGTCCAAAGACGCCCTGCTCAACAGTGCCAACTTCACCCTCGATATCTTGCCATCCCGCCTAGCACACCGCATTCAGAGCTTGAGAGCTTTGCCGTACATTGTCATAGCGAACGCCAACGTGTCCAAGATACACAGCAATTACGTGCACTCTCTGTCGACTCTGCTCCCTTATGCCGAGCGGAGGATAGAAAGCGTGGAGGATGAAATCACTTTCACCGAGGTCATGGCCGATTTGGTCCAGACACACAATAATACAATTGCCATTCTGGCACGAGGCTTTCTGGAGGCGAGAAAGTACATCACCAAGGTTGAGATCACGCGCTTTCTCGACGAGCACCTCCGGGCCCGTATAGGTACGCGCCTCATCGCGGAACAGCACATTGCACTGCATTTCAGCAGCCAGCCTCACGCCGAGCTTTCCTCTCAGCCAACCCCCGACCTCAGCGATTCTTCCTACATTGGTGTCATTGATACTGCCATGAAGCCTGCTGACATTATTCGCTCGTGCGAGCACACCGTGGGCGAGATTTGCGAGCTGAAATACGGTGTGCGGCCAACGATCAATATCATTGGAAGTCCTGAGACGACAATTGCCCACATACCAATGCATATCGAGTACATTTTGACAGAGCTTCTGAAGAACAGTTTTCGGGCCACCATCGAAGCTAATACGGAAAAGGAACCGATTGAGGTCACAATCGCGCCGGCACCAGCATCTGAGGAACAAACCGCGAACCATAAGTTGAAAGCACAGAGGAAGCACAGTGAGGCGAAAGGCATGCCTGTTGGCGTAGTAAGCAATTACGATCAAGGAAACGTGGATTATGCATCTGGCTTAAATGGACCCGAAAGTGCTTTTTCGGCGAACATCCGGCCGCTTGAAAAAGCGACACCTGGCGTTACCATCAGAATTCGCGATCGAGGTGGAGGCATTAGCCCCGAAAACTATGCCAAGCTATGGGAATACGGCTTTACAACATTCAATGAGGATGAGATTATGAACAAGGTCAGCGGGGGCTCGAGCGGGATGGACGCGCTGGACGCGATCAGTGGTGGCGCTGCCGGCGGTAGTAGCCTAGCTGGTCTTGGCTATGGACTGCCGCTCGGACGAGCATACGCTGAATACTTTGGTGGTGGCATCGCAGTACAGAGCTTGTGGGGATGGGGCACTGATGTCTACCTTTCCTTGAGAGGCGTCGGTAAAATCAGTTGAGCTCACGCATAGGGCGAAGAGACATACACGCTCTCCCCAATCATGCCTGAGGCATCCTAAACGTTTTTACAGTGGTCAGCTAGATGCTCACCAGCGACAAGCACAGTCATCAAATACAGCACCGACGAGGACGAGGAGGCTTCTTAGGCATTTCCCGTCCTTCTCAACCGACTGTGGTACCGAGTGATGAGCTATCCACTGAACAGCAGTTCGAGAGGTGAAAAGGTTCGGCGACTTGGTGTAAACACTAATTCAGCTATATATCTGAGGACAGAGCCCTGTACCCACCAACCAGCAAATGGGCAAGAAAATACCAGCTCAATATGTAAAACTATATCTCAGCGGCTTGGTTGAGTGAAAAGTTAGCTATGTGGCTCTAAGATTCTGAGGACATCGCTCCAGGAGCATCTATATATGCTACACTCGCCTTCCCAGTATGCCCCAAATCACGACTCACAACGAGATACCACTGCTGCATTCAAATTCACACTGCCAAGGTATTCCAAAATCACCCACAAAATGGCACCGTACAACAACACCCGACTACAGTCGAAGAGACTCACTCCCGCACCACCTCCACCACCAACTTCGCCATCACGCTCGCATCATACGAGACGTCACCTCGAAAATGCGTACAGACGTCAGAGATACTGGCTTAGGGACTGGTATGAAGTGAGGATGATGGCGGATCACCTCTTGGCTCACTTCGAGCAAGACGACTCCCCAGTGGACAGGGATGGAGAGAGAGAGGAGGACAGGGGGAGGTCAAGACTGAGGAGTCAGATGATGTTAAAATCAAGGTGGAAGAGTCGGACGATTCACCCGAGTTTGATATCAAGCTCGAAGAAACGGACGATATCGTGGTCAAGCTCAAGACAGTCGACGATGTCCAGATCAAGCTCGAGGAGTCAGATGACGTGGAGATCAAGGTAGAGTCTGACGATTCACCTGAGGTTGAGATCAAGCTCGAGCAAACGGATGATATCGTGGTCAAGCGGGAGCAGACAGACGACGATATTCAGATGACGCTTGAGGAGACAGACCCAGGTGAGATCAAGGTCGAGCAGTCATATGATTCACTCGATGCTCAGATCAAGCTCGAAGAGTCTGATGATATCGTGGTCAAGCAGGAGGAGCTAGACGATGATATTCGGATCAAGCTCGAAGAGTTAGACGACGTGGAGGAGGTAGAGGTGATGGAATGGACTGCTCCACAGCAAGAGCGATATTCCGATCACACACACTGTATGCGCAATAGGTGCTTGTAGTGTCTGTTTTCACACAGATCAGATTGCCAGATAGCATAGCCACAAACACATTGTATCAAAAACAAAATTCTCATTCATTCATTCCCTGCCTAGTCTAATGTTCAGCAGGATGTGCCCACGAAGCAATGCACAACTACTGAGTCTCCTGGGCCGACAGGTCAGCACATGTCATAATTGATCAGAATGTCCAAGGTAGCTCTGATCATGCAGGTAGTACGGATATCTGCTTTTGTGCTCACAAGGCTGTACTAGCTGGGTGAGATGACAGACATCATGGCCAGTGCGTTGGCAGATTTGCTGTCTGGTCATTCGTTGCGGCATTCACAACCTTGAGGAGTATCTTTCTCTTTGGTGGTTCTATTTCCTGAATCCTGGATACTGCAGCGATGAAATGACACTAACACTGTTGAACCACCACCAAACACCACGCAACGAAACCCCAGATCTGCCCATACTAGCAATGATGCCAGGGTTTTTCAACCTCCTCACCCTGACCACACTCGCCACCTCCACCATATGTCGCTCCTCCGAATCTTGGCACGTCGTACGGCAATGTGACTGCTGGTAGTAGTCGGTCTGGATAAGGAGGCGGCAGTCGTGTGTTCGGCAGGAGAGGTGTCCACGCGGAGGGTAGAAGCGGGTCACCGATCTCGAAATGCTCTGGTCCGACGTGGGCCGCTTACACTGATGGTAACAGCGTTAGACGGAGGATCGAGTACGAGGAATTCCAGGATAGGGCGGTCACGAATTACATCATAAACAGGGACTGGAAGAGTTGGTCAAGATTTCGGCAAACTAAGCTTGATATTGCCAGTGACATTGAGCAGGGGGAGGATATGACTGAAGTTCAGCCGAAGGATGGGGATGAGAGTGACAGTGGCAGTGGCAGTGGCAGTGGCGTTGGATCGGGAGACCCGCAGCAGTGAATGCTGCTCCGTGCGTGCACTGGGATGGAGGCAGATTGTTCGTGCTTGGGATTGTTGAAGAGTTGTAGTAATATACGGCGTCGCTGGCTGGCATGGAAGTGCGAGACAAGTCTGTGAACAGTCAGCCAACAAGGAGTTCGGTTTCTAGATACTTTCATCACATGTGGAGAATGACCATCTCTCAATTCACACGTGCTGCTTCGACACGTCCAGAAGGTCGTTCTGCACTAATCGTACACATCTCCCGGGTTTGACTCTTAATGCAGTCGTGAAGGCGGATCGTATGCCTGATATCTATGAGACGTCCATCTCATCGGCTCCCTGTCCCTTTTTCTGCCGATCGTCTACTCGCTTTTTCGTTGTTGCCTTTGCGTCCTCGATCCATTTGTCGTAGCTGCCATCCTTCAGCTTCTGTGCTGTGACACCCTTCATGACCTCTCCGATGAAGCCCACGAAGTTGTGCCTCCGCAGTGCATTCTCCCACCGCCAATCTCTCCGCTTCTGCTCTTCTCGTGCCAGCCACTCCGAGTCGCCAACCTGTCTTGCTCTCGACCTTAGATCCTCGCACATGGCTAGGAGGTTGAAGCGGATCTCTGTCTGCGGATATCTCTCGATTCGTCGTTGGAGGACGGGGATGACTGCATCTGCAAAGATCTCTGGAGGACATGCACCGGCATCGCCATGCCGTATGGGAGCTGGTTGCAGGCCGTCGAGTTCGTAGAGAGTGCTGTTGATGCTGGTGTAGGCAATGAAATGGTAGACATCGTCGTCGGCGGTGGCCATGCGGGTCTCGTCTGACACGAACGGTGAAGATCGCGCGAACGAGTTGTGCGTTTCGCGAATCAGGTCCGAGTTGGACAGAGCCTCGCCACGCAGGTCTGCTGGGAAGGCGGCGGTGAAGTCCTTGAAGTCCTTGAGATTTGGACCAATCTCCACGCCACCGTCCTCTTCTGTGCCATCCTTATTGAGCAGCACACTCAGCAGAGCTTGAGTGCCGCAAGCATTCTGAATCGTCTGAGCGGCAAACCACACAGGCTCGCCTTCCTCTGACTGTCCCTCTAACGCCGCATAGTCGAATTCGCCATCGAGGGGAGCGTCCTTCTTCGGCTTCTCGTCGGTGGGATATTTGAAGAGAAAGATGACGCCGATGGGGTTGAGCTGCTGTAATGACTCTGCATCCAGCGATATGAGCTCCTCAAACTGCACCTTCTTCACACCTAGCGATTCGATCAAGTATGTGAAGACGCCCTAGTGTTCCATCAGCATGCGGCCTTCCACGCTGACCATGTGGGACGGACCCACGGCGTCGCTCTCAATCGTGTTCCACCCGCCAGACATCGCTCGCTCGCACCTGCTGTCTTGATTCTGCTGTGATGTTTCGGAAGAAACGCGAGAAGTGAGTGGCAGTCGCGTGCTCATCGGCCAGACCCGCGTGAGAGAGCCTGGGCCACTTTGATGACGTCGAAGTTGCATCCGCATCCACGTCCGGCAAGCGCGAATCTGCACTCACGAGCTGCTGCCAACTTTGCGCGCAGAGCTCTTCCTTCTCGGTGCTCCTGCAGTCTTTCTTCTCAATCGCATATCAGTACGGACCACAACACCTCACCTCTTGGAAAGCACTTCGTTTGCGATATTGACTTCGCCAGTGTCTTCGGATTCTTCCAACTTCCTCCATCGACCGAACAGCGACGCAGACAGCAACATGGCCTCCTACGCAGACATGGCCGCTAAGGGTCCAAAGCAGACCGACGCAGAGGTACGCGAGCTACTTCTGCCGATATGACTGACTCTACTGACTCCTGATGACAGAAGTACGCAGCCATCATGGATGACAATCCCATCATTGACTAACAAAGAGCTCAAGGGTGCCAGACGCAGTGCCAGAAATAATGCACGAAGATAGCGGAGTCCACTCTGTACGCGAGGCTCTCATAGCCCCTTCTTGGCTCAGTGACTGATAAATATACACAGCTTGAATCGCTCAACTCTGTCAACGACCACGTCCAATCTTTGCCTTCCGAGACCAGCTACGCCAGCCAACAGCTCGCCGAAGAACGTGCTGAAGAGGCACGGAGAGAAGCAGAGAAACAGGCCGACAAGGCGACCAAGGAGGCACACGATTTCATGCAGCGCGCAGAGGCAAGCGCGAAGAACCTCAGCAAGGACTTCAAGTCAGACTCCAAGACCTTCAGCCAGAAAACGGAAAAGAAATTCGAGGAGGTCAAGGGCAAGGCAAAGGAGGAGTGGCAGCAGGCGAAGAAAGATGGCAAGAAGGCCGAAGACTGGGCGGAGAAAAACAAGAACAACCCGGTTGTTGTCGGAAACGCTGTGGTTATTGCTGCGCTTGGTGCTCTCCTCGGAACCGGCGCGTACAGAATGCACAAGTCCAACACCCTGACTTGGAACGTCGTTGGTGCTTGGGCGGGCGCAGTCGGTCTCTTTGCAGTTGGTGACTACTACGTCTCGCAGTAAGTTTCCTTTGCTCCGACGTCAAGAGCGTCTGACGTGCAAGCTTGCTTTCTCAAGCTATCCCTGCTAACTTTAATGCACAGATACTTCTTCAAGAAGTACCCACCAAAGAACTAAGCGAACATCTCTTGAGACGGCTGAGACTGGACACGAGGCACGAGGATATGTGAGGAGGAGGATAATGTTTTGCTGATAGACTGCATCTCGACTCTACGGCTACTAGGAGATGCGTCAAACTTATGAGGATGCGTAGCCGAGGCGTTCTTGCGAGCGATCTTGTATACTATTCCCCTTTTGAATCGACAATGTTTTGATATCCAGCCAACCAAGACAAAGGCCATGGTGAGTTGCTGAATTGATGTATGCACTGACCGAAGGACCCGGCCAAAGGTTAGGACTCCAACATTAGACGAAGGCATACAACGCGAAGCGTGTGGGAAACCCTCACTACATTCATCGCTACGTTCTCGGAAATTTTGCTCCATTCGCGACCTTCCCCGACCATTTATCTGTATCAACTACGACTACAGGCTGCTATCGCGGCATCGAACACGAAGATACATTCACGCATGTTTGCTTGGTCCTTCACATTTTTGGATTCTATCTACAGGCACTTCAGATCTGCGCAGCTTATTCGCCGCCAAAGACTGCGCCTTGATACTTGCACGAATTACTAGCTTTTGGGAATGTTTTGTCTCGGATAATTCCCACATTGCGTCGCTCGTCCTGTGGTTACTCGATCGCTTAAATTTCGCCAAGTGACTAGCAGAGCTGTGGAGTCTGCTTGCTTTAAAATATCAATAATAGTAGGAGGGAAGAGAGCAGCAGGTTCAAGTCTTGATCGAGGTCTCATCGAGAGTGAGTCAAGGCGAGAGAAGGGCACATAAGAGAGGGCACATAAGAGGCCAGACAAGTTTTCGCGCAAACCCAGGCGACGAGATCGTGCGCCATGATAGGCCGATATAAATGCAAAGAGATGTGGCCTATCTGCGGAGGTGCAACGCTGATAAGAAAGTATAGAAGTATAGCTATAGCTGTTGTAGCTCCCAATCTGGCAAGTAAGGACTTCACCCAGCTTCCAGATATACAAACCTTGGAGTCACATTACTCTCGCATCAAGCACCACAATGGCGGTCGATGTGGGAGTCTTCATACCAATCGGTAAATATCGTTACACTTTCGCACATCAAGCACTGCTAACATGCTTCATTCAGGCAATAATGGCTGGCTCATATCCACGACCTCGCCACAATACAAACCCAGCTTCGCACTCAACAAAGCTATCGTTCAAAAAGCCGAATCATACAACTTGGACTTCGCCCTCTCCATGATCAAATTGCGCGGCTTCGGAGGCAAAAGCGAATTCTGGGACCACAATCTCGAATCCTTCACATTGATGTCCGCATTAGCAGCCGTAACGACCAAAATCAAGCTCTTCGCATCAACAGCGATCCTAACTCTTCCTCCCGCTCTCGTCGCCCGAATGGCAACAACGATCGACAACATTGCCCCAGGCCGCTTTGGCGTCAATATCGTCACAGGCTGGCAACAAGCCGAATACAGTCAAATGGGTCTCTGGCCGGGAGATAAATATTTCGGATATCGATACGATTACGCTACAGAATACGTTCAGGTCATGAAAGACCTCTGGGCTACTGGCTCTTCGAACTTCAAAGGCAAACATTTCGCTATGGAGGATTGTAAACTTTCTCCACAGCCTCAGGCTGGTGGGGTGGAGATTGTGGCTGCGGGACAGAGTGCGAGGGGAATTGAATTTGCGAGTCAATATGCGGATTTTAATTTCGCTTTGGGGACGGGTCTTAATACTCCGACTGCTTATGCTGAGGCTACGAAGAGGCTTGTGCAGGCCGCTGAGGAAACGGGGAGAGATGTGGGGAGTTATGTGCTCTTTATGGTTATTGCTGAGGAGACTGATGAAAAAGCAAAGGAAAAGTGGGAGACTTATAAGGCTGGGGTTGATTTTGAGGCTGTGGCTTGGATGAGTGGGCAGAGTTCGAAAGATGTTAAAGCTGACGCGCATTCTACTGCGCATTTCTTGGGACTGCCTGAGGGTGCAGTGAACATGAATATGGGGACTTTGGTGGGTTCTTTTGAGAAGGTTGCTGCTATGCTGGATGAGGTCGCATCAGTACCCGGGACGAAAGGGATCATGTTAGTCTTTGATGACTTCTTGCAGGGTCTTGATAAATTTGGAGAAAAGATACAGCCTTTGATGAAGTCCCGGAAAGGCAAGGCTACTTTGAACGGAGGCTCGAATGGTGCAGCTTGTTGCGATTTGCATGATACCTCATGAGTGAGCAAAAATCATGACCATGATTTGAATGCACATATTACTTAATCAAGGAGATTGAAGAGTCTTTTCACTCAAGGCAAGGTTTCTTCTTGATGGGTCCATTGTCGATTTTACTGTATCTCATACATCTCAGCCGAACTCACGCGGACTAATGAGCTCCTGGTGACTCCTGACACCACTTCAACCTGCGCCAACACATTCCACATCACGGGTATCTCTATGCTCACCGATCTTTCTCCTTACGCCTCGCTGTCCCATTACAACACTTTTCATGCCCCGTCTACTTCTTGCCAGAGTCCTCCCTGAGAGACACAATGCGATTAAGAATTACGCGATCATCTGTCGAATCCTGATCCTCAGCGAAGAAAGCAGTGCGCATTCCCTGGAAGCGTACTGACGAATTGTCCGCTTTGCCCTTCGCCTCGCCCTCCGTGTTTGGCCAGGGTGCGCGAGCCTTGACTTCTCTGAACCCTACTTCGACGAGAGCATTCTGGTAGACAACTTCGGAATCTGGATTGATATCGTCGTAGTAGCCACCGTTCTTCCAGTCCAGCGCGTTGGGCTTGTCGGTCTTGAAGAGCTGGTTGTAGATCCGACATTCGGCTTTGACAGGGCTGTTGTGCTCTTTCGATTCGCCGACCCAATGGATTCTGGCCTTTCCAGCTGGTACATCCTTGCCATATTCAGCACGAATTTCGGTCACCTTGCCATTCTCATCCTTGCTGAAATCGACTACCTTGATCGGATGTTCCGCATTGAGGAGACCGACTGACTGACCAGGCGATAAGCGGAAGAAGTCTGGGTCGTCCACTTCTCGGAAGTCATCAGAGTCGATGTAGATTGTCTTGGTGAACGGTACTTTGCGCGTGCCCTTCTCCTTGTCTTTCGGATCGAATGGAACCTCTCGCTCTTCGACGTAATCGTCCGCCAGGTTAGTGAAGGTGACCTTGATTGGGTCGAGAACAAGCATAAGTCTGGGCACAGTCCTCTCAAGATACTGCCTCATGACAGCATCAAGAGTATGCGTTGCAGTGTTGGCATTGGCCTTAGTCACACCAAGATCTAGGACGAACTTCTTGAGAGCACCAGGTGGCACGCCGCGACGACGGAGTGCTACTAGTGTGAACAGACGCGGATCGTTCCAGTCCCGAACAGCAGGCGGAATCTTTCGCCCGTTGCCATTGACAGCAGCCTTACTCGCCTCCTCAGTCGACTCTGGCTCCTCGTCACCATCCTCTTCTAGCTTGATCTCATCCACTCCATCAGCCGCCTCGTCGACTGGATCTGGAGTATCACCGCCGACTGTCGTTCCATTTACAAGCATGGCAATCCTTCGCTTGGAGAGGATAGTGCCTTCGACATTCAATCTGCCGTATTCGCGCTGCATGGGTCCTTTCTCATCTGAAGCAGGTAGCTTGTGATCCAGCGCTTCGAGTAGCCAGTTGTATGCGGGTCGTAGAGTCTCGAACTCGACTGTACACAGACTGTGCGTGATTCCCTCAAATGAATCACACAGGCAGTGGGTGAACTCGTATGTCGGGTAAATTCGCCACTTGTTGCCTGTTCGGTGATGGTAGTTCTCCTTCTTGATTCGATATGCAGCCACATCCCACAATGCCGGGTTATTTGCCAATGCTTTTAGCCTCGCTTTCTCTTTTTTAGCCTCAGCTGAGTCGTCATTCTTCACCTCGTACTCTTCTGCTTTCGTCCCCAAGTATTGCTTCATCCGCAAATGCGCCTCGCCAGCCTGGTACTTGCCATCCCGCATCGCCCTAAAGTCTTCCAGATTCTTGTCCACGGAAGCACTCCAGTCCTGGCAAACACTACGGGGCCCATGATCCTTCCCACCGCGAGCCTCTTTCACAGCCGCCGCCGAACAAAAGCAGACGTATGCCTTGCCTCGTCTTATCAACTCCTCTGCCAGCTCATACAGTTGGTCGAATTCGTCGCTGGAATGGGTGATCTTGGCCGGCTCGAAGCCCAGCCAGCTCACCATATCCTTAATGCTGGTAAAGAACTGCTCTTCCTCTTTGGCGGGATTGGTGTCGTCGAAGCGTAGATTGCATTTGCCACCATAACTCTTAGCGAAGCCGAAGTTGACTGTGATTGCTTTGGCATGGCCGATGTGTAGATAGCCATTGGGTTCGGGCGGGAATCGCGTGACGACGTCCTTGACCGGCTTCTCACCGTACACGCCCTTTAGCCAGCCCGTCTTGAATGGATCTGTGGGCTCGGCAGACTTGGTAGGTGCTGCACCTGGGGCAGGTGCTTGGGCCTTTGCTGCTTCTTTCGCCTTCTTCGCGGCTTCCTTCTTGGCCGCCTTCTCTGCTGCTCGCTTGGAGATCTTGGGCTCGCCGTCTGGCGCAGGGTCTGCCATGGTGGCTGGTTTGCTGTGTCTGTTTTGGTTCGAATGTGGGAATCGGTTCAAGCTTGAAGGCGGACTTTGTATTGAGGTGAATTGGGGGACTGGAAGCATGAGTCGATCACGATGACTGCAGTCCATTGTTTCAGTTTCAAATTCGGCTTAGTCATGCAAATCGCGGGGTGCGTTTCCTGGCGCCTTTCACATGCAAGCTCTCCAGCTAGCTCCAGGTGCTCCAGGCACCGAAGCATATTTGTTTCGTGTGCGAGCTTCTAACATCACCACATGCGACACTTCGTACGACTCTCAACATCCGTAAAAATGGCCATCATCCCACTATCCGAGATCCCGACGCTCACCCTTCTGTACAAGCTCAACAAGCTTCAGCCTTCCGACTCGCCGGACGCAAACGCGACATCGAAGTACAACGACAAGATCTCACTCGTGCGCAATGATATCACCAAGCTCAAGGTCGATGCCATCGTAAACGCGGCCAATGAGTCGCTACTAGGCGGTGGAGGAGTCGACGGAGCGATTCATAGAGCAGCTGGTCCGGAACTCGTCGAGGAATGCGAGACATTAGACGGTTGCGATACTGGCTCAGCAAAGATCACTGGCGCGTATGAATTACCGTGCAAGAAAGTCATCCACGCCGTCGGACCTATCTACCGGCCTACGAAGAGAGAGGGCAAGCATACGAGTCTGTTGCAAGGCTGCTATACCACCAGTCTAGACTTGGCGGCAGAGAACAACTGCAGGAGTATCGCCTTTAGCGCGCTGAGCACTGGCGTGTACGGCTACCCGAGCGATGAAGCTGCTGAGACTGCAATCCAAGCGGTGAAGGGCTGGCTTGAGGCCGACGAGGAGCGTGCAGAGAAGATCGATCGTGTCATTTTCTGCCAATTCATGCAGAAAGACGTTGACGCTTATGACGAGTACACGCCGTGAGTGATAATCATGTGGGCATGCATCATGGTACTCGACTGACACAGAGTCTAGCAAGTATTTCGTTTCAGCGGAGACGACAGACGAAGACAAGAACGATGAGGTTGCCGAAGACGCCACTGAGACTGAAGCAAAAGGTGATTCCGAGCCTACGGATGTCAGCGCAGTCGTACAATTGCCCGATGTTCCGACGCAAGAACCAAGGCACCCAGACGAGCCGGAGCCTAAGAGGCAGGCCCGCGATGCCAACTTCAAACCATCAAAACTGGGAACAGAGGAATAGGAGTTTTCGGGTGGAGTGAAAGGGCACGAAGATGATTCACAGCTCAGACTTCAATTTGCAAAGTCGAATAAGGCATGAGTTCGCCTATACGAGGATGTCAACTCCGAACTAGGCTAGGCTGTGGCGGAAGATATGGCGCAAAACGCACCTCATTTAGTCGGAGATTCTGGCAGTGAAACAGGCCCTTTGTCAAAGTCAAGAAGCCTGGTTAATTCATGAGTACGATACGATAAGAGATGGTAAGAGCAGCGCACTCCGTCTCAGTTTTGATTGCATAAGATACCCATAGCGATTGTTGAAATTCATGACCATTCTGACATGGAGACCTTGATTCCCGAGTTCCGCGAGCTACATTGCTGGGCCAATCGTGACTTTGAAGTCTTCCATGTTGTGTAGCGAGTGTGCAATCATTCCAAGCCGTTTTGTTGAGGTGGTTAGGTGGTTAGGTGGTTAGGTGGTTAGGTGGTCGCAGGAGGAAGAAGTGAGCGCGTTTCGGTGGCGCGTAGGTCAAGGTTTCGGACCGGCGCACAGATGTTCCGGAGCTCGCGCAGTTGCGCAGCTGCGACTGCCTCTCTCAATACATCAACATCCAAATCATCGCCATCGCCGGAGCAACTCAACTTACGTCTGACTTGCGCACAGTTGAGAGCGGACTTTGGCGCGGATCTTAAAGGCTCTACCAACAGAAAAGGATACGTGCAATACCACGCAGCATGTCGGACGGCAGCATCTTGAAGGCGGACAAGGACTACACCAAGGAAGTCGATGCTGCTATTCCTGAGGCCGAGAAGATCGCAAAGGTGTGTCACTACCGTAGTGTGCCTTCACGCGCCGTATACTGATAGATTTCCAGAATGGCCAAACACAACAGGCCATCGACAAGCTGCTCAGCTTAGAGAAGCAAACGCGGCAGTCCTCCGACCTTCCCTCTACATCGCGCCTGCTCGTCGCCATCTGCACCATATCTAAGGAGTCTGGAGACTGGAGTTTGTTGAACGAGCAGGTGCAGCTGCTCAGCAAGAAGCATGGACAGCTTAAGCAAGCCATCACCAAGATGGTGCAGGTCGTGATGGGATTCTTGGACGACACACCCAATTTGGAGGTCAAGATGAGCGTCATCGAGACATTAAGAACGGTCACCGAGGGCAAGGTATGGTCACAATTCCTGTAACAAGGCGCCGACGGAGCTGACTTTATGAAATACAGATTTTCGTGGAGGTAGAACGAGCGCGCGTGACCCGCATATTATCTAACATCCAACGAACGCAAGGCAAGGTGACCGCCGCCAAGGACACACTGTGCGAACTCCAAGTCGAGACTTTTGGTTCCATGACGAGGAGAGAGAAGACCGAGTTCATCCTGGAGCAAGTGGCACTCTGCATTGAGGATGGAGATTGGACCCAGGGAGGCATCTTGTCACGCAAGATCAGCACCAGATACTTCGCTCGGAAGCCAAAGAAGACTGCGGAACAAATCGAGAAGGAGCGGAAAGAGAAGGCGGAGCGAGAGCGCATGCGGTCGGACGGAACCATTGGCGAGGCCGAAGAGCCCACGGACGACGATGTGACAGACCTGAAGCTTCGATACTACGAGCAGCAGATCACACTGGCCAAGCACGAGGACAAATACTTGGAGGCATGCAAGCACTATCGGCAGGTTCTGGACACCGAAGCTGTTGAAGATGATCCGGACAAGCTACGTGCCGCTCTGCAACGAGTGGTCTACTTCATACTCCTAGCCCCATACGACAACGAGCAGTCCGATCTTCTGCACCGCATCGCTCAAGACAACCGTCTTACTACGTCGTGTCCGACGGAAGCTGACTTGCTGAAGCGCTTCACGGTACCCGAACTCATGCGCTGGCCTGCCATTGAAGCCAATTTCGGAAAGCAATTGTGCAGCACAGATATTTTCTCCAACAAGGAGAGTCCAAAGGACCCCAAAGCACACCAGCGTTGGCTCGACTTCCGAAAGCGCGTCATTGAGCACAATGTGCGCGTGATCGCCAAGTACTACACCCGCATTCACTTCTCGCGACTCACTTCTCTGCTCGATCTACCAGCTCAGGAAACTGAAAAGTACATCTCCGATCTCGTCACGAGCAAGACCATCTACGCTCGTATCGATCGGCCTGCGCAGATCGTCAGCTTCGAGAAGAAGCGGGACGCAGACGAGGTTCTCAATGAGTGGAGTGGCAACATGAAGTCTCTCCTCGGCCTGCTAGAGCGCATTGATCACTTGATCACGAAGGAAGAAATGATGGCGAGAATCCAGCCTAAGGAGGTCAAAGCCAAGGCTTAGAACGCCAAAGAGCACATGAAGACAACCTCTCGGATCAACGATCCTCTGGAGAAGCCAAACTTGACGGATGCTTCACACGATCCAACGCTTGACGAGTACGAATGGATAGACGTCAACGGCGACGCGATCGAATGGAAGTCAAATCGCGGCGTCTGAATCTGCCAGCTGCAAACTCGTAATGAGCGCGGTGCACGTGAAATGCTTGAAGCTGCCCACGCACAGCGAAGCGTCGGAGATGGATCTTGCAATAGCTCTAGATGTAGCATACACATGCAGTAGTATCGAAATCAGGTCAAGACATCTTGCAAGCCTTACTCCGCAACACAAAACTTGAGTTGTGAGCTAATTGATTGTGACGTGGTGTCGAAGGCCGCATCTGTGACATAGCCTTATGCTTCCATCATGCTCTCTTGGCTATGATGGAGCGATCTGTGTGCCTGTCTTGATCACTCGTTCTTCGGGCACGGTATAACAGATACTAGCATCCAAGCTCGAGCAAAGAAGTCCTCGTCTCCGACAATTCGGCCGCCGAATTACGCACTTGCTCCTGGTCTGAGCAACCCTGAATTTGAAGGCTTTCAAGGTTTCCACCATGGCTGTTCAGCAATGTTCTCACCATTCCTTGTTCTGCCTGACCCTTGTCCTAACTCCACCTGCCGGCTTCTTCAATACCATCCACATCATGATAGTCGTCGCTAATGACAACGAGAACCACGTAAATATATACTGGGTATGGTTGTTCCTCAAATTGACTTCCGGTGGCCGTCCGATCGGAATACCTTTCTCTTGCCTCCTGTAGGTTTCTAATAAATCACTCTTCATCGTCTCCTCGATCCAGACTGCCTGCGAGCCGGAGTGTTCTGCCATTTGATGGACATCTGGGAAGTACCATTTCCCTTCTGCAGGAACATTATCTGGGGTGAAATAGTTCTTCTTCCAAGGCTCTCGCAACAAGCCCTGTACAACGACCTCCCCTTGAGGTAGGCCTTCGGGTCGAGCGCTCTGTGCAGCTTTATCTTTGGGTATCCAACCTCGACATACCAGGATCGTCGTGGTCTCGTCTCCCTTTCCTGATTCTTTGAATTGTCCTGATCGATCTAATGGCGTGATGACGAGGTATCCGTCTTCTCCAACGAGCAGTCTTGGCCCAATCAACATCTCTTTCTCGTGCATCAGTCTTCCCCGGGCATAGACTCGTCGATAGTCGAAATCTTTGACCGCATCAGG
Source organism: Pseudocercospora macadamiae (assembly GCA_012978405.1). NCBI lineage: Eukaryota > Fungi > Ascomycota > Dothideomycetes > Mycosphaerellales > Mycosphaerellaceae > Pseudocercospora > Pseudocercospora macadamiae. The sequence continues at coordinate 94,488 of WRNY01000007.1, forward strand.
ATCGATTCGTGGTGGAAGAGGAAGTGGATCCCGAATCAGTCGGTCCTCGAATTTGGCTATTAGGTCTGTTTTCCATCCTAGCCTTTGGACTTGCCAACAACCTAGAATGAATGCTGTGATGGGAATCGTGGCGAGGATCGCAAGGCCTATTTTGTTGTGTTTACGGCCAGATCGGATGAGAGTGGGGGGATTGTCGACAATGGATGTGAAGCCGGGGGAGTCGGCGGGATTGGCATATGAGCGGCGTTGTTGGCGAAGGAGATGAGAGGGCTTGAGGCGTAGGCGTTGCTTATGGAGGCATTGGGTGCATATCCAAGGCGGCTGTTGACGCACAAATGTTGTGAGAGACCTAGTATTGCTTCGTGTACCATTCGATACCGTTCGCCAGAAAAGCCGTGAGTGTTCCATGGCTGTTGGATGGTGTGAAGTTCGTAGCGATGGAAGTTCATGTCGCAACTTCCTCTTTGGTCGCTGTGAAGCGGAGTTCACGCCGCACTGGACCGACTTCAGCTCTTCTCGCTCTCTCCGCGTTGTATTTCACTGCCCTCCATTTCATCGAGAATCGCATATAATCAATATCGTCTACGTCTTTCATCCTGATGCGACAGGTTTCCAGTCCCCACGGCCAAGTTTGCAGGCGTATTTCCTTGTATCGCTCGTGCATACCCGAATCGCGAATCGGCACTCGTTGATGCGAACTCCAAAGATTCAATTGCCATAGAGCCCCGTGGCCATGCACTGCGCCCGTTCCCGCAGAGTCTCGTACGACTCGGAATATCGTCTTCAAATATCATCACACAGTAAACGCGTAAGAGGTGAAACAGGTTATCGCACGATTGCTGCCAGGCCTGGACAGTTGGGAATGGTGCACAGAATAGGAAGAAAGATCTGAGCGATTTTCAAGCGCTCGCATGCCTACGATTGCATCCACCTGTTGGCAACTGAAATATCATACTTCGTCGTTGCCGGGTAGTGGATTGCCGATATTCGCTCAGTGACCTATGGCAGAAACCAGTCGCCGAGGTCATGCCTAGCTGAGTTATTGCGCGAAGCCCGAGCATGTCGTGAGCACCATGTCAGAAGGAGTCACTAAGACGTCCGCATGCCGCCTGATACTCGAAACTCATTTCAGCTTCTCAGAGACCGGAGTGATCAACCGCCTGAAAGGTCCGGCAATTTTGACCAGACTCGAATCTTAGAGCATGTCTACTATCTTTACATTGCTTGTCATGCTAATCGAGTATTTCAAGCTTCCAGATCTTGCTGCTCTTCCTGCGAGGAGTTTGCCTGCTCATCGATCAGAGGTTTCACGATGGACTGACTCATATAGCTTAAGAGAATCTACACGAGGGGCCATGGTCAGTGTCTGGTACGCCAAGATTTAGCAGAGTTGTAGCGACATGATGTGCTGTGGGTTGTGGAAAAGGAGTGAATCGTGAAAGCTCAGATTTCACAATCGTGGTGGCCATTGCCTAATGAGTGGAGGGACGAGGCAGCGACGGTCTTGGTCGGATGAGAAAGACATACTTCAGACCTTTCAATCAATTGAAAATTTTGGAGAACGGGGAGTGAAACAAGTGAGTCGCGCCTTCTTTTGTTGTGCGTACACTGGTCGTTGAAACATGCAGGCTGATCGATCTGCAACAGCGCCTTCCCGAAGCGGAGTTTTGCACATGCGCCTGCCACTGTCAACACAACGGCTACTTCTACTCGCTTCAACTCAAAGCTTTTCTATAAACACAATCACCCAATCTTCCGTACGATTCGAATCTTGCACGAGAACTGTCCACCACATGCCCGCCAACCGCCACCATAAATCTGGTCGCTCTGCAAAAGCGCTGCCCAGCAGCCGCCTTCCACTTGGAACACCATCACTCGATAGACGAGACGCAGATTCGCGCACCTCTCATCACAGCGACTTTAGTGATCACAGCATCTCAAGCACCTCTGTTACTTCTGACCGCACTTCCGGCGTCAAAGAAAAGCACACCAACATGTCCGACGCAACTTCCGAACACCAGGACTCTGCTGCCGCCCGCGCGCAGGCCAAGCTCCGTCGTCAAGAGGAGCGCATTCAACAGTCTGATCCTCTCAATAAACCACCACCGCCTGTGGAAAAGCCACGCGCGCAACGCAAGCCAGTGTGGAAGCCATTTGACATGAGCGAGTTGATGCCACCCCCACCAGTACCTGGTGTGGATGAAGTTCGCGTCAACAGATATCCAGCAGCACAATCGTATCCAGCACAATCGCGTGATACTTCCTTGTCTCGCTCCATGTCGAGCGTATCGCAGCAGACAACCGCAACGGGCGGCTTTGAGATGGACCGCAATGATTCGGCTACGACATACGACAGCGCAGGCTTTCAGATGTATTCCGGCCGTCGTCGAAATAGACAAGTGTGTTATTCTGCTCTTAGTCGCATATACGTATGCTAACATCGCCACAGGCATTGACTGACCAGAGCTCTTACGGCGACCCACCGGTGCAAGAGAAGCCCAAAACGGTCGAGGCCAAATACGACGAGAATGAGATCCTGAAGGTGTTCAAGAAGCATCTTCCAGGATTGGATTACCTCGCGACAAATGCTGGCATGGCGGACGGAGAAGTCCATTTCGTGCAGCATCCCAATGGCGATGTCTCTGCCCAGATGTGGTCAGCTAAAGACTACCAGTGGTGGAACATAGGCTCATTCTCGAATATTCGCAAGCGGGTCGAAGGTCAGCTGGCAGGCGAGAGACTCAAGAGTGAAACGGCATGGCAGAAGCTACAACAACACACTCTATCATACTTCCGCGTACTGGCGAAGCAACGCGAGGCGCTGGCAATGGGTAAGACTTTCGGACAAGATGACATCAAACAGGCTCTTCCAGAGCCACAGCAGCCTGAAGAGATCTCCCCTCGTGCTACTACTGCCCAAACAAAGCCGCAGCCACCATTTACGTCCTCTTCTCAACCTGCTTTCGCCAACCTGTTGCAGGACCCTCCCACAGGTCCACGAGCTGATCGAGTCCAATTCACAAATTTGAATCCTTTCATCAAGAGCGAAGATCCATTCAGTGCCAGCCAAACGGCGATCGATACAATGTCTCCAACATCGCGGCCACATGCGCCCTCTGCCATTGGTCGACAGGATTCCAGCTCAGCAGCTTGGTCGAAGAGATTTGATGCATTGTTCGCTGTACCGCCGGCGACATCCAACATCAAAGCAACGGCCAAGCCATATGAGCCTTTGGTGAAGCCTAATACGATTTCCACGGGCTCAAAACTTGTTCCTGCTACTCCGAGGTCTCACTCGCAGCGTGAGATGCCACCAGAGACGCGCCAGGCTATGCTAGATCAGCTCAACCAGCTGGGTGATAGAGCATCCAAGCGCAGTATGAGCCAGCTCAATTTAGCCAACCTATCTCGAACGGTCATGAATGACCCTTATCAACACAACGACGTTAGTGAACATGATGAGAGAGGCACATCACCACCATTGTCAATGTCGATCACCCGACCAAAGAAGCTTTCGACCACAAACAACGGCGTCCCAGTCGCCTTCAACCAAACAGGTGACATCAAGGTCCCGACTGCTTCACGGCACAACATCTTCAGGACTGATTTTGAAGAGTTGTGCGCGAATTGGGAGGATCGACAAGCGGCTGTGCCAGTGACGGAGCGAAAGACCAGCGTGCTCACCGATGGGAGTGTGCCTGACAATGGCTATGATAAGCACACTGCAGCACCCCGTAGCAGCGAGCCCATAGGTTCTGGCAAGGTAGAAACGAAACCGTATGACATGGAGCTGAATGACTGGTGGACTTCTGGTAAGAAGTTTGCTCGCCAAGGTATGCACGAGTCACGGCAGACGTATTTATTGATGCTGACACAAAATGCAGAGGAATTCTACCAGCACATCATGGCCACCGACACTCCCAAGAAGAGCTCGACTTTGGCTTCTTCAACACCCCAGAAGACCTCTTTTGGCACACCTGTCTCACAACCACGTCCTATTGGCGCGCCAGCGCTCACCCGTACCGCAGCTGCTCAACAGGCTGGACCTATCGCCGAAGCCGACAAGGTCGACGTGACCCGGTTCCTGATCCCAGTCTACGAAAACCTCGCATCGTACACCCAAGGTCCAAATCGGCGCGACTACTGGTGTCGGTGGAGCCAACCGCCAGAGTGGTGCATCGATCGTGGCCCCAAAGGCAACGAATCTTTCTTCGATAGTGTCTGGGGCCAGCCGCCAGCTAGAGTTGGCAGAGACCCGAGATATCGCAGCATGCCAGGTGAGCTGAGATTTGGTGGCTTCTCTCCAAGCTACTCCAAGCAATCCTCCGCTGCTGTGGGTAGTCCAAGCTCTGTTAGAGGCACTGCGGGTAGCTTTGGAAGCGGTGGCATGGCAATTGGTGGTCCTTCTGGTCGTTTGTTATATGGCAACGGCAGATACTAGATCGATTCTGTTCATTCTCGCAGGAAGAAAAGACTATCAAGTTGGTTGCAGTTCGCAGCCCTATAGTGTTCCAGCGAAGTGGAGGCATGCGGCAGTATATTCTAGCTTGAGAAGACGAACACAAAGACAGCGACATTAAATCGAGGTGCTTTGCGAGAAATTGATTTCATTATCGTAATCCAAGCCTTCTATCACGAGGCTCGTGGTCGTCATCTATGCACACGCCAAAGAACAAGAAACAACTGTATATACCCAACGTGGGCTCGTCTTTCCGCCAGCTTTGTGAGTAGCAATGTCAAAACACGATCCTCATATCAAGCTCCTTACTACAGATTCCCTATGTCTGGAGTCGGATATCTTCCAGCAGGTGTCAAGCCAGTGGCACTGGGTGGTATCATCGTACCTCTCCCTCTACCGCGTCCTCGACCACGACCCGGCAAGGCCATGCCAGGTAGCGAGAAGTCTGGATTTGCCGAGAGAATGACATCTTCTTTTCTCCTCATAGCTGCACTTGCCGAGCTCACGCCACTGTTTCCAGCACCCTGGTATGCTGCCGGTCCGAGAAAATGACCACCGCCTTGTCCACCAGGACCAGGTCTCCAATTTGGATTGACACCTCGCTGACTAACGGAGGTGAAGTGAGAAGACTCTGAAGCTTCACCTGGGCTCCTAGCTCCATCTGGGATTGGTTCGAGAAAGCCGCTTGGGTACTGCGCCGATGCGACGTCCGAGCCAGCTTGCGAGAGGGCTCTTTGAGGCGATGCTGAGTTATCGGAGTGACGCTGCTGGTGCTCTAGAGACGAGTCGCTGTTGGAGTTGTTAGTCGTCGGTCTGCCTTCTTCGTCGATGCCGTTCAAGGTACCAGTCTGAGCAGGACTCAGATAGTCTTGATCGTTTGCCACAGGTGTGGATCTTGAACTGGAGGCTGTGGGGACGGGGACTTGTGTTGGGGATGTCATACGGTAGGGCCCATTATGATAATGGTTCTGTTGCTGGGAAGGACCAGGCGTCAAGGCTCCTGGAATGCCAGACTCGCGGTTGGAGGATTGCTGTGAGTAAGGATCGGGATCTTGTGCGAAGCGAGGGTCGACATCTTCGTAGTATGTCTCGCTACCAGCTCGATGCCGGTGTGGAGATATGGGATCGCGAGGTGATGTTGTACTTGGAGAAGCAGGTACGGGCGACAGTGGCAGCGCTCGACTGGAAGGTGCTGCAGCAGAGGAGTGTGGGTCTGACGATGAAGTGCCGGAGCTCTCCATGGTCGCTCGGGACATGCCAGCGGCTGTTTGCCCTACTGAAGGCGCCAGTGGAGCAGGCTGTTGCCACTGCTGCCGGGGAGGCTGATAAGTCCTGTGATCTCGTTAACACCGTGTATTAGAAACATAGACCAAATGCCAAAGCAACTCACTGGTCGGAATACATGCTCGACGGCGACGCCAATGGCTGACCATTGACCTCGCTATCCCTTAGCGGGCTTGGCGGCTGATGATGCTGACCCTGATCACCGAGTTGTAGATTAATCATGCCTGCGACATCACCATCACTGTCTCTGAGACCATACTCGTTCTCGCCATAAGCTCGAGCTGGACTCCGTGTACCACCATTGCGCTCGTCCATCTCGATGGCCTGTCCAATTGGCATTGCAGGACCTGCTACGAATTGAGAATCCATACTAGGCGCCGGAGGCATCTCGAGGTGTTGAGGCGAATGTGCACGTTCAGAGCTGTAGTAAGGGTCGATGTCATATCCGGGAGGTGGCATTGCTCTTTGTGAAGGATGTGGAGGCATGCCGCCTCGCATCATTCCTGGTGGTGGACCATAGCCTCGCCCTCGCCCTCTGCCATTGAAACCTGGAGGCGGTGGACCGTAGCCGCCTCTGCCTCCTCTCGGGCCAAAGCCACCTCTGGGAGGACCGTAGCCGCCTCTCGGTGGTCCGTATCCTCTCGCAGGCGGGCCATATCCTCCGCGTCCTCTTGCGTAGCCATTGGGTGGATATCCGTTCGGCGGATACCCATTCGACCCATTCGAACGTTGTCCTAACGATCCTTGAGAGCCTTGGTGTCTAAGATCTGCCGCAGCCATGCCTGCTGCTCCTATTTCTGCTCCCGGAGGAATCGGGTTGCCGTACTGGTCGCGACTCGGGCGTCTATACATGCCATTGCTCTCCTGGCTTGGCCGGCCTGGCATGGGAGGCACGTTCTCGTTGTCATATGGCCGTCGTCCGCCATTGGAGCTAGCACTTCGAATACTCGGAGCTCCTGGATTTAAAGGTGTTCTATCACTCTCATGTGTATCCTGCCTCTTCATCTCGAACGTTGCGAAGTTTCCTCCCTTGTCGACTGCCGTGCTTCCGCTCATAGGAGGGGGCGATTCAGCTTTGGGTAGCGACTCGGCCATCTCCATGTTGTTCATCCGCTGATTCGCCAAGTTTTCATAGTAGTTCTGACCATTCATGTCGGCATTCTCGGCAATGCGCTTCTTGCGTGCTTTCCGGCTGACAAGAGTCCTTCGCATCGCACAGGTCACGATGCTGCTGACGATGATAAGAATGGTAGCTCCAAGAACGATCCAGCCACCCCATTGCATGTGCGGTACGAATAGAAGGATGTCCACAAGGAAAGCCAGCAGGACGATGAGGAGAGTTGGAAAGGTAAGAATGAGTAGCGCGAGGAGAAAGCGCGGTGAGTGGCTTGGGCCGTGGAAGTGTGCGGCAACTGCGAGAGCGAAGCAGATCAGGCATAGCAGCGCTGCGATGGGATGAACGATGAGGATCGAGGACAGACTATGCCGTGCGGAGGAGGGTAGCGAGAAGTCATCGGCTTGGTTCGTGCCTGAGAATAGACCATCTGTTCACGACACGTGAGATTGCTGTTGCGAAGACTTTATTAGGAGTTTCAAGCGCACCTGTACTGTAGCCTATGCGAGGTCCTACACAATTGCTCCCTTTGCAGTATCCCAATACACCAAAGTTGTAGCCTTGATAGCTGCCCAGCGGTATGCCTTCGATTATGGGGGTTGACAGGGTGCTCAGTAGCATCAGCACGAATGCGACCAAGAATACCACGCTCAGCGGCGTGGCGGGTCGCAGCAATCCCATGCTGGACAACTGGAGGATGGTTCAAGCGAATGTAGATAGTTGGGTGAGTGGGCGCCTACTGGCACGCCGCCAGGACGGGCGCTGTATACGACGCCGTGGTCGCGATCTGTCGTCGAGGTGTTGCGCTGATAGTTTGGACTGTGCTGCGGTCGGTGATGATGTGTAGCCGTATTCGTGACCGCTGATCCTGGATGTAGGTAATACGCTGCCCCATGCGCTGCCCAAGCCCGATCAATTAATTAATGCCTCCGGTCGCCGCCGTCGCAAGTCGCAGTGTACCATGCGATACGTACTATACACCAAAGGAGGCGAAGGCGAAGTGAGAGATGTATCCTGAGCGCGAAGCAAGGCAGGGCAGGGCAGGGCCAGAGTCGTGCCTCCCGCGTTGGTTCGTTGCTGAGGGGTGGCGGCAGCGGCAGAGATAGATAGGTACCTCGTAGTGCAGTAGTGGCTCGTGGAGTACCTGTGCTGTTTCTAGGTGGCAGGTGCTGATTAACCTTCTCTAAGGAACTGCCGCGATCTTGGGTTGGCTTTCCGCGGAGGCGGCGGATGCGCAATGCCAAAGTAAGGCGGATGTATGAAAGAGAGGTGGAGGTTGACAAGAAGAGCACAACCACGCGAGATGAGAGCCAGCCACAACCACCTTAGAACTAGTCGTGGAGCAGCGCTTCACCTCCGGCCGGCGACTGATTCTTCTGTTTCGCCTGGCTCGCTGGCTGTCTCCATGCACGCACGCAATCTCGCGCTGCGTGGCACATCTGCGGGTCTCACCAGAACAACCTCAACAACCGCTGCATCTTCACGCGCACAACTTCAACAATGGCGCCTCCTGGAGCGCGTACGATGGCCTGAATCAATTCATATATACGTCACGTCGTCTCGCAGCCTCCTGCTTTTCCCTTCCTTCTCGAAGCATGCCATCCTGTCGACTGGTGCGGCTCTCTCTCTGCAGCCCGAGATTAGAAGCCCACATATCCTTGGATAGACCCATGTCCATCGCCAGCACTTGTGCACGCTATCCACGGTATGAACTCCACGTGAGAACTGACGCGATTCAAATCTAGATAGGCCAGTTCACATCACAATCCAGACCTGACCTCACCCACATGTCTGCTGCGGGACAGAGGCACGATTTCAAGGAAATGGAGCTCTTGAACGCGCAAGCTTGAAGGCTGAGCACTACCCAACCACGACATATCGCCTTCATACAACCGTGGGTGGAGATCTGATGTTGTCGCCACTCATAGCGATTCAGTTTGTGTTTCACGACTCAAACAATCACTGTGCGATTCAACGCATTCGGGACATACCTGTCGCAATGACAAGGCCGTTTCGGCAGGGCACATCGCGACAGCCGTTTCTTTGAAAACTCAAAACCAACTTCATCTGGTCTGACACCTGGCATTGCAGTGTTTCAGCAGGCGCCTTACATCGCTATCTATCACTAGCCTTTGTTAGATGCGTTGAGGGAAGATCAACCTGTTCCCTTCTTTCCTGCACAGCAGTAGTGAAGACATCAATTGATTGGTGGTTAATGATGTCAAATCGTACAAATTGTATGCTTTCTCTTGCTCACATTGGACTTGATCCATTTGCGTCGATGAAATCCTCAACTTCGTCATCTCCATACACAACCAATGTCATCCTCACCAAAAATGCGGCCACCAGGGATCCTATCAACACAAATCCCAGCACCGCCAACACGATATCAAACCTCCTCCAGTCTCGTTGGTAGAAGACTGAGAAGCGGGGGAAATGGGTAATGCTGAATCTCGGCAGGGATGTCAGTCGATATATCGAGAACCTGGATGTATGATGAGTCTCAGAGTCAGCCACGGTCGAGTCGAAAGATCCTCGTTCGATAGTGCCATAAGTGGCCCATGAGTCCGCTGCGTCGGCATCACCCTCAACAGAGGTGTTCCGAGGCGTGTAATCGGGGATGCGGAATTGGATGCCTTCGATGCTGCTGTCGTAGGAGGAACGTGGATTGCTCACGCTCAACGGAGACTTTGGAGATTCTTCGCTTTGGGAGGAGTCGGCCATGATGATGGGCATTCGTTTGATCAGGGTTCTGTCCGGACTCCATGATGCAAATCCGTTGCACGTGCCTTCCAAGGTCAGTTCGTGTTTAGGTACGTATACGTTGTTCTTGGCGGCAACATGCAGCAACAGGATAAGGCTGTGCTTGTGCCTGAGAGTAACCGGACGAAGCAGGTTTCAATATCATTGTGCCTGATGTAAGCTCTACGGATCAGCATCCGCCAAATCTTGCTTGTATCTCGCTTTCGCTCTTTGCGAACTTTCACGAAAATCCACGTGCGGTTTTGGGTAGTCGAGTTTCTCAAACTCCTCTTTGCTCAGTCGGTTGTATGGGTCAAAGATGGCCTTGCCTTGCAAATCTTTCAGCTCGGGTACCCATTTCCGGATATAGTCACCATCCTTATCACACTTTTCGGCCTGAACCACCGGATTGAACACTGTGTAGCTTGGCTCCCAGCCCTGTGTGTTGTTGCTGAGATCCCAATCGATCAGGTGCTCGGCAAAGTATCGCTCACCCCTTCGATAATCGATCAACAGATTTGCACGGAGAAAGGACGCAGTGTTCATGCGTAGACGGTTGTGCATGTATGCCTCAGTGTTGAGTTGGCGCATTCCCGCGTCAATAAATGGATATCCAGTAGTTCCCTTGCACCATTTCTCCCACCCCTCTTCGTCATCTTCCCATTGCACGAAGTCAAATTTGAGATTATTGGGTAAATTCATGTTGGTATGGGGCTTGATGACAGTCATATGGCGATAGAACTCTCGGAACACCAGCTCACGAACCCAGGAGTCGATGCCTCGGTCGCCTTCGTCGAAATGAGCGCCATCATTGGCTTTTTTCGCTTCGTCCAGGATTTCGCGTATCGAAATGATACCCGCCGAGATGTATGCTGAGAGTCTGCTTGAAGGATCGCCTGCTGGCTCTGATCGGTGCGCCGCGTACGTTTTCACCTTGTTCTGTAAGAAGTGTTTCAATCTCTTCATGCCTGCTTCGTGGCCAGCAGGCCAAAGCTTCCTGATATGCTTTTGCTCGTCTTTGTTCTCGAATTGTTTAGTGTCAGGCAGGTCAGGCACCATAGTGTCTGCAACTTCCTTCCATTCCTCAATGGTCTTCTTATCGTTTGCTTCTGGCTCACCCACGAGATCGAGCAGTGATGTCTCTGATTTAGTCTCTGCTAGCCAAGCTTTGTGATACGGGGTGAAGACCTTGTGTGGGCCACCACCACCAGTCACAAGCTCGCCTGGTACGATAACCGTCTGATCATGGTAGAGCTCAAAGCCCACGCTCTCCTCTTGTAGGTGCTTGGCAATGCTGATGTCTCTCCGCAGCTCATCCACCTCATACTCGAAGTTTGCGTAAACATGGCTTATCCCATGGTCAGTAATAAATTCCGTGACTTTCTCGGTCTTCTGTCCGCGCTCTTCCGCAGCCACAATTGCCAATGGAATGTTCTTCTTTGTGAGCTCGTCCTTCAGTAATTGTAGGCTTTGCAGAATGAGGTCTGTCCTCGCAGGAGACGTTCCGTGCCACTCCAGATCGCCGGGTGAATGCAGGTATAAGGCCACAAGACTGCCTGTGCCCTCCTTGGCTTTCAATGAGGCAGCATGCAACGCCTTGTTATCCTGCATGCGAAGGTCTTTGCTCCGAAACCAATGAAGCACATTGTTGGGCTTGCTTTTAGACGAGGTAGATTCAAGAAGCTCTATAAGCTGGTTATATGGCGGGTCGGCATCGATCTCTTTGGCCCGTTTCGTTGATGGATGCTTAAGGACGTCTTCGGCAGAAGCAGATCTGGCATGCTTCTTTGCAGTCATTCTTGCTACGTGCGATCCAAAGGCTCGTGTGCAGTGTATACGGAACTGGTTATTAGCAGCGTAAGCAAAGTCGTGTTCTGAGAGCTTTGAACGTTTGCGCAATGCGAAATAGAGACGTGTAGAAGAACGAGCAGACATAGGAAAGCAGCCGTAGCCCGAGCTCACTTCGTGTCCCTACTTCAGGCGGCGCGTAGGCGCACTTGTCTGACGCTCCCCATCATCATCGGACGATGCCTCTCCCCACTCCCACCACTGTCATGGCTGAAATGCAATTAAGTTGCGTCTTGCAGATGGTACCTTGAGCGATTCGATTTCGATGGCGCTAAGATCGGATCCATCTTGAGATCTATGAGGCTGAAACTGAGGTGTGGCTGGTGCAAACCAAGTGGCTGGGTGAAATACTCCGTTGCTCTTTCTTCCACAGCGACCACCTCACCTGAGATCGCCTAGCTTGTCCACCTCATAGTCGGAGTGGGGCGTGCAGAACGCTTGCGATGCGATCCACCCAGCTTGAAGGGGTCCCAGGATCATGACTGATGACTGATTACTGTAGCGACAAGACACCTTTTCTATCCTATGACTCGAAAAACAACGAACTTGACCACCACTTTCACCGACAGTATCAACATCAAAAATGACGGCAATCATGAACACTCACACGCAGAGAACGTCTCTACTTGGACTTCCTGTTAAGCTTCAGGAACACATCATCTCATTCATCTCGACATCGGCCTCAATAGCAGCGCTCAGCTTGAGCTGTCGTCACCTACGTGATCTAGCAGAGAAGCCACTATACACCTCACTCACACTCATCAATCTCAAACCGCGACTTTTTGCGACTACCTTGGCAGCAAATCCCGACCGAAAGCACCTCGTGAAACACCTGGTAGTTGACTGCAATACAAAGTTGTCCAAGGACGAACAGGAAACCTCAGCTTGCACACATGCAGCCCTCTATGGTGACTTCCAAAATCTCGAGACTCTCAGCTTAGCGTCTGGCTATTGGCACTGGGACGATGATGAAAGCGACCGTAATGAGAGATATCCCGTAAAATGGGAAAGCGATCAAGAAGTGCTCAACGGCGTTCTGCTTCAGTCTTCAGCAGATTGGCACACCTACCACACAATGCTTAAGATGCAGTCTGCTAGGCTTTCCCACGTCAAATCTCGCAGATGGCCCAATCTCCGTTCCCTCGCCCTGGATTTCTGGGAACAGAACGGACAAGGATGTTTCTTGAATTGGGAACCCGCTGTTTTCCTTCTGCCATCATTGGAGAAATTGAGCATCTCAGGAATGAGGTACCACGCCGGCGATGGGGCAGACCTGATCGACTCTCCGCATCGAGGAAAAATGCCCTTGAAAGAACTCATTCTGAACAGGTCGTACATTTATCATGGGGCACTCAAACGATTCCTGACAATGCCAAAAGCACTATTGCGCCTAACACTTATTCACGATTTGAGCATGTCACACCACGAGATGGCACCAGACGGATGGAATCATGATGACGACGGTGATCATTGGCTCCTGGCACTGAACCAGCAGATGCACAGCTTGGAGACGATGACGATGAATCGGGACATGGCGGTGACCATTGGCGTCGCTCGAGACGATGATCCATGTCTGCCTGGCCTCAGCGAAGGAGTTATCGTTAATGCAACTTGGTCAGATGCTCATGACACCTATTTCAGTCGAACGGACTGCCATAGTTCGGATCATTTGGAACCAGCGATAGAGTTTAGCTTCACTCGATAGTAATGCATACGAGGTCGTCCGATGCCCAAACGCCATTTCATTGCAGGCGTCACATCGTCTTGAACATTAATCTATGCTTTTATATATCTACTTCTGGCCCTCAGCCTGGGTCCATAGACGTAGAAAACCCATGGAATAGGTGTTAGACACAGGCTAACGAATCCAAATAAACTGCTTGCCCAGGCAATGGACAGACCAGAGTACATCTGGACAATGAAGAGCGGAAATATGCATCCCAGGCCATATCGCATCAGAGTGTTTACACCAGCCGCCGAAGCTCCATACAAAGGACCGTAAAAATCCATGACATAGGACAAGGCTGCCATGAAGACGAGAACGTTCCCGCAGGAGAAGAAGGCTTCGGCGATAATCGGGCATATCCAGTGCACCCCTTCCTGGGCGCTCCAACCGAACCAGAACAAGGATACCGGCAGGAGTGTAGATCCAAGCATTCCAATGTGAAGCCTACTCTCCGGGGGCGGTCGACCTTCTTGCCCAGCTTGCTTCATTTTGACGACTTTTCTCCGATAGACTATTCTCGAGAAGACGATGATGATCCCGCAAGCTATGAGGCATCCTGCGCCCAGTCCCAAAAATGTGAGACCAATCTGACCCAAATTGAACCCATAGATGGTTTCGAACACGTACGGGAAAGCTGCGAAAAAGCCGTACAACATTCCAAAGTTGATCCCAACATAGAGAGAGAAGAAGCATGCAACAGGCTCCACACAGAACATATGCACGGGTCGCGTCAACGTGCTCCGGAGGAAAAATATGGCAGATTGACGAGGAGTTCGTCCCGACGTTGGATACTTCAATCCACGCTTCTTTGCCCTGCGCTTGAGGATCGCCGATTTATACGTCTCTTTCATGAACATTGCAGGCGTCAATCCGACAAGTGTGAAGAACAGTAAAGTCCATATCGTCCACCTCCAACCTTTCTTCTCAGCCACGAATCCGCCTACCAAAGGCCCGATCGCTGGGCCCAGGAACGGTACTGTTACGAAAATTGCCATTGGCGTTGCTCGTTCGTGTGGAAGCCACATATCTGTCAATGTCGCCCTATACGTCGACAAGTCACAGTCAGCCAGTGTCTCAGACAGTAAAGGGGTATAATTAGTGGAAGTAGTACCCTCCGATACTGAGGCCTGGGCTACCGAAGACACCTGCAAAGAAGCGGCATATCGTCAATGCGGCAATATTGCTGCTGAATCCTGCTCCTAGGTTGAACAGGGCGAAAATGGGCATTCCTGTCAAGTAGACGGCTCGTCGACCAAAGGTCTCGCTACATGGCGCGGAGAGCATGGGTCCGAAGGCGAGTCCTGCTACATAGAGGACATATGGTAGAAGAGCGACTTCTTCTGAGACTCCCAGGTCCTGTTGTATGCTTCGTAGTCCGGGCGTGATGATAGAGGAGCCTAGAGTGCAGATGAAGCCGATCAGGCTCGGTATAGCCGTGTGCCATATTTTCTTGGATGTTTTCCAATTTTGGGGATTGCCCGGATCTTCTGGACCATCCCAGTCGTCTGCTGCCTTCTCTGGTTTTGTCTGTTCATGGTCTGGGGTTGATGGCGCCGTCTCCGTTCGATCATTATTTGTGTGTACTCCAACGTCTTTCTCTTCATCGCCAATGCAGCTGCTCATATCCGAGCGTTCAGTACTGCCATTATCTGCCATGTCGATTGGAGTAATGTGGCACGCGCCAACGAGTAGGAGTAGGAGAGAGAAGTACAAGCATTGGCAGGACGAATACTTACAGCATACTTTAGGCGCAGTGTTGACGGGATGAGGTTCTCATCACAAGATTTCAGGAAGGGAAGATAGCGTCCCAACTGCTTGGACGCCGAACTTCTGCATATGCTCACTGAAGAGATGATGAGCGCTCAATGCTTAAGTGCTTAAGATCTTCCGGACTGTACGTCGCACTGATTGGCACTGGAGGCGTCTGGAGTGCCCCGAACGGGATGGCTGTTTCTGCAGAAAGGCTCCCGTGTCGTCATATCCGCCCACCAGCGAAGCATATTCTGTTAACGTGTACCACCGGTCTACGTCCTTGGCCATCACAAAGTACTGGTGCAGGTAAAAGCTCGTAAGTTCCATCTTGGTTGCATTGTCAAGAGGAATTTCATCGCCAAAAAGGTGTAGGTTGCGGGACATTGGCAAGGTGAGATGAGGAGTAGATTCACTTTGGTGGCTTGCCAAGAAACAGAGAATCCTCCTTGCATAAGCTTTCTGCTCTGATAACACCACGGACCACCGTCGACCTTATGCTCAATACTATGCTTCGCAACGGCACCATCTCCGAGAGTCTTGCCTAAACAGTCTCCTCTTCCTCGTGGTAATCATCGCGGTCGTCCCAGGATGGAAATGCAACAGCACCATCTAGAATGCCAGCTTCCATCCTCTCTATCACGAGATATAGAAAGCTCGATGGCAGATTCGCTTTGCCAGAGAATTGCTCAGTCCCGACCTTGGCGGCAAGAACTTGAGCCATCCACTTTGTAATTGGGAGAGGCACGCCGTGAGATCGGGCTAAGAAGTCTTCCACAACAGTATCGTCGAGCTGCAGGTGATAATCTCCTACAATCAAATCGTCTACAATATCGTTCTGCAGCGCTGGATCCTTGAGCGTGGCTGCCATCGAATACAAGTGAAGACGCTTGGTGAGCTTGGACTTTCGATTACCGCGCCACTCAATGGAGCACAACTGGTCCTTGCAGCCTTGGTCCGGATCAGTGCCGTCACCTTCCAGGAGGGTGTAGTCGACTTGGTCTCTGAAGACCCAATTGAGGTAGATCTGGAAGCCGCTCGGACATAATTCGGGGAAGTAGACAACGTCTTTGATCTTGCCCTCGCGCTCAAGTGGCACTTCGATAGCGGTGCGCACGAAAGCCGACTTTGCGCAGATGAAATGTTTTGGTACGATGAAACGCGTGTCATCATTATAGCCGATCTGCAAAGTCACCGTCTGGCCAAAGGGATAATTCGGCCTGTGTTCGTTAGTGCTCCCGCTTCGTCGACAGGACATTCGGGATGAGGATAGCATACTTGCTTCGCTTTAGTTGTTGTTCGGATTGTGGTGTTGTGGCACCGCTTGACTTGCGTTTGCTCGTCCCTTTTTGCGTTGAAGTACTTGAGTTGAGCTGTGTGTCACCTAGTTCCTGGCTGATGGCCATGGTTCTCGCGTGTATATTCTGTCAGCTTGGTGAACTGAAAAGGTGACGAAGTAGAAGCGAAAGAGTTGAAAAGATTTAGCTTTCAATGTCGCTGCCTGCGCTTGATGGTTGGCAAGAGCGCGTCTTCGCACCTTCCTTTGGATTGAGACCTAATCCAGCCAGGGCAACTTCCACTTCTAACCACGAGCTCGTTTTTCGGCTCCAGAAATATCCTTCACTTTGAACAGCGAACCGTATGTTTCACTGCCACAACCAGCGAATGTGCCCTAGCGGACTGCATTATCCTTACCATACCTGCTCAGCACTCCGCTTCCATTGAGCGTGTGATTCTGATCTTCTCCTGACTTCCTGACTTCCTGACTTCCTCACGCACTTCTAAACGTCCACTTTCAAACGCCTGTCCATGCTCATGCTGTACAATACTTCATTCCACTGTTCAATCTCTCACCAACTTGCTTTCTTCACACCTGGTATCCGCCCTGCGAGCGCGTTCATTCGGAATTGATACTGCATGTCTGTCAGATAACTATCACCTCCACGAGATTGCATTGCTTTAGCCTACCCGCGCCATTCTGAAGTCTTGGAAGACACCCCTTCCCTTGCCGCCCATCATACACCGATTCTTGATCTGCGTACTCCGAGTATAGCAGTGCATCTGACTCAGCTGAAGCTGGGCTTGCGCTCGCGTCCGCTGTGGTAATGATGTGTTTCGAATGAGGTATCGTAGCGCTTGCCGTTCTGGTTCGTGCTGCTCGAAGACCTTACGCTTGGTGTGGTCGCGCAAGATCTTGTTGTTGATGAAGCATGATATATCCAGCTTCTTCGATCGGAAGGGCGCGAATTTGGTCATGGCTGCGATGGATAGGCTCGGTCAGTGATAGCAGTTGCCGTCAATGGCACAAGCAGTTGTCGCAAAGGACCTTGCCAAGGAGATCTCGCAGCGGCTCCCCGACCCGGACCAACCGAGACCGAGATGCAGAAACTACGTCACCCTCGAAAGCAGGAAATAAACACACACTCTCCTGCTGCTGTGATGAATCTCTCACTGTGAAGGATGGTATCCTTGCGAAAATCGATTCGATGTATTGAACCTTCTTCACTCCCGCAGGACAGCACTATATCACAAACTCAATATGGGTGATCCAGGGTCTTCTTCACGCTCCTCCAGTTCGTCAGTCTTCGCCTCTCCCGACATCGCGACTCTGGTTGCCAACTTTCCGCCGCTCAGTATCAGCGAGTCTGGACGTCCTGTCGTGGTCAGGAGCCATACCGGTACTAATCTGAGAAGCTCAAACGAGATCATAGCTCGATTCAAACAGCTGGTCGAGACTTCCGACAAACGAATTTTGAAAGGAGATCTCTCCTCCGTGCTGGGAATTGAAAGGAACAGCGAAAATGTTGTTCTGGACCAGCTCCATCCACAGCTTTACTACTCTAGGGATGGTCGCAGCATCATCCCGCATCCTGTGGTGGAATCGATTGCTGCCCAGCTAAAATCAGCCGCGTCGAAAACGTGTGTGGACCTGCACGCTTTTGGGATTGCTCAGGATATGAGCATTGAGAGCCTGAATCGTATGATCGAAGTCTACACTGGGAGGGACTGGCCACGCGTGATAATTGATGTCGATGATACGTCCTTTCTGTGCAGTTACGATTTCTCAGAGAATGTGAAGACGCACATCAGCAATGCAATCGCGGATGTTGGAAGTGACATGTGCGACTTGTCCGAAGTGGTCGGCTCAGGAGTGCCAGGCCCAATAATAGTGGCTCTTGCTACAGAAGTGACTTCTGGAAAGGCTGGAGAAGTCCGACTTGCTGGAGACCACGTCGTGTACATCCCGGATGGATATTCAGCAAAGGCAGCCATGCACATCCACCAACTCCATGGACAGAGGGTCAGACAGCTGGTGTCTGAACTTCAGACGAACGGCTACTGCTTGATCCACGAGGCCGCAGAAGCAAGTCAAGGTGGGCCGCGTGGAGACACGCATCTAGAGAATGAAGTGATGGAGCAGTATGGACAGACGCACAGTGGGCAGATCCACATCATAGACCTCACATCAGAAGTTCCAAAAGCCGGCAAGATCTCCGATCACTCTGCACCGGCCCACAGTACAAAGCTGCTCGTCGAGGATGTTGTTATGAAGACGGAACTTGCTGCGTTGGGTGCGGCTGTTGAGATACGGACTGAGGCACTATGGCGCAGCGACCCTGCCTCAGCTACGCCGACGAATGCGATCAGAATGGTGCAATCCTCTGACTTCCCTCTGAAGCACAAGAACGAGCTGGCCAAGCTCCTGGTCCGAAGTCAACTTCACAGCGAGGTGCTGGAGAGTGTGTCGGCTGATAGATTGACTGAGCTTGAAGGCGACAGATCAGGGAAGTTCGTTGAACTGATAGAGTTGAAGCTATGGGGCCCTTTGCATCTATATTCAGCAGGTGTGCTCGCAAGCCAAGATCCGACACTGAAGCAAAACCTTGAACTGTTTGTGGTAGACCATTTCAAGCGCGAAGTTGTGCCACATACCATCACCGATGCTAAGCAGCAAGGTCTTCTGTATGATCGCAACAAGAAAAGAGAATGCGATAAGCTGCAGCAGGAAGTTGAGAAAGCTCGAGGGTTCGATGAAATGCAGAAGGCTGTGGCTCGGTTTGGCAAGAGATTACAGATCGCAGCGCCCAGCGAAGGCCTTGTTATACAGACAAAGCACAAAGCCGTTGAGCAGGCGGTCAAGTCGATGCAGCGGATGAATCGCGGTTCAGACATTCTTCAGAACCTTATCTGGGTCTTGTTGGCAACGAGCGGTCCTGGGCTATTCATGAGCTCGGGCAAGGACACCAGCCGAATGATCAGACAGTACGACACCATCGGCGACACCGAGGTTACGGGCATGTTGAATATCTGGAGAGACAAGCTCAAAAGCGGGATGGAAGACGAGGAAGACATACGGCAGATGAAAGAACTTGCAAGTGCAGCCCTCGAGGAATGGGAGGAAGGTGAAAGAGCCAAGCCATATTCTGGCACTTGAGCACACCATCTCGACCTGCTATTTGGAATCGATCCAGCCGTGCCGAAGACTCTCGTCGGCTATTTTGGCGCCTCGATCACTTTTCGCGAATATGGCACCTTCCATGCTTCTACCCAACATCGTCACGCAGATTCTCTGCCCGGAAACTTTGGTCCCTGTGGCTGATCGGTGTCGGTAGACCCACCACTGCCTCCCTCTGGTCGCTGCTGCCAGCCCGTTCAAGGTCCGATAGTTGTTTCGTTGAACATTGGTGGAACGAAATGGCTGTAGGACATGATGCATTGCTCGGCCAGACAATCATGTGCTAGCAGTTTTCTGGCTTGCCGCTCCGACAGCCTCATTTCTGTCTGAAAATCTACTGGAGTTTCTTTTCGCCGGTAGGAACGGAGACATCCAAAAGTATTGAGTCTCGCTCCTGCATCAGGAATGCTGCTGCTGCACCCGGGCCAGCCAAGACTGTGATCAACGCAGCTTGTCCCAGTGTCGACATGGTAGACGAACCGTTGGTTCTGAGCGAGGTAGACTCCAGGTAGAGTGAGGCTGCCCAAATGAGAACTGCAGCAGACGAGCACAAGTAATCCCATTGCAAGAAAATCGCAACTCCGGTAGTGAACGGCACCTTCGACACGACCTCTTCAGACCAGAAGGGCACTGGGATCAGTACCGTCTTAGGATCAAGCTCGACCACCACGACCTGCTTCAACCATCCTGGGAACATGAGCGGCGCGAGCAGGAATCCGAGGGAAGTGACGTGAAAAAACGCCGAGGCCAGCATGCTGAAGGTGTAAATACTTCGATTGAGTGACGGGCGTGAACTTGGTTTATCCTTGGACGAAGTCCAAGCAAAGATCTTCCAGAAAATGAACACGAATACAGGGTGGAAGAGGCGGGCAATCGTCCAAATTTGCTGCGATGCGATTCCTTCTCCATCCGGTTCCAAGCGAAGCATGAGAATTGTTGGCACCGCATGTCCCACGAGCAATGCATATCCCAATGCCTTAAGGTCACGTCCAGAGGTAGATACGACTTTGGCAGCATTGGCTCTTGTCGGGACTAGGGTAGCAAGCAAATGTACGATAGACCACAGCGGAGTAGCTGCACCGATGCCTATCAATTCGCCCACGACTTCCAAAAAGTACGTGACAAAGGTAAATACAGCTGCCCGATCCTTCCGGTGCGCTTCCAAGAGCATAAGCATCCAGATAGAGGTCAAAGTGCCCAAGAGGTGATTGCCCTGCCAGTGGGCTCGAATATTACGTGAATCAAGTGTCGACCAGAAGAAAGATGCCATAAAGGCAAAGTATTTGTCGATCCCATCGACTCCCGTCTTCGGAAGCTCTATCGGTATGTCTGTGTCTGGCAATGTCTCGTTGGAGAATTCGAGGATCGCCGGGAGCGAGAAGGTGCTATTGGGAAGCAACCACAGAGGTCAGCAGATTTATTCGGGCAAAATAGTGCCTTGCAATCATCGATATCTTACCCTACGATCGGACTGTTAGCAAATATCGCTGAAGGGACGATGTTTTGTAACCATACCATTCCATTCAGCCTGCTTATTAAGGGCGAAATGTGACACTACGAGTACTCCAAGAAGTATGATTGAGGAGAAGATCCGAAGTAGAGACATTGTTGTTGACTGAATATACTGATAATTGATGAATTATAAGCTGTGGTGGTTTGGAGAAAGTGTCAATTCTGATAGGGGCCAGATTGAGCTTGGATCTTCACATGGGCATGCCTCGGCATTTGTCCATTTTGAGCCGAGACAACTTTAACGAGCAGGCCAGTGTCACGACACTGCCTTTCACGTATTTTTCTATACGAGGCAAGGCAGGAGCATTCTTGATCGGAGAGACTGATAAGTCCGACGCCGCTGCCATTATCGCTCCACGCTTGGAATTGTCGACCTCCCAATGTCAGCCCACTCCCGCGACCGACCGTGGCCATAAACTGCGCATCGTGATGCACAGGCCGGTACCGCGACCATCCCATGCAACCCGCATATCGATCTCGTACTCAGTTGACGCGTTGCAATGGCGCTGCTCGCCTGAGAGAATGGACTGCTATTCGCCAGCAGACGTGCGCGAGCGAGGGTGACGACCGTCAAATTGAAGGCTTGCTGTCGCTGCGCAAGTCCGATTTTATACGCACATCCTGGGAAAGGACCCATCACCATCGATCGAGCATTGGTGCATGAAAGAGGAGGTCGACAAGGGCACCGGCCTGCAATCCGATACCTCGTAGTAGTCGAGAGACACAACCTGAAGCTGCGTGGCAGCCCTCCTGCACACACGCGCTAGTGTCCTGCGGCGCACGACCAATGAGCTGCCTTGCGAGTTTTGCAGCACACCTGAAGCTTGGAAGAGGGCGTCTCATTGCTTTCGGATGATACTCTCGACTTTATCGAGCCCGGTCATCGTCTTGAACATGCCGTCAAGCCATCCAAAAGGCAGAACACTGGCTATCCTCATTATCCATGCCGAGTCTCCTCTCCAGATGACTAGAGGTGGATTCTGATTCAGCAGATCACTCACGACTTCCTTCGCCCATTGCTCCGGAGAGACGCTAGAATGCTCTTCGGCCCATTCCAGCGTGAGCTTTTCCTCTATCACGTCCTTGGCAGGAGTATAGATGGAACCCTCAGGAATCCTTGGTCTTTTCGCTTGCACGTTCTGCACCACATTCGTCTTAACGCCCCCTGTCTTCAGCTCAACGACTTGGATTCCGAATGGCTGCAGCTCTAATCTCAACGTGTCTGAGAACCTGGACATGGCCGCTTTCGAAGCATTGTATACCGCTTGCCAGGGTATGGTGGCGTGTACGCCAGTCGAAGTGTGGTTGACAACCATCGGCTTTGGTGATTTGAGGAGCAGCGGCAGAAATGCTTGTGTCATGGCAATGTTACCCCAGACATTTGCATCGAAGATCTTCTTGGCCTCTCTGATCGAGGTATCCATCAAAGGCATTGTGTACTGAGCGCCTGCGTTGTTGATGAGCAGGTCTAGACGGTCGATCTCCTTGGCGCATTGTTCGATCGAGCTATCCGAACTGATGTCGAGGACTCGCGTTTCGATCCCAAGGGAAACGAGGCTTTCCATCTTAGAGGCATTCCTGGCAGTCGCGATAACATGAAGCCCAGCTTCGTGGAACTCTTTGGCCAGTGCTGCGCCCATTCCACCTTCTGAACAACCAGTGATAAGCACTGTCTTCTTGGAGTCTGTCATCTTTGGCTAGTTTGGTGCCCTTTGCTAGTCCTGGAAGGCGCTGTATAACTTTGAGTGACTGGGAGCAAGCTATGTTGGCTGAACCTGCATTTGAAGGGACAGCTTTCTATTCAAGACCTTGTGAATATCCCGAAGGTCACACAATGACGTCCATCTCATTTGCTGGCTCAACCTGATCTGGCGGAAGGAATGGATTTGGACTCCGTGTCCGACTACAGCTTCAACCTCAGCGTCCTGAACAATGCTAGGAACATGAGAGTTGTGACACAGGCTCAGCGTCACATCAATTACGGGTGTGGCTCAGGACCCACTTTAGCAGAAGGCTAGGCTGCCAAGCTTATCAGGGATGCGGCCGACATGTCCGCTTGACAAGAGTGACCTCAGTGCTTGACTTCAAATTTCAGTGGGCCTCACCTCGACACACTTATCCCATGAATTGCCACACGTCACGACAACCTGTGACAGAGCCTATGTACACAAATGATCTTCGAAGACCACATGTACTCGCCAGACTTGTGGACGGCTTCATTCTAACAGGCTACAGGAGATTCTCACCTGGCATGAGCTCAGCAGCTCTGTCTGTCAAGGCTGCCTCTCTGGACTGTTTGGTGAGACCGCTGTCGCGGCAGTGAAGTGATGAAAGAAGACTGTGTAAGCGACACCATCCTCAACCCGTGCAGGTCTGTTCTTTGACAGAATTGGACAACCTTGCACTGACTTCAAGGTCTCGAATCCGAGGATTGCGAATTCTCGACAGCGATTGATCTCGATGTCGAAGCGGCATTTGCTTCCTTTCTGCGAAGAATCGCCAGTCTTTTGTTGTCCTCCATGAGGCTGGGCGTTAAGGACAGCTGTATTTCACTTCTGCATCATATCATAAAGCGAAGGGTTTGACGCATCACCTCGCACCACTAATATTTGGACTCGAACAGTAGTACTTATCTGACTCTGTACTTTCGGCAGTGTGACGCTCTCGATCATTTGGAGCGGTTTTCGGGAGACATTGGACAACTATGTAAGTACACAATTCACTTCCACTTTTGCAATTCTGCTCGGAAAAAGAATTCATTTCCTAGGTCAACATATCTTATTGCAATGCTTCACTCACGCTTCGCTCTAAGGGATAAGTGCAATCCCAATGATGACCTGCGAGGTCATTGACATGTTTCCTTCACCCATCAGATGCACGATCGACAGCACGCGAGAATACAACCTTACCAAAGCGTCCTCCGCCGTCGAGCTCGGCCTTTCACACATTCGAGGCACCTCACCTCACTTCACGTGGCAAACAACGCTCATCCGTTCGCAATTTTCTCGCGACACCGCACGTCGACGTTGTTTGCTGGATGGGGCCAAATTTTCAGAAGCTTCTGGTGATCACAAGCATGCTCGTGAGCGGTCACAGGCTGGAAATACCACTTGCGCTACATCCTGTGCCAATGTAGAGCGGCGGATGCTGTAATCTACAGATAAAATGATCCTTCAGTCCATGATGCATTCGTCTTATTGCATCGACAATCTGCAGAACCGCCATGGCTCAAAATACCGGACCTCCGCGATACGCAAGCATATCCACCATCACCGGCATCATCAAGCGCAGCCTCTCAGGCGATGACATATTCCACCAAGTCTCGAGCATTCCCCTCACCACTGGCTCCAGCCTCGATCTTATTACCCGCGATCTGGTCAACCAGCTCGGCTTGGTCACCCATCCTCTTCCTGTGCCAAAACACAGATTTTGCAAGGCCCTTGGTGTTCAAGCGAAGGCATGGACCAATCTTGACTTGTATATAAGCGGCGTGCACGTCAACCTATCACTCTCCGTCACCGAAGCGCCATTGCAACATGCAATCATGCTAGGCGTGCCAGGTATTGAAGCCTTTCGCGCTGTGCTCGATCCGCACAACCAACTGGTGACCGTATCTCCTGGAGAGGTAAGCCAATCCTCGTTTTACGGGATGGACTTTTACTGACTATTGAACAGGATGCCTCTGGCCGCGCTCTACGATACGTCGCGCCGATCGACATCCAACTTCCACCGTCGTGTGTCACAAGGCTTACCTTGAGCGAAGGCCGGGCTGCTGCCTACACCCTGGGAAAATCGCCAGAGCAATTCATGGCAGAGAGAGCGTACGCAGCATCCTTGTTTGCCGGATGAGATGTTTGATTGAGTGGGGAGGATCCTACATAATCAGCATCTTCAAGGCTCACATGGCATCATCTGCCGAATCTCACCATCATGCACATTTTGGGATGCATTTACGACGCTTCCTAATGAGAAGAAGCTAGAATCTGATTAGACTTGAAGCATAGGGCTACAGGTACTGGAGTTTGATGCGATTTACTACGGCATAAGATACTTGACTCCCTAACGACATAGGACGTCAAGATCGATATCGGCGCAGGGTGGGAAACTCAAAAGCGCTTACCCATATGAGATACTCATATATCACGGAGAAGGTTCCTGCTTCTCAACCATATTTTCTCGTGGCTTCCAACTCTTTCTCTGTACCAAGCCATCAGTTTCGTAGTGGATGTGTGTGGTGTCGACGTGAACGGTCGAGTCATTGAGCTAGGTGAGGTGCTGTGAGTACTCGAAATGTCACATAAGCCATACTGACCTCGATGATACCCCGAAGAAGCACGAGATCGACCTCGACGTAGCCCACCGGATACATCAAGAGATGGAACAAGTCCAAGATCCGGCCAGACACGATGGTACCTTACACAAGAATGAGATGCAGACTATCAACATGCTCACTAGTCCGTGGGTACTGCATCAACATGTGGTCTCGACCAGCAGCCTGCTTTGAACGAGTCGCTCAAGGACTACTCTGCCGTCAGTCAGAATTTCAGGACTTCTAATAAATGCGTTTATCTAACCCGTTTCACCAAAGTTGGCCGGTTTGGGCCTCTAGAAGCAATGACGCATCTTTGGCGTGAAGATGCATGCTCGAGTTGCGACGCTAGCTGAAATGTTGAGATATCACACAGGCTACCAAGATGCTCGAGTCTCTGTCAAGACGACTGGAGCGATGAGGATGAGGACGATGGAGAGAGAGAGAGAGAGATGGAGATGGAGAGGATGGAGAGGATGGAGAGGATACCCAAGATTATCTTCCAAGCTGGCCAAGGTAACGGACAACCAGAAGGAAGACATCTAGCCTCGTGGTTTTGCGACTTTACAGCTGTAGCCATGGCTAGTCCCAATCACAAGTCTACTCCATAATACGAATCAGCCAATGCTTCGAAAGCGATATCAGCATTTCTAGCACCACAAACGTGTTGAAAGCAATTCTATCCTTGAGGTGATCACTTGCTCATGATATGATCAAGGCGAACCGCCCAAAAAGCTCAAGAAGATGGACGGCTCGGAGAGCCTACAACATTTATTCATGCGTCAATGTGAAGGCCTTGCCGCCCGTACCTGTGAGCTGATTACGAATGATCGAGACCATAGAAGAGGTGAAAGGCAACAAGGTGCTCAGATCTCACATAACCTCTAACACCCTTGAAGTCGCCCTGCTTCCTAATCTGTGCTAAGCCACGACTCTCGTTGTGCGTAATCACTGTGGGATGGCAAGTGGTCGAGGTAATCACATGTGTGAGACATCTCGAGATCTGTATAAAGTCACATCGAGTCCGATCAATTTCAGCGAGAGCTTCGGGTTGATGAGGCTGCCCCCATCTTTTCCTCTCCCAGCGAGGAGAAGCTCAATCAGCTACCCAAGGGCAAGACTGAACTGACAAACCTTACAGCTGTATTTGGATTGAACAGACCGGCCGAGGCTGAACATGAGTACTCAAACGTGCTGTCTTTCTCGATGCCCAATTATCGCTCTGTTCGTCCACAGCGTCGAAGCCCACTCTACAATCCTGTCTGTGTAAAGCAACGATTTTCGGTGCGAGTATCCACAATAGCAACTGTCAGTCATGGAAGCATTCCCTTATGTGATATCACACGATCTTACCTCCAACCCTTCTTGACCGCAAATCACATCTTACTGCATACGGACGGACCATTTATCAGGATATAGGATTGTCGATTTAAGAAATATTTACGTTAACATCATCAGTCTGAACCTTTGGGGCAAATTTACCTTCATCCTTCGCTCGACAGTGCCTGCAAGTTATTGATACAACCTCCACGACAAGGATCAGTTATTTATTCCCACCACTCGCCACCGATCCAGCGGTTGACAAAGTCGAGGGAAGCCTCGGGCTGGTTGTATGGCACCATGTGACCTCCAGCGTGGATACGGATGAAGGTGAAGTTGCCAGCAGACTTGACGGAACCAGTCTTGTCACCGTGGCCGGCAAGCTTCAAGTCATCAAGAGGAGCCTTGGCGTAAGCCTTCTGACCAGGCCACTCGAGTGCTGTAGTCCAAGCGAGGTTTCCAAGCCCTGCAATACGTCAGTAACATTCGCTGTAAACACTTTCCATTCACTTACAGTTGCAGATGAAGTCCGCATCACCAGCATACACAAGGACTGGAATCTCCTTGAGGAGACCTGGAACAAGTCTGTGGAATGGCTGCATCCAGTCGCCATTGAACAGGAAGTTGCGGTTGATGTCGAAGTTGCACGAATCGTAGCTGCTGACTTCAGCGCCGAGAGCCTTCATGACATCGTCCTTGTTGAGGTACTCCTGAATCCAGTCGAGCTCCTCATAGCATAAGCTGCTGCCCTTGCACTTCTCACGAACATCGTATGGGTTCATGCCAGTACGCTGGTATGGGCCAATCAGAGCGTTGTTGCAGTAAATGCTGGCTGGGACACATGACCAGACAGACTCGCTGTTGTAGCAGTTCTCAATAAGGCTCTGGCAGCGTGGGAGAGCGTTGTCCATGCTGGAGCAAGTCGACTCGTCGAGAACAGCTGGCCATCCGCCGTCACCACACGCCATTGGGCGGTAGTACTCGTACTGAGTAAGGCCGTCGGTCAGACCGTTACCGATGAGAACGGATTGCAGGTTGATGTTTCGGTTTTTGTGGCTAAGAATTTCAGATGCAAAGACTGGAATGTAGTGGCCTGCATATGATTCTCCAGAAATATGGAATGGCTGCTTGGCGTACTCTGGGAATTGCTTGAAGAAGAGGGTCAGGAGAGCGTAGACATCCTTGCCCGCTGCGACCGTGTTGCTGACGGAGCTGCCTGAGTAGGAGTAGCCGACATTGACTGGCTGGTCAAGGAAGATGACGGAGGCGTTGGCGTTCCAGCTCGCTGGGTTGTACACTGGCTTCTTGTCCTTGCTGATGAAGGATGGGCCAAGCTCCATGAACAGTCCAGTCAGCGAGGAGCAGCCTGGACCGCCGTTGAGCCAGAGCAGCACCGGGTCGTTCTTAGGGTCATTTCGCGATTCGAAGAACCAATAGAAGAGATGCTTGTCATCCTCTTCGTTGTCCAGGTAGCCAGAGTACTGCTTGACCTTGTCTACGCCCAAGCTCTTTGGGTCGACCTTCTTGGTGCGGAGGTTGAACGCTTCGAGATGGCCATCGATATCTCGCTGCTTCTCGCCCTTGGCGTTGATGGAAACCATCTCCTCAACATCCCTGCCCTTGGTGACGAAGTCCCATTCAGACTCGTGCTTGCGGGAGTGTGGCTTGGGCGAGGAGAAGAAGGATGCCTGGCTCATGGCCTCGGGGAACATCACGGCCACCTCGTCCCAGACCTGCCGAGCCTCTTCGGTGAGGTGCTTGAGTTCATGCTGCAGGCTCTTCAGTGGCTTCGACCACTCGCTGACCTTGTCGCCGGCGGACTTGAAGGCGTGCTGGACGACTTCCGGGGCTTGGAGAGGCTGTTGCTGCTGCGGGACGGCTGCAATGGCACTGCCCACGAGCAGCGCTGATGCCGCGACCTTCATGTTGATGCTGTTCCTGGCGTTAGTCGATGATCAGGCGACAGCTTTGGTGAGGTGTTGGTTGGGATGCGAGCACGCGGGGAGGCTGGGAACGTACTGTTTGCGGCGAGATGATCCGCCAATGTGTGATATGTAGTCCTGTGCTGGTCAGAATGAATGTCAGTGATGGAAGAAGAGATGGAACGCCGCTCACCAAGAGAAGAACAGGAGTTGTTGGACCTTGGTGGAGTGAAACAGAGAGCTCCGTGACTGCCTTCACGAGCAGTGCCTTCCCCGGCAACGCATCATAGCTGTAACCTTATCTAGATAAGACAAGCGTTCCTGAGGCACCTCGGCAGGCGCCGCTCAGCATCCACGCGAGATGCGTGCGTCATACTGAGTCGCCGCGACTGAGGACACCAAATTTCTAAGCTTGCCAATACATCTTCTAAACACCATTGAGTTCTCCCTCCCCCTCTCGACATCTGCACCCAGCAATATCGCCAAAATGCCGTCTGCTCAGATCAACCAGCCATCGAACCAGATCAAGCTCACAAACGTCTCTCTGGTTCGCATGAAAAAGGGAAAGAAACGGTTCGAAGTTGCCTGCTACAAAAACACTGTCACGGCATTCCGATCTGGCAACGAGACCAACCTCGACGATGTGCTCCAAATCCCAAACGTCTTCCTCAACGTATCGAAAGGACAAGTCGCACCGAATGATGAGCTGAAGAAGGCGTTTCCCGGCATGACACGAGACCAGGTCGTGCTGGAGATCCTCAACAAGGGCGAGATTCAGGTAGGAGAAAAGGAGCGAGGACAAGAATTGGAGCGTGTTCACAAGGAAGTGCTGGAAATCGTGGCAGGAAGACTGGTGGATCCCAAGACGAAGCGAGTGTACACCACAGGCATGATTGAGAAGTCACTGGACCAGTTATCAAGTCAAGGTGGACACGCGGGAAGAGGTGCTGCGAAGGGGAGTGCAGGCGGAGCAGACAGAAGCCAAAGCCGAGATCAAAGTGCGCCTGGTGAGAGTGGATCAAGCACACCTGCCAGGAATGGTGATGCCAGTGCGGACACGAAGGAGAAGCCAAAGCCTAAATGGACGGGTGTCGTAACGACAAGGAGTGCGAAGAGTCAGGCGCTGGATGCAATCAAGGCTTTGATCGCGCATCAGCCAATCCCTGTCGCGAGAGCTAGGATGAGGCTGAGGATTACTTGTCCGACAAGCATTTTGAAACAGAACGTGAAGACACCAGCGGCAAAGGAGGGCGAGGAACCGCAGACAAGTACAGTCAAAGAGAAGATTTTGGGCTTCGTGGAGCAAGTGGAGACCGAGGACACTGCTGGCCAGGAATGGGAATGCGTGGGATTTGTGGTGCCCGGAGAGTACAAGACGCTGAGCACGTTTATCAGCGAGCACACTAAGGGCAAGGCGAGGGCGGAAGTGTTGGACACCGCGGTAACGCACGAAGACTAGAAGATTTCTGTTGCATGCATCAGGGTTTGTAAAGCGTTCAAGCGGGCTTCTGGACACGATTTGATGAACATGAAATGGACATGAAAGCATGATACCACCCAATTTCTTCCTTCTTCGTCTTCTTCGACTTGTGAAATTCCATCTACTTGCCTCAGAAACGACATTTCGTGAGCGACAACCGCTGAGTTACATACAGACCTCGATACCACTTGCAATATGCCAAGGATAGTCATGTGAGCCAGAAAGTTGCCATGAAATCATCCTGTGAAGGAAGGACTTGGGCCATGATGGTGGATCTCGTCGGGGAGAAGCGGATCCTTCGTTCAGCGACTGTTCAGCTGCAGCTCATTCTAATAATAATAAGAGTGATTGTGATCCTGGAAAACAAACATAGCATTCATCGTTCATCAACAAACTTGGTCACGATATACAACGAACGCAACAATGTCTGACTTCGATCCACCGTCCACAGAGACGGGTAGCTGTCTCTGCAAAGCTGTTAACTACACCATACATGGCGTTCGCATGACTCGAGTCATATGCGCATGCGATAATTGCCAGCGCATGAGTGGCAGTGTCTTCTCTGCAATTCGACATTACAAGGATGCGACTCTCACTCTCGACTCTGGAGCGGATGTGGTTAAGAAGTATGA
Source organism: Pseudocercospora macadamiae (assembly GCA_012978405.1). Taxonomy (NCBI): domain Eukaryota; kingdom Fungi; phylum Ascomycota; class Dothideomycetes; order Mycosphaerellales; family Mycosphaerellaceae; genus Pseudocercospora; species Pseudocercospora macadamiae. The sequence continues at coordinate 125,041 of WRNY01000007.1, forward strand.
AGACTCGAATACCAAGAGCGGGAACACGACCGAGAGGTGGTTTTGTGGGAATTGCGTATGTTTCTTGTTCTTCCGGTTCTCTGCAGTTGTGACTGATTTGTTATTCCAGGGGAGCCAGATGTACGGATACTCGCCAACGTTTAAGCTGTATATCCTGCGAGTTGGTTGCATGAATAATGAGGAGGAGAAATTGGCAAAACCTATGGCTGCGAGTTTTGGAGAGAGGGTGCCGGGCTGGGTTGAGAAGCTTGGGACGATGGCCGAAAATCCGGCTGTGGTGCAGTATTTCATGTCGTTGATGAAGAAGTAGTTGGCGGGCTGGAATGCATGAAATGCTTGTTGAGGGCTCTAACACCGGGTTAGATAGGTGAATCGTTGCCCTTTTGGAACGTACTATGTCGAGCTCTGTCAGTTCAACTGTCGACAGCTTCTCAGAACCCGAAGCGTCGACTCGGTGGCATTCATTCCTTGATCCATCTATCGATAATCTACAGCATTGAAGTGATAGATATACTTGATACCATTACTTGTACACGGGTGTATTTCCCGACATTCTTGGGTTGATGTTCGCTCTTGACCAGGATAGGAGACGTATGAAGTCGGCGTAGACTTCTGAAAGGATCACCAAGAAGATGACCTTAATGTCCCATTGTGTGGCCTCGTTCTACCAGGCATATGGGCATGTTGCAACTCCCATGTCGCGGGGAGACCGTTGGTGACTGATTGTAGCGCAGACTTGCGGTTGAGTGAACACAGCAGAGGCTAAGCCATCATCCTTCTGCAAGGTCCCTCTCCTCTATTGCTCAGCTCGCACAGTCCTGCAAGCACGCGAGATCACATGTATGTCGTGCTTCAGATTGATGATTGTTATACGACAAGGATAGGCAGAGCGCGCAGTCACTGGCTGGTCGTCCAAAGTCATGTCGTACAGAAGCAGGACACAAGCGTCTTTGCCGAGACTGCATTCGGCAGACGACGTGTCAAATGTCCATCCTTGTAGAGGTGGTTTCACGGCCTTTTCGTCTCTCGCCACTCTTCTCTGCAAAGAAATCTGTGAACGGTCGCGCTTCGCTCCGGTGCCCTCGAGCCAGCGAGGAAGTGGAAGCGAAGATCGACAGGAATAGTGCGAATCCGCGAGCCGAGATCACATAGACATTCGGCCCACTATAGAACCAGTCAAAAGGAGGTTTTGCGGATTGCGGGTTATATATCTTTATGCATCTGTCCACAAAAGTCGTGCCTAAGAGTATCAAGCGATGTGCAGCCCTAGCAGATCAAACCCGCATCAAGTGAAGCACAGGACAGACTGGGCACCTTGATGCAGTTCAAGCGTGACGAGCTGTAGAGCAAAGTCGGAGACCATGTGGATCGTTCGGCTCCCTCATCGAAAGTATCGGAAATTAGTATTGCTTCGCCGCCGAGTAGGCAACGGTTGGGCTAGCACCCAACGCCGTCTCAGACGAGCTAGATAGCATCGAAGAAGCCTTCCGATCCCTGATTCTTGTTCTCCTTCGCATCTCGTCACTTGGTATTTGGTGGACGACTTCTCCAGGCTCAGACTTGGTTGTTGTGTGCAATTGAGTCATTGGGAAGGATATAATAACCTGCCACAAGAGGCATCCTGCGTCATAGCCAGGAATACCCTTGAAGGAGGACAACCAGAACTCAATCCAGATCTGGTCAGCGAGACTCGAGCCTCACGCGACATTCAGGCACGGCGAACGACGGAAGCTGGGGAGTGCAGCACGCATAGCTGGGGCTGGAGGATACTGGCGGAAGGAATACAGATCAGAGCAAAGCATTGATTCGTTGCGGAATGAGCGCGTACTAGGTGAGCTTGCGCCCAATTTTTCTTTGCATGCCACAAGACCCCCGACACATCCAAGACGCATTTGCACTGCACCGCCATCATCGACGAGGCTCGTTTCACAGGCGAGGCGCGAGGCCAGGGAGCGACGACATACAACCAACTCTACAGTGTTTGAAGCGGTCGCTGGTGTTTGAGAGTGCAAACTTGCGATCGGCATCGAAGATAGACCAGCGAGACGAGCTTCATCTTCGCTTCTTGGCGCATCCGGACGAGCCGGCGCTCCTTGGATTACAGCGACCGGCCTGGGAGCAGCGGATGCATCAACATCCTTTCGTCTTGACATCACCAGCAGCGTCTGCTCACCTGCCTGACTTTTACTGTGGCTCTCTGCCCGTCCACTCTCTACCACTACCACATTACTCTTCATCACGACTGGACTCCCGCCCTCGCCGCCGACACCCTCCTTCCGGTGTCAATTCGCTCCTTGCCTTGCCACGCCTCCCCTTAGCGACCGCCTCTCACCTCCGAACTCACCACACCACTACCACTGCGCTCTGCTTATGTCACATCCTCGCGGCTGAGCTGCACCCGCCCATACCATAATACTATAGACAGAGCTGCGACTCTGCTGGACCGCATATACCAGAACAGCCACTAATCAGTAATTCGCGAGGAAATCAGACGCCATGCCTGCCATCCGCGCATTCAACCCATTCGCCGCCTCGCCCGCCGCCATCACCGTCGACACAGTGCTCTCCGAGAAGGAGCCCATACGCACCGATCTAGACGACTCAGCACAGAAGACCAGGCGGATATCACGACCACGCTTCTCCCTACCCTTCACCAACATATCTCCCAAGACTGCCAAGACACAGCCAGCACCAGCAGAACCACAGCAGACGAATAAATTAGAAGCACCACAATTTCCCAGCTTCAGACCACCCAGTCCGCAGATCCCGACCCTGAGTTTGCCGACCATCAATCTGACCACTGCGACAGGCGAGAAGAGCAAAATGGAGAAGACCGAGCCATTGACCCTCTTCCAGCCACCGACGCCCTCCGAGCAGCGGCGCATTGCACGACAGCACGCAGCATTCGGGCCCCTCGGATCGAAGCAGCACCTGTACTCCTCGCGCTTCGTCGGCGAGGACTTTCCCGACCCCATTGAGGACGAGCCGCCGTACTACTACCTGATCACCACCTACATTTCCTACCTGATCCTCATTATCTTCGGCCATGTGCGGGACTTCTTCGGCAAGCGATTCAAGCCCGAGCAATACAAACAGCTGAAAGAGCACGACGGCTACGCGCCGCTCAATTCTGATTTCGACAATTTCTACATTCGAAGACTACAACTCCGAATCAACGACTGCTTCAGACGTCCGGTCACAGGTGTTCCCGGCCGTTTTATTACGCTGCTCGACCGAAAGAGCGATGACTACAACCTGTCATTCAAGCTCACTGGAACCACCACGCAGACACTGAATATGTCCTCGTACAATTATCTCGGATTCGCCCAATCCGAAGGCGAGTGTGCAGATGAGGCAGAGCGCATCTTGAAGAAATACGGCATCTCGTTCTGTTCGCCGAGAGCAGATATTGGTACCTCTGATCTGCACATTGACGTCGAGAAACAAGTCGCGGGCTTCGTAGGAAAGGAGGCTGCCACTGTCTACTCCATGGGATTCGTCACCAACGCCACCATTTTCCCTGCGCTTGTGGGCAAGGGCTGTCTCTTGATCTCTGATCAGCTCAACCACTCTTCAATACGTTTCGGAGCGAGATTGTCTGGTGCTGTCATTGACATGTTCAAGCACAATGACATGAGTGATTTAGAGCGATTACTTCGCGAGCGCATATCTCAAGGACAACCGAGAACACACCGACCATGGAGAAAGATTCTTGTTGCAGTCGAAGGTCTCTACTCGATGGAAGGCACCATGGTAAATCTCCCTGGCCTCGTTGCGCTGAAGAAGAAATACAAGTTCCATCTGTACGTGGACGAGGCACACTCGATCGGTGCACTGGGACCACATGGACGAGGCGTTTGCGATTACTTTGGCATCGACACTGCGGAAATCGACATCCTTATGGGTACCTTCACCAAGTCTTTCGGCGCAAACGGTGGCTACATCTGCAGTGACAAGGCCATCATCGACAAAATTCGAGTGACCAATGCTGGTACACTTTTCGGCGAATGTCCAACTCCTGCTGTTCTGGCCCAGATCAGTTCCTCGCTCAGGATCATTGCCGGCGAACTTGTACCAGGTCAAGGTGAGGAGCGACTCCAGCGCCTGGCCTTCAACTCGCGATACCTCCGTCTTGGGCTCAAGCGATTGGGCTTCATCATCTATGGTCACGACGATTCACCAATCATTCCACTGCTCCTGTATCACCCAGCCAAGATTCCAGCTTTCTCTCACGAGATGCTCAAGCGCAAGATTGCGGTCGTCGTTGTCGGCTATCCAGCGACTCCTCTCATTTCATCACGAGCTCGATTCTGCGTTTCTGCGGCACACACTAAGGACGACCTAGACCGACTACTGGCAGCTTGTGATCAAGCCGGAGAGGTTCTGCAGCTCAAGTTCTCATCTGGAATCGCTGGTGGTCAAGAGCCAATTCCAGACGGCCTCACCAACAAAGAGGAGATGGAGACTCGTTCATGCTTGGAAAGTGGTGGCGTCCCAGCTGTCGAAGCTCCACGATGGAAGGTGGAAGACGTGATTCGCAAGGGCGTTGAGGATGTTAAGAAGCCACTTTGCTGAAGTGCATGAAGCAAGATTGGCTAAGGCGCAAGCCAGAGCACAGATGACATTAGGAGGCAGAGTCAAAACGAAGGCGAGCAACAGACCTCTGCGCTGTGCAGACACCAGAGGCGATAAAAGTTCCTGACTCTGCTGGAATTGATATACCACGATAAAAGACAACAACCGCAGGCCGCACGAATTACGCCCCGCAAACCGCCATACACCACGCACCCGGCGGCCGGCTTCGCTTGGGTAGCACGACACAGCATTGCATTGCATTGTGGGCGAAAGGCAGGATAGCAGGCACAGACAAGAAGACGCGCATGTGATTACATCGCACTTTTGATGAAATGATTGCAAAGAACAGATTCCCACCTAGGCCTATTATTAATGTTTATAATTCGGTTCTGTGCTAGGAGGATTAGATTAGGGTCTTACAGGAAGGGAATCGATAGAAGACGCTGATAAAGAAATGAAACTTCGATAATTGCAAAGCCGACCTCTTTCTGTTGTGTGCGGGCGACATTTTGATGGCGTGTACACCAACCAGCGCGTTCCTTCACAGGATTGTATAACAGATACATGAAGTGCAGATAATCAGCGAAGCCAACACACAGCTTTCTCTCTACACACTCGACATCATACAGCCTTCTCGACCTGATTTGTGACATCGCCCTTGCTGGAGCCGGACCCAGAACCCTCAGCTCCTTCAATGTAGTTTCTAGTAGCATAGTCTTGCATACTCTCCGGTAAGAAGATCTTGTCAATATCTTCCAAGCTGATATTGCTTGTCTCAGGCTGGCCAATAAAGTCAGTAACGTGGAGACACGTGAATAGGATCGAACTCACATAAAAGAAGAATACGATTGGGACGAATGCTGCGTTCGTTATGGTGAAAATAATATAGTTGCGCCAATCGATGCGGTTGATCAGGACCGGCGTGATCATGACGATGAAAAAGTTCCACAACCAATGTGCGGATACTGAGATAGCCGTACCGCGAGTTCTGGCTTCAAGAGGAAGGATCTCGGGACCATAGACCCATGGGACCACGTTCACTGTTGCGCCTGGAACTCTTGTTAGCAGGGCACTGGATTCTGTTGGAGATTCCTTGTCATACCGAAGATCAACATGAAGAGGAAGAAGAACGCAATGGCTGCGGACGAGGTGTTGGTCTCTCCGAAGCTTAAAAGGATGGTGATCATCATCATGCAACCACTCAGTAATCCGCAACCCCAAAGCATTGTTGGTCGACGTCCCATGCGATCAAGTGCCAGAGCCGGAAGAGTATTACCCACAATGAACATGCATTGCACGAATCCCGCGATCAAGAGTGATGTGTTCCTGCTTAGACCGACGTTCTGTACCAGGACGGTTGGCATGTAGTAGACCTTGGGATCTGGTCAGCGTGTATCTCAGACACGTTGAACATTCCGTGCTCTCCAAGCTCTTACCACAAGATTGATTCCACCCATTTGGTTCATGAAAAGCGCGAACCAGGCGAGCATGACTCGACGGCGTGTCTGGAGAGCGTCTTTCTTGAAGACCGCGAGTGTGGATTGCGTGCCTTCAGATTGCTCCAAAGCGACCGCAGCACGGATAGCAGTCATTTCTTCAATGACATACTGATCATCTGGCTTCAGGTCCCAGACTGCACAGATGACTTCGACAGCTTCGTCCATGCGGCCTCTTTTCGCGAGCCATCGAGGCGATTCTACTCCTGGATCAGTATGTAGAGAGACAGAGATTGGGACCTCAGTTACCTGGCAAGCCCCATACGACGAAGACTACGATGATGGCAAAAATCAACTGCAGCCCGATCGGGGTCCTCCATGCCGCGTGGGAGTCGACGTAAGAGAAGCCATAATCGATCCAATAGGAGAGAACAATTCCCACGCCGATGAACCAGATCTCCCAACTGACCAGCCGTCCTCTCGACTCTTTCTTCGAAAGCTCAGACTGGTACATCGGGACCGTAGAAGAGTCAATACCGGTACCAAATCCAGTAATCACTCTTCCAATTATCAGATGAGCCAAATTGATTGACGAAGTCTGAAGAGTAGCGCCAATAATGATCAAAATCATTGCTAGCCAGATCATTCGTCGTCGACCGAGCCAGTCGCCAATGAAGAAGTTGATACCGCAACCGACGAGACTGCCCAAGCAATACGATCCGACTGTGATTCCGACGATGACATCGCTCTTGAAAATGATCAGTGGCTGTTGTGTACATACATGAGACGACTTACAGGCTCATTGAATTGCTCGCGGAAATAAGGATTCTGGAGCAGACCGCTGAGAACGCCCTGATCGTAGCCGAAAAACAGAAAGGCGCTCAGACATGCTACGTAGATGCCTGCACGCAGTGGTGCTCCTCTCCCGTAGCAACGGCGCATCTTATCAATTTCTGGCCTGTGATGGTATGCGTCGCTGGAGTGCAGGGACTTGTTGATATACCTATATGGGACAGGCTCACTATGGATCGTCGCAAGTGTTGCTACTGCATCATACCAGGAATAGGCCAAGTGACGGGTTACCAAAGCAGGTCAAAACATGTTGTGATCCCGTCTTGGTAGTCGTCTTGGATGCCAAGGAGAGGAGTATGTTACGCAGACCCGCTTGATCGGCATTGTAGCGTGTCGGCCACATGGCAAGATCTTGAATGTTCGCGTGCCTACATTGTAGTAGGAATACTGTTCTTTGAGCAGCCAGTGCTTGTGGGTATGTAGATGTTTTCGGCATGCCGTAAGTTGTTTCCCAAAGTTGAGAATGTGCCAAGCCGCCATTCAGAGGCTGAAGACATTGACTGCAGGATTAGCACCAAGTATAGTAGATAGTGAAGGCTCACTTGGCATGTTCTACGAGTAGTGTAAGGCTTGTGTCGCGTGGAGCGGAGTTCCTACCGGGCTTCCAATACTCTGCACCTTCGATTGCGCTTGGACTTACTTCGACTTGATCATTTGGAAGCTCAAGGCTCAAGATAATGCTTGTCCTGGTTTGAAAAGACCATGTTCAATTCGCCAATTCGCAAGTAGAGGTCTGCACAACAGATGGCTGAAGCCATCCGTCACTCGAACAAAGCTACAGCGCGCATAGGCCCACCGGAACCATGCCTAATCTTCAGCGGGAATCCAATGAATTTGAACCTCCCTTTGCCAACAACCTGCTCAAGATTATCCAGTCCCTCGATATGCGTGATATTCCTCTCACCACAAGCATTATGCGCCTGGAAGTTCAACTCTCCCTCTGGTGCTGGCGATATGGCTTCGACACCGAAGATCTTACACCCTTTGTCTGCGAGCCAGTGTACTGCTTCAAGCGACAGACCAGGGAAGTCATGCTGCCATCTCGGCTCATCGAAATGCACGCGGCGATTGAATGCCATGTATAAGAGCACTGTATCTCCTTCTCGTATCTCTTCGCCAGACTCTGACAACGCAGTCTCCATTTCTGGAACACTGATACTCGCTCCCAATTCCACGTGGGACAAATCTAGACAGATGGCTTCAGTGTAGAAGTCCCCGAGAGGCATCTGGTCGATCGATAGTGCGCCGGGTGTGGGATCGAAGTGTTTGGGTGCGTCCACGTGTGTACCCGCATGGTCAGACATGGAAAGAGCATACGAGGCGGAACGGAGAATAGTGTTGCCCGCTTGCTTCGGCTGATGGATGTCCCATGGTGTGATTACTACTGGTGGGTGAAATGGATGCGCCGGACTGCGATGGTAGAGCTCGCGACTGAGATCGACGAGCTTGGGTTTGTTCGTTACTGCAGTAGCATGGCTTCTGCGCTGCAATATGGAAGTCTCGCGGCTATGGTGCGAGAACAGGAGAGTGGGCTTGTTGCCGACGTGTCGAGTGATTCTGCGTGTCAGCATTGTGGCAGTAGTCAATGTCATCTGCTACCAAGAAAGCAGCGCCATCATCGATGTGTGAACAATGCATACTTCGATAGGCCGTGGTGATAGGCCGGATGCAGGTGGAATGAGGAGTTGGCGTTCACATGGAAATAAGCTTGAGCACAGGTAATGCCGGTCACCGGAGGCTTGGTTCCGCTGCAATGCTTCCCAGATTTCCCACCACCTTGATTACCACAAATTATTCTTCAGGAGATGGAAAGCCAGCCTTTTCCAGAGGTTGAAGGAATTGGTGAAATGCGAATACGAGTGTATGATGAAGACTCGGTCGCGGCGATCTCACACAATTTGGCCCTAGCGCCAGCAAACGGTCAGCAAGAATAGCAGCATGGCTCCATGTGGCATGAGTACGGATGGGTCTACTGCACACCGAATTCAACATCTTATTACTACCTCAGCTAGACCTTCATGGCTGAGACCATCCGGACCACCAGGAATCATGAGCTGTCACACAATAAGGAGCCGGATTTAGAATTGCAGCTCAGATTCTCACTTACAATTTAAATCCGCACGAACGAGTGACGCCACACGGGGACGCTGAGGCTGAGGAAACCAAGAAATGTCTCTGCCTGATGCAAGGGCTTTATGCTTCGATCCAAACAGGATTCATCGGCCCTGCAGCCCGTGCTCTCTTAGCAGGCTACTCCCGCGTCTCGGAGTCCACAAATATATATATATATACGACAAGCCTTCAATGAGCCATCGTGAATCGACGAGAATTGCAATTGCATATATTAAGTAGAGACGTCTCGTGGTCGTGATCCTACTTACCAACCCCAATTTTCAAATAATACAACATGCGTGGACTCACTTTCATCCTGGTGTCCTGTGCCAGCGCCGCTACAGCCTTCTCGGTAGCATCGAAGGGCTACATGGGCACTCAGTACGCTTCTGCCGTAGAAGGACTCACCCAAGCCGGTTACAAGGCAGCATGGACCATCGATAGTAAGAATTGGACAGCACTCGACGAGGTCATGAGTAAGTATTCAACCGTCTAGCATGTCTGAGACTTTACTGACCTTGCAACCTTACAATTTACAGCGAAAGATGTCTATTACGACAGCTCCAGCCTCGGAGCTTACGGAGGCAAGTCAGTCGGTCTTGATGAAGTTACTGCTGCCATTACTGCTGCCGGGAAGAATGCAAAGACTGAACACTTGGTAACGAACCTCTACGTCAAGGAGCTGCAGACTCCAACTAAGGCGAGAGTAATCACATAGTAAGCCCGACTTATCGACGTCTAAGACTAATCAAACGCTGACATATGACGTGTGATAGCATTACTTGGTCACATTGGGTTGAAAGTGCTTTGAAGGACATCACGAAGACGTTCAGAATCTACTACATGTGCGACGACATCTGGGTTATTCAGGATGGCGCATGGAAGATGCAACACAGTAAGCGTTCCCAAGGGTATAATCCCTCATTGTCTGAGACATATTGCTGACGGGTTATACCCTCTATCAACAGGCATAGTGCAGAACATGGGATACAAGGCTGAGGCACCGTATTTCGGTTGAAGTTGATCGTTGAGCTGCATGCCAAATAGTGCATTCTGGAGGCTGAAAGACGATAGGCTTGAGAACCTTGACGCAGAAGATATTCTAGCATCATCACCAAGGTGCGGCTGTGCAGCATATGTATCTTCATTTGTACGACCATGAGATCATCAGACTAGACATCGCCCCTAAACTAACATGCACACATTATTCGGCGACCGATCCTTGACTTTTGAATGATCAAATGGCCTACTATGCAAAATTTAACTGCTGACTTGCTCACTGAGCTACATCGGTATACTGATAGAAATCAGCTGGAGGTCTGAGGAACGCGAGATACTTCTGGCGAGTCACAGCTTGTGAAAGCTGTTGGTAGGGACTATGCACAGGAGACCAAGAGTGGCGAGAATGTATCGGGACGACGGTCCTCGGATCTGGATAGCAGTTCGGGCACAGCATCCGTAGCCTGATTACCAGTGCTGGCTTTCGATTGGCAACACGACGCATCAACGCATAGAAATATGACGTTGATCCTGTCCTGCGGTCGTCTGTCAAAGTACGGCATGTCCGATTGGGGTTGCTTCTGTCTGAGGCTAGTTCCTTACTCCCTCCTGGAGACTACGCAGTTCTTTCTGATCTTTGGAATTGCAATTTGCCTCCGTTGGACCTCGCGGTATGGGACGTGGCCTCGGCCGCTGCCTGCAAGGTTGCTAAGCCAAGTCCGGTTGAGGTTCATGATCGACGGCATGCTAGGCGGCATTCTGGGTATGAAGAGCATGTAATTGATCTGCCGACAGCTCGGATTGCCATCCGCAAGATCGTGGCCGGCGCCCACTCTTATCATAAGGTTGGTGATGTTCGCATCATTCTTGGACCGCATTTGGATATTGAATCCCGAGTTGGGGTAATCGCGTGTGGGGCCACGTGAGCCTCTTGCTAACGCTGTCGTGAGCACTCTTGCCATACCATCGTACATTCTTACCTGATTATCTTCTCTGGTACTGACGAGATCGGCTTGACGGGTGGATGGCCTTGTGTGAGTGCACACTGCTGTAGGGGAACCAAGCGAAGGCACTGCGATTTAAGGTTAGGCCCACTTCTTGCTCAGGGCAATACCAGCCACCCGACGACATCTCCTGACCTCCGTTATGACATCGAATGGATTGAATGGGCTGGTATCGAAGCCTTCGAAATCACGGAACGGCTGTCATCGATGTAAAGCGAAACATATAAAATGCGACGAGACTCCCATTCAATGCAAGATTTGCAGCGCACAAGGGGCCACCTGCCCTGGCTATGCCAAGCAACTGCGATGGTCGAATAAGCACGAAATCTTTGCGGATAGGCCTCAAAAACGTGCAAAGACAACGCCCGAGACTTCCTCCAACGCATCTAAAGTTCACCAAAATGGGGCCTCCAAGTCCGCAAGTCCGGTTGAGGCCGCTGGCATTAACGGCCAGGCACCAAGCACGACCATGCCAACAGAGGTAGACTCGGCGAACCTCAGTTGGTCAATGACTGAACCGTATGGCTTTGAAGATCTTGGCCACTCCTTTCTGGTTCCGGATCTGGTGTCGCCTTCATGGTCAGATACTCAAGTTGGAAATGCGTTTCTCGCTGGTGATTTCTGGGGCGACAACTCGGCAGATTCTGGAGTTGACTTGTCCTCTATTCTTACGCCACCCGAGTCGCTGAACAATAAGAATGAGAACGGCAAGCGAAAAATTGCTGCTCCGGCGGACTCCAACTCGTCATCAAGTTCGGCAGGACTCCTGCAAACGTTCTACCGCATGGCTGTGCCTGGCAAAGTTCCAGGCTTTTCCGATCAAGACTTGGTAAGCTATTACTTCGAACATGTTTGTCCTATATACTCTTGCTTTGACTCAAAGATGAATCCCTTTCGAACTTGGGTAATGGACCAATTTGACAAAAACAATACGACAAGTCTTACGATACAAGCCATGGCAGGTTCGCACCTTGCAAATTTCTATCCCCATATGGCACCCATGGGTATCACAAAACGGTCTCAAGCCTGGAAGTCTCTTCAGCATGATCTACCTTCTCTTCGAGCTGGTAAAACCACGGCGGACTCGGTATTACTGAATTTACTCCTGCTAGGTCTCTCGTGCTCGTGGAATCAGTCATCTGGACTAGGGCTACAGTACCTGTGTATAGCTCGGAGTCTGGTTCAGGCCAAACTACAGAAAGAGACTGGGCCTAACGACGGCTTCATCCTAGATGCGCTGATCTACTGGGAGATGCTTGCCAGCTTTGTCGATCCAGTACCAATGCTCCCTTTCTCGGGGATCAAGTCGCCAGAATTACATCTCCCTCCTCAGCCAGTCCCACGTACGCCTCATTCGTGGACAGGTCTTGCCAGCGAGGCTGTCTATATACTTGCTGAGGTTGGAAGGGTTCTACGACGGCGGGACAAGAAGGGCTTGATGAACAAGGTAGACGAGGAGTGGACCTCGATATTGGAGAGTGCCCTCTTCGCGATTGAACATCCAGAAGCTGACGATGTGGTTGACTATGACGACCCAAAAACATCGAAATCGGATCTTATCGCCGTGGCTGAGGCATATCGATATGTTGCACTGATCGAAATTTACCGAATGAACCCGAGGTTACTGCAGAGCAGAGTGCAGGATGGCACAATATTAGGCAGTCTTAAACATCTGACGCTGTCTGTGAATTCGGGTTACCAGGATGAGCTTGACTCAATGCTAGCGAGCGTTGCTGTTCATGTGATCGAGAGCATCAAGGCTGTCAACATCACATCCGGTGCTTGTCGCCTCCTTCCTCTGATTCTTATCATGGCCGGTGGTCAGCTTCGTATGCCTGACGACGAGACATCGAATACCAGCATGCATGATTCGGTACTGGAAGCTCGCTACATCGTGGAGCAGCGCCTGACAGTCATGTCTCGGAGATATCCTCAACGGCCGATGTCTGCAATGTTAGACATTGTGAAGGAAGTTTGGCAGAGAGCTGAGGGAGAACTGCGTCGGGCAGACACAAATGCGCATTGGTTAGATGTTATTCATGAGAAGAGTTGGCAGGTTATGATGGGCTAAGTTGATGGTGGGGAGACAGCCAGGATCAATATTTCGGACAACTTGTTATCGTTCAACCGAGATGACATCGCAATGAACAGGGTCTCGCTTTGCGAGCTCTATTATGCCTTGCCTCCTACGGCCCATATTGAAAGACCTCCCGTCCCTGGTCTTCTTATGCTCGTGACACTGGACTGTGAGTGCTCAATAGTTGAGGAGAACACGCACGTGCAGCAAGGACACTGCAAGGGTAAGATCTATTGCAAACAACGTTAGCGACTTCAGGCAGCAACAGCGGACGTCATAAGTTGTGGCAGACGTGAAGATCATACAATATGTAGTTTGTGCCTCATCAACACCCGAAGGTATATGAGTGGTGCATGAAACTGATGCTAATCATTTCGAGAAGGGAACATGATGAGATTAATATACGCACCAGTACAAATATGTCGCAAAGCCTGAGCACATAGCAGATACTGGATTACATGTGATCGCCACAGTGTTAGAGAGGCCGCAAAGGGTGTCTTGACCTGGTTCGAATTTCTTCGTCACGTTACGCCTGAAAGTCAGTGTCTTCGACAAGCGTCAGTCGTGTCTTGCCATTTGGTACAAGTTTCCTGTGATCGCTATCACATCCTGGCTGGATGGGTATGTGCTCAGTAGTCAAAGTCTGCCACAGATAGGGAAATTTCTCCCATGGCCCGCATGTGAACGCCGTGCCGTAGTAGCGACATCTTTGGTCGGAGCCAAAATTCCGCAGAGGGTGTGCGGGAACGTTGAAGCTAGCTTTCAGGGAGTCAGGCTGCTGTCGTGCAGGAGTAGTGATGTGGATGTGGATGTTGTTGCATTCAAATTCAAGGCAGTGGAAGTGGAAGTCTGAAGTGTAAATCGCGTCGAATTTGAGTTTGATCGATCTTGGCACAATTGAACCCATGCAATCTCCGAGAGTGCTTCCACCTCACCTCCTGTCTACTTCTCGCTCTTACCCTTTCACAACAAGATATCCCGCACATACTGCGGCCTCTGGTGTACATATTGCTCTACGAGAGGTTTGGAACCGCAAATCCTTCGACTCCGCCGACCGCAGCATTCGAAATGCGCAGATCGCGAGCCCCGAAAGTCTAGCTCGGCTCAAGCCAGCCTCTGCCTATGCAAGCGGACGCCTTTTCGGCATTCCAACGGCTTGATGATAGCCACACTCGTTCAGAGGTTCAGACCCAGGAAATGACGCCTGCTGGTCTGCCGCAGCGTGTTGCTATCTACAACATGAGTAGTCATTTTCCTTTCATCACGAGCACGACAGCCGGCCGATCCACTGCCGCATGGATCAACGTCACAGCACCTCAGAATATTTCGGAATGCCCCCAGCTATGCGTTCATCATGAATGGTGCTATTAATGTGATGTAGAGACCACCGTCCTGCATGTAATATCTATTCAAACCCAGCTTGGCGAATGCCACGTTTTTCAACAAACGTGGAAGCCCACTTGGTGCCCTGCCCTGCAGCTTATAGCTAGCGCATAAGCTTTAGCAATAGATGCAGCCACAAGACGGTGCATTCAGCTGCGTTCTTTCGCAAGCAGAACCGCTTTCGAAGCCACACGCAAGACGATCGGCGAAGCCTTGGACTTCGGAACGTGGCTCCAGCAAGAAGGGACAAGCTCACGCCACGTTGCCAGCCTTACGGGCGGCTCTAGGATACAAGCTTCCACAATCAAGTTCCAGCCCTTCATGCTCTGCCTTCAACAGATAGCAGCAGACTAACTTGGGAGCAGTGTACCACGTCTGTGCAATTGACAGCCAGCCACGGATGCTAGTGCCGCAGGCTCCGGCATCGTGAACCACAGCATCAACTTAGCACCCTCCGTATGTCTATGCTGCGGCATTGCTGAGCAGAATATATGTAAGTCTATGTCGGATCTCAGACGACAGCTGCAGCCTTGTTTGTTTTTGCCAAGTTTCACATTTTTCACTGCTTCACTCACTCGACCTTGTGCCCCAGTTCTTGGCACCATGACGCGCACAGACGAGAAGTACCCATCCACCATGACTTCAACGACAATTTTGAGCATCGACGAGAAACACTTGTCCAACTCCACCATGTCAAGCGCAGAATCGGCGCGCTCCCTCGAAATGGCGCAAGAGGGTGCCCACACCATTCAACCAAAATGGAAGCCGTCGAAGCAGATCAAGCTCATTGTCCTTGGCCAGATTTGCGTCCTGTTCGCGATCAGCTTGGACATGACGATACTCACAGCGACACTACCGGTGGTCGCAAAAGCACTTGACGCCAACTCGGTCGAGACTTTTTGGATCGCGGCATCGTACCTTCTCGCGAATGCTGTCGTACAGCCTATTATGGCGGCTCTGGCAGACATCTTCGGACGCCGGTCCGTAATCTTCACCGCGCTTTCACTCTTTACAATCGGCTCCATAATCTGCTGTGCAGCCGGAAACGTTACAGCAATGCTAATAGGTCGAACCATCCAAGGAATTGGCGGCGGAGGCATTCTGAGCGTCAACCTCATCATCGTCTCCGACCTCATTCCGCTACGCGCACGACCGAAGTACATTAGTATCCAGCAACTCGTGGTATCGATTGGGTTCAACATCGCCCCGATAATCGGAGGTGTTCTGGTCAAAGTCACTACATGGCGCTGGCTGTTCTATATCAATCTTCCATTCTGCGCTATTGGGCTCTGCGTCATCCCCTTCGTTCTCAAATACCAGAGACCCGAGTCTTCAGTGAGTAAAGCGAAGGGTTAAAGCCCTCCCCCGACTATGCACAGGTCTTACCTTGAGACAAGCCGTCTACAAAATGCTGCTTTCTAGTTGGCTACTAGCAAGTATGTCTCGGGGCGGTAACCTGTGCATAGCTACCCTTTTGCTGCATTTTGGACACCTGCTAACGCTTCTATCCTTTACTTTTAGATGGGCGAAAAGCTGAGCTCAGTAGACTGGTTTGGATCTACATCATTCATTGTCGGCATGACCGTCACACTCATTGCCCTCACCTGGGGTGGATCCCAATTCGCATGGTCATCACCAGCAACCCTCGTTCCCCTAATCGTCGGAGCGGCTGTCGTAGTCGCCACAGGATTTTACGAGCAGTATCTCGCCACAACCACTTTCCTCCGAATGTCGCTCTTTTCCACCTGGTCGGCCATCGCCATCTACTTCTGCACAGTACTTCAAGGTCTGACCCTGTTCAGCGAGGTGTACTTTTTATGTCTATACCTGGCCACAGTCAAGCTGTACACACCACTGGAGGCCGGTACTTACCTCCTCGCCTTTTCCGCCGTGTGTGTGCCAACGAGCGGCATAATCGGGCCGCTTATTGCACGCGTTGGCTCTTATCGATGGGCCATATGGATAGGTTGGATCATGACAACCTTAAGTCTTGGGCTTCTCACACTTTTGGATGTCCACACCCCGACTGCTGTGTGGGTCGTCCTGTTCATCGTCGCTGGGCTGGGACAAGGCATTCTCTTCATCGCGCACTCTGTTGCATCCCAGGCAGCTTGCCAGCAAAGCGATGCAGCGCATGCCAGTGCCATGTACAGCTTCATGCGAAGTCTCGGACTCTGCCTTGGGGTTGCGCTTGGCGGCACAATCTGGACGAACTTCTTCGCGAAACGACTCGTCCAGCTAGCATTACCTGCCGACCTCGCGAAGACCGGTGAGGCTGCCGTCTACATGCTGAAGGCCATGGCGGAAAGCGAACTCAAGGAAGAGATTATTGGTGCCATCGCTTGGTCGTTCCAGATGCTCTTTGCTACACTCTGTGGTGTCAGCGGATTGGGGCTATTCATTGCTTGCTGTTTCATCAAAGGACACTCGCTGGACCAAGAATTGGAGACTGAGCATGTATTGCAGAACGACAAGACTGGCGTGCAAAATCAGGGCGCAGTTGAGACCAATTCATCGGCGGTGGAGAGGAAGTGGTCTATCTCGAGCGGAGTGTGTTGATTCGCTAGTCTGTTTCTAGCGTTTACCTGTTTTAGCGAGGAGTTGGCGGTACCTCTGAGCAAATGCTGTTCGGAAAGTGTATTTGTGATTTTAGGGTGGACTGGAAGGAATAGAATAGAACGGATCACTGACGTCAATTTCCATGCCGCTATATGTGGTATTCGATGCGCTGTGGTCCGTTCCCATGATCCTGCATTCTCATATCTTGCTTTCAAATTCTCGAAATCGCTTGATTTTTCCTGCATAGCTACCTAGTTCTCGGAGATGGGTCTAGCAGAAGAAAGCGATTGTCCTTTCATCCGAAAAAAGACAATATGGATCGACAAGAGAGGTAAGGAGCGGATCAAGCCAATGAAGGTTCTGTGCTTCGGGCTTGGTAGAACAGGCACAGCATCTCTGAGAATGGCATTGTGGGAGCTTGGGTATAGTCCCTGGCATGGCTTCTCTGTCTTTGAGAACCCGCCAGACGCCAAGCTCTGTAATGAAGCATTGCAAGCAAAGTTCGAAGGCAAGGGCCAGAGGTGGACCAAAAAGGAGTTTGATGCGTTGTTTTTCGATTGCGAGTAAGTACCACCGCACGTCCTCAGATTTTGTTGCTTATCATCACACCAGCGCCATCCTGGACCAACCAAGCACCATGTTCGTAGAAGAACTCATCGAAGCATATCCCGATGCCAAAATCCTAATGACTGTTCGAGACCCCGATGCTTGGTACAAGTCAATCAAAGCCACCATCCTCGGTCCCGCAAACACTGCAGCCAAACTCCTTGGATTCCTCGATCCGACTTGTGGTATGATCTTCAGTGAACTCGAACGTGCAAATGTGTGCACATATGGGAACAAGTATTGGCTGCGGACCAGAGAGGAGGCTCAGGCGATTTGGGATGAAAACATCGCACTTGTTCGGAGGTCAGCACTGCAGCTTTTGGAATTTGACGTGAGACAGGGCTGGAAGCCTTTATGTGATTACCTTGGCCATGATGTACCTTCTGATTCGGAAGGAAGACCGAAACCGTTTCCGAGGGTCAATGATACGGCAGCCTTTGAGAGTGTGATCGGCGTATACTTCAAGAAGCTCCTTATTAGGAGAATGGCCCAGTTTGGCGCAGTCCTGGTTGGCATAGTCGCCATTGGATATGCTATCTCAAGGAGGGCGGGAAATTAAGACTGTTGTTGCAGGCTGGAGTTACCAGCTGTATGCACATGTAGTGAGCAATACTCAAAGGCGTGGCCTGGGCACCACAGCGTATATGCCGCAAGGCTGCAACTTGGGAACCAGCCCTGTTGCTGGCATTATTAGCGCATTGAAAAGATCGATGAACAGCTTTGTTTCCATGAATACCAATACATATGATACAACCAGGACTCCCTTCAAACAATAAAGTGAGCAGAAAGAGTCCACGCTATGCTTCAAAACCCGTGTTCCCACCCATGCTGCGCCGCTGTGAAGCGCAAGCCAACCCGGAAACCTATGTAGAAGGAACAATGCTGATACACGCACATGGTATAGAACAAAACAAAACAGAGCAGCAATCAAGCGCGTGCCGAAGGCGAAAGTGGATCGCCTGTCGACAAGGCACCCAGTGCCTTGCGGGCCAGCCGAGTATAGAAGCTCGCCCAGACACTCTTTCAGAGGACTGCACAGGTTTCTGATTATTAGATAGTATGTGCTTCTATGCACCGTTTTGTGTCGCCGCCGAAAAAAAATGAAAGCTGTAGGAGAACGCACTGTTGCTGTAGCTGTTACAGTTATAGCTCCTTCTGACGCCAAGAAGGAGGTGATAGTACAGACGAAGACAGCAGCTCGCGCGTGTGCGTGTATGGTATCAGTCTATTAAGGCGGCCCAATGGAATTCGTCATGATCGTGGGTATTAGTAGGCCGTGACTTCGGTCTGGTGTGGCGCAATGACAGCAGGTGGTGTGGTACTGCTGTTGTTCTGTTCAGCCGTCATGATGGCGTCCTCGTATCCGATGAGAGCCTGGCTGTGTAATTTGAAAGACTCGCCCATGAGCTTGGTGATGCTAGTAACAGAATCAGTGGATTGTTGCACATAAGTACGACAATGACGACTTACCCCCAGACGACGACTTCGTCAATCATACTGCCCCAAAGTCTCGCGACAGTGGAACTGAGCTTCTGCCCGAAACCATCGATAGTGTCGTCATCGAATAGTCCACGCAGTTTCTGGTACATTTCCTTCTCTTCTTCAGTCGCAGGCTCCTCTTCGTGCTCCACCCGCCATAGCCATAGGCTCAGGACTACAATCAGATCAAGGCCACAAAGCGGATGCTCAATACTCCAGTTGGTCGCTGAAGTACGCGCGACCCACCTGATGCCTTGACGCGCAGCCACTTCAATGCAATCAAAGCAAGACTGGATGACGTTGAGCATTTCTGAGCTCCTCTTAATGTTATCTCGAGCATGCGTCATCGCCGCAGCAACCTCATAGGAGTCGTGATATCTCAGGGCTTCCTGAACCGACTTCAGATCAACAAGTAGCCGAGCACGAGTGTTTCTATACATCGCGTTGGCATTGAAGATGAGTGGGTGTCCCTTGTGCGGTGCACTGAGCTGCACGACCACTGTCTCTGGTTCGCATAATTCCAGGGATTTCTCCCATGTGTCGAGTGCGAGGCGGAGCTTGTATTCGGTGACGACATCTTGAAGAGCCTCTGGACTGCGTTTGTGGTACCAGACCTCGAGGAAGAGGGCGTTGATCATGACTCGAGTGGCGAAAGCGCTGTAACGAGCACTCTCGCCTTGGAAAAGTGCATCGTGCGCTTCCCTGAATGTTATGATAGTCGAGGCAGTGAGACTCTCGGTCCAACTGTCGTTGTCAGTCGGATCCAGATTCCAGAGCGTCTCGGAAGAGGGCAGTTCCAAGGTGTCAAACTCGTTGAAGCTGATGGCGGGAGTGTGGTTGTACGTCAGAGTCAGTAAGCCGAAGAAGATGTAGACCGCAAAGTACGTCCGTCTGCATCCTTCGTCCTCGATCCACTCTTCGTGTGTTGGCTGTCTACCTTCACGAGCGTCGGTGCGCAGTTTGAGCTCGTACCGATTGCCTGCAACCATGTTGGCAAGCAGGGACTTGATTGAACACGCCCATTCTAAGCCTTTAGGGTCACCACTCCAGCTCGCGAAGCTCATGTTTAATAACGATGCTTGCATCATCCAAAGAGGGCATTTGCGTGAGCTGAAGTTGTCTTTCTTCTGTAGAAACTGTGTGACGAGAACTTTCGAGCCAATGTGGAGCATGTATGCTTGATCTTGCTCGAAGGTATATAGAGCACCGATCGAGAGCACGGCCAGCAGGAGCGCCGCGGAGACTTGCGCCGGATCAAACGAAGCGGGGTGGATGAATGGCAGGTGATGGTGGAAGAAGTTGAAATACGTCGACAGATACCGATTGACCACGGATGTCTGTGGGAGCCGGAATGTGTCAACTAGGGCGCCTTCTGTGTCACAACGACGGATATTCTCCATGATGCGGTTGACTTGTTCCTCGGTGGCGACCTGTGGTGCCTTGGCCATGGTGCATTGCTGCGGCGGACCAGGCGACTTTCTGTAGTCCACAGGCGAGACGGGGCCCATCAGTCCAGGAAACGGCGATAGAGCACCAGGAGTATGGATTCCTTCAATCAGGGATGATGCGCCAAAGGACGGTAAGCCGTCTTGCTGGCTCTGACCGCGCTCCATGAGAGGCGGCAGGGTGGTGCCAGTAGCATTGAGGGCACCATTAGGATATGGCAGAAGGTCGTGTTGGTCGGCACCGGCAGAAGAGATAGACGGCGCTTTCGGTGGCTGCGACAGAGCCTGAGCAGACAACATCTGATCCCAGCCATGCATCTGCGGTAAAGTCATCGATCCGGGATACGTAGGAACCGATGTGTCCATCAGCGAAGGGCCATGAGGCGTGATTAGAGGCTCAGTCTGGATGGTACCAATGTCCTGACCAGACATGGCGGCCTTTTGCTGAAAATTGTGCATCAGCATGGCGGCTTGCTGAATGCCAAGAGGGTTGTCGCCATCTGCGAACTGCTCGAAGGCGGCATCATCAAGTTCTGGTAATTTAGTATCGTGGGAGCTGGCGTTTCCATTGCCATTCTGTTGCGCGGATGCCTTGTTTCCGGCGGTGCTCCGTCGCTTGGTCTCACTCTGGAGCGGCACGCCACCGTCTTTTGCATGGACGGTGCGGTCGTGGCGGAGGAGCAGATCGCGGCGCACAAACGTGCTTCGACACTTCTGACATTTAAATGGCCTCTCCTTGGTATCTACGATGCGTATTGTCAGCTTGAGTTCATGCTGATGACCCCGCCAGCCCACTTTGCGGCCATCGCGCGTGTGTGCTTCGAGCTCTGTTTGTGCCCCGCAACATGTTCGTCGAAAAGTTGGGCTTGGTGGGTACTTACGTGATCTCTCGTGTCGCGACCGGTGTTCTGAGCGCGAGAAGGCGCGATTGCAGAACTGGCACTTGTATCGCTTCTCCTTCTCCTTGGTCTCGCCGGTGGTCGATGCCTTGCGGGTCGTCGCTGGCGAAGCGGGACCGGCGGCGGCGGGCTGTACTGCGCCTGCGACGGCGGACATGATCGCTGGGTCTGCGGGGACTTGACGGCGGTGGTGTTGAAAGCGCCCGGTGCAGCCAGCGATGCGAGTGCGTTAAAGCTCGATGGATTTGTGTTGATGGTTGTGTATCGAGGCGATCATTGGGGGCATGTGAACGGCAGGAGCGATTGAGCCAGCTGCCTGCCCAGATGTTTCGGTAGTCGCGGCAGGTGAATGCGAGCGAGCGGGCACTTCAGTGTTGTGCGCGCTCGAGACAGACGACGAACAGACGCGACGCTGGATGCTGCGAGCACTTTCGAGATGATGGGCGCAGGACAGAGAGGGGCTGGTGGGATGGATGGAAAGGAGGACTGAAGAAAACGGCGGTACGATACGACTGCCCACAGCACAGACACAGACTTGCTTGACCGTGAGTGTGCCAGCAGCCAGCCCAGCCCAGAGAAACAAACGGGAGCGTCCTTCAATTATTAGCTAAGGCTCAGGCTAACCTCTTAGCACGACTAGCACTCGGCATCGCTAGAGCGGGGGAGTCTATCCGTTAGATCGCATTATATTTCTGATGTGCATGGAACAAGTTTGTCGCCGTTCGCTGTGCTGTGCTGTGCTGCGCGATGCGTTGCGTTTGCGCGTCAACACCTCACCTGGGCTGAACTGCATCGAATAGGAGCGCGTGCGCCGTCTTTCGTGCTTGCTACTCGTTCGCAATCCTATGTACACCTCGCATCGTGCGTCAGGCTGGGCGTGGCGACGCCGACAGAGTTCAGCCGGCATGCCATGCTCCGGGTCAGCATCCCACCTTGGATACGGGTTGCCGTGCGTGTACTCGACAACTACTTTGTGTGCGTTGGCAGTCGGCACTCGTGATGTTGGCATCCGGATTCAGCTTGATATTGATCCTGTCGTGCTACGTACTGCAGAACCATCATTCTTCACAAGCGCCGAGCGACTTGACCGCTCGACATCAGCACCGATCCACCACCTTGCAGCACCCACACTGAATCCATCAAACGAGTCTGCCACCGCTGCTCACCGCCACATGACCATGGCACTACCCTCCACGCCTCACACATGATACGTACGATTTTACCGACCACGCGATGCTGAATCGAGTACGCCAGAAGACATTTGCGCAGAGCCGCCACCGTCATACTTCCGGAGCCCCTCCTCCAACCCAACCTCCTTTGCAATCGGGTCTTCTGGTTGTTCTGCCGCATGCATGATGAAATGCACTTCTCCGGTTCCTTGCATGTGAACGCAAAGCTGCTTCCTCGCAATCTGAAAGCACCACCTCCCGACCAACCAATCCTAGAAACGCCTACGGGGCGTTTGTGATGCACATTTGAGATTCAGACGGCGGCCCTCAAGTTTCACAAATACATCTGCCCGCGGATCATCTGTTCCCAGCGGCTTGTAACTGGGACCGCACCGTTGACTGAGGCGTTCGGGGAGCACCTTCCATTTCGATGGCCCC
This sequence comes from Pseudocercospora macadamiae, assembly GCA_012978405.1. Classification (NCBI taxonomy): domain Eukaryota; kingdom Fungi; phylum Ascomycota; class Dothideomycetes; order Mycosphaerellales; family Mycosphaerellaceae; genus Pseudocercospora; species Pseudocercospora macadamiae. Next base: position 148,074 of record WRNY01000007.1, read on the forward strand.
ACTTCGCGATGCTGTTTTGTTCGACGGACCGTGAAACTGTTCTTCGCGCTTCGGGGAAGAGCAAAAATACGGGTTCGGCTAGGAAATTCTAGGCTAGACAGCCAAACCGGACAACCGGACAGAACATCGAAAGTTGGTTGAATATTTCTTGCAACTCCTTGCAACAATTCATCGTCATGCCATTATTAGACGGCCAGGAACAAGCGCTGAAAGATCGTCGATGTGACCACACCCCTCATTTGCCAACCCTCGACACTCTCGTCACATTCAAACAACGAACGCGGCAGACCGATGCACAGCAATCGCTTTGCGACCGATCAAATCTCGGCCGACTCTTCAACAGCCGGTCCTGGCACCGCTCCAACTTCCCCTGAATCGCGGCAATGGCCGATCTCCGTCGTGCATTTCCACTTCACATCCTGCTGCCCCACCGTGTCATGGCAAACGCATGCGACGCTCGGTGCGTCTCTTGGGTGTGAGATAAACAAGTCGAGGGGTTGATCTCGTGATGGCTTCTGTTTTCTCCATCATGAGGTTCAACTTCGCAGCGACCATCACTCAGAGTTTGCGATCCCGCAGAGCCTCTCAAAAGACAGGTCTGTTGGTGCAAGGTCTGCAGCATCAAATACTGCGTAAGTACTGCATCGAGTCACAACCGATAAAAGGTGCACGAAGGCTCGTGGATTTCTTTTCCGCCTACATTCCCCCCACATCCTATAACAATTTATCATCACTACTTGTTCAGCAGCATCTCTTATCTTCTAGATCAGGCAAATCGATAGGCACTTTCAACCTCCGATACTACTCCTCTTGGCAAATTCTGCGACTGCGCACAATGCATCTACTGTGATCCATCGGCATTATCCTGTCATTGAGTTGGATCAGCCGAGTTCTGAAGAGATGCAAACATCGGATTGTTTCATCACACTCTTGCGGGATGCCACACTGTAAGCAAGGATCGAAAAATCTCCCTCGCGACTTTCCAGAAGCAGAACAAATCGCATCTTCCCGACATTGCGAGCCAGATCTTCGGCACAGCAACAATCAATTCCGACAAGGTTTCTGGAGCGTCGGAAGGCCGTTCCCCATCCACGCGCTTGCTAGCGTCTGCACGAGTCAAGTGCAAAGTCAAATGTGCCGGTCGGGGTGGCCTTCGTTTCCTCATTGTTTCTGGGCATCGACGGCTTCGACTCAGGATGCTCTCGGATTGGGCTTTGGCCGACGTCGCTGGACAGACTCGTCAACACTCGCCCTATCTCGCCACCGCCGACATATTTGCGACTTGCCGAAAGGAGTTGAGATGAGAGAGAATTTGACCCTTGTTGTTCCCAGATTGAGCACATCCGCCTCCATGGAACCACCTTGCCATGACCCAGGCCATTTGAACTTCACGCAAGGACTCATTAGCCGAAGGTCCAGGGCATGCGCGACGACACTTTCTCGAGGCAGTTCTAGAAGGCAAGTGTCCAAGACTTTCCCTTGATATAACCATTTCTCTCCGCGCCGGCGGCAACACAGGAACCATGCTCCCATGTTCCATTGGCAGAGTCGTTCGCTATACCCATGAGCAGTTCCTCCTGTCTTCTACACCATTGGCTACTAGGCTAAGAAACACCATTTCGCTTGCACAGTTGCTTGGAGGCCGCCTCGGTTCTCTAACCATGCTCAAAGGATTCATTATACCTTCGACAACCACATAATTTGACTCGCTCATGCACCACGGCATAGGGGACGAGGCGCACGTCTTCCCCGCAACTCTTCGGGAAACGAGTAGAGGTGGTAGAATGAGCATTAACACCAGCCTTCCTTGTCTGTCACAGGAATACTGTGTACAAACAACAAGGCCAATGCACCCTCTGACTTGGTGTTTTGCCCCTTTGAAGGAAGCCGGCGGGCGCACTGCAGTGCCTTCGTGCCTTGGACAGCTGAGTTACCAAGACGATGTCACAGGTTCATCTTATGCTTATAGCAGCTATTTCGGTGTGGGGGCGATTGACACATTGAGAGGTGTGGTTGTTCGAGAATGCTATCGTAGTAGTAGCGTAGTAGTATACCCAGTTCTGACTCGACTGGGCTGAGAGCAGATTATTGGGCAATCAACGCTGTTTCTGCGCCAATCCCACGTTCGCGCCTCTTTTGAGAACAACGCTTCTCTTTCTCCAGAGTAGGCAGAGTGCCGTATCGTCATATCAGAGCCTTTGTTGCATCGCCAGACGGTGCCGTGGCTGTCCACGTGACTCGGGAGCTGCAGACTCTCGGCCCAATTGAAAGGCAGAAACACGACGGCGCGAGTTGCTCGAATCACGGCAGCGGATCGCAGACGCCGTCCTTCATTGCTTCTCACGACCGCCCATTCACAGTGCTATATCGACTATTGCGAGAGAAACACATGCGGACTGGCAACGGTGGTCCCCGCTGAGACCCTTTCGCAGGTCCGGAGAGGTACCGCCACGCTGCTCCGCTGAAGTGCAGAGCAGTGCTTTCTATTCATTGCTGGTGGTGCGAGGTGCGACTCCTGCAAGGGCCAGACGACGCTCGACGAATCCCACTGCCGCAGTGAGACAGTGAGGCCAGGCCAGGCAAGGCCGCCGACATTCCAGTGACCGACCACGTTCGCTCACATTACGCCTCTGCTGCAGCCGTCTGCTGGTCGCATACCAGGTCACCGCCGCCGCGACACACGCCGAACTCCCGCCGCACTCACCACCTGCACCCCGCCAGGGACTGCACCGTCTCGCGCAGTGTCGTGAACGCCGCCCGCCAGAGACTTGCGGGGCGGAGCGGAGGAGCCAGAGCATAAGATGAATGGGCTGGCAGGCAGCACGTCGACCGGCGGGCAGCTGTATGTCCGAGCACTCTACGACTACGATGCCGACGACCGCACCAGCCTGAGCTTCCGTCAGGGCGACATCATTCAGGTCATAACGCAGCTGGAGAGCGGCTGGTGGGATGGCGTGATCCATGGGGTGCGAGGCTGGTTCCCAAGCAACTACTGCGCTGTGGTGACGGCCGCCTACGACGATGGCATGGGCAACAGAATGGGAAGGGGCGACTCGGAGGCGGAGGAATCAGGCGAAGATGATGACCAGCACGACCAGTTCACGGTCAATGGTTCACACGGACAAGCTCAGCTGGGAGGTGCGACCCGGCAGGAGGAAGCTGCGTTCTGGATCCCTCAGGCCACGCCAGATGGCAGGCTATTCTACTTCAACACGCTCACCGGCGAGAGCACTATGGAGCTGCCCCTGGAGGCGCCGACGTCTGCGAACGAGAGAGGCCCCCGCGACCAGACCAACATCTTCATTCCCGACCAGACACGACCGCCAGCTGAGCTCCTCCATGGCAGCGGATACGAACGCGACGATGACACTGACTACGCCTCTGCATCAGAGACTGAAGATGCATCGGCGACACATGGATCCAAGGCCTCGAGCGTAAGTCACACCTTTCCACGTGCTCCACACCCAATTGCAACGGTATTCATATATGTGACACACAACTAACGTAGTCGATCTGTCAGCATCGCCGCAGACGTTCGTATCTGTCCGACGGTGTGTCACCTGCAACATCCATGGATTCTTTGAACGGCGCTTCTCCGATGACCCGCTCGCGCACAAATCTTACAGAAGCAAGCAACGTATCGCTTTCGGCAATGCAGCAGGGAATACCTCCAGTTGGTACCACCATGCAGTCCTTCGCTAACGCGCAGGGTAACGCTTCGAGCACCTCGTTATTACCTCGGCGGTTCTTCGACGATGCCCACGCTGTGCCATTGACTTGGAATACTATGGTTGAAGACATGCGCCGCGCCGTTCAAAGATATCGCGAAGTCATCAGCGCTGGTGATCGATCTGAGTTCGTTCGTAGAGCAGAAGATATCTCCGACCACTTACGTTTACTCCTAGCAGCTGGCTCTGGAACGACCGACAACCATTCTGGTAACCCATCCATTATATCGACGAACAAGGCACTTTACCCGCATTTCCGCGAGATGATGTCAAGATTCTCAAAGTTGGTTCTTTCATCGCATATAGCAGCCGCTGACTTTCCGGCGCCGGATTCGGCTCAAAAATGCCTGCAAGAGGCAGAAGGGGTCCTGCATGGCGTTTACGGCTTTGTTGAAGTCGCGCGACAGCAACGTGGCGAGGAGATCCCTAGGCTCACACCTGGCTTTGTTTCTGGCAGCCGGACTGCAGGAAACTGGCGCAGCAACGGCCTCGACTCTAAAGATCCAATGTCCTCAATGTCCTTTACGGACGAAGAGACCGAGAATACCAACGATCCCACAGAACAATTGAATCAGTCTCTACTTGATCGCCTGGAAGACCTCAAGCGACTCATCAACTCAAACATCAAGCGGCTGGATGAGCATTTGATCCTGCGGGACAAGCTCATCACTCACCACAAGCACCGGCAAATCGGCGACGCAGTCTGCAAAGCCGGCAGCCAAGTGATCGAAGTCTGCAGACCATATCTCGCCACACTCGAATCCGTCAATCTAGCTCCTCTCAATTCCGGTCTCCAAGCGCATCAACTGAACGACTTTTCGGAGCACAAACAAAAGATCTACGACGCGACTTCCGACTTAATCGTGGCGTGTCAGGCAGTAGCAAGTCCTCTTGGGGACGAGTGGGCGGAGGTCAGAGGTCCTTCTCTGGAGGAGCGCTTGGCCAGAGTAAAGACCGTGGGAAGAGATCTCGACGTCGCAGCGGCACAGATACACTTCTCGCTGCAACTCCTTTCAGAGTTGATGCCTTCGCAGGATCCGACATCAAAAGGTGCACATCGCCTCACAGATGGCGGCGCGCCTACCGAGCAGCAGCACCAGAGGAACAGCTCGAAGAGCTTGCGGCCAAGTATTGCGGACGTCGGACCTTCAAAATCATTCACAGAGGGTACGGGTCCAGCAGGCCTGCGAGATGCGCAGCGTCAAGGCGAGAGCTCTAAGCCATCCCGATTCTTCGGAGAAGTTCCGGCGCCTCAAGCAGAACGGGCGTCGTTGGCTCCCACGAATCGCGACTCTGAAGAGATGCCGGACTATCTCAGGCTTGACTACGAGGGAGAGATGTCTTACGACTTCAAAGTCGAACCTCCACAGCTACGTGGAGGCACGTTGACCGGCTTGGTCGAGCAGCTCACACGCCACGATAGACTGGACTCACCCTTCAACAACACTTTCCTCCTCACCTATCGATCATTCACAACAGGCCCAGAGCTGTTCGAAATGCTGGTCAAGAGATGGATGATTCAGCCACCACATGGTGTTGGAGGTCACGACCTAACTATTTGGACTGACAAGAAGCAAAAGCCCATACGATTCCGTGTCGTGAACATTCTGAAATCGTGGTTCGACAATTACTGGATGGAGCCAGGCAATGACGAAAGCCAGCAGCTCATGTCGAGAGTATACGCATTTGCCAAGGATACCGTGCAGTCGACAAGTACACCAGGAGCTGGTCCATTGATGACTGCTATTGAGCAGAGGATGCGCGGACAAGACGCGTCGAGCAAACGTCTCGTACTGACTTTGAACTCGCAAGCGCCGCCACCAATAATACCAAAGAACATGAAGAAGCTCAAGTTCCTCGACATAGATGCTTTGGAGTTTGCTCGCCAGTTGACAATAATCGAATCGAGGCTCTATGGCAAGATCCGGCCGACGGAGTGTCTAAACAAGACCTGGCAAAAGAAGCTGTCTCCTGGCGAACCAGACCCAGCTGAGAACGTGAAGGCACTCATCCTACACTCCAATCAGCTTACCAACTGGGTGGCACAGATGATTTTGACGCAAGCAGATGTCAAGCGACGTGTAGTTGTCATCAAGCACTTCGTCTCAATCGCGGACAAATGCCGTGCACTGAACAACTTCTCCTGCCTGACATCCATCATTTCTGCTCTAGGCTCGGCACCGATCCACAGACTTAACAGAACGTGGTCGCAAGTCAACGCTCGGACAACGCAGACCCTGGAATCGATGCGGAAGCTCATGGGTTCAACCAAAAACTTCAACGAATACCGAGAGTCTTTGCACAAGGCCAATCCGCCGTGTATTCCATTCTTTGGCATCTATCTCACAGATTTGACCTTCATCGAGGACGGCATCCCCAGCATCATCAAGAAGACGCAGCTCATCAACTTTGCGAAACGAGCCAAGACAGCCGAGGTCATCCGCGATATCCAACAATATCAGAACGTGCCTTACGGCTTGCAGCCAGTCCCAGAGCTGCAGGAGTACATCTTAAGAAATATGCAGAGCGCTGGTGATGTGCATGAAATGTACGAGCGTAGTTTGCAGGTAGAGCCACGAGAGAGAGAAGACGAGAAGATTGCGAGGTATGAGCGATGATTATTGTTCTTTGACATGCGCGGTATGCTGACTTTTAACAACAGATTACTATCAGAATCCGGCTTCCTGTAGGGCAGGGAACGGAGCGTGTCTGAAGTATCCTCATTTCCAACCCAGCAAAAGCTCGTTGCGGTCAAAAGCAAGAAGACGAGCACCTCACTTGAGCATCATCACGACTACGATTCCAGTCTTAAGAGCGGCTGGTACGCGGAGTGATGTATTGCTTGGAACAGCATGGAATAAGTCTTTTCTTGCTGATCTACTTAGTCACTACATAGGCGGACTGAAGAAGGATTGAAAAATGGAGATCAACGGCTTCCGAAATGATATGGGACGAAACGAATGTAATGACGATTCATGGACTGATTGCGTCGTGCTCTGGTTGATACTTATGCTTCTTTTTCTCATTCTACTTCGATTCATGGACAGCTTTTGTTGTGTTTTCTCTTCCGAGTCTGGCGTTCGGCGCGCGAGAGAGGGAAGAAAGTAGTGCCTGCTATCAGGCAGCGGCATCATGGGGAATGACCTACCCTTTCGGCGTTTACCAAGGAGGCACGGCGGCCATCCGTTGCGTTGGGTCTTCTAGGGGAGTTCTTATGCTGTGTAGCCACGCTTGTGTAGCTATTCTGATCTGAGAAATTGTTTCACAACTACCGGGACACCTGCAGGAACGTGAGCTGTTGGCGCTTTCGATAGTTTTCTGTGTGTTCTTCTTGTGCTTTGGAAGCTTTTCACTTGTGCTTCGCTCAAAAGGACGGATGCGATACTGTATTGGGAGATGATCTTGGGCGAGAGTGACTGATCACACAAAAAGATACGACTTGTGCCGTTTGGCCCACAAACAGTCCCCGATTGATCACATTCACTGCGAACAACCGCTTCGCGCCAGCGGATGTGATCACAAGGGTGCTGCCAAATTTCCCTTCCTCCTCTTCGTCGACCGAGCATCTCCTTCGAAACGACAATCATGCGACTTTCCGCCAACGTCGTTTTGAAACTGATACTCATCATCACCATCACCACATCGGCGCGAAGTGCGACTGCGGCGGATTGTTCATGTGGTTACACCATCAACGCCACAAATCCTATCCTCTTCACAAATATCCTGGAGACGGATTTCTTACATTACAACCAGACTTGGGATCCCGTGACTGGATTGCCGAAATATGCTGGAGCGACGGCGAAGAATTGGATCCCTCAGGCGTATACTGTGAGACCTGATGATAAGAGCAATCCCTGGGGAAAGAAGGCTGAGTATGGGAATGTTGTGACGAATGCGATACAGAGTGAGTGGGATTGGGGCGGTGATGGAGTTGGACCGAATCGAGGACTGGAGTTGTGGGTGAGGAAGGCTGATGAGCAGAGATTGGTGCCGATGGCGGAGATTGTGAGTGGAGCAGATGATATGTTGTATGGGAGTTTCAGGATCGGGATGCAAATGACGGATGTTGAAGGAACTGTAGGAGCATTCTTCTTCTACTTGTGAGTGCCCGTCTACATCTTTGCGAGTGTTGTACTGACTGTGACGCAGTAACGATTCCACCGAAATCGATATTGAGATCCTCTCTCGCCAGAACTCGAATAAGACGATCAATCTTGTTATCCAGTCTCCTCAATCAGCTGTACAAGGCTATGCTTCTGGACCGGACTTCATTCAGCATAATTTATCTTTCTATCCAGCTTCAGGATACAACGAGTATCGTTTCGACTGGTTGCCCAATCGCGTCGACTTTTATGCCAACAGTGTTCTGCTGACATCAATCACGGAGAACGTCCCGAGCAGTCCGGGAAAACTGCATATATCTCACTGGAGTAATGGGAATGCTGGATGGAGTGCCGGACCTCCGGATCAGGATGCGGTTATGGTGGTGAGCTATGTCAAAGCCTATTTCAACACTTCTAGCGAGAAGCGTGTGCTAGCTTGCGTTGGAGCAAAGGACAAAACGTGTGGCATCCCAGATCAGACTGTACCGCCGGAAGTGAGTGGAGCCATTGGAAATGAGACCGGGAGGACTTGGTTCTTTGGATCGATGAGTGAGATCTCAGGGACGAATGCGAGTGAAGAGGCGCCGAAGACAGGAGGTGCGATGAGGCAAGATTACGGGAGTTGGACCATCGTCGGAGCATCTCTGGTAGTTTTGGTGATGACTAGATGTATGTATTCCTAACCTAGGTTTATTTAGAATCCGAAGACGTTCTTGTCCTCTTCGTATCCCCAATCTCGCAAAGCCGGCAACGCAGCTTTCTGAATCATTGCAGGCGGGCCACAGAGGAAAACCACACTTCCATCCTCAGGCGGAAAAAGACTGTTCTTGATAATGTCCCCGTTCACATGCCCTTTGACTCCTTTCCACTCTCCACTAGGATGAGAAAGAACATGCGTGACTTTCAACCTTCCATGACTCACCTTCTCAAAATGCTCCAACTCGTCACGAAGCAGGATATCTTTCTCACTCTTGTTAGCGTCAATGACTCTCACCTCCATATCCTCTCCTGCTCCAAGTATCGTTCGACCGATGAGAGCATAGCCAGGTGTGATGCCGCTACCTCCAAGGACGAGAGAAAGTTTCTTGAATTTCATCTGCTTGTCCTCGATGGTGAAATTGCCGTTTCCGTTGTAGACAATTTCACCTGTCGGACCACGAATCTCGACTTCTTCTCCGATTGGTATGCAGTCGAGGATGTTGGACATGGCTCCTCCCGGTTGCTCGCTGGTGGGGAAGTATGTCTTGACGACCAACTCGAAAGTGCCTTGGCCGTCTTGCATACTCTCAACTTCTCCGCTGGTTTGAGATGGCGGGTGATTCATCTTTTTCGGGTCCGGAAGTAGCGGTTTTGTGGGCGTGTAGCTTCTGATGAGCAATTTGTCCTTCATGTGGAATCCTAACTGCACGTGCTGACAAGTTCCTAAGCCCAGATCATCCATATGATCAGGTAATGCAAAGACATACTTCCGTGTATCTTCACTCAACTTATCACGACTCTTAAGCTTCACGGGAACCCATTTATGTTTCTGTAAGACCACGTCCTCGTCTTTCTTGCTATTTGCTTTCTCCTTCGCAGCAGCCTCTGCGTTCGCCTTCACAAAATTGGCCGTTTTCTCAGTCACGACTCCGAGAATACATTCTTTGAGCTTTTGGTAGGCATATCCATCATGGATCGAGGCAAACTCGTCACTCGTCTCTTGGTGGACCTTTCCGGCATGTCCGAGAATAGCTGCTTTGCCACCTGGATGCCAAGCCAAAACTGATGTGGTATCGTAGACCTTGCCATCGACTACTAACCAGCAATCGTCTTCGGTATCATGCTTTTCAATTTCTTGTCTAGTGAATTGTTTCTGAGGAGCTCCGGCCTCTTGCTTCGCGGCCGCGATTTGATTTTCGACTGAGGGCTTCATCCAGCCACCATCACCAGTGCCCGGTTCTACAGGATGTCGGAAGAGGATCATAGGATCATCATCCTTTGGTTGCACAATTTCCGGCTTGACCACGTACCAACAGTTGTTCATCATTCCCATGGTGTTCCAACTTGGTCGTTCCGGTTGCGTGTTCTTGAACACATTCCAAGCCCTCACAGCGATACCTTCTTTTGCATTGATCAAATGCACGATACTGACATCCACGTACCAATGAAGCCATGTCCAGAACCGGTTGCCATGCCGGATGGGATAATCTGGGAATTTTCTGATACAGTACAGCCAGGTGTCCCCGCCATCAAGACTGACCTCAACGCGCTGTACCTCATGTCCACCGCCATCGTAGGCATACCCTTCGATGCGGTAGGTCTTACCGTTTCGAGCATCCATTAGTGGCATCTTCTCGCCTTGCGCTGGCTTGCAAATGACAGAATTGAGGTTCTGCTCGTTACATGCAGTGTCCGGATGCGCAAACATGGTCGATGCGAACTCTCCGTCTTTCTCTGTAATGAATGACGGCAGGACTCTGTTGTCCCAGATGTGGTAATGCGAATCGTTTTCGTGGTCAGAGATCCAGATTTTCTGCAACCACTTAACGCAGCGTCCACCAACGTAGCCTGGTATCATGAGACGAACGGGATAGCCGTGGTCCGGAGGTAAGGGCACATCATTCATTTCGAGAGCAAGGAGGACATCGTTCGTCGGGTCCATGGCATAATCCAGAGGGATGCAGGTCTCATACTTACCTTCACTAGGATCGTCGGCTCCCTGAAAGTTAACCCATCGTAATTTGCCTCCGTCTGTGTATTTACCTGCCTTAACACCAGCTGCGAGAAGAATATCTCGCAACAGTGGGCCTTTCCAATAAACACATCCTACTGCGCCTGCGCCCCAGCTGAAACCTTTTGAACGCTTGATTAGATTCAGCTCTTTCCGTCGATTGCCATCGCACGCGAGAGCGACAGGTATATTGATGTGCTCAAACTTATTCTTCAAGTCGTCCATGGACAGTATCAATGTACCGTTATCTACGTCAAGCTTGTGGAGCTCCCATAGGATGCGCGGCACGGCGCCGTGGTTGCGAATGTAATGCAATTCGTTCGGAGTGATCAAGCCGGTCATCTGAGACGATTCGAACAGGGTGCTAAGATCAGCCTCTGCGTTTAGGGGATGTTTACCCGTCAGTCTGATGAGTTGGTCAGATCGCGGGAGCCAATTGTCTGGAGAAAATTGGTCCTGCTCATCGATGGCGATTGTAGTCCTGTTACGAATTTGCGGGCATTTCCTTTTGCCATCGTTCTGCTGGAGCTTGTTCCGATAGCTCTTCTCGTGCTTCAATGATCTGAGCAGAGCGATTTCTTGTGGTGTGTACCTTTCCAGCAACTTCTGATACTCCGTCTTGTCTTCTTCATTTTCTTCTTCAGACTTTTCATCGTCACCTGCGTAGGCATCATGATGCTTGCTGTTTTCGCCTTCTTTCCTTTTCCAGTCGTTCTCTTCTTGATCAGTTCCATGTGCTGGCGAAGTATCATCTTCCTCATTCTTGTTTTCGATTTCCACTCCATCCTCGGTGTGTGTGCTTTTGTCCTTCTCCACTTCCTCCTCTTTCTGCTTTCGTTTGACATTTGCGGGCCATTGCTCTTCGTTCTTTACCCAGTCCTCAGTAGCTTCAAGAACGTATCTCCAGCCAAGGCTCCGATCGCCAGGGTTTCTTAAATGAAAATCCTCCTCGTTGCTGAGAATGTCTCTAAAATTGACCAACTCTCCTTGCTTTATCCTCGATTTGAGATCGTCGAACTCCCGCTTGGCCTTTTCATCGAATTCCACCTCTTCGTCAGGCTCGGAGCTACCAGAAGAGTTCACAAGCTCTGGTTCATCAAGTTGCTCGTCACCATGATGAACCAGGCCAGGCACACGACCCTGTCTATTCCGATATCCTACACGGTGCTGGTGACCTCCCGTCCACTGCGGCTCAGCCGCGATGTCTTTTGCGCTGGATCCGGGATGGTCCTTCACTTTCACGTTCCATGGAATATCGTGAGGCATATCGAGTCGCTGTTTGAAGGATGTCGATGCAATCTGGAATCAGTATTGTATGAGAATGACAACATGAAGCAAACTCATTGCTACAAACGCTGTTTTCCATCCCAAATGCAGCGGCTCGTGCGGCAGAGCTACCTCTTATGACGCTGTTTGTCACCAAGAGTCTGCCGTTGGTCGGCACTGGGAGAAAGTCAATTGCTCGTAGGTGCCGCTTAGGCGTCTCTCAGAGGTGATAGGATGCAGCTAGAGCAGAACATAGTACTTGTTGACAGCTGCTTTGGCGCTCTAATGTTGTACCTCCATGAAGTAGATGGACATTTTACTGTCGCGGATCTTGCCGTGCATGCGAAGAAAGAGCTAAGGAGATCAGCGCTGTCATGAATGTCGATGAGTAGCTGAGGTTGAAAGAAAAGAAGCGACGTGCCTGCAGCGAGAGATCCACCGGGACCGAGGTTTACCAAGATCCTGCAAACTGTAAAACGAGCCCAGCATATGAACTCAAATAATGACCAGGTTTGGTATGTTCCAAGGAGACTTCACCTTCTCTTCTCATCATGATGCACTTCATGATCGCCATCATATTTGGCAAGCGACGTCTGTTCGATTATAGTCCAGAACGCGCTCAACTTCTGGTCGTTGACAGGCTTCGCAGTTCGCGGCATCAGGCGACATACCGCGAGAATGTAAGGGCAGGGTAGAACAGTCGGAAGAAGCTGATGATGACTGTACGTTCATTCTCGATCTGCCGTATAATCGTACTGCGCAAAGTCTTGGTATCATGCTCGCTCAAACGCTCAAAGTAGAAACAACGATGCCTTCCATCATTCCAGAAATCGCCGAAAGCCCTTGCACACATCTTCATCCAAAGGGCTTGGCATTTGCATCTCAATCCGAGGTACTGGTTGCATTGAGTAAGACGGTGTCGTTCCCGGATCCTGCGATTGTCGGCAGGACATGAAGCTCAATCACTTGCGTGACTGATTGTAGCCAAATGGTCTCGACTTTTGTATGCATCTCAAGAACCACTGGCGTGCCTCCTATGCATGCAGATTTAGCTTTGCATCAAGGACGCTTATCATGAAAAGGTGTATGTGTGGTGAAGTTGGAGCATGTTTTCATGCCGTGGTCACCAACCAGTAGGTTCTGCATCACGCTTCTTCTTGGTCTTGGATAAGGTGCCGTATCCGATCGACCCTTCAACAGCTAATGGCCATTGATCTGGAACTGCTGCAAAGGTCTGCGTAACGACGTATTCGAGGTAGGTTCCAGTCCCACTCGCGATCTGGCTTTGCATCCATATGGTAGTGACGACTGGGGCTTCTTCGGTGGCGGCGACGGCGTCCTGGTTTATTACTCTATTTTGACGTAGTCTGGTATTGCACCATTAGTGTGTGCACAAGCTATAGAACGAAGAGGACCTCACTCACTCCAGTATGTTTCCTGCCTCTGGTGATTCTGCTTGTTGCTCTGGTTGTATCTGTGCAGCAGGAACATATACCTGATCTGCGAAAGCGAAAGTAGCGGCGGATGCTATGGTGAAAAGGACGGTAGAGGGCTTCATCTTGATCTGTTCCTGTAAAGTACTTGAGGAGGCCGATGTGCTGTGGACTCTGTTCTTGTCCGGCCAGTGAGTATTGAAACGGACGCGCTGTTGGAGTTGGGAGCGCGTCGGTCGCAACTGTCAAATTGCAAGTCAAGCGCAAGTGCAAAGTGCCAATGCCTGCCAGGATCAGGTAGGTGCAATCTAGACTGGCGTGGTCGTGATTGCCAATACCGCCAATTGTCGGGCGTGGGCGTGGCACAGCGTCAATTCGTCCAGTCCAATCCAACGGCGGTGCCCCTCAATCAAACTCCTTATCTTTCGCTCTGCTGGACACGATTCGAGCGAGGAACAGGTGTAGCTACGAAACAAAAGTCGATACCTACGGTTCTTGTACGGAGCAAAAGTGCAACGTCCCCGTTATTACGAATGCTGCGCACACGCAAGCGTCTTGCTAATCCAGGAGCAGAGCACACGGCGACGCGACGGGACATGGCATGGGACGTGAGATTAGGAAGTGGATGCAAGTTCCACAGCGACTGCGCGATTGATATCGGTTCCTTCCCAGATAGTGGCGCTTACTGGCCCGAACGCCCTTCCCGAGGCTAAGCTTTTCGGCCAAAAACTCAATTTGGCTCAGTCACTTTTTCAACATTTTCAGGGCTCGTCCGGAGCTCGGCGCGTGTTTCAGATTGCTCGTAATATATCCACCGGACCACCGCCATTACACTTCATGCTGTCGTGGCATCCGTGTCTCTCACGGCTTTCATTGATGGCAACTCCCCTTCTCGATCACTGCTACGATCGCTGATTGAACGCGGCGAGACTCCTGCATTTGTGCTTCGGAGCTCTGACATTGAGTCTGGAGGTTAGTGAGCCTGGAGATGCTGTCCTCGGTGAGGCAGACCATGCGGAGGAACTCCAAGGCAGCTTTCGTCCATGGTGTCAGCGTCCGCCCATAACTCGAAAGTCTCGTCGAGATAAAATATCCAAGTTGGTCTGCTTCTTCGTCATCGTCGTCACTGCCGCTGGTGTCATCATTTTCCTCGTCTTCAACCGGCTCATGAAAGAGCCTGTCACGATCCCAAGGGCTTACAGCACCACTGAGTCGTTGCAGCCATAAAAGATGTGCCGCAAGTGGATTTCGTTCTTGGGGACTGACATCAAATGCGGCGACAAACCAGTAGAGAGCCATTGAGTATCCCTTGAACGTTGTGAAAAGTTCCTGAATCGATTCCTTCCTTTGCTCGATCGTGGAGCGAACGCGATCATTCAAGACACTACCGAAGTCCATCTCCTTTGCGAGTGCAGCGTGCCCGTCGTAGAGTTGTCTGACGAGTCGTGATAACATATGCTGAAAAATCAACCTACCTGTTTGGTCGTAAATTGGCCTCGTGGACAGCCGTTGGACAGTGTCGTCGTCTTCACCACAGGCTTTCCAAAAGGCGAGTAAGAACTCCTTCTGCGCTGGAGTTGGCTTTAAAGTGAGCAGTACCGGATCGATATCGTTCTTATCATAGTCCGCTTGTGAAATTTTGTCGTCTCTGCGCGACATGATGGCATAGAAGTTGCGCCTCGTCTTGCCAAGTCTGAGACGTGATCCGATCTTACCGATGGCATTGAATAGGACGTAGGTTCTGAAGCGCTCCTTAGATCGTTTAAGGCTCCCTTTCACTGTTGGAGTATCTGTTGAGAATACGGCGGCATGACATGATCGCAGCAGGTGAAGGTGATATTTGCAATGGTCAACGAAGGGAATGTCGCCGAAACCTTGCTCCCTTACCTGGACGGTCCGCTTAAGCACGAACGAGACCAGGTCTTCGTACGCCGACACATCTGCGTTTTCAGATGCGGAGTTTCTCATCGAAGCGCGCACTTTGAGCTCAGCTCTAGTGAGAATAGCAACAAGAGGACTTTCTCCACCATACACTCTGATACCGAGGATATCTCGACTGTTGCGAACCAGAGTATGCATGTAGGAAGTCGAAACGTATTTGTGGACTTGCGATTGCCAACGCTGATTTCGTATCGTTCTTGGATCATGGAATTTCCGCCGGGCTTTAGACAAAGTAATTCGTCGATCAGTCGTAGCAGATGGGTGCGAGATCTGGAGTCAAGACGCTCACATCCCGCCATGATGAAGCCGCCTTGATCAATATCCCTCTCTTTCGCTTTCACGCATGTTGATGCCATACTCTCAGGCTGCAGGGTTTCGGCCGCCATCTGTAAGTTGTCGACTTTGTCTGCAAGGCACGATTCCAGGGAGAGCTGTGATTTGCTGAGTTGTGGTAATTAAGTGCTAGCGCCAAGACCATCAAGACAAGCTAGCCCGCTGCGTTGTAGCGGCGAAGCTAGAGACCAAACCTTTGGGTCGTGCTTGAGACTTCTCGTTCTCGAGTCTATCTTCGACTCAAGGTACAATCGTCCGAGAACTGCCACACAAGTGCCAGCCAGAGATGCTGATTGACATCGCATTCCGAGTTCAGGAAAGGCAGCAACATCGAGCGCGGTGTATCGAGAGCGGCTCAAGGCTGATCAACAGGATGTTGCATAGTCGCCCAAGATCGCTCGCTTGAGCACCTCGCCGCATGGTCTATTTCCCAGGAACTCATTGACATCTCTGGTCGCCGTCCCAATGAAGCCGCCCATCTGTGGTCCAGCATCTGACCAGAAGACCCTCTGCATTCTACATTTCCGACCCAAGTTGCCATCCGTATCTCTGTCTGTGGCGTGGAAAAGTGCTACAGTCTCGTCTCCAAGCTGGAGGAAACAACCATGCCCCGGCGCAAAGGGTCCCTCTCCATCCTCGCTATTCTGTAGCAGCGGCTCTTCAGACTTTTGCCAATTCGGGGCCCAGAGAGGATCATCGCCTGTAAGACGCAAGAGAGCCATTTTATAGTGCTTGGTCCAACTGGCACCGGCACTGTACACCAGGCCTTTCCATTGACCGTTCGGCGAACTCAACCATTGCGGTCCTTCGTTAATGCCCACCGCACCTGTTCGCTCCCAAGTACAATCCGGCGTCGAGATGCAGACTGGATTCGACGCAGCTGAGACAGGATCCGAGAGGTGAATGATATACAGCTCTTGGAGGTCCTCTCGGACGTCGTCGCGAGCGCGATCTAGCGACCAGCCGGAGTACACAAAGTATAGCTCATTTCTCAGCTCAAACACAGTACCATCGATGGCCCACTGCTGCTGGCTCATACCTGATATATGCCCAAGAAATTCCCAAGGACCTCGATGAGGATCTGCCGATGCTTCTGGGCCGCCAAGAACATACATACGATGTGATTT
The DNA here is from genome assembly GCA_012978405.1 of Pseudocercospora macadamiae. Taxonomy (NCBI): domain Eukaryota; kingdom Fungi; phylum Ascomycota; class Dothideomycetes; order Mycosphaerellales; family Mycosphaerellaceae; genus Pseudocercospora; species Pseudocercospora macadamiae. The sequence continues at coordinate 164,715 of WRNY01000007.1, forward strand.
ATTTCCGAGCTGAGGATGCATCGCTGCGTAATAGATGTACCATCGCCCACGAAGACAGTGGAGCTCTGGAGCCCAAAGACGTGCGGAGTGATGAGTGAATGGAGGCGGGCGCCTGCCAACATCAGCGCTTGGACAACAACGAAATCCGCCTGGAGGATTCAACCAGACTGGTCCTATGTTCGGCTTATCTTTCCAGAAGTCCATCAAGCAGTCCGCTTCCCACATTGGTATTCGGTCGTTTCCCGTGAACGTCAGGTAGAACTTGCCATTTACGTACGCGAAGAATGGATCTGGGGTATTCTGCGATGTGATGTTCAGACAGTGGTGCGGTATGCCGGCGGCATCTTCTTGCCGCAATGTCCGAATCACCATTGTGGACAACTGTCAGCGACCGAATGTGATAAGAATGTCCTCTTGCGGCCTGTTCACCGTGTGAAAGCGTATAGAGCGTGAGAAACACTCCATCGGCTAGTGAGACGCGTGACGTCAGCCCGTAGAACACGATCACGCGAGCTGTGTGAACAGTGCATGCGTCGGCGAGGTATGGTCGTGGATGGAACTGTCCGGTATGGTCCACAGTACGGCCATCAATCTTGATGGCACTGTTAACAGATCTGTGAGCGTGAAAGTCAAGGAGCAGACGTCTCTCAATCCTGGTTGCCAAGACAGTAATGCCGACAAACTCTATTGCTCCTTCTCCTCCATCGAACTCCCTCGAGTGCTGCGCCTAGAATGTCCGAATTCGCCAGCTCAGAAAGCAGTCCACAGCCACCGACGACATCACCGTATGGAGGATATGCTATACCAGAGCTTCGACCGCAGCCTTCACAAACACGGTGCTTCTCTTACCTTGGTAGGTTATCCGGTTGTGCGGCTGACACTATGTCGAAGTACCCCTCAAGTTGAAGGCACCTCAGACACATTGTGCCCAATCACACGGTCATCATTACAGATACCATTGCAGCCAGCCAGAAGAAACAATTCGTCAGCCAATGGCAACTGTGCCGAAGGTGGTGATCTAGATGCCATTTGAAGCAAGACTTCATCTCGTGCATGTTGTGCTCGAGACGAGATGGAAGCCAATTCCAAAATCGCTTCCTAGTGACGAGAATCTCGCCCGTGGCCTTCTTTGCTTAAGTATGACGGCTTCCACCCGCCGCAGCTTCATCGCTGTCCCTCCCTCTCAGCTGCAATTATGCCTCTTCCAGAGAATCCCGAGCTCAATGCGACCGCCGACGACTTGGTGGCCACTATTCGTGAGGCCTTTGGTACTCCGAAGCACACCAGACCGGTCCACGCCCGTGGCCAGCTCGTGAAAGGCACGTTCGTTCCATCACCTGGTGCGAAATACCTTTCCAAAGCTCCAATCTTTGAAAGACCATCAACACCATTGCTCTCACGTTTCAGCTGTGACACTGGCTGGTCAGACATTGCCGATACGCACAAAGACTCCAACCCTCGTGGTCTTGCCGTTCGATTCCTCCTCTCCGAAGATGGACATACTCACTTCGACATGATCACCAACACCGCCATTGGATTCGCTGTCGACCGTGGCGAGGGTTTCTTGGCCATGTTCAAACATGCGCTTGGGAAGATCACCCAGGAGCAGCTGTACAAGGACTGGCCATTCGTTGAGTGGTACTCTCGCAACAGGAAGCCTTTGTGGCCAATGTCCTTTGCTTCCGAGCAATGGCACGGTATCCATGCCTTCTCTCTGGATTCTCACGATGGCAAGAGGACATATTTCCGTACTAGACTGGTCAGACATATATTCACTCAGAGCACTAAATCTCGCAATACTGACACATTTCTAGGTCCCACCACAGGGTGTAATGAAGATGGGCAACGAGGAAACGCAGGAGAAGAAGCCCACATACCTGTTCGACAACCTCGAGGAGCGTCTCCAAGCCAACCCACCAAAGCCCATCGTTTACAACTGGATGGCACAGATCGCCGACCCATCCGTTGACAAACTGAACGATTCGAGCAGCGAGTGGCCAGAAGACAGAGAATTCGTACACCTGGGAACGTTGACATTCGATAGACTATGGACCATGGACGAGGGTGAAGTTCCCGGCCGTGACCAGAAGCGAATCATTTTCGACCCCAAGCCCAGATACATGGAAGGTATTGGTATCAGTGACGACCCAATTATTGAGATGCGTACTTCTGTATACCTCAAGAGTGGTTTGATTAGAAGAGAAGCCAATGGCGTTGCCGGAAGAGATACCGATGGACATAAAGTAGGACACTAGAGATTCGGAGTGCAAGAATAGATTTGAGGGCCTTGAATAGCTCAGCATTTCCGTCGCTTTGCATCGTCCTCAATTCTCAGTTTCCGAACTAGATCGATACACATTCTCTCAATGGCCGGTCCCGGCAATTTGAAGATGGTCTCGAATTGCAATGCATGCGGCCAGTACCCCCACACCGTCCGCCAGCCGCTACCCACAAGGCGTAGACTACTTTTTGCAAATTGTCTCGAGCTGGGCACAAGGAGAGAAATTGGTCTCGGTTCGCTGCCCGTCGAGCAGAGGCCCACCAGATTGTACATGACTTCAACTTCAGGGTGGCCCTCTGCAATCATCTCCGCTGCAAGAGCATGCGAGAATGACTCCAAGAAGGCTTTCGAAGCTGCGGCGACTGCTATGTATGGACACGGAAGGCGAGCAGATCCGGATCCGATATTGAGGATGAGTGCTGGCTTGTTCTTGATCAGTTGCGGTAGCAGGACCCTCGTCACTTCTGTTGCGAATATGAAATTTCCGTTCATGAGTTTGCGATTGTCTGCTGCGCTACGCTGTGCATGCGGAGCGAAAAGAGGCTGAAGCTCGCCTGCAACGTTGTTTATCAAGACTTTCAGATTGTAGTCCTTCAGATGTACTGCAATATTCTCCATCTTGTTGCTGTCTTCAACGTCAAGCATGGCATCCAGGACCAGAATTTCGATCTGTCGCGTTGGCCATTGTGCCAGGAGCTCTGACTTGACACGTTCCAGCTTGCTTTGGTTACGTCCATGGAGGATAACGTTGAACTCTTGAGATAGCAGCTCTTCCGCGAAACCTCGACCAATGCCATCAGATGCGCCGGTGACAAGTGCCCAAGAAGGTCTGTCGTCGTCCTTATATTTACGCAACTTGCTGCGATGAATGAAATGTAGATGTACAAACGAGGCCAGTCTATGTAGCGCGGAGAAAGCAGTGAGTCCTCCCACAGCGGCTAATGTAGCCAGAAATGGTGATTGCCAGGCTTTCTTTTGAAGTTGGTCCAGGAGTCTTCTCGTTGGTAGAAGGGCCATGATCGGTAGGATGGTCTTAGAGCACACTCAGTCTGTGGCTTCATCAATATCTGCCGACCTTTTGCAAGGCGGTCTTGACTGTTCTACTTATATCGCTGCAGTCGGAAGAACTCGTTAGGGCTGCAGCTGAAGGATCCCGTGCCTGAAGACACCGCAGTCTTCAGACGACATCGATATTCACATCGGCAGACTGGGATACCGTTTCTGATGGCTCTAACATTTGGCGAGAACACTTCTGTGAGGAAGGAGGAAGAGGAAGGGCCCGAGGAAGGGGACGAGGGAAGGGAGAGGACGAGAACGGAAGACGCGACGTGAATGCTGCGCTAGCCGCATTGGGAGATCACCAGCAAGGGTCTCTCATGGAGCCTGGAGGAAGGAGGACCACAGGCACAAAAGGTATGAGCGACAAACAAGATCGATTTGACTATATATTCTGCAAACAATAAGCGAGTGTAACTCTTTTCGTCATTTCGTCAGGTCCATAAGGTTCACATCCATCTGTCTGCCAACATCGACTAAGAGCGGATGAAAGCAAGGTAGTGGTTGTTGTCGACAAGTGGAGCGACCGAATCAACTGGGGCATCGGAAGACAAGACCTGAATGGTCAGACTCTCAAGGTTGGAGAAAGAAGCCGGGAAAGTCGTAGTGTTGAAGCCATTGCGGAAGCTGCGTGGGTTATCTATACCATCAATGTCAGAAGACGTCCCTCGAGACGGTGGCATGGAAACTCGACGTACAGGCAAGGTTTTGAACAACGGTAGTTCCATCAGCACGCTGAGCTGAGACTTGAAGAGTGCATGTCACAGCATAGGCTGGAACCTCGGAGTTGCTCACGCAGGCGTAAGCAAGGCTGCACAAGAAAGCATTTTAGCAAGGACAAGGTTGTCAGTAGTTGACGTGCATTACCTCTGCTGATTGAAGGAGATGACAGAAGCGTTACGTGGCTTCCAGACATCTTGACCAGCCTGGAACTCGCCAGAAGTGAAGAAAGCAGCAGCATTGGGAGTGCTTGGCGGAACAGCGTTGCTCTGGCGGGCAGCATTGTAGTATGCCCAACCATTGTACACAAGTGCGCCGGTAGCGCTGTCTCCAACTGGACTTCCAGCTGGAAATGAGCCATCGCGGTTGTCAAAGGTGTCGGTGTATTCGATGCCACGGATAAGTTGAGCAGCGGCCGGGGCAATTGCGCCAAGGGCAGTGATGAAGATGGTGGTGGCAATCATATTGATGAGACGTGGAGGTGTAAAGTAGCCGGGAGGCTTTTGAGGACTGTTCTTGCTTGGTGATGTTGTTGACGACTCCCAAATGGCCGACTATGCACGACTCTTATATGTGTTTGAGCCGAGAGCTCATGGCCCTGATGAGCATGAGATGATCATCACGGCCCATCCACTCGTTGAGACTTTGGAATTTCTCCATCCACTCACTCGTCGACATGAGCAAATATTGCGGCCATCGTATGAGTTTGTGGTCGGAAATGCATTCACCATGATATTCAGAGAGTGTGAAGCTTCTGGTGAAGTCGAAAAGCTTCAGTCCAATGTTACCAATGAAGTTTTGCTCGAAGAGCACGATTGTGAGACCGGATCGTTAAGGCCTCCTCACTTGAGGTCATCCTCCGCCGATTGGCTTCATAGTTAGACGATTTGGACGAGATGCTAAAGAAGCGCTCGAAGTGCATGTTGCTGAGACGTGCAGAAGCGTGTGCGGAGTCGACGCTATTGAGAGCATATCATGGAGGTTTCCTAGATCTAATCAGATTTGAGATCCAGCGAAGCATTTTAGGCCTCTATAGTAGGGCTGTTGACGTTCCTGCCAAGACATATTAGAGTCTCTAGCGCAAACGTTCATCTTTGTGCTGCCGGATGCCGAGGGACTTTCTTTGAAGATCTGCTCGAACAAACTCTTGTATCCCACGTCGTTCTACTGAACTTCGAAGCTATTACTCATGTTTATACACAAGCCTTTGGCTAAGCTTGGTCGGCGCCGTGCACTTTTCCTTGTCGAGAATCCCCTCTGATGTTCCCAAGGCTAGTAGCAAACACTCTCGGTAGATCCTTGCCGAAATGTCACTGAATATGAGCTGCTGCAGTAGATGGCGGCAGAATAGTATTGCTTGGGACCAACTCATTCTGGGTCGAAGTAGGAAAAGACGGTCGGTCCAACATCGACCATTGTCACCTTGCGTATGGCCCACTTCCATGCCGCTGCACCAATCGGCCTTGGAATACGCTGTCCAAGGCTCATGTTAATCCGTGGACAATCAAAATTGTGTCCAGACTGACCAGCTGCACTCCTGAACAGGTAGTACAGGAACATGTCCAATCGAGTCATGCCAGGACGCACTCCTGGACGTCCCGTCTCTGGCACAGAGGGTTCTCAGCTTTGAAGGGCCATCATCTGGACATGACAAATGGAGATGCAAACCAGAAAGCCTGCAGTGCTGTGCGCAGTCGCAGTCGATCTCTCCGGGCGAAGTCGCACCTACGGCATCAATTCGAAGACAGCACCGCCCTCGGACCTAGATGGTTGCGCAATATCAACAAGACGAGTTGAAAGCAGAAACTATCGTCAGCTGGTGTGGGGATTCGGAATGCCAATTGTGAGGAAAAACCGCAGGGATCAGCATGTGTAGATGAATGTACCACCAGCCTCATGAAGCCTTCCGAGGCTTGGTTGTATACTGCGCGATGCGCCTCGACAATTCGTCGACATTTTGTTGCAGCCATGAATCGACAACGACCATTCTTGAGCACAGCCATTGTTGATCACAATAGCTTCACGCTCAGGATAACTCCTAAGAGTATATGAATGCAGATTTTCGAATTCGTGATCTACAAGCCAATGGCTTGCTTGGCAGGAGAACGGATAGTCGACGAGAACGCGAGCTGAGGACAGCAGAGCAAGTGAACCTATATGAAGAGGTTGATCAAGCAGTTAGCCCAGCTCAACAAACAATATCACTCTCTTCAGCACAGCAGAACTCACATTCACTTATCAACCACGCTCGCTCAAGATGCACTTCACCACAGGCCTTCTCGCCATCCTCGCTGCCGGCGCACTTGCAGCTCCGACTGCCCAGGCACCAACCTCAGGCAGTTCCACGGGACAAACAGAAACCTCAGGGATGAGCTCAGGAGGTAAAGGAGGAGGCGTTACCGCAATTGGCAACGGCAGCCCCTAGACGACGAACACCAATACCGTCTCCAACACGCCCGTCTGCTCTAACCAGGGCAACACAGCTGTTTGCTGCAACTCAGCAAGCTCGCTCTCAATCACGTCAGTCCTTGCGCTTATTCCACTGGGCCTCCCGATCAACACCCAGGCTACCTGTACGGCCGGAAGTACCTGTACTGCAGGCACGGTCATGTGTTGCCCCAACAGCTCGACCCAGACTGTAAGTCAAAGTCCATCTATGTACAAGTGATGCTCCACTGACTGGTTGTGTGAAACAGGGCTTGTTCAACATCAATCTTCTCAACAGCCAGTGCAGCCAGAGCGGACTCATTTGATGGGAGCACTCGAAAGTTCCAACACAAGGGTCGGAATTGAAAGTTGCGATAGATTTCGGCGTTGATTAGGTTAGGGATTCGGTTTCGGTCGTAATGGGTGTACCTTATAGGTAGAGTGATTAGCCACATCTGGCAGTCTTGCAAAATGGAACTGTTGCAAGCACAAATGACGACAGCCAATATCATTACCATCGATTGAGTGGGACATCATCGATCTTGGGGACCTGCGTAGGAGCTCTATCGTTCCATCATCGAGGAGTGAATCGCAGGTGTCGTAAAATCATGTTCTTTCCTCGTCCTCATCACTCGTATGCTCTTCCCAATCCAGTTGGAAGTTTGGTCTTCCGTATCGCCATTCGTCAAAGGGCACACTACCAGGCATCTCGGTTCCATCGCTAAGCTTCAGTCTGGGGAAGTGATCATTTGCCCAGATGTAATGGTAGCCCGGCCGTGGAGAGGCGCCGTAGTCTGTGCCGCGTTGCAAACGATGGCGCTCATTGCCTGCATTTGCGGACGTGGTGTTGCCACGGTGATGCGCTGCATTTGGATCGTAAGCAATCGAGTTCACGTCGTAAGGTGCAATGCCCAAGAAGTAACGACCGTAATCTGTGGCTCGGTCCCAAAGTGTCTGGGGCTCACCTTCAGTGGTCGACGACGCGCTGGCTTCAGCACTGTCACCTTCTGGCACTGCGTGAGGCGAAGGCTTGTCAGGAACCTCAACAGCTGCCCGCAGTCTGCTCGCCATGTCGTCATCAACAAGAACGAGTGCCCCACTATGCCATCCGGCGGCAGTCACAGAGAGCGCAAAGTAGGTACCCAAGCCATCATCGTCGTTCCGATCTTTTTGCACACCGTACTTGGTTTCCCAGTCTCTGCCTTGCTGCTCAATCCATTCGCTAGTCTCGCCTTGAGCCGTGATGCCTGGACTGCCAATTGCCATTCTGATGCGCTCGGCGGCTTCCTCGTGGTCTGCACCGCCAGAGGTGATGAATTGGATCCACTCATGTTTCTCCTTCTCGAACCAGACTCTGCGTCCCTCAGTGTATGCGTGAGGCACCAGTCGACCGTCCCCACCCATGCCTTGGTTTCTAATTCCTCGAAGTCGGCCTTCAGGAACACCTAATCCGCCAAGACCGAGAGCGCCACATGATTGTGGCTCGTGTCCATACGAAGTAATGTAGCCAGGCGAGTGTAGAGCATGGAAGTGATAGTCTCCAAATGCGAGTGAGATCACCTGTCTGTTCTGCAATGCTGGGATGCGCTTGAAGATGCGTTGATTCGATCTTTGGTTGAGCACGCGCGGCATGATGCTGTCTTGATTGCTGGTGAGAACAGCGCCAGATTTGGTAAATACAGCAAAGTTCTGAAATGACCCCTGCACATCGGTGACGAATCTCGCCTCTGGTGCAGCGTCTTTCGGTGCAGGAATTGGAATCTCAACAGGTTCGGGCATGTTTCGAGTACGATGTGGAGAAGTGATCTCCACGGCGAAGAGCTTTCCCAGGTGCGTGTTGAAAAGAATGGTGTCCTCCATCACTACCAGATTCATGACCTCACCCACGTCTTCGTCTTCTTGTAGCTCACTCTTTTGCACGTGTCGTGTCCGCGGTACCACTGCACTCTCAAGAACCAAAGCCGCATCAAGCGTGTCAGTCTCGTTGGGTTCGAGCTGGAGTGGTTCCCAAAGGACTATGCCGGTACCTTGAATCAATGCCACGCTGCGGTTCCAGCCCGCCACCACTTTCTTGACCACGCCGGTGCCACTCTCACTCCCGTTCTCTTTGGTCGTGTGGTGAACGAACTTCACGTGCAAGCCAGGTAGCTCAGCGTTCTGCCAACTCCAGATCCTACCGCTGTCGCTCAAGGCCAGCACGTGAGATCTACCGGACGAGAACTGTTTAACAGCCGTAGCGGGATCGTAGCGATCTTTGGGGTGAGGCATTCCTAAAAAGCAAAGGGCAGAGGCGTTAGCAAGGATCGAGTGAATGCACAAGCCAGGTGATCGTCTAAGACACTTTAGGAGCTTCAAGAACAAGTGCTGAACCGCACACTTCATATCGCAAATAGCACTCGCTTTTAAGCACTTGTTCTTGAAGTGACTAGGGTGTCGGGGATGTGGAAGCCCTCACCTCACTCTGTTCGACTCCTCGTTTGAAAGCATACTGCGTACTGCATATCGCAAACAGCACTCGCAATATGCCTTCAGTCGTGGAGTCAAATAGGGTGAGGTGAGGGCTTCCACTCTTTATTTTACTTACCAGATGGAAAGCGTAAAGGGGTTGGCGTTTCTTGAGGCCGTTGCATGTGTGGCGGTCTACGCACATCGACTTGCAGGCCGTCGAGCACGCCGACAGTATACAAGGCACCCTTCGAAGTAAGCAGTGTAGTGCTCCAGCCGCCACACTGTATATCAGATATCACACCCAGCTCTTGCACGCCTTGCATCTCACCTGGCCAACTGACATGCCTTTTCTGCCGCGGATTGACTCTGCGAAAGCCAGGACCAGACGAGGCCCTTGGTACCTAGATGGCAAAGCGCAGAAGCGTTAGCAATATTCGGGTGAATGCACAAGCTAGGTGATTGTCTAAGACACCGTTTCAAGAACAAGTGCTGAAATGCGAGTGCTGTTTGCGACAGGCAGTGCACAGTATGCTTGTAATCGTGGAGTCGAAGTAGAGTAAGGTGAGGGCTTCCACCCTTTACTTTACTTACAGCACGATCATTGGCATGTCCAAGGCAGCTCTTCTCGTTGTCACCCCATGTGAATATCTTGCTCTGAGTGCGCAGTCGCTTGTACAGCTTCTGCCATCGCTGGCCATCCGTTTGAACGACAGGCTGGTTAGGTACGCGGAAGTCGCGACGTACAAGAGCGGCCCAGAATGTGCTTTCGTGAACGAAGCCGGGGGTGTGTAATGCTTTACATGTCGATGTGAAGTTGAGGAAGCTCGACGCGTCGAGATATGGGAATATCATCAATAGGAGATCGACTGGCAGGTCCAGGATGGTGGTAGGTGCCATGCTGAACTCTCTCTGGTTTATTAAGTATGCAGTTACGGTCTGTGCATGTCTCGATCGAATACGGCATAAACTCGATTGTAGGTGAATTGTTTGCGGATCAGCCTGGTGCACGCGCAGGCGACAGCTCGAGCTCGCCCACCGGTCCTGCCAAGATGACGTTGCAATCAACCCTGACCCTGACCTTGAGCATGCACCACACATGTGAATGTAGAACGGTACGTGTGAATACAGAACGGTACGTGTGAATGTAGGACAGTTCGTGTGAATGTAGAACTATTTTGGCAAATTACAAGCCTAGTACAATATTGCGACTATCTCGATCGGCGCCATCGTACCTGGCCTTTGAGTCGAGTGATCAGAAGGCAACCTTCACCTCATTTCCTTCACTCTATAAAAGTCCTCCATCTCTGCCTTCTGCTTCTGCCACAGCTCTCTCAGATGTCCATCAACCTTCTCGTTTTTGTCCTCCCAAAACTTGTCGTGGAAGCTCCTAACTCCTAACGCTTCATCGCGAGCATTGGGCCAATTCACATTCCACTCTGGCGACGAAAACGCCTGCCAAGGCATGTTTCCTTCCCTCCGATGTGCATAGTTCAGCAGACTCTGCTCCATGAAGTACGGATCAAAACGATCTGGCGATGCGAGAAGGGACATGTAGTAGTCGAAGAGGACTTGGGAAGGCTTGAAGACGAGGAAGCCAGCGTTTAGATAGGCTGTATCTCTCGGATTCTCACTTTCTGGAGGTGGGTAGTCGTGGACATACCATCCAAAGTCGACATGTGCAGCCAATGCGTAATCTTCCGGGAGTGCCGATTCATCCGGATGCACATGCTCGGGATAATTCAGCGATTCACGTGGTTTCGTAGCCGCATCCTCAAAGACACCAGCCAGTGATTGAGACACAAATGTGTCTGCGTCGATGTAGCAAATCTTGGTGTACTCAGTCATCTCGAACATGCGAAGTTTGGTAAGCATGTCAACCCATCGTGTTTCGCTGCTGTGTACCCAAGCCGAGGAAATCTTCTCAACAAGGACAACTTTTGCTCCATCCTGTTCCAGACGTGCTCGTTTCCTTGGAAGAACGTCCTGAGTACAGAAAACGAGAAACGGTATTCTCGGCGAACTCGTAGACGGAGAGTGTAACAAAGCATAGGCAAGTTGACGGACACTCATGTAATAATTGTCGTCCTCATCGTTACTGCCGGCTGACTGTGTATTGGCACCGAGAAATGTCGCGAAGGCGTACGTAGATTCCGGCCCGTAAAGCTTTGCTGAGCTTGCGATAAGCTTGGCGTGTTCAGCGTGGAAGTATTCTCGCGCGAGCAGGACCGCGGCTAGGAAGAGAATGGATAGGTATCCGAGAGTCCTGATCCTGCCTGGCATCAGGGCGACATTGTTGATGGATGTGAGAAACCACAGGGCGCGATCAGTACAGGTTATCGCTCTCGAGGCATGATAGATGTAAGACACCAGCGTCTCGAATTGTGAAGGCTGTGGTGGTGTGATCTTGGGAACTTCCCAAGGTGGGAAGCGAAGAAGGTCTAGGGGCCAGAGAAAGATCGGCGCCGAATCTTGGCTTACGCGGCACTGCTGTCCAATGCACTGACTCGCTATCGCTTCGGCTCTGCATTGTGTTACTGTAGCCGAATCAGTCGTGGCATTGATCGACGTACCTCGTGGTCCAAGGCTGGGCGACAATGATCGTTGCCCGTTTCTCTTTCTTAGCTTTCGAGGCACTTGCTTGTACTCCGCTATCCACGTCGAAAGTAGGGGCTCCTACGGTTCTATATTAGATGAGCTAGATTCAGAGAGGTGTAATGTTAAGCTGTTCACGTCCGACTCCAGTAGCAAGCCGCTCTAGAATATGCTTACTACGAAGCCTTCCACATCGCAATAATCAGGGCAACGATCAATGTCACCCAGCCTCGGTCCTGTTCGTTGAAAGTTATACAGAGAGTCAAGTCTACTATACAATGCTACTACCGTCTGGCATGTAGCGTTCTGCTGCGCTACGCTGTAGTCCAGATGCTGGGAGTAAAGATGTCAATATACACGCTCGTCATGCCAACAACCATCCTGTACAAGAAATGCTGCCCTCTACCTTCTTCCGAGTCCCCACTTTGCGATTCTGTCCTGGATGTCGTTCCACGGAATGTCTCTGAGATGAACGCCTTCTTCCATGCCTTGCTGAAGCACTACTGTAGGAGCGCCAGAGCCTTGCCCCCGATTATGCACCTGTCCACCAAAGACTTGCTTCGCTACTCGTCGAAGATCAGCCATGGTGACTCGTTCAATGTTGGCGACCATTTCCTTGACCGGGATACGTCGTCCATGTACCTGCACCTGCCTTCCGAGATCTTCAAGCTCGACCATTCTTGACTCCAAGTTCATGAGAAGAGATGAGCGAAGTTGATTTTTGGCACGCTTGACCTCGATTTCTGAAAGTCTCCCCAGTCCGGTTTCTGTGCTCAGAAGACTTAATTCCCGAGCCATTGTGTCCAACATTCTAGGAACGAATGCTGTTGCACAGCTTGCAGAGATTCCAAAGAGTCCGGAATCAGTGTAGGCATGGTTGAAAGCAACGCAGTTCTCCACCCATCCGTATTGGTTCAGGACATTCGTGTAGAGTCTGCTGTACATGCCTTTGCCAGGGCCTCCAGCCGAGAAGGAGCCGCCACCACCGAGAAGTGTCTGTAGGGTAGCTAGCGCATAGATGTCGGGAGAATTGATGGGGAGTGATTCAAATGCCAGGTGGATGTGTGACACGCGTGGGAGAGATGGGTTGGGAGGAATTGGTAGTGGCGGGAGAGTTAGGAAGCCACCAGTGTATCGTGCTGGGGCATCATAATCTATGGGTTGCTCGAGTGGGTGCGGAATAATCTGCGACGGGTCGAGCGGCGACACTGTTGCTTTTTGGGACGCGGACGTCGATAGATTTTTGAAGAAGGGGATCTTCGACATGAGTCGAGAATCTTGCTGGTGTGGTGTCTGCGAAGTGGGATATGGTGGCTGCACTTGCTGTGTTTGTGAATCAAGCGATGGCGCGTTCGTGATTGAGGGACCCGTCATGTCGCCAAAGTACTGTTCAGCAAGCTTGATAGCAACATCATGCGGAACTCCTGCGAACGCCACTACTATCCGATCTGGTCGGAAGAAAGCCTTGCGATATGCCTCCACAGTGCGCTGGTCGATCTGGTCTAATCTCTCCTTGGGGCAAAGAAGAGGATTGCCCAATGTGTTGTCCTTATATGCGGCCATGTGCACTAGCTCGGGTAAAATGAGTTCTGGCTTGCCCCATATCTCGCCAATCTCATAGTCGGCAGTCTCCAGCTGCCTGAGAACCTCTTCCTCGGTGATGTTGGGATCTCGAATTGTCTCTGCCAATAACGCAACCGTATCTGGCACTGCTGAGTTGAATGTCGCAGACTGATACATCAGACTCTCTCTTGATGATGCGCATTGTATGTTGCCCCCCAATGACTCCATCGTCTCGATCATTTGGTCTGATGTTCGCTTTGTTGTCGACTTGAAGGCCAGGCGATCGATGATATGCGATACTCCCCGGAGTGCGTCATTTTCGTATCGTGAGCCGGCATCAATATATACGCCGATTCCAGAGAAGTGACCGGGAAGCGCCTCGGTGGCTACCCTGATGCCGTTGGGGAGAGTTGTGATCTGATCAAGCTCTGTCGGCTCTCTTTCGCTGGGCGCTGATCTCGATGCCGTCGCATACTGCCGCAGTCTATTAGGTCTTCGTAAGGTTGACTGGGCGCTCCTCGACAATTGCCGCGGCAGTGACAGCGATTTGCTCATGGCCGGGAGATAGCACAGTCGATGGTGGTGATATATGCGATGAGGTCGTGTGAACATTCACTTTGCTTCGCTGATGTTTCTTTCGGAAGCAAGCCGCACTAGCGCAAATCTAAAGCGCTATCGGTACGGCCGTGCCGATGGCGCGAGGCAGGGGTTCATCAGCATCTTGCGTTTTGCGATGGACTCGATTTTAGGTGGATGGCTCTGGCTTCACCCATGCTCACCACCTCGTTAAACTACATATGATGCCTAGCCATAGTCTCTAGGATAGATCGATATGGGAAATCTACCATGGCGAAGGTCAGTGTCGACGAAACTGATATCAAGCGTACCAGGGACATGAAACCGCGCACCCAAGAGTAGCATTGCCGGCAACCCAATATAGCATGAGCCTTGTTGTTGCAATTTCACTGTTACTTCTTCAACACGTCCCCTAGCACGTTGTTGTGTCTGCGAGCTCCGAGGCGGCCGACGTCAGGTCCACAGTCTCTACGACTCCATCTCCTGCGTGTTCTGCATGCCGCGTGCTGTTGCTGTGCTGCCGTGTCAGCATCATATCGAGCCGTTCGAGAAACGATCGTCGGCCCCATATTCACCAACCAACCAAGCCATTTCCCGAACCTGGCCTCCACCACCTCAGGATCGACTTGGACTCTTCCCTTCCATACATCTGCCCAGCAGATACGACTGCATTCCCCTTTCTGGTTCTACAGAGCATTGAAACGCTTGCCTTGGCCTGCATTGCTGCTTAATGTGTACAACGTGACCCGCCGCAGTGTCACCGGTCCAGACAGAGGCTGAAGAAGCGGCCTCAGCTGCACGACGCCGCCGAACAATAATACAGTAGCACCAGACGTACACCCGACGCCTCGTTACTCTACATGCACCCGGCCGTACAGCGATGCTGAACTCCGCCGGCCCTGCTACTGCCTCCGTATACACCGCGACCACCAGCGCGACACCTTCCTCTCCAACTCGCCCCAGTCGACTACGAGGCCTCTCTTATCTCCGCAGCTACACGCACAACCACTTACATCGAGTGGAAACGCCACCGCCGCCAGTACCGCCATTAATACGCTCCACTTCCAATCCAGGGTCGACGTCAGCGAGCAACGAAAGAGCGACTGCAACTCCTTCACCGCAACCGCCTTCCACGTCCACGTCGAGCACGGAGCGGGGTAATCGGCAACCTGCAGCGCCTTCGACAATTCAGTCTGCGCAAAACGGCTGGATACCGACAATCCAGGGCAGGAGCGGCCTCAACCGAGAGTCGCCGCATCCAACTTCGACGTCCACCGAGTCGGCATCGCCTGAGCCGAGTACAACCGTTGGCGACATGACCAGGAGTCGCACGGCCAGCTCACAGGGACAAGGACCGACTGCCATGGCAAACACCACAGTGCGGAGAGCATCAGCAACTGAAGCTGTGCCCGGCGCTGCTGCAGATTCATCCACCGCCATGCCGGAATCCTCGACGCCGCCTGCAGGCCAGAGCAAAGACCAGCTACCGACCATCCGCTTCATACCACATGTCGAAACGAGAGCCAATCACCGACCGTCTTTACAGTTCGCCGCAGTCTCGCGCCAACTGAAAACAGCAAACAGTGTCGTCAAGGTCGGGCGGTACAGTGAGCGCGACAACGCTGCAGGCGATGTGGTGGGATTTAAGAGCAAGGTAGTGAGCCGGAGGCACTGCGAGTTCTGGTGCAATGAAGGGCAGTGGTATGTCAAAGATGTCAAGTCGAGTTCGGGTACATTTTTGAACCACGTCCGCTTGTCGAGCCCAGGCGCCGAAAGCCGCCCATACCCAGTCAATGACGGAGACGTTGTTCAGCTCGGGATCGACTTCAAGGGTGGCGAGGAAGCCATCTTTCGGTGTGTCAAGATTCGCATAGAATGCAATCGCGGGTGGCAGAAGGCGCTCAACAACTTCAACACTTCTGCCCACAAGAAGCTGTTTAAGAACGCGCTGAAGTCGAAAGTGGGCGCCGGGCGTGATTCTGATGCTGCAAGTGTCAACAGCTCTGAGTGCTCCATTTGCCTGAATCCTGTGGCACCCTGTCAGGCACTCTTCGTAGCGCCATGTAGCCACGTTTGGCATTTCAAGTGTGTGCGGAACTATATCAACGGTCCTGCCTGGCCAAACTTCAACTGTCCGAATTGCAGGCTTGTCTCGGACCTCGACGCAGATGTGGATGTGGAACCGGTCATGGACGCAGAATTCGATGACTTGATAGAAGAGCATGCTGAACTAGATGTATCCTCACAGGGGCAACTTGAAAGCAGAGGTGAATCGCGAGCATCTTCAGAAGAGAATCCAAGTTACAGCAACAGCAACAGCGACGGCGACGATCATCAACGATATCACACGCCTCCGCCACCTGAACGCGAAAGTCGAGAAACTGACATGGAAGAGGAGCTTTCGCGACTTCTCCAGGAATCAACACTCTCTCCACCTTTGCGGAATGCTCCGCCTTCACGACAAGCAGAAGCTGGAGCAACGAGAGTTCCGCATCACCGCTCGCGTGCAAGTTCTGGCGCGCTCGGTTCACGCCCGATAGACATAGCTCCTCCAAAGTCTGGATCACGAACACCTAATGACCCTCACGGAGCGAGATCCACGACCCCTACTACTCATGCACAATTCGCGCTCTCACCAGGTGGACCCGTGCACGATGGCCCAATGACACCGAGGAATGACGCTGGGCCGTTCATATTTGACGACCGTGACCGAGCTGATCATAGTCTCGTCGGACAGACTATGAATGGTATGGAAGCGTCTGGACGTGGTGGTTCCAATTTCGAGACTTTCTAGAAGGAAGACGAGGACGAGACGTGCTCCGATGCAAATATCGAGGCCTGGCTTGCCAGAGTTCGGATTTGACGGCAGCATGGGGATTGATAATGTTGATGTCTTTCTTTTTCAATCACATACGCACGACTGCACGCTTTCACGCATATTGGAGGTGGCTTTTCCAGGCTTGGGTTATAAAAGGATGTGTTTTAGCGAGCATTGGAGTCGGCGTGGGCATTTGCTACGTTGCTGTGTCTTCGGCGCATTGATTCGGCATTCGTCTCTTTTTGCTAGCTACTGCAAATTTATATTACTGTGCGCTGCCTGTGTTCACGTCCGGTCCGAGATTCCGATTCTCTACTTACCTAAGTACTAGGAGGTATTCCAATGGTGATGAGTAAGCCATTAAGCCTCATGCAAAGTCAAGTGTACATCAGCTTGGGAATTGCTCCTTTGACCGTCGACATCATCTCCATGTTTATCTTAAGCTGCCTGTCAGACTCGCTACAATTCGAGAGACATCCTGATATGGCTATGTGGGACATTTTTGCCCGGACTGGTCGATGAAAAGTGTGCACGCTCCTCGGGAGACAGACGGGCGCGTGAATGCACGAGTCTCTATCGAAAGACACACTAGGCCTACGACGCGATCACAGTAGTATTTGAAAGAGCTAGGAAACCCTGCGAAAGAGGCAGTGAATGCTTGCCCACGATGCGGTCAATTGGCACTGTTGTGGTCCCCTCCACGAGCTGATCTTGGCAGTGCCAAATACTTCTCGCATATGCATCCTGAGCTTGAGAGCTCGATCAAGAGTATGGTGGCTGGGAAGTGCAGGACTTGCATAGGATTGAGACAAGCAAGACACGATGGTGAGCGAGAGAATGCATAACCATGAAGCTTATTCATGCAGGTCAAAGTCTGCACAATTGATGTCAGGCTGGAACGTGGCCATGCAATGATGCGTCTGCTCACGATCTGGACCGAGCAGGTCGCTGAAAAAGTGTTGGCTTTTCCTTTGCATCACCGCTTCAAGATAATGTGCCTCAGCATAGCTGATAGGGGCCGCTTTCCACAAGCCACAAGTAAGCTCACATGCAATGCGATGAAGTTCATCTCAAGCCATCGACATTGCCATTGAGACGCACGCACATGCCAGCGCCACTTTGACACCCCGCTGCTGAATCCTCCCAAACTCTGACCTGCAAGCCACCTCGGGTCACCTACCGAACATCAGGCCACCTGAACTTCATCTTCCTTCGATGCACGAAATGTGCTAGCCCGCGCATCTGGAGGCGTTCCGACACGGCGAGACCTGGGAGGCATTATGGAAACCTCAATGGCCCACAGCATGAACCCGGCACGACGTCGTCGTAAGACATACTGCAGACACAATTCTGAGCTCGTTACCACTTTGGGTCATTGCCAGCAAGGACCTACATAAGAAATCAGCATCACCGCCGCTGTCGCCGGCTCTTGGCATTCACTGATCGATACTCTAAATCAACAATCCACAATCCGAAGCCAGATCACCATTAGGATACCTCACTTCAATAGCATCTCTCGTAAATCATGCCGGGTGTACTAGGAGCGCCTCCAGGTGTCACTTTCAGCAACACTCGGTCTATAACAACCAATGGCCTTACCGATGATGTAGGAGACGTAATTCCAGGTGGTAGTCCTGGCCTTGTCAACCCAAAGAAGCGTCGAAATCATCATCCTCGTACCAATGGACTGAAAAATGGATTGAGCTCACAAAACAAAAATACTGGAGGATTGGATGACGATCTTGATGATGATGACGAAGATGATGAAGAGGTGAAAGCGATCAAGAAGGAGGCAAGAGACTTTATGAAGGAAGCTAAAGCCGCCTCTGATGCTATAGAAGAATTTAACAAAGCGAAAGCTGACCAGGAGGCGGAGGACGAGAAAGCCAGACTGGCCGAAGCCGCAGCCGAAGCTGAACGTAAGGCGGCGGAGGAGAAAGCCAGACTGGCCGAGGCCGCAGCCGAAGCTCAACGGAAGGCAGAGGAGGAGAGAAAGGCCAAAGCGGACGAAGCAGAGAAACGAAGACTCGCTGACGAGAAGAAGGCAAAGGAAGAAGCTGAGGAAAGAGCAAAGAATGCTAATAGCGACAAACCAACCAAAGGAAAAGATGACACTACCGGACATCTGCTAAACTACAACGATGCCCGGGAAAAGGTTCGTCACGATCTCGAAGACTTCAAAACATCTCTCGATCGGATTCTGGAGTTGTTGAGTAGCCACGTCCATCCTGAGGATTGGGCGAACATTTTGTAAGTCTCTAGCGCTTTCATGATGGACAATATGTGCTGACTATGCATCAGTATACATAATCAATCTGCTCGGCAATACAACGCATCTATCGGCGACAGAAATGAGACCAGGCTTATGCCTTTGAGGAACGCGAAGGGCCTGGTCACGGACTCCGGCTGCACTATTATTGAGCTCGAGGGGAAATCAAGTAAGTGTCGCTTCGTTTTGTTGACTGTAGACGATTTGATCTGACAGTACCTCGCATCAGACGCTGAGAAGGAAACCCTCCTGAAGGACCTAGGAAGCCAGCACAAATTTGAATTCAATTCTAGCGGTGACAATGAGGCAGTTAGATTTGCGCAACACAGCAAATCACTTACGAAGCAAGTCAGAGTCGCCGTGGGACTACCTGCGAATTACACTCCTTGAGCGAGTGAGCAGCGCAAAATCTGTGTTTGATCGTCGCTGTCATGTGGAATAAGTGTGTAATTTCTTCTAGCTTCGAATGAAGTCCGGGACTGCTGCTCCAACTTTTTCGAGACTTGCTCTCCTTCCTTCCAGAACTTCCTTCCAGAAGTCGTGCATACCCCACTCGACGAGGTGGCTGGTATCGTTGGAAGGATCTCGGTCTGGAGGCGAGGTTTCAGATCGATATGCGGATCTGTGCAGGTTAAGGGCCTGTCCGGTTGCAGATCCCTGTCTCCGCACAGACCCTGCCAAGACCGCCGGAGGCAATCCTGCTTGCAGGGTCTGAAGACAAACCCAGTGGACTCACCACTTTTTTGGTTCAGAAACCAACATTCACTGCACGACAATTGAGGACCAGGAGATTGGAGTTCAGAAAGAGACGAATACAATAAGACTGGCTTTGTCTATGCGACACGGTAGAAAGAGATGGAAAACTGGGGCCTCCATGCCTAGCTACCAGATCAAAACAACTACCCATTGTTGCAACAAGGAGAGACTACCCTCTATGGACACAGAACTCCTGGATATTATGCATCTTATGATTCTAAACAAATCTTCTCACATAAGCGAGAGTGTATCTCCTATCCTTATGAAGTGAAAATGGATTTTCTGAGAAAAGAGTGGCTTCTGGATACCTATGCCTATCGACTTGCAACATAGGTATTTCCTGGAAAGAAGACTTGGAGGGAGGAGATTAGGCCCTTATTATATAGCCTATATATCTTCAGGTTCTGGAAAGCGTTTTTGCTGCTATATTCTACCTTGCTGTCGGTAGAAGACCCGGAAGCTGAGTATTTTTGAAAATTAGATCATGCGTAGACTGTGCAATCTCAGAGTTTTCTATGTACAAATTTTCCTATCTGCTTTATCGTCGTAATACCTACAGCCATATTAGCGAGTGCAAGATGATTAGAGTTGTGGTTGTTGAGGTATTGAAAATATTCGTTGTGTAGCTGATCACTGCGAAGCCCGGTTTTGCAGGGGTCCACTAAGTTTGTCCTCAGACGCTTCGCTCCTTGGCAAGCCAAGGTCACGTGGAGCGGCTGATCGGAGACAGGCAGATCCGGCTAGCTGGAGGTGTAGTTTCAAAATCCACTTGTAACGGACATGTCTCGGGCGAAGCGGGCTTGGCACATATTTCGAAATCCGGGGAGAGAAGCAAAATCCGCCTGCACTCTCGACAAAATACACCCTTCGAGGTGTAGTAAGATCCCAAAAAAATTCCTTACCAAATTTCAACTGCAGGTAGCTTCTTTTACCTTGAATATGCGCCTAGCGAATGTCCGAGCTACGCCGAAGAAAGTGAAGTGAATATTGCTAAACCTGTCCGGTTGCACCTACGGTTATTAAAGAATTATCGGCTTATGTGGGGGGAAGTGAATATTTGATTATCCTGTCCGGTTGTACCTGCGCTGTAGCGAATAAGCAACCTGCACCCCAAGTGAAGTTGCAACCGGACAGGCCCTAAGGTTTTTGGCGCAAGCTGTTCCACGTGCTTTGATGCAGCCACCAAGCATGTCAGCTTTCGAGAATCAACCTCGCGAGTCTGGCCTTTCTCCTCCTAATCTGTTCAGCTTCAGCAGAGCAAGCCACTGTATCAGAAGAGGGCATTGAACAAGATATGGACCAATCGAAAACGAACACGAAAATTCATACAGCGGAGCGCCCGGTGCAATGCAGAGGCTCTGAGAGTGATGCAGAACTTGCCCAAGCAGATTTGCTTTATGCTGGCCTGACACATGGCTGGGCCATTGATTACACTTCGGGTAGAATACCACGACACAAGCTTTACTGCCAGATGAATCTGAGCAATGATCATACTAGCCAAAGCACTATCTTGCCATCCTCTCCGAGACCTCACAATCCGAGCTGATTTACAATTTGATGATTACAGTTTGACCCTCCAGCCGTCAATCACAAGCGGTGCATAATGGTGGTCTGACCTTTTCAGAGTGAAAGCTGCAGCCACTCTTTTGAGTTGTTCCTGATACATGGTTAAGCTGATGAAAGATTTAAAGCCCGGCCCAGACATCACATGGGTGGTAAAGGAGTAGGTATATTGAGGCCCGCACAATTACAGTGGAATCTTGCACTGCTCACACTTCATTTCAATCAATCATCTCAACACAGCGAACATCCATGGCAGGTCTTGAGACTCCTCCGCCAGATAGATCTCAAAACCATGGATTCTTTCCTGACAAAGATGAGAAGCCAATGACTGGGCCACCGAAGGTTCCAAGAGTGAGCGACGAGGTGTTCGGAAATATGAGGAACCACGTAACCACGGATATCTACTCTTTCCAGCGATCGTTGATCGACGTTCTCGACGCTCTCCGTACCAACAATAACGATGACTTGAGCGAAGAATTGAGAAAGCTTCGAGATGCTTTTGAGGCATTTGTGGGAAAGTGTGAAGGCAAGTTCAAACTATACGAGGAGAACTTCAGTGAATACAAGACCAAATTCGAGCTCGCCAGGATCAAGGAAGAGACTGAGTGAGTCTTCCGAGCCTAAGATCAAAGTATGATGCTAACATTGCCTTAGACACTTCAATGCATCGGCTCGCAACTACAATTCTGCTATGGACAGACACTCCAAGACTCTCCGACCACTGAGAAGCACAAACATGAACGGCACATACTTTGGTGGCAGTATCCAAGGATTCCCTTCAGAAGTCGGCCAGATCAATAACATGAAAGGTGAGCACTTCTCGTCAACCAAAGTCGCAATGCCCGTTACTAATGAAGTCCCGCAGACCATCAAATCGTCGAGATCCTGGAGGCACTTAATATTCATGATCATCATGATACAGACAGCCACAAGAAGCTCCACGATGCTCATGTGAGCCATCCCTATCACCATCACAATCAACCGCATAACAATGGTGTCGCACACTGCGATGATTCAGACAAGACCAAACGATCTGCGATGCTGAAGCGACAACTTCGTGTGGCCTGTGGACTCTCTGCTTTCCAATTTGCGACTGTGACGATAAATACGATCGAGGGAGATGGACTATGCTGAAGACAAATGTTGGTTGATGCAGCCTTGCAGAATCCGGTCGAGCTGCTGGAGTTGATTGTCTTGTTGTTGGTTTTTGCGGTTGTTTATGTTTCGGCGGAAGCTTTGTGATGATAAAATCGATTCAATGAACGTGCCAATAAAATCCAGTCTTGGTCATACTGCTCTTACTACGACTTGCATCGTTGTGACTTTGAGATGGCAGTCGCGGAATGCATGTGAAGCTGGCACGTGCACCTGCTTTTCGACCTCATCTCAAGTTTTGCGAATTCCAGGAGTAGAGCACAACAGTGGTAGTTGGATGCAGGTGACGTTCAAGCAACGGAATCGACGCTTTCCAATGTCGCATGACAAGCATGTGTGAAGCCTTGGCATCAGCCTGTCACCAGCTCAGGATACCAGGTTCCGGTGAGCCTCCCTTTATCATTTCAAAGCGAACAATATGATACAAACATCAAAAAGGAAGTTGGATTCTTGTCTCAATCGTTTTCTAACAAGTTTTGTACAAGATTTCACTTCATAGCTTGTCGATATACGAGACAGCTTCTCGAGCCACAAGAAGATCACACTCACCAACGCAAAAAGAGCAAAAAAGAAATTATTTGAACTAATGTTCTTACGAGCAGCCTGTGACGATGTTAGAAGCTGTTACATATACTTCAGTTTGGTAGAACTTACAAGGGGCTCGAACCCTCAACCTTTGGTGATTTCTGAACCGAAAACTGGATGGTTGTTAGTTTAAGAACCATCAGGCGGATGCTGTGAATGCGTACCCAACGCGCTACTGTACAGAAGTCAGCATCTGGTGGTTGAAAGATGATTGGTAGCGTGAAGCCTAACCCATTGCGCCAACCACCCGTAAATGTTTGGGTATAACCCCTCTTGATTGGTTCCCTCAAAGTTTGAATCGTATATCAATGTCACGCGGCACGGCCCGGATGCTGATCATGAATGATGAATGGACGCAGGTACTTCGTAGCTATAACATCACCGTGCGAAAACACTTTTGCCCTGACGCAATTCTTCGATTCAAATTGCTTGTTGGAGAGATGCATCTCATACACGATCCTTACCGAAACAATGTAGAGCCATATGTTTTGCACGAAATCTCTCCAGAGAGTCTCTACAGCCGCATGGCCAAAGCATTGCGGGATTTATCACGGGGGTAAATTTTCGACACACATCGCCAGCCGAACCCTGACTGCTAAGTCCGTAGGTACCTGGGCACCTGAGGTCCGGTAACAAGCATGTTTGTGATACGAATACCAAATAATGCAAGCCAATTGATGAGTCGTTAGGTCTAGAAGCAAGCCCGAAATTTCGAGGTGAAGTCCGCCAAGACTTGTGCCTCAGGCAACCACTTTGTCACATGCCAACCCAATTTCCTCGCTATGACAATGGCCAAGCGCCACTATATATGAGAGCGGCCTAGCTTTCCTGACAAGTAGATCTGTCAGACGAAAACACCATGAAAATCGCTCCATGTGACGGCCTGAGTCTCCACGAGTTCATTATGACTGCCCAAGCCTTCCGTCCAGTCACAAATACCGATACGCTGCACACTGCTCCGATCATCCTTCTCATGCAATAGTACGAGCCCATGCTTGTGCGAGAAGTACTCATGATCCTCTTCTGCAAGCACAAGGACCGACAGGCGATCAGAACCCCACTCTTGCAGACAACAAGGAACGAGTCGATCCAATCGATCCATGCGTTCCTGCTTGGTTTCTTTCATTGATTCTGGTGGCCCATGTATACCTCCAAGCACATACATATCCAGATTAAACTCAAAGCGCAGTGTCTGCTTCCACACCCTATCACAAAGCTCTTCAAGAGAGCCAATCTGCCCCTCAAGGTTCACAGTGCCGTCCGCCGTCGCGCCTAAAGTGCACTGCAACTTGGCCTCAGCTGCAAATCGGAAGCGCTCGTGAACGATGCAATTCTGAGTGATGCGCCAAGTCTTACCAGAAGTTGGACGCTCAGTATGAAGAAACAATTGGCCAAGTAGAAGAGATTGGGCATTGAGAGCCAGCGCAAATTCGTCTTCCAAAACGTCCAACGATAAGCCTCGCCTTGCACCATCAGTTTCTCCTACACAAAGATTATAGATTGCCATGATGCCATATATGCGATCGAGCTCGTACGTAGCGTTGCGGAAACCTGCTGCACTGTACTGTATATTCGGGTTGTTGTGCCCATCTCTGTAGTTGAGACCAGATTGTCGGAGCAGATGCAATGTCTTCCTAATAAGACTTTGGCTACTCTCGTCCGCAACCTGTGCATCATGCAATTCGTGACTCAATCTCCAGAGTCCATGTATGAGATCTTTTAGTGGTCGTTTCTCGCCGTAACGATTGTCTCTACTTTCATAATCGATCGAAGAAGCTTCTTTTGAGAGAAGGATGGCGTCCGACCTTAGGACGGCTTCCTGTAAGGTCCATGGCGATGAAAACCAGGGATCGATCAACACAGATTCTACTGCCGGTGATATTCGACTGATAGTCGTGGGAAGATCCTCTTCGAGTTGAGATTGCCAGTTGATATCGAGAAATGTGAAACAGTATTCGATGTACTCCAGTGAGGTGAAAATTTGTTCACGCGGAAGGTGTGATAGCCACACGAAAGCATACTTGGCGGTGTTAAATATCCCTACCTGTTTTCCTATCTCGTCCATCTTGACATTGCGATCCTCTTGATCAATGCATGCAACGTCGAGCCAGAGATAGTCAGTAAATTTGCTCACGACGCTGATGACGCGCAAGAAGTCTGCGACCGAGAAGTGTGATTCATCAATAGCTGGTATGCCCCAGCTGATACCTTTCACAGGTAGTCTTGAGCCAGTGGAGACAGTAAATCGACCCCAGGTGTAGGACAAAACGCTGTAGGTGGGCTCTGTAATATTTCCATATGTGCTTGTCGACTCGCGCTCCAAGGAGGTCATCGATGGAATGTGCAGCAGGCGGCGAGGCCACGCCTTCGGCACGTCGACGAAGTTTGTAAAGCTCATCAGAAAGCTTGCTGCGCTAAAGTCAAATCTCGCTATGGAGGGAGTTGTTGAAAATAGGAGGGATGGTGGAGGAAGCTGATCTCACGCGCTTCCCTTAGCAAATTGTTCTCGTCCGAATCTGGTCAAGCGCCTCAAGCGCTCTTCTATGGTTGGATTGCACGTGCCGAAATGGCTCCACTTGGGTAGAATCCTTAGGGTAATCTTGGCGACAGTGAGGTTCAAGATTCTCTTCTATCGAGCTGAAAACCAACTTGGCAGAGTCTCCATAGTTGACAGGTATTGTTATACCTTATCTTAACCTCTCTATGGCCTGGGATTCTAACCATCATCAAAGATCAGCATAGACATACTCCAAAATAAGAGGTCTTCAGATTTAAGTACACAGGAGCTGTAAGCAGAGAGCTGTTTCCCACCCTACTTACCTCATCTCCTATAATCACATGATCGGATTGCAATACAGGTTGTTGATTCAATCTGAACCTCCCAGATTGTCTTGCCTTGATTGTGGACCACGCTGACCAGATCCCAAGACACCATCTCCTACACCGACAGATTTAGTAAACGTCATCATAGAGCAGCAGATGAGAGGGAGAAGTCTCGCTTTGAGACACTGCCGACGCTGCGGTTTGGTAGTTGTCAGTTCGCAATTTGATGCTTGAAGAAGGCAGTATGTCAATGACGATGTTCGTTATAGATACAAGATCGTATGCGTAGGTCGTATCAATACAGAGTTCTGTTGTTCTGTAAGTTCTTCTCGTCCGCTCCAAAGAATGTCCGCCTTATAACGCTCTCAAGGGTATCGTAACTAGTTTAAAATCAAAAACGGGGATGGTGAGGTGGCTCCGAGATCCGGGTACATTTACATCTGTCGCACGCGCAAGCAACACCGATATTGGGTGAGCCGAGGCTCTTCACATTTTCTCGTTCAGGTCGACTGTATTAGCGGCGGTGCTTGGTCTCGAATCGATGATCTTCTGTGCCGATGATGGTGCCTTTATGCTATTGGACTTCTTGATGACGCCGGCAAGGCTGTACTTTTTGGCGTTCTTCTTGGAGGTCTTGCTCGCAGGGACGTCTGGGGATAGGACCGGCTGCGTAGCCTGATTCTTGAGCAGTGGTTTGTTCCCTCCACTTGGCTCTTGATCGGGCGGTGGTGATTCCCTGGCGCCTTGACTTCGGAGCCAAGCTGCTAGATTCTTGCCTTGATTGCTCTGTAGAGACATACGCGCGTTTGGGGGAAGTATGCGCGGCGTCGGTGGTGCGTTCGAGTTCGACCAGCTCCATCGTTCCGGATTCTGTGGCTCTTCTGGAGAATCTCCACTTTTCAGAGGCCATTCACTATCACTTGCTCCGGATAGATCTGTCGAGCGGCGCAGAAGCAGACCAAGACCAGGATTGTTGGCGTTGGACTCTCTCATCACTGGCAGATTCATGGTCGGAGGATTGGCGCGATTGTGCGGCGACATGTGAGCCTGCTGTGGCTGAGGCAGATTCGATTGCTGAGGCGACGAGGCACTGTTCTGAAACGCTTGCAGAGCCTCTGGAGAACCAAATTTTGGCGGATGTGAAGACTTCCATGCTTCTGGTGCCAGTGGGCTCCTGGTCGGCGCAGGGCCTCCTCTGGCTGCTTGTCCCTCCTCATTTCTTACAGAGTCGTGTCGAGATGATCGTACGGAGAAGCGATCATTGCGGTATATTGGAAGTGTTGCGAGGTGATCGTTGCCGGCTTGGGGACTGAGGACTGTGCTTGCAGATCGCGACTTGAACCCAGCGATCTGGGAGAAGCTCGCGCCCCTTCGTCGCCTCCAAAAGATGTAGAAAAGTATAGCGAGGATCAATGCACCACCTGAGTGGCATCATTAGCATTTGCGAGGTAAAAAAGTGAAGAAGATATGGTATGAGTATGCTTACCGACGCTGGCTCCGATCGCGATTCCTTTTACTGTACCATCCGAGATTCCGCCACCGCCGTTATCATCCTGTTGATTCTGGTTGCGATGATTGTCATTGTTGTTGTTGTTATCATTCTGATTATTGCCGTTCTGGTTGTTGCCGTTATTATCGTTGCCTCGATTGCTGTCGTAGCCGCCATTGTTGTCATTATTACCGTTGCCGTTTTGCTGTTGGTTGTTTGACTGTCCTGTGGGCATAGGGGAAGCAGTGGCGATGCCGCCTTGAAATATGCCATTGTTAGAGCCTTGGTTGCCATTTTGACCTGCGCTTTGCGTTTGTACCAGGAGGATTATCGTCTGCGTGGCGGATGGTTGAGCCGTGGGACTACCAAATTGATTGTTGCCGTTCTGGTTTCCGTTTTGGTCTCCATTTTGGTTCCCGTTTGTCGATGTGGACGAAGGATACTGGTTGTTGTTGCCCTGAGTAGACTGGTTGGGGTCTCCTTGGCCGTTGCTTCCTTGAGTTGTAGAGGTGCCTTGGTTGTTGTTTTGGCTGGTGTTTTGGTTCGAGTTCTGATCCGAGTTTTGATTCTGGTTCTGATTCTGGTTCTGATCCGACGAACCCTGATTGGTATTGCCCTGATTGGAATCTCTCTGGGCGGTATCCCATTGATTTGAGCTCCCTTGATTTTGATTCTGATATTGGTTTTGGTTTTGATTTTGATTCTGGTTGGAGTTCCATTGATCGTTTGACGAGCCCGCAGGCTGTCCATTCTGTCTGCGGTCCATTGAGTGTTGTGAAGATCTCAGTACATTGATTGTATCGCGGGCGCAACAAGATCCTCAATGGCCGCCTTGGAGGAGCTGTACTACAAGTACAACAGAGGAGGGGCTTGCAACAATTGCCGTTGGCAAGTGTAAGTTTGAAAGAAAATCAGAGAGGCGGACTGCGTTCGATAACATGGAGGAGCAGACCCAATACAGTGCCAGCGATCTGGAAGTCAGAATTCTCGTGCCAGCATTGTAGCATGCTCGTCGGACTGTGGTGATGCCTCCTTCTTCAGGGTCAAAACAGGATGCCGCAGTGCCAGACTGACTTCGAATATGATGTGGTCGATCTACATCACCAGGCTGACCGCACTGTGGTTCACTGGCATTCCCTGGCTGCTCTGGGCTTCAGGCATTGGACATATAGTTTTATCGGGGCCAGCCAGGGGTCTCTGCTTGCACCACTGCGGAGTGGCACAAGGATGAAGCACGCAAATTGCTTCGAGGTTGCACTGGCCACCACGACGAAGCAATCATTCGGCACATCACTCCAGACAAACGGTGCGTTTAGAGCTCCGAGTTTCATCTGTCTGAAACGCCTGAGCTCAGGTTGACCCAGGCAGACCTAGCAGCAAGTCGTTCACGCCCCATATAGTGGGCACCCATATCGGAGGGCATGCCTGAGGAGAGTTTCTGACGTTGTTCAATAGGAAGAGGGGTTGGCAGCCGTCGTATCGTCATTTTGCAGAGAATTGGTATCAGACTGTAGGTTTTATGAAGTAGTGGTGGCAAGCGGAAGCACGAGTTCGTCAAGAATGTTTCATCTGGCATAATGGGGGAGAGATCTACGCACCAAGTACTCTCGTATCAGTTGCATCAATTGTGTCGCCAAAGGAATTCCATAGATTCGAAGACTGTGGCCTCAAGCTTCACGCGAGGCGGCTAGCTTTCGTTCCTGGCGCTGTACACGTTGTATATCGTGCCGGGGCGATTTGAAAAGATGTGCTGTACGAACTCTGGCCAAGGGGTTGACCAATCGCGGCCGAGTGTCGAAGATGGTCAAAGTTATGTCAACATGATTAAGTCTTGAAACCTCAAATCATAGGCAATCTGCGGTAAGCGTAATCGCAGCAGTAGATCCCACTTTGAAGATTCATTGAGGGTGAATGCTGTGATCAGACGGCGTTCGATATTGCACGAAAAAAGATCACAAGAGGTATTTTGGACGAGAAGCGTGGTGGTTTGGAGAAGATCCTGTGGCCAACCATTTCTGGCAGGCAGGGAACCGTTCGGCGCGTGCTGACCAGGGTCGAAATCGGTGGTTTTTCTGCAGCTCGCCAGAAAGAGTCGACTTGGCGACCAAGTCGGAATAAGGGTCGTCGTCAACTTCACGTGGTTGTATCAGCACCGAAACTGAAGCGCCTCTGCGAAGAACAGCGTAGAAGAGAGAAAGAAGGTCCGCGGATCGGAAGCGAACGAAAACGAAGGTCCTCGGCGTCCGTCAGGCCCGCATTAGCCCGGCACAGAAGGCTTAGCAGCGGGCCGTTGTGGCGATGGAGCCACGCGGAAAACGGAAGCAAAATGTTACCTGCGTGCGAGAACATGATGGAAGATGGCTCGGCAGACTACGAATCTGCGCAAAAATGGCAGAAAGGCATCTGCCTACGGTTGAGCGATGCTGTAAACGGTTGGGAATGTAAGCCAATGGAACTGAACCGAAGTGTGGTCGCCAAAGAAACGTTCAGCTCTCGGATTGTGGCGCATGTTCCTGCTGCGTCTGCTTTCTCTTCTGGGTAGGCGGGGCGCGGGCGCAGTAGTGCGTCATTTCCATTCGGCTGTGAACGACGACTGATCACTCAGCCCCTCATCAGTTCACTGTCAGGCGCGATATAAGCACAGCATCTTCTACTGGCCTAATTCTACCTTACAATCACATCTCACAGCAATTCCCATCAAGAGCGTCCAGCAACACCATCGCAACAACCCAGACTTCACATCACAACCACACAGCGATGTCAGGCCCGTATGATAACCAGAGCGGCTACGGCGGCCAGTACCAGGGTGGCTACAACAACAACCAGGGCTACGGTGGTCAGCAGGGCTACGGTCAAGGCTACGACAGCAACTACCCACAGCAAGGCGCTGGTTACGGGCAACAACAGCCGCAGTATGGCCAGCAACAGCAAGGCGGCTACGGACAGCAGCAGTATGGCCAGCAGCAAGGCTACGGCGCGCCTCCAGCCCCAGACTACACCGGGGGTCAATATCAACAGGGCGGACAGTCTCAGTACGGTAGCCACAACCAAGGCCAATCGTCTTACGATCAATCGTCCTACGGCTCGCATCAGCAACCAGGTGGTGTGGCACCACCTCCGCAGGGCTACGGCTTCAACGATCAGCAATCGCAGTACCTGCAGCAACACCCTCCCTCAAACCCAAGTGACCCAATGAACCCATACGGTTACACCAGAGATCCTACCGATCCCAACAACCCACAAGAGGGCGAGCGAGGCTTCATGGGCGCTGTTGCCGGCGGTCTCGGTGGCGGTTTCCTCGGCCACAAGGCCGGCCACGGCATCATCGGTGCTCTTGCTGGCGCTTTCCTCGGCAGCAAAGGCGAAGACAAGTGGAAGCAGAGCCACCACAATAAGCCACACAACCGCTACTAGACAGCTTGCATTCTACCAGAATGAGCTATGAGTTGAATGATACTGCATTTGGGAGGTCAACGATGCTTTCCGCGTCGACAAATTGTTACTGCATTGTGTTTGTATGCAAGGCGTTCTAGGGTTACAAGACGGAAGAATTTCTTGGCCTTTTCGGAGTATAATGACTTGACGACGACTTCCTAGGCGATGAAGTTGAGATTCAAATGACAAATTGATATACTTTCCAAGCATCAATGATACACTTTCCTACGTTCACTGCTCCCCACCAGCATGTTTACAAATTCTCCGTTGACGTGTCCGTAATAAAACTTTACCTCGAAACCTCAATCTTGAGAAACTTGAACTCTGCCCTGTTGTCTACGATCGTCGATAACATTACTGGAGCTCTCCAAATTCCCATCGGATGCGCTCACGTCACACGGAACATGGATGTGGCTAGAGTTCGAGTCATGTTTCATACAAGCCGTATACTGATCGACAGATGATGAGGCAAGAGTCAAAATGCATGTTGAGGATTGAGTTTCATGCACTGCACAATGATGCCTACCTACCGCTGTCTTGGCGATGCCAGGTACGAAGCAAGTTTGGCCTCATCATCATGAGAGCCTCGAGAGACATTACTGAGATCGGGAAGCAAAGTGTACAACCACATGACCGTACGAAGAAGTTTCTCGAGATGCAAAAGCTCCAATTAGACAACCGCGAAGTCGCTTGGTTCATGAGGCGTCGTTTGCCAGCAATGTTGTGGCTATTGCCGAGCTACCTACTGAATTCAGACCATGCGCTGTCTCTGCAGGTACTACTTGCGCTTATCACAGTACCTGAAGCCTTCCGAATTCAATCTTGTTGTCCCTGGCCTTGTTGATCGCGGACCGGAAACGAGAGCGGAATCACGGACGAGCATCTTCCAGATTCAGTAAATGTGTGCTCTCCGACTCTCACCCTAAGGCCAACATACCCGCTTCTGCTCAATATAGTCGACCTCGGTTACACTCTGCAGCATTGTGAAACGCACCGCTCTGGATCTATAATGAACAAAAACTTGCTTTCTCGTGGCTACATACATGAGTTACATAGATCAGATTCGCTTCGACGCGCAAGGCCTCAATACTACAAAGTAGAGAGATCACTTGGGTCTACTAACACTCAACGCCGCGAGAAGACCCTGATCATGTCGAGCGCCCGAAGGCAGGCAGTTTCACGTCTTACCCAGGACAATCTAGAATCCAGTTAGCTGTTCAACGAAAGTTCAGAGTGCTTTGCAAAGCCTTGCCGTCCACACGCAACAGTGCAGCAATCCTGTCCTTGAGCCGCTTCAGTCGTTGACACTTCTGATCTTCGAGGCTCGGTCAGTCGCTGTCGGATCAGTCTTGCAAAAGACCACCCTCCATCGGCGCGCTGTCTTCGACCAAACAAGCTCGCTCCTTGAGCAGTGGATGCATGGGTTGAGGATTGCAACGTCTTGCCATACTGAGCGCAGTGTAGCAAGATCCTCCTTGAGCAGCTGCAGCCACAGCAATCCCTCGCCCCATCACTTGGCTGTAGTTCTGAGAACTCGGCCAGGATGCAGCGTGGATTGTAGACTGTCGTCGGTTTACAGTCGGTCACAGTCATCTGCGATTCCACTCTTCGACCACCTTGCACGCATTGAAAGTCCTTGTTGACATT
Organism: Pseudocercospora macadamiae; assembly: GCA_012978405.1. Lineage (NCBI taxonomy): Eukaryota > Fungi > Ascomycota > Dothideomycetes > Mycosphaerellales > Mycosphaerellaceae > Pseudocercospora > Pseudocercospora macadamiae. The sequence goes on from WRNY01000007.1 coordinate 196,918, forward strand.
CAAGAGCCTCATGAGCAGAATGCACAAGTCGACTCCAGAATCTGGCAACGCTTGGCATTCATTCGTCTCGGGATGCTCGCGTGGGCTGCATGCTTGGCCAGCATCAAACAGGGCATGATCAGGTGAATCACACGCTGAAGGGCCATCTGCAAACACCTTTCGATCGTGTGGCTGAGGTGATGTTGCAGTCGGTGCATCAGCTCTGCGGCCAATTGCGCTGGCGTTGAAGGTCGTCAGCGCGCCCATTCATGGTAGGAAATAGCACAAAGGCTCAGGCCAAGCACCGATTGTGAGGAGAAGTAGACTTGTTTCGTCTCTTCTTCTTCGGTCTCCCACGACCGTGACCGGAAGAGGACCCGTCGATGGGATCATTGTAAAAGAAGGCACTAGGGCTGAGCCCGCGCACCGGTTGTGAGTGACCCTCTTGTTGATGTGTCTCCGAGAAGTACACAGCTGAGGTCGGACCTGTGCTTGGTGTCCGTCGGGAGATTCTTGGGGTAGAGACTGTCGGTCGCTATGCTCCAAGTTCCGGTTCGAACTGCACTGTGATCTCGGTGTCTGTCGTCGCAGCCACTGCCGCGATCCACTCGTAGGAAAGAAAAAGCTTCTACCGCGTACGGCGAAAGACAAACCTAGCAGACGGTCAGCGGTGTCTAGCAGCGGGAGAGATGGTGCTCATGGACGCACCCGAAAGGGTAGAGAACGTAGCATAAAGCCTTCTGGTAACGAGGCCTGAAGCACAGGAGAACCATTGGCAGAAGCCATTGAAGTAGAATAGCTCCAGCCGCTATTGCAGCGTGAGCGCAACCTAGCAGACGGTCAGCGATGTCTGGCAGCCGGGGAGTCGCACTCACGGACGCACCCGAGAGGGTTGAGAGGGTAGCACAAAGCCTTTTGGCGACCTGGCTCGAAGCACAGGAGAACCATTAGCAATGGCCATTGAAGAAAATAGCTGCGGCCGCCGATGCGAGCCGGAGCAAATCCTGAAGGCGATCAGTGGTGTCTCGCGGCGAAGGAGGAAGGTATGTGACGAACCCGAAATGGGAGAGGCCTGCCTTGCGGCAAAGCGAGGAGATCTGTTGTGACCTGGCCTTGGGCACAGGCGCAGAGCAGCAAGCGCTGCTGCCGAACAATGTAGGTGGACGTCGTTACGTGACGCGTCCGACCCGACTTGTGTGATCGTCCTGGACAGAGTGTTTTGAGAGAGCTTGTGAGAGAGCTTGAGACGCAGAGCGCCCAAGCGGCACTACATGAGTGCTTTAACGTCCGTAGACGGCCTCGCGGCGAAGTGAGGAGATCTGTTGTGACCTGGCCTTGGGCACAGGGGCGGAGCAGGAAGCGCCGCCGAACAAAGGAGGCGGACGTCGTTCCGTGACGCGCCCGACCTCAGTTGTGTGATCGTCCTGGAAGTTTGAAAAAGCTCCTACCGCGTACGGCAGAAGACCAACCTAGCAGACGGTTAGCGATGTCCAGCAGCGGGAAATATCGTACTCATAGACGCACCCGAAAGGGTGTTTGGGTGGCGCGAGGCCGTGCCTTTCGGCGAGAGGAGATCTGAGTCCTGGCCTTGGGCACAAGGGCATAGCAGAAAGCGCTGCCGAACAACGTAGGTGCACGTCGTTGCGTAACGCGTCCAACCTGAGTTGTGTGATCGTCCTGGAGAGGAAAGAAGAGAGTGTGCGAGAGCGCAACGCGAAAACATCACCCACGGTGGGGCGCCAAGAAAAGCCTCGAGGTCAAAAGTGTATGATCATTGCTCTCATTGTAAATGGAAAGCTTCGTCGACTCGATCCCATAGAGCAGGCAAAAGTCTCTAGATTGGAGGTGAGTCTTTCGAATATCACATCTTTCAGCCTGCTTCAACGAGTATTAGATTCGAGCTGCCTCTACATACGACGTGGAAGGCCTGATAATCGCCATCTTGCGGAGTGCCTTGAATATTCGCTCCCTGTCAAAAGTGGTAGCAAGGCAATGACTATTGCCCACAAGCCTCGGTCCTACTTACGTCGAGCTGCTGTCTGGCCGTACATCGTTGATGACAAGCGTGACAAGCGCGTAGTCTTTACCATACGACCCTCCATGCAAAAGCAGACCTTTCATCGGGCAAGCCTATGTCCAGCGCTGCCATATTGGCCTGGCAGAGCAGTCGACACGCAAAGCCATCCATGACTTTCGACAAGCTGATGATGGCATAGCCAAAAGGGTCAGCAACTCGACCACGCTTCGCAAGACAACACCTCGAAAGCACAAGTAACGCGTCACTGGGTGTGTGAAAAGCCTGGTGATTGCGCAAGATGTCTGATTGCATTGCTGCGAATGTGCCGGCGACCAGTATATCCCACTACTCCTGGCTCCTTGACACGTCAGTCTCGATATCGCGTTGTCCGTCTCATTCTCGCTTTCCCCAGCCGCACCGCGATTGTCTCACTGCCTGCTTGTCTCCATTCCTGTACTATGCTCTCTCTATTTCATGCATCTCTTCCTTTCGTCTCATGCGTCTGCGGTGGCGTGAGCGCACGGTTCCAAGGGCCGGGAAGCTGCAGCATTGGCAGAGACTTCAACACGGACTGTGTTCGGAAGGAGTACTGATATTTCGACGTTCTGACAGGCAGATAGCTGCGGCAAAGGCAATCTATGTTTGAATTCTGCTGGTAAAGTAACATCGCAGTGTGAGATGAGGTGAATCGAGATGGCGGAGATCTCCGTTAGCCTCATGCCAGCGCAGTCACAAAGCTACTCCATCTTCGGTACCGCTCCTCCGTACCTTCACCACTGCTTCTAAAAAGCACCAAGCACTGTGCATCGACAAAGCGTGTCCCTTCACCTGGACCTCGTGTCTCCCACGATTTCCTCAGCACAGCACAATGCTAGCGCAGGCTCTCCGGGTCAAATGAGCCCGCTGGATTGTAAATCACGGGCCGCCGACGGTTGACTTCGCCCGGTCCCATATGCGTACCTGCACCAACAATTTTCAGCATGATATCCTCCTGTGCTTTCGAAGGCGGTCGAATTACCTGGTATCTGCGTGATGTCCATGGGCAGGCCGAACTCCCTTTCGGCCGCGTCGTCGAGGCGCAACGTCTTATAGACATTGTAGACTGGCTCCCTGGAAAGAACTATTAGCGGCAGGGACAATGGAACTACTGCCATTGGGGGCCCTTACTCCCAATTCGAAAACTTCCAGATTCTATAGTACATGGTGTGTTCGCAGAGCCGAACAAACTTGTACTCGCAGAATTGGCGGTATTTCTTCGCCATCTCGTCCGACAGGTTCGCGTGTATGGTACACAGGTCCACAGACTTGCCCTCATTCGGGTACAGTAGGCGATCAATGGCGAGTGGCATTTCTCGATAAATGCTCCTATATAGGCGTCTGCGCTGAGATTCGGTAGTGCCATCCCACTTCTCCGGACCAACCTGATGGAAAAGCTTGAACCTACGAACAAGTCAGCTACGCTTCAAGGCTATTACTGAGTCAACGTACATTGCGACGAAGACCACATCGCAGGTCGCGCGATGCATCTTCGCGGCAGCTTCCATCTCCTCGTTCTGCAGACGTTTCCGGTTGGACTCGTTGATGAAGCCAGAGCAGATGTCTTCGATATCTGGACCTTCCAGGAAGCCCTTGCGAAACATGTAGAAGTTTCGCTTCGCTTGTCGAATTTTGTCTTCATGGCACATGTCAAGCCGGCCACGGGCAAAATGCGTCTCGCCAGCCAATTTGATTGGGACAAGTTGGTGTGATTTCATCAGAGTATTTTGTATCAACTTCATTTCTCTCCGCCGTCCTGGACTCCTTCCGAATACTGTTTGACGAGGCTTCCGGAGTGGACTCTCGAGCACTTCGTTCAGGAGAGATTGGCGTATGGTGTCCAAGACATTCTCAAGATCCTTGGCTGAGTTGATTTGGGACTTGGGCTGGGCGGCGCTCCATGCAAAATCGTGGCTACCACTGTCGCCTCGGGCTCGACGCGACTCATTGACCAGGCAGCGATAACGATCTCGCAATTCATTAATCTGTCGATCCAATTCTGATGCAGTAAGCTGGTCGGATGGCATGATGAATGCTTGAGCTGCTGACGCGAGACAGACACAAGCTTGCAATCTTGCAAAAGATGAAGGCGGTGGTCAAAAGGAAAAGACGCGCGAAACCTTATTCCCCACAATTTTATCAAAAGAGATAGCTTAAACGATCATTCAATGAAGCAAAGATCCTGTAGTGCTCGGTAAAGCAGATAACTCTTGGAGTCATGCCACTGCTGAATCCCTTTGCTGCACCATCTGCGCGAGCGCCTGACGCAGTCGATTGCACTCGTTGCTTTGTCGCGAAGCAAAGTCCTTGGCTGGCTTACAACAGAGCGCCCGTGACTGGCATGCCCATGAACGGAAATACCATCTCCTTACCGCTGTCCACAACAGCACGCAGGTAGACGGCAATCAACGGTTCAAGTCCCAGTCCCAAAGCCCTCTCAATCCACTCGTTCAATTCAAGTTCATCAAACTCCTTCCCATGCATAGTCTTCATAATCTCTTGAAACTCGTCTGGTCGCACTTTGGATCCTCCACTATGATGACGAAATTGAAGACACGGTGGTTGCTCCGCATGTGTGACTATATCCGCGATGTCTGCAGCAACTTTCTCGACAGGCGCAAAATCGAAATAGCCGGAGACTGGGAGATTGGAGAGTCGTGGCACAGCACTCATCACAGCCGAAAACTTTAAAATAGCGTTAAGTGCATCTTCAGAAGGAGCTTCGTTACCGACCAGTGCGCAAGGACGATGGATGGTGATGGGCAGGCCGAGTCCAGCTTTGCCAGCTTCTGCTACCAGTCGCTCTAGGAAGACTTCGCTTGCCCATTTAGTTGCCGTGAATCCTTCTGATCCATCCTTTGGTGGGTGGCAGTCCTTGACACTGATCGGCGGTAGCGCTGCTTGGGACTTTTTTGACAGGAGGGTGACTCGGCTGGAAGAGATAAAGTGCACCGGCACACGGCGTCGAGCCGCCCAAGAAGCTAGGACTTTTGTGCTCATCACATTCGGTTGACGGAGTGAGCCATAGTTGTTCAAGCAATGCCCATGGGCTCCAGCAATGATTATGCGGTTGACGCTCGTGATGAGCTTCGTAATGGTGTCTTCGTCCAGCCCGAAGTTTTGTTGCTGAAGGCCGCTTCCCTCGTAGATGACCACTCGCGTACGACCTGCATTGGCGTCTAATCCTGTCGAAGAGGGCACTGCGATGCAGTGTATACGTCGAATCGAAGTGTTGCGAAGGAGAGCATGAAGAATGTGGCCACCTAGGAAGCCGTCTGCACCGGTCAGGAGGACTTCATCACATGGCAGTACATCTTGTGATGATGAGGCAGGGTAATCTGAACTCCTTGAGACCAAAGTCAATCTCAATTCAGCCGTAAGACTCGTCTCCTGGTTCCAATCAATTGATTTACCCGGTAGATTCGCCGTTCGATTGTCAATCAAGTCTGCCATAGCGCCAAGAGTGCTATGCATGAACATATCCCGAATGGACACGTTCACCTGCATCTCTGTGCGGATGACTGCTTGCAGCTTCACCAAATGGAGAGACGAACCTCCCATGGCCCAGAAGTCCACGTCTGGACGCCGCGGCAAGTCAGGACGATCGAGAACACGACTCCACAGCAGATGAAGCTCCACTTGTTTCAGTGTTGTGATGCCTGCTGGAGATTCATATTGTAGAGCATTGCTTTTCCGGGGAGGTAGTGAAGCAGAAGTCAACTTCCTCCGGTCCACTTTCCCGTTGGCATTCATGGGCAATGCCGCATAGATAACCACGCGACCCGGCTGCATGTGTCGCGGGAGGGCCAACTGGTGCATGAAGTCCTCAAGCGGCCTTTCAAGCTCGCTCTTTCTGTCTTCATGGAGCTCACCCGTTTGAATGTTGGCCGGAATCACGTGTGCAACGAGGTAGGCATCCTCATCTTGCTGATGGAGAGTGATGACAGCATCAGAGATGAGATGTGATCCTTGGGAAAGAATCGCGTTCTCAACATCACCCAGATCGACCCTCAAGCCACGGATCTTGACAACGGTATTATCAGCCATCCGACCTAGAAATCCCAACGTGCCATCCTGTCTCCAGACGCCTCGGTCTCCAGTCTTGTACATCCTGCCCTGCGAACGTGAGGTTCCGTCATCGCAGTCGATCGCAAAGTCTTCAACGAAAGACTGCGCAGTAGCAGAAGCATCAACATATCCGAGCGCAACGCCAGGTCCAGTGACGCATATCTCGCCAGGGATGCCTGGTGGACAGACATGTCCCTCCGAATCAATGACGAAAATGCCAACATTACGAAGAGGCCGGCCGATCGATGTGGCAGCTACTGTGAGAGGGTCTTCGAGAAGTGATCCTTCATCACAATGCATGGTTGCACAAATTGAAATCTCAGTCGGCCCGTAAGCGTCCCAGAATACTGGCTTGGAGGTAAGATTTCGCATTTCCTCGCGTAGAGCTTCGGGAACCTTTTCACCTCCAGATTGTGCCAGACGCCATCGACTCAGACCAGCGAGAGTGTCGCTACAGTAGCGTAACCACATAAGATACTCGGTCGGACACGCGATGGTAAGGCTGACATTCTCGTGAGCCATCAAATCGGTCACGGCAACGGGGTCTCCCCGACTTGTCTGGGGAGCAATCACCAGAGTGCAACCGTGTGTCAACGCAAGCAAAGACTCAGCCATAGCCATATCGAACCCAAGGTTGCTCTTTTGGAGTATGACATCGTCTTTGTGCAGACCATATAGTTCGGCTTTGTTGGCGAGTGAGTTGAGTAGCCCTCTGGACGAGAGTAAGATCGCTTTCGGAACTCCTGTGGTTCCGCTGGTGCAAAGAATTAGAGATGCTTTGCTTGGATCTTCCAAGTTTGCAACTCCGTCAGCCTCGTTCGTAAGCAGATCTGTATCTTCGAGGGACAGAATCTGAACAGCAGATCCGCACTCCAGGGCGATTTGAGATGCCATGTCTTTCGTCTCGGAATGACACAAAATGACACTTGGCTCACAAGCTCGGAGCATAGCCACGAGTCGTGACGAAGGCAGTGTTGCATCAAGCGAGACGAAAGTTGCACCTATCCTGAAGATAGCGAGCATGCTAACGACCCACTCCCGCTGTGGTTCGCAAAGAACAGCAACGCGATGATTGCGATATGGGAGTATTCGCTTTGCTAGAGACATGGTGGCCTGGGTGAGCTCCGAAAAGGTCATAGCGCCTTTGGCATCCTTGATGGCGGTAGAAGCTGGATGGGTTAGAGACATACGCTCGACTCTTTCCGTAATGGTCGATGGCCAGCCAGCAAAGGTTTTGAAGTTGGGAGTGCCAAATTTGATAGCCTTTTGTGCTCCAGCTTTAGGATATGTCTGGAGATTCTTCAACGGAGAGTCGATAGCAGACATTTGTACCATGCTTTCCAGAAGAGTGATATACATGTGAGCGAGCAGATCAGTGGCCTCTTGCGAATAAAGGTTCGTCCGCGTAGCAACTTGGACATAAGATGGACCAGAAGTTGGCATAGGTATCACACAAAAGGCGATATCATATGGCAGAGCCGAGTCGACGGAGTCGCGAAAGACCATTTGGCAATTCCCAAGAGGAATCTCAGCAGCAGACTGTCCATGGCGGACATCGAAGCCGATTTGGAAAAGAGGTGTGCACGTGGGATCACGGCTGATGCCAACACCATCGAGAATCGTGTCAAATGGAACACCCGAATGTGTTCGTGCGTCCCGATATGTCCCATTGACTTGCTGTACCAAGTCTCTGAAAGTCCTGGATTTGGTTGTTTGAAATCGCAACGGCAGCAAGTTGAGGCAGAAACCTATGCATTCTGCCGTGTACGTATCACGTCCCGCATCTGTAACTCCAATGCAGATATCGTCGGTACTGGCTAAGCGTGATAGAAGGCACTGCACTGCCGCCAAGTAAAAGTTCACCGACGTGACGCCAAGAGATCGACTGATGATATTGATGCGTTCCGCTATTCGCCCATCCAGCTCAACGAGCTTAGTATGATTGGAAAATCCGTCGAGAGGCGGTCGTGTCTTTGTGGAGGCGAAAGGAAGTAGCGGGAAAGTCTCCGGAGTCGGGAGTAATTGCTGTCGCCAAAATTTGCCGATGCCATCACCAGTTTGCGCGGTCTCCTCTTTAGCAAGGTCTATCAATGACTTGCCAGGAGTCTGTAGAGCTACCCCTTGGTAAGCCATGTGCAAGTCTCGGAAGAAGGTACGCCAAGCTGATCCATCCATTGCGATGTGATGGTAACCGATCAGCAATGTATGCTCATTGCTCGTGTGGGATATTAAGACGACTTCCAGAACTTCGCCATGCTGTAGACGCCACTTTCGTGTGCTCAGCTCGTCATGTGTCCTCCTCACAACTTCATCTTGCTCCGTTGCATCCTTGGGTTGAGGAATGTGCTTGAAGCAATCAATAGGAGTCTTCAGAAGGCCCTGGCAAGGTTTGTTTGTGTCATCCTGGAAGAAGCAAGTGTGTAATCCTGGATGATGTGCCACAATGGTAGCAATTGCACGACGGAGTCGAGCAATATGAACGAATCCGTGAACATTGTAAATCAGCAGGTTGTTGTTCTGTGTGCGATTCGATGATACATGATCGGCTACCCACATTCTAGAAGAGACAGCACAATTGATCAGTAAATGCATTTTCATTGAATTGATCTCGTGTAAACTATCAATGATGACAGGGCAACACTCACCTTGCCTGAGCGTGCGTCATGGGCGCGGTGCTTTGCATTGTCTGTGCTGGTGATGAATCTTCCATCTCTTCCTCGAGGTCTTCTTCCTTGCTCTCGCCACCAACAGTGCTCACACTCGTTGCTAAAGGCGAGTCTCCAGCGTCGCTAGAAGATGGTGAAGGCGATCTTCCGCCATCTGACGACGAGCTACTCGTAATTCCATCTCTTTCTGACTCTGTTTCTGGCGTGGTTGCACCTGCGTTTGCTGTCCCGGCATCGGTCTTACTTTTCTCCGCAAGATACTGACTGGCGACGAATGCGCAGATATTCTCCCCACATTCGCCGCTGAGTATCTTGAGAACAGGCACATCCACGTGCACTTCTTTCAAGAACCAGGTACGTAGTTCAACTGCAAGAAGTGAGTCGATGCCAACATCGAGCAACGAGGCGTCAACCTTGAACGTGTTGGCGGACATTTGCAGCATCGTCTCCACTCTGCCTGCCAAGGCTTGAGTGAGAACAGCAGCAGCAGCTTCTTCGGACGTGGTTGCATCTAGACGAGCAACCACTGAAAGGTGGTCGGCATCTGTTGCTCCAGCCGCCGTACTAGACCCACACTCTTCTCTGACGTAGTGAGACGCAAGGAGATTGTTGAACCATGGAGGATGCGCTTCACTTGGAACATTGGCATCGTAAATGTAATGTCCCATTCCAGACACGATCTCGGCGGTAGTTGAGTCCACGACCTCACCTTCCCGGACTGGACTTGCGGCGACAGCTTCAGCAAAGATTTGATGAACGTCAGACTCGGAAAGAGGTAGCTTCATCGTGCGTGCAAGCTTGTCAAATAGTGCTTGGCCACGTTCGGCGACGTATCCCACATCTGCCACGCAACCGACTTCCATAACAGATGCAGCGAGACCCTGCTGTCGACGATGCTTCGCCAGCATAACTTGATAGAGAGAAGCTGCGTCATAATTGGATTGACCTGCATTGCCAATAACACATGAAAGAGTTGAGAACAGGACGAAAAAGTCAAGCTTGGGGTCGTCAAACTCCTCGTGTAAGTACAAGGATCCGTCCACTTTTGGCGCCAGGACTTCTGTCATGTCCGCAGCCTCCATGTCGAGGAATAGGCGGTCTCGAAGCACGAGTGCTGCATTGGCCACTCCTGCGATGGGTGGCATTTCAGCACGAATCATGGCCACCGTGCTTTGCACAGATTGCTTCACAGAGACATCCATCCGGTAGACGCGCACATCAGCGCCCAGATGGGCCATTTCTTCCAGCCACTGAGGATCGACCTTAGCGCTGCGACTTGCCAATGCGATGTGGCGTGCCCCATTCTCGACCATATATCTGCAGATTGAGCGACCCAACGTCGATACCAAGGACACCATAAAATATGTCTTGTCGGATGAAAACAGACCGCGGGAATGGATTGGATTGACCGTAATCTGCCACGGGTGTTGATCATCCACAGACCAGTCAATCACAGCAGGAAAGTCGAGTGAAGAGATTGGTAGACTGGGCAAGAGGTGTGTAGGTGTTGAACCCTCTCCAATTTCCTTATCACTGATGGCGGAAGTAAGGTCCTTGTCGCTTGTCATGACCTGGGAAATTAAGCTTCCAAGCCCTGCAAGAGGCAGAGTTCTGCCCTGGAGGAGAAGTGTATCCCGATCCAAAGAATTTCCCGGGAACATTGACATCAGCTTGTTCGCCACAGCATCATCTTGGAGGACCAAGACGAAGCCGATATCGGAAGGCAGCGAACGTTGCAATATGTAATTGGACGACCTTGGGTGTAGGTGAATAGCAGTGGTAGTGGTTGACTTGACATCTGTGGCTGATTGGGTGAAAATGAGCTGTGATCGTCTAGAAGCCAGCTCAAGTATGACACCAGCCAGAGCTGCAGAGGCGCCGTGGATGACAACATTAGGCCCTCGCAAAGAGTCGCGAGAGGGTATGGCCGCAAGGACGCATTTGGCCATGATCAATTGAGCAATCATCTTGAGCTGCTGGGCGGTGCATGTTGTTTCCAAGTGCAGTGCCGAGGCCGGTGGAACGCAGACCGTGGATGAGTGCTCGTCGGTAAGAGCAAGCACCGGCCTATTCTCGTGGTCGAGACCTGCCACAAGAACAGCTGATGAAGTCTGGGGTAGAGTTATAGAAAAGGTGTTTCGGAGTGTGATATTGTCGTCGGGTTTCAATTGGCACCGGGGTGGCAGCCACGGCGAATCTTCTTCAAGATGAACTTGACCGTTACGAGGTACGACGGTGTACTTGTGACTCCTCGTGTCGACAGAGCTCACAGATTTGATTATTTGACGTGCAGCTGAGTTCAGTCGATTGTTGCGCTCCGTGTCCGGCTTGAGACGTGGGATAAGGACCTCGCCCTCAGTCACCAGCGTCAACTCAGGTTCAACGGACCACAGTATGGGTGAGGCAGCGAAAGTCTCAGAAGCACCTAGTCTGAGGCGTACGAATGCTTCCACGATGAAGCGAGCATCAGGCGGCCTGGAGCCTTTAGTAGTAGTATTCAAGAACTGGAGATTGAGTTGGTCCAATTCAATCACCATGGTTCGACAAAGTCCGATCATCATAGCGGAGCACGGGTCGTGGTCGTCGAGATGGCCAGGTGTCACCCATAGCACGTCAGTGGCATTTGCGAAGAGAGACTGTAGCTTTTTCAGACGCGTCTCAGTAACAGTCTCGGCGAAGAATGGTCGTTCCATATCGCACAAGGCGATGACAGCGGTCGGAGAATTGATGTGGATATCGGGATTGAGCTTCTCGATGCTCTGCACCACTTGTACGCGCCCAGCAAAGCGTGACAGGTGCTGGGAGATAGTGCGGATAGTCTTCGACATAGCCAGTGATTCGCCACCGACGACCAGCACTTGGTCACATACGGGCAAGTCGTCGAGGAAATCGATTGGTTCGCGGAGCATATCGACTCGCGTGTCTGTAGCTTGTGTGACGACTACCGAGACAGCTTGCGTTGCCAAGTCTGGTACATCGCTCTGGTGCTTGTCGATTCCAGTGAAGCCAGTGTTTCGGAAGAGGTCGTCCCATCCTTGGAGGTTCAAACCTGGTTGACTAGCTATCCCATCTCTATTCCCAAGCCACCAACCTTCGAGAGGACCCATGAGGAGTAGTCCTTCGAGGTACTCACCAGTCACTTCTAGCATGAATAGGTATCCTCCAGGCTTCAACAGGCGACGAACGTTTTGAACGGCTCTTGTCAGGTCACCTGTGGCGTGCAGGACATTGGCGGCAATGATCACATCTTGAGACTCCATTTCGAATCCTTGTTCCAACGGGTCTCGCTCAATGTCCAACACTTTATATGCCACTCGATCCGCTGCAACGCCTGTCTTCGCCAACCGCTCTCGTGCTTTCTCGAAGAAGCCGGCGGAAACGTCGGTGAAAGTGTACTGACCAACGCAGTCTCCAATTTGATCCAATACACCCACTGTAGTACCACCAGATCCTGCGCCGACTTCCAGAATATTTGCACGTGGATATCGGTGAGCAAAGGTACGCACAAGCTCAGCGATGGTGCGATTCAGTCGTATTTGGTAGCGACCATGTGAGTATAATGGCGCCCAGACATTCTCGCGAAGGTACACCTCTAACGGACGTTCACTTCCAGCCATGACTTCGGCGAGATGCTCTCCTGCCACGTGTATGGCCCTCATGTCTGGTTGGTTCTTGAATTCCGGTGACTGCTTGTACTCCTCCATGAGCATTGCCGTATCATCAGCCCATGACTTTTGCGTTACTGGATGCTTGCCGTCCAGGGTCTGTTGCACTACTATTTTTGCCGCTTTGCAGAATGCTTGCCGATCCCACGTCCATTCGGCGACCTGCTCTTCTGTGGTGGTGGAGAAGAATGTGCGCAGGTAGTAGAAGGATGACCGGTTGATAGCCTCGATGAGCCGCAGCTCAGCGTCATCCGGATCCAGTTCGGGAAGTTCGTTGGCCTTCGCATAAAACAAGTCAGGCTTGTAATCAAGACGAGAGAATATTGGCCGATCTTGCGCAGCACTCATCTCCGTCCAGTTGTCCATTCTGAAGCCTTCAACTTGGAGAAGGCACTGCCCTGAAGGCCCAAACACATGGATGTCGCCTTCTACGGAGCGGGCTGTATTGTTTGTCAGAAAGCAATCTGATTCGAATACTAACTCCTTGCCATCTTCAGACACAGCGCGAGCGTGAGGGTCGAACACCAGACGAGACAATGCAGAAGGCAAGAATGAGCCTCGAATAGGAATACGAGTAGGATTGACGAAGGCGGCCAAGATACTCTGCAGAGCAACGTCCAATGGACCAGGATGAAGCAGGTAACGATCTCCAACGTCTTCGACAGGCCAGGAAGCTTTGGCGCTGGAGAAACCGAGAGTTCGGCTAATATGCTTATTGCCCCGGAAAAGCCCTGTATAATCGAGCCCAGTAGTGTTGAGAATCGCTTGATAGTACGCTTCACCATCGATCGATGTGGTGCCAGAACGTGGTGGACATCGTTCTGGCAAAAGGGCGATCTCGTGATCGTCGCCATCGTCGCCAGATGAGAACAACTCAATGATGAGGCGTCCGCTGCAATTTTTCTCCAAAGAGCCAGCATTGACGCTGGAGTGACATGCGAAGTCTGCTTCGATGGTTGTATTGCAGTCACTTGGCTGACGCCGGACAGAAAACACCGTTTCCACTCCACTGTGGTTGTCCTCAATGACCAAAGCCCGTGGAATGACCAGGTCACGAATTTCGACTAATTTGATTCGGTCTGCTCCCACAATCTCTGCCGCCGCTTCGATGGCCAGCGCGACATAGCCTACCGTGGGAAAGAGGATAGCCTTTTGGAAAACATGACCTCGAACCCAGGGCAATTCGTTCACCTTCATAATGTTACGCCAGCGCATCTCATTATCTGAATCGTCTGCCGCACGTCTGCCGAGCAGTTCGTGCGGTGGTCGTTCTGCGAGGCGATAGCGGCTGGAAAGCCGGCTCTCTTTCCAGTAAATTTGCTCATGTGACCAACTGTAACTCGCCATGTCCTTGGGCACCGTTATAGTTGGTGGAGAGTCAGGCCCAAGGTAAGCTTTTCTCCAGCCATTGAAGTCTACCCAGTTCCCGAGGATGTTCCACAAGAATCCAAGAGAAGCAGAGAATGCCTCGACATCATTACGGCCTCGCTGTAGGGTTGCCGTGTAGGGAAGCGACGCATTTGTACCTAGCACGGAGTTAATAGTTTGATTCGCTGGACCTTTCAGCGCCGGATGAGCGCCGACTTCCATAGCTAGATCGAATGGTCCTGCACGCCATAATGAACATTCAACAGCTTCCGAGAACAAAACCGACTGACACATGTTTGCTACCCAATACTCGCCGGCGAGCACCTCGAGGTCTTCTGGATCGTCAAGTAGCTCGGCATGCCCGTGAACCGACGAGATCCAGATGCACTCATCATTCTGAGGCCGCACTTGTATGTTACACGCTTTCAGCGAATCGAGGTAAGGCTTGGCGCACGGAAGCATGTGCGCCGAGTGGTACGCGGTGTCCACTTTCAACAGCCTTGCAAATGTCTTTCTCTCGTCTAGCGAGTCTTTTGCCAAGAGGATAGCGTCTTCATCGCCGGAAAGCGTAGTCGACGTGGGTGAATTGCTGGCGGCTACACCCAGCCGGCCATTAAATGAGGCGCAAAAAGCCTCTGCATCGTCAATTCCCAAGCCTACAGCCAACATTGCTCCTCGCTGTCCGCTTGCTCCCCGAGCGAGGTGAGCATGTAGACCGCGATAGAAGGCCACGCGCATTGCATCCTCGGCGGACAACAGGCCAGCAGCACATGTGGCAGCAATTTCACCAGATGAGTGGCCTACAACGCCGCGGAACGTAATCCCTGCTGCAGCGAGAGTATCGACCAGTGCTATCTGCACAGCTGTACAGAGAGGCTGGGACAGCGCTGCTTCATGGAGCCGCGACTCGGATGGCTCCAGAAGCAGCTCGTGCGTCAGTGACCATTCAGGCGCATCAGGAAGTGAGCTAAGAGCGGCCTCACACGTCTGAATACTTTCCCGGAAGGAATGACATCGTTTCACCAGGTCTCGGCCCATAGTAGCCCATTGAGCACCCTGACCAGTAAAAATGCCAAGAATTCCAGGTGTGTGCCACTTTAGCTTGGCCGGCGCACGCACACCAATCTCTGATGCAGCTGTCGAACGAGTTGTGGCTCTCAAAGACTCTATCAGCTCACTCTTGGATCCTCCTGGGAACCATGTACGTTGCTGAAAAGTGGTTCGACGGCTTTGCGTGAAGAAAGCAAGGTCCTCAAGGGAAACACTGCAATTGTCTTCCAGCATATCAGCCAGACGATCGATGCTTGATGCAAGTGAAGCTCCTGTGCATGCCGATAGTAACAAAGGACCAGCGAAGAAGTCTTCGTCGACAGGTGATCGTTTGACTGGTGCCCGGGGAGGAGAAGAGGGAATATATTGTTCGATGATTGCGTGACAGTTCGTCCCACCAAAACCAAAGCTGTTCACACTTGCACGCCGCGGCGTACTTTGTGATGGCCAGGTAAGCGCCGTCGTTGGCACCTGAAGACGGTGACTGTATGGCGCAATGTCTGGGTTCAGGCTCTTGAATAACATGTTCGGTGGGATGATTCCATGCTGAACCGCGAGCGAGGCTTTAAGTAGTCCGGCAAGACCAGCACACCCCTCCAAATGGCCTATTACTGTCTTTATCGACCCGCAGAATAGCTTGTCTTCGTAGATGTCTCCCCCTCCTTGTTCTTTTCGGTCGAGCGCCTCATCAGGGACATGGTTGAAAAAAGCTTCATAAATACCGCGACTTTCCTGCGGATCTCCAGCCAATGTCCCTGTTCCATGTGCCTCGAAATATTGCGGTCGGTCAGCTCTACGCCGAAGATCGAGGCCGGCACGAGCATATGTCTGACGGATAAGGGTTGCTTGTGCTTCACCACTCGGCATCGTCAACCCGGTAGTGCGTCCATCTTGGTTCATGCCAGTCTCGCGGACGATACATTCGATGTGGTCTCCGTCGGCGAGGGCCTGAGACAGCGTCTTCAACATCAATGTCGATACCCCTTCGCCTCGGGCGTACCCATCCGCTGACGCATCCCACATAGAGCTTCGTGATGTTGGTGACAGCATGTGAAGCTTCGACTCAGAAATATACGAGACACTGTCAAATATCAAGTTCACACCGCCGACAATCGAGCTGGTCGATTCCCCACTCCGTAGGGACTGCACTGCAAAGTGGAGGGCCGCTAATGACGATGAGCAGGCAGTGTCCATAGTGACAGATGGACCTCGAAAGTCGAAGAAGTAACTAATCCGATTCGAAAGAATACTCCGCGTTGAGCCAGTTCCATGGTACCGATTCACGACTTCCATATCTCGCCCTTGAATATCGTGGTAGTCATTGGTCATACAACCGACATACACCGATGTGGCACTTCCTTGTAATCGATCGAGCGGATATCCGGCGGCCTCGATGCATTCGTAGACGCTTTCGAGCAGCAGGCGTTGCTGCGGATCCATTGCATCTGCTTCCATTGGATTTATATTGAAGAATGGTGCGTCGAAAAGTCGGGGGTCCTCTTCAAGAAGATAAGCCTTGTCCACAACGTTCGTGCATCCATGGTGCTCGCCATCCTCGTGATAAAAAGCTCCAAGGCCAAGGCGATCTTTGGGGATTTGGGAAAGAACGTCTCTTGGGTTCTTTAGGAGTTGCCACAGCTTCGATGGAGACGATGCATCTCCTGGGAATCGACAAGCCGAACCAACGACAGCAATGGGTTCGACCATCTCTGCGATGTCCGATCTGGTAGTACAAAGAAAGAGGATGTTGTGGAGACAACGAGTGACTTGTTGATGCCACAGGACAAGCAGGTGATGCTTCCAAATTCGAAAGGTCGTGAAGGATGTGATATGAGGTTGACTGGTGTTGTTCGGCCGTGCTTGTGGCCTCTGTCTTTGGACTCATGACACTGAGAAAGAACTGCCGCAGGCCTCTCAATGTCGCTATCTTGGTGAACAAGACCAGACCAGGGCGATTCACCGGCGCGTGTCGAAGCTGGGTGGCGCGTTTTCGAGCCAACATCGTGACTACAGAGCAGCCTAGTTCGCACTTGCTCTCCGCGTCGGATGTACGCGTTGGGCATGTACGTAGCAAGCATCCAGTGCACGAGATGCGCGGCCTGCATTTCGACGTACATGAGCACGCGAGACAGCCAGCACCTAGACAGGGCTGGTAGCCTCGCTAGCAAGCCTGTGTCCGGCATCCATTTTAGGTCGTTTTCAAAGGTCCTAGCCGCTAGTGGCGAATGGCCTCACCATCGTAATGACGGACTCTCATCTTGAAAACACTCCGCTTTGAGGCCGTGTATACACGTGCTCAGGGCATGGAGACAGATAACGAGAAGAGCCAGAGTGTCGGAAGGACTGCGGTTTCTCTTCGCAGGACGGCGCGATCAGGTGTTTGAGCCGGGAGCCCTATGGAGCCCTTTGGCCCAGGCGACTTCACCAGACGCGTGAGGTTGACAGGTTGGTCGAATAGGCGTTGTGGTAGCCATCTCGTATGCTTTCCATATTTGTTGTTGGCATTGAATATGTTCGTCCCTTCCGGCGCTCGATTCGGATCAGTGACAGTGGCCCCATGATGGAACGTCGCTGCCTTATCTGCCATTCCGTAAGACATACCTGTGCAGTCACCTGCGATAGCGACTTCCGCGCCGACGCCGCCATCTTCATCTTCGTCTTGGCAGTGTTCATGATGCTAATGTGCTCGACTACTGTATAAGCCTCTTACAGGGACTTGACAAGATCCCGGGCGGAGCGGGGGCGTGGAGCCGCGCAACGCGAAAGGAGCCGAAATGATCAACGTCTTGTCTCAGTCCGGCAGATCCCTTTTCGCCTTGGCACCCTTGGCACACGACCTCGGCCTTCTCTCCCTCCTTCACGAGCTCCCTGCAATCTGGACGCCTCCACTGCAGCACCCTGCTCAACCCATATCTACATCGTGGCGGAGAATGGGGAATCGCAACGTAAACACAGTGTCGACAAGGAGTGTTATCTAGCTCTGTTCAATGGAACCTCATCAACACTAGCTGGACATTTCCACTACGCGATTGGATACACCAACTTCTTGCCGCCAGTCAACCCTTTCCGCAGCATATCGACGCCCTCTGGGATAGCTGCCAGGCCGCCGCTTCGCACATCGAGGGGATGAGTCTCAAGCAAGCCGGCGTCCAGTAACTTCTGGGCCACTGGATTCCACTTCTGCCCGAACACCTTGTGTTTCGGCCGCGGAGCTCTTGCGTATGGCCTCTGCCACCGTATAGCTTCTCCACTCACTGTCCAAGCCAGTATCCATTCTGGACGTACGTCACGCCTGGTATGAGAGCGTATTGGGAATTGATCCAGTCCGACATACCGCCCTCCATGTTCACCTAGTGCGTTATAACAAATGTTCATGCTCGCACTGTCTGTGATACAATCAAGAGCTTCGGAAAGGCGATTCTTGGTGAAATCTCGAACTTCTTCCGCGACTGTCGATATGTGATAGTCGAAGCACGCAACTGCTCCAAGCGACTTCAATCGGGCAAAATGGCGCGGTGAGCATGCAACGATGGGGAGCATACCGGAGCTGCAAGATAATCAGCCAATGCGGAGGAGTCTGTCCCAGATATTGGCTTACAGCGCAGCACACTGGACAGCCAGAGTCCCGGTAGCTGTCCCTCCTCCATAGATGAACACATATCTTTTCGGATCATCTGCGCCTGATTCTTCTGAAGTGGCCAAAGGCAAGGGAACTTTCAGCATAAAATGAAGGGCCAGGCCGACGGTCATCAGCGACATGCCCATTGTCGCCGCTTGTGAGAAATTCATCGCATCGGGGATCTTCCATACGACTACTTCGCGGATAGCGGCATACTCAGCGAAGCCGCCATTTCCTGGAGCATCTGAGGCGTTGCCTTTGACTGGGCCGAAAACGCGATCGCCGACCTGTATGTCGTGGCTGCATTTGCTGCCAACTGCAACAACTTCACCCGCAACATCGCAGCCGAAGGTTGATCCCGGGGCGGGCGACAAATCCAATGATTTCCTATTACCATCATCAGCATAGGTACCCTTGCGAATCACATCCTTTGATCAAATACAGCGTACCAATCGAAAGGATTTAATGCTACGCAGTGCACTCGTACAAGAACATCTTCATCTTCGAGATGTGGCAGAGGTACGTCCTGTTCCAATCGAATCGAGCTGGCTTCGACGACTTTGATGGCTCGCTGTCGAGTTGGAAGCGATATCTCTTGAACAGCCATTTTTCTCGTCAGTGAGGGTTTGTATTCTGGATGGAGCACCTTCGAGTAGACTCTCACACCAAGTAGAGTGACAACTTGTGGGTCACCACCTGAGGTAACGAGCAAGCTTTGGGGTAAACTCTCGTTCTTGACGCGACAAGTGATTCAATTACTTACAGCTAGTAGGACCAGCCTATCAGCCGATGAAGGACCGATAACTGGATGGCATACCTCGCGGGCCTAATCGCAAGGTGCCGGTCTACGCCGCCGGCGATTCAGATGAAGACTGATTCACAAAACAATTGCATAGAGATGCGAACATGAGGCTGAAGCCTCTTACTCCTTTGAGTTAGGACGGCTCCGCGTGCGACCGGGTGTGGCCATGTGGTGCGCGAGGTCCACAAACTCTAGGACCCTGGACTGGCGTCGGTTTAGCCCCAGCTGTAGTTCGACCGAGTTTGAAGCTGCACAGTCGATAATAGCTCACATTACTAGTCGTGAGCCTGCTGTTGAGCTCGTGGCTTACGCTATTCTCATAGTATATGCCGATGATATTACTGCCGTTTGCACGACAAGTGGGACCCTTTGAAACACCGCGTTTAATACGAAGTTTCTACGATACTAGTCAGCAATAAGTCACACGCGACTCAGGGCTGATTGAGGCCACAAGTAGAAGGCGGTCGTTCGAACGATAAGGCCGCTGTTGACGACCAAAAGACCAAGGGTTGTATCAAGCTATGGCCCAGCATCCTGAACATAGCCGCCTCCGGGGTCGTGGAGATGGGTATTTCTCGGCATCCAGTTTCTCGTGGCCTACCTTCCAGTTACCTGAGTTGCAGATCACAAGGTCCACGGCCGACTCCACTCGACTCGATCAGGTACGCAAGGTAAACTGACGACTGTCTATTGGGAGACAGGTAGTTCGAGAACGACGTCTTTTCTCCAGCAACGACAAGTGCTGTAACATACTCCTACTACTCTGCTCTCATCCTGTTCATCTTCATCCTTGGGCTAACGAGCTACGATCTCCTGATTGCGTTTGATCTAGATATCGAAGAAGGCAGCTGTGATGGGGGCTTTGTGGCTCGGGATTGTTACTGCATGTCTTTGTATTTTGGTTAAATTTGTTCAGGTATGACTCCAAGAACATACAACCGCCTCATCTTTGGCTAACGTAGAGGCAATTGTGAGCAGCTATCCATCTGGCCTCGAAACAATCTCTCACACATTCCTGGACCATGGTACACGAAGCACACCTCGCTGGTGTTCATCTCCAATGCTTTGGTACCACGGGTGCACGTCTATGTCGATAATCTGCACCGCAGATATGGCCCAGTGGTTCGACTAACGCCCGACATGGTCGCAGTAGCAGACCCCGATGGAGTTGCCGACATATTTCGGTCCAGTCGTGGCTATCTGAAGGGTCCCGTATATGAGTCGCTGCTGCGTAGTTTCTTCGCCACTACAGACCCTGTGTTACACGGCCAGCGTCGTCGACTATTCGCCAGGCCACTGGCCAATTCGTCTCTCCAAGCTTTGTGGGCAGATGAGATTCGTCAACGTGTTACGCTGACAGTGCAACGAATCAAGAACGATGCACAGACGACAGGCGAAGGCGACGCGTACAAGTGGTGGAACATCATGGCCAATGATGTGATCACTAGGCTTTCCTTTGGCGAGTCCCTCAATCTTCTGGAATCTGAAGAGGTAAGTGTCAGCTGTACAGTAATTGAGACGTCTACTAATCAAGTTCCAGCACTTACCCTACATCGAGGCAGTCAAGAAGACACTAAGATGTTCTTCGCTGAACAGGAACTTTCCCAGAATCATGCCGCTCCTCAGGTACCTGCCCATACCTCGATTACAGGAAATACTCAATGCCAGGCCGAAGGTTGAAAAGTACACAGCCAAAGCGGTGCAGAATTTCCGTGCACATAGCCAAGGTCAAATCGGCAACAGCGTGAGCCGCAACCTTTTCACGCAAATTGTAGCTCAGGCCGACGACAAGGACAACGAAGCTGTTCGAGCCATCACGGACGAGGATGTGCACGACGAAGCTCTCACTCTGATGCTTGGCGGTACTGATAGCACTTCCTCCACCCTGACATACGCAACCTGGGCTGTCCTCTCCCACCCTACGATACGTGATGAGCTTGAGCAAGAGGTTGCCGGCCTGTCCGACGAGCTGTTGCCCAAGGAGCTCGAGCAAGCTCGTCTTCTCAACGCGGTCATTCATGAGACTCTGCGCCTACATGGTCCCGTGTCAATTGGTCTACAGAGAGTAGTGCCACCAGGTGGTGCTTGTATCGCTGGCTTTGACCTTGCTCCAGGAACTTTGGTATGGCCACAAATGTGCGTACAAATTTCCTTCCTTCACAATGTACTTCGAGCTCAGACTGACTGTGTTACGATTTGTCAGGTACACCACTCGCTATGATCCGGAGATCTGGCCAGAGCCATTGGAGTTCGATCCAACCAGATTTCTGGATGTTAAGTTACCGTCTATGGTCGAGGGAAACTTGACGCCTGTCCAAAAGAAGGTGTACGTGCCTTTTGGGGGTGGAACTCGGATGTGCCTTGGTATCAATTTGGCATATTTGGAGTTACGATTGGGTCTTGCACTGTTCTTCAGAGAGTGCAGAGGAGCAAGTCTATCGAGAAGCATGACACTTGAAGACATGACGCCCGATCACTTCTTCGTAAGCTCTCCGAGAGGACGACGTTGTCTGATAACCCTTGGCAGTTCGCAAGGCTGAATTACAATTCATCCTGCCGCCTCCTCATGCTCTTTCCGACGTGTGCTTTCGTGCCTTCCATTCATGCTCTGTAGCAGGCCCGACAAAAATTAGGCTTTTCGAATCTCGGGCGGCAAATAGCGAAGGCAAAAAAGTTGGGTTGAAAGTTTCCGATCGTGTAAGGCAGGTCGCAGTTTGCAGCTAGTGGAAAGTGCAAAGCCGTTGACGGAAAGTGCAGATGTTGATGGAAAGCGCAGAATTGATGAAAAGTGGATACCCACCAACCGCGCTTAACCCACAAGGGTCTGACTGAGGAGACAATCAATTAGGCTGTATCCAGAGGCCGCGCCCACTCATGCTCCTCTTTCCCGTTCATGATACCGGCCAACCAGCTTCTGATGATCTGAGAGCACAACAATCCATCCACAGCCTCACAACTTATCTCAATATCTCGTCCCTCGTAGCGTATCACGCCCACTGGCACGACAAAGAGTGCGGTTCCAGCAACAAATGCCTCGACAATCTTTCCTTGAACAGACGCCTCAAACAGTTCACCTATCGTAAATTGTCTCTCCACCACCTCAACCTGAACAACGTCCCCAAGTGAACCCTGCAGTCTTTCTCTGGCCAGCTGCAGAATTGACGCTCGAGTAATCCCAGGTAGAATGACTCCCTCTTCCAATGGTGCTGTGACGAGCTGCCACCTCTTCTCATCGAGTCGTAGTACGACAAAGAAGTTGCTTGCTCCAGCTTCTGTTACATTTCGCTCTTCACCAAACAACCAGAGGATTTGATCGAATCCCTGGGCCTTTGCCTCATCCTGCAACACCAGTGCCGGTCCGTAATTGGCACCGACTTTGAAGTTTCCGAAACCGCCAGGCCAAGCGCGAATTTGTTCCTTACCAGAAGCCAACAGTTTCATCGATTTTCGAAGCGGAGGCAACTTTCTCTGTGGCTCTGTCGTGCCTGTGATCGAATTTACGGCCTGAGGAAACATTGTCAAGAAGATGACAAGCATTGCCGAGCGAGGTCGTAAAGTAGCTAGAGCTGGGTCCATTCCGAGCAGCGTTGGTCGTATATACAACGCACCCTCTCTATTCAACCATTTGGGGGCTTCGTGGCGACACAGAGCAACGATCAACTTTTCCAACTCGGATGCCTCGAAATCAGGCAGTGCTACTCGGGAGGCAGAACGGCGCATACGCTCGCAATTATCGATGGCACGGAACAGTCTTAAGCGTCCGTCATGGCCTCGGAAAACTTTCAGTCCTTCGAAACATTCTGTGGCATAATGCAAAGCGGAAGCAGCTGGTGACATGGGAATAGGACCGTATGGCTGAAGGGATGGGACAGCCCAGCCAGTTCGTGCGTCCCATTTTACGACGACCATATGGTCAGTGTGATACTCCAGAAGCCGAACCTCAGGAGAATCTACTGCAGCTATAGGCCTTGGCTCGTTGGTCAGCGTTGTTCTCAGAAGGCTGGCGTCCAGCCTTGCGATAGACGGTTTGTCTCCCATGATTTCTGCCGTTTCTTGTGATGTTGGATGAAGGGTCCGTAGTGACTTGCGTGCAGATGATGTTCGTTCATGGCCAGGTTAGACCTATCAAGCTAGGTTGCTCTTCGGTGTGTAGATTGTGCTTATCGCTAGGGGTCAATGAAGGACCTGGGGTTGCTAAAGCTAGCTTGCTAGCCTTGCATGCATTGATGGCTAGTCTCGTTGTCCGTTCAACCCTATACTGGTAGTATCCGTGGCGAAGTCACCCTCGCTCGCAAGAGAGGCCGGATGCTACGAACAAGCTGTTTCAATCGAGGCAGATTAATCGACGCAGGCGACCTTTCCTTGTTCATCATCGCCTGACACATGCGATAGCATAGGCCTGGAGACGGTCAGTGGCCTTGCCGGGACCGACCTCCTCGACCGTGCGACTTGTTGATATACATCTACATCACACGTTACCTCGCATCTGATAATCAATCAACTGGCCCTAATTACAATATGGCGACTACTGTAACAACAATTCAAAGCCCCGTTGCGGTTGAGGACAGCTGCAGTACTCGCACCGAAACCGGGACCAAGATGAATCTCGTCGACACTACACTCCAATACCAACTTACACCTGAGAAAGGTGGTACCAATGAGATTTGGCCCGGCTTAGTCAAAGCACTGCGGGTAAAACGAGTTCTGGTCAAGACCAAAGTGGCGGATGTTCGTGGTTTTGAAGCGGATTTCTCGCTCGACAAACAAGGCTTCCAGTGGTGCAGTTGGCCCACGATTCAAAAGACTTGGGACGATGATGACGAGATTCGACGAATCTACTATCCAGAATGCGAGGCTCTTCTCAAGAAGATGACAGGTGCTTCTCACGCTTTTGCTTTCAATCATGTTCTTCGCAGCGAAGATTGGGCAACCGTCCAAAAAGACCTTGCGAAGTACAAGGACAACGACCTTGAGAATCGCTCTGCCAACAATTGCTACATCCATGTCGACTACTCCTATCGAGGAGCTGAGCAGTATTACCAGAGACTGGTGGTAAACTGCAAGAGAGATGACCTCAAGCAACTGGCCGCCAATCCTCGACGTCGCTGGGCGCTGGTAAACCTTTGGCGTCCCCGGAAGATCGTCAACCGGAATGCGCTATGCATGGCTGATGCTCATAGCATTACTGATGATGAGCTCGCCGAACAAACTATTCGTTGGTTGAAACCCGAGGAGCTCACTGAGGAGATGAAAGCCAATCCAAAAATCAGCAACTATCAAGCAGGCGCTCCTGATACGTAAGAAATCCCAAGAGTATAATCCCTCATTGTCTGAGACATTTTGCTAACGGGTTATACCCTTGATCAATAGGTATATGTGGGCAGTCAAGCCTCCTGCCGACCCAGCCAGTCACAAGTGGTATTATGCGTCGCAAATGAGCCCGGATGAGGCTTTGCTTTTCAAAATGTACGACTCCAGAAGTGATGGTCGGGCGAAGAGGGTTCCGCATACGTCGTTCGAAAGTGAGCTGGACAATGGGCCGCCGAGAGAGAGTGTAGAAGTACGGCTCTTTGCATTCTGGGAGGACGAAGCTTTGGATGCGTGATCGAGTATCTGTAAAAGATTTGGCTCTTCGCAAGTGACCACATCCTATAGGGGTTCATTGAAGCTCCGAGGAATGCATACTACTCAATCTCTCACTCGTGATGACTGCGATGCTAGCCTTACCCACGTGCGATGTCAACCAATGCCAAGGTTGGTGCCATTCGATGGGCGAAGGCCGCACGAGAGTGGGCTGAATGAACGCTGATGTTCGGAGTAACTTCGTGTAGATACTGTTTCATATTCGCGATTGCCTGACGACCTTACGCTCCGACCAAGTCCATGCGAGTATCAAACAAGTAGTAATGTGCACACGAGAATTGCGGTGAACATGTCTCGGAAGACTATCCAGATTCTGGTAGTTGGCGAGTATGTTCACGAGGCTCGGGTGCTCCTCGCATTTCCCCAATCATGGCGGGGGTCGTGAAAGGCCGTCCTCAAGGCCAGATGTATGATGAACAGTGAACAGTTGAGACTAGTCGCGGTGAATCTCTTGCCTGGACTTCGGTAAGTGATGAGCCTTGGCGGTGGCCGACGGCCCCACTTGCAATAGGGAAGGCCTGGATCGCGGATAACTGCCTTCGTGTATGAACGATGAGCGATATAATGTTGGGATACTGGTATATGGTGGTGTTCTTGTGGGAGAGAGGAGGTGGAAAAGTCGGCCACGGCGTGATCGGGCAAGACTAGCGGCCTCCGCAAAATGTGCACAGACCGTATGGTTTGTCTTGGCACCTCGGTCTCAGTTCGTTATCTCCTTCCCTGGCTTGAGGCCTCAACTACTTCTTAGTCCTATCAAGCATTTACGTACCACAGCGCTCGTGCCGATCAAGCCTCAGGAGCCAGCACCATGGTCAACGCCCACGGCGTATATGCGTCCCACTTGCCAGAGCCTGGACGCCGGACGGCTACGCACCGGCAGATCGTGTTCGTGCTCAAGTAGACGCGGCTCCTCTTTCTCATTACATTAAAGCCTTACGCATCTAGCGTGGCCTCCAGCATAGCGAACCGAAGATGTGTCAAGGTTCCTCCGCTGGTCAAGTTGCACGGTACTCGCAAGGTACACTGCCTAACTTCATCATCACCGGAAGCAGGCATGCCGCTCCCATAGTGCCACAAGACTGCTCAGAGCGATTGGTTTCAACTGCTCCTGGGCGAAGACTGCATGACCAAGTAGCAGTGAGGTGAGGCATTCGACTAGCAAGACGACTTACTCTCACATACATGAATTGAATCAGAGCGTTGACGGACTCAGCAGTGATGGCAATCACTTCGCATGCAAAGCCAGCCTTGCATGTGAGTGGCTCGGATGGTATCTCAACTGGAACAGACGAGGGCGACAGCACCAGGACCGACCCAAATGGCCAACTTTCGGATCAAGAAGCTGCAATTCTGCAGAAACAAGTCGAACCAGCCACCGTCAATGAAATCACTTGGAAGGCACTGCTCCGTTTTGCCTCACGCCAAGACATCACGATTATTACTATCAGCTCTATATGTGCCATTGCTGCAGGAGCCGCAATCCCATTAAACACAGTTATTCTGGGATCGTTAGCTGGGTCGTTCCAAGACTTCGTCAATGGCCTTCCCAGAGCGGAATTTGATGAGGTGGTCAAGCGTCAGACCCTTTTCTTTGTGTACCTGGCGATCGGCGAATGTCAGTGTATTCGTCCAACATCAGCTTATATAGCAAACATAAATCACAAACCTATGCTGAAATATCTTTGCAGTCGCCGCGACCTATGTCTCCTCTGTTGGCTTCATCTACGCCGGAGATTCCATCACACGCAAAATCAGAGAGCAGTATCTGAAAGCAGTGCTGAAACAGAACGCAGCATTCTTCGACAATCTAGGCCCAGGCGAGATCATCACACGCATCAGCTCAGACACCAATGTGATACAAGAGGGCATGTCTGAGAAGATTGAGCTAGCATTGTCATCTGTGTCTATCTTCGCAGCTGCATACGTGATCGGTTTCATAAAGTATTGGAAGCTGACACTCATTCTGACCGTGATGACGCCTGTCTTATTTGGCACTCTTCACATATTGATCAAATTTATCATAAAGTATAGTAAGCTATCCTTAGCTGCATATGCTCAGAGTGGGACTGTGGGTATGTTTTGACAACCAGCCATCTGCTCACTGAGGTATCTGCTGACCTGTTCATTCTTGGCAACAGTTGAAGAGACGTTGAGTTCCATACGTACCGTGACAGCATTTGGAAGCCAGGAGCGCCTAGCTAGGGACTACAATGCGTGCTTGACTCGCGCTGGAGTCTTCGGATTACGCATGAAGTGCGTCGCAGGTTCTGTACCAGGTTTCGCCATATGCCTTTTCAATCTGGGATATGCTCTCGCCTCCTGGCTAGGCAGCAAATATATTGTTAGCGGCGAGACGAATCTGTCAGCTGTTCTGACTATCCTCCTTGCTGTGATGCTGGGAGCTTACTCCTTTGGAAAGGCAGCGCAGCATTTTCAAGCGTTCGGCAATGCCCTAGGTGCTGCTGCCAGAATCTATGCGACAATTGATCGAGCTCCACCATTTAGCGCGGAAGACAATCAGGGCAGAAGACTTGAAGGCTTGGCAGGCTGTATTGAATTCCGAAATGTAAGTTGACCTCGACATGTTGTTCGAGAAGGAAATGCTCATCACAACGACAGGTGAAACACGTTTATCCATCTCGACCTGATGTGGTTGTTCTGCAGAACTTAAACCTCGTCATTCCTGCTGGAAAGACAGTAGCAATAACGGGAGCTTCAGGGTCGGGGAAGAGTACTATTGTCGCCCTCATTGAGCGGTTCTACGATCCTGTTGCCGGTATGGTGCTCATCGATGGGTGCAATATCGAAAGCCTGAATCTATCCTGGTTGCGTAGACAGATTGGTCTCGTCTCACAAGACCCAGCTTTATTCTCGGGCACTGTCGAGGAGAATATCCTACTCGGCCTGAAAGGCACAAAATCACGGCACGAAATTGATGGCACCACCCAGAGGACACTTGCAGAACAGGCAGCCAGACTTGCAAATGCCCATGAATTTATTGAGCAGCTGCCTCAAGGCTATGATACTCACGTCGGAGAGCGTGGCTCTTTCCTTAGCGGGGGTCAACGACAACGTGTCGCGATCGCCAGGGCAGTGGTAAGCCAGCCAAAAATTTTGCTGTTCGACGAGGCTACTAGTGCGCTAGATAGCAAGACTGAGGGAGTGGTGAGTAGTGTCCATTTGGAAATTGTCACAGAAATCTAATGACCACAGGTCCAAGCCGCGCTCGAAAAGGCAGCTCGAGGCCGAACGACTCTCGTCATTGCACACCGTCTCAGTACCATCAAGAATGCCGACAGTATCGTGGTCTTTGCTCCTGGTGGTGAAATTCTGGAGCAAGGTACCTACGAAGAACTCATTGCGAAACAAGCCGCTTTCCATCAGCTTCTTGAGGCCCAGAGGATGACTCCGCAGCCCGGACAACCACAGGACAATGGAAATGACCACCAATACGATGAAAAAGATCACCGTCTGCCCGATTCCAAAGATGAAAGCATTTCAGTCAACTGCAATGATGTCAGCACAAGCAGCCTAGAGGAAAAGTCCGCTAGGAAAGCAGTCGATGCTACAACCACAACCGATGGACAGGAAAAGATTGCTAATTACTCATTGTGGTCACTGATCAAATTCACCGCTTCTTTAAATCGGCAAGAATGGAAAATCATGCTCCTCGGTCTAATAGCATCGATCATCTCCGGTGTAAGTCTTGCTCCCACTTCAATCAAGACATTCTTCAGCTGATGATCGCCACAGGCAGGAGAACCTGTCCAATGTGTGATTCTAGCGAAGTGCATCTCGACTCTTTCCCTTCCTCCATCACAGTATCATCGCCTGCGATCTGAAACCAATTTCTGGAGCGGCATGTTCTTCATGATTGCGATCGTGATGCTGATCAGCTGTCTCACGATGGGCGTGTCTTTTGCGTACGGCAGTGAACGTCTGGTACGTCGCTGTAGGGATCGAGCGTTCAGGGCGATACTACGTCAAGATATCCAGTTCTTTGATCGAAAGGAGAACTCTGTTGGGGCTTTGACTTCGTTCCTTGGAGTTGAGACTACGCATCTCGCTGGTTCGTATTACTCATCTTTGATTGAGAGTAGCGAGCAGGCTAACGAGTCCAGGTATGTCCGCAATTGCTCTCGGTACCATTTTCCAGTTGATAGCAACGCTCCTCATCGCATACATCATTGCACTTGCCGTCGGATGGAAGCTCGCATTGGTTTGCATCAGCACAGTTCCAATTCTCCTTCTCGCTGGCTTCCTTAACTTTTGGACTCTTGCTCGATTCGAAGCCTACCTGAAGGAGGCGTATCGTGAGAGTGCGTCCTACGCGTGTGAGGCGACTTCCTCCACCCGGACTATCGCATCCCTGACTCTCGAGAGCGAAGTCTGCCAGCGATATCACAACCTCCTGATTGCACAAAGTCGCAAGAGTTTCCGCTTCAATTTGAAATCCGGGATCCTGTACGCCGCAAGCCAAAGTCTAGGGTTTCTATGCATGGCTTTATGCTTCTGGTACGGATCCCACTTGCTCGGAGACTACTCAATCTCGCAATTCTATCTGGTTTTCTTCACGGTCATTTTCGGAACAAGGTCTGCGGCCAACATGTGCTCGCAGTCTAACAACATGGCCAAAGCGAAAGTCGCAGCTTCGGAACTTAAGACTCTTTTTGATCGCACGCCAACTATTGATATCTGGAGCTCTGAGGGTGATGTCTTGAAAAACATGCAAGGCTCTGTGGAGTTCCGAGACGTGGACTTCGCGTACAAACAAGGACAGCCAGTTCTCAACGGCCTGAACTTCAAGGTCATGCCGGGCCAGTATGTTGCTTTGGTCGGAGCCTCTGGGTCAGGCAAATCTACCATCATCGCATTGCTAGAGCGCTTCTACGATCCGACAAGCGGAGGTGTGTACGTCGACGGCAAAGATATTTCGGGTCTGGATCTGAGCGAGTACCGGAAACATCTGGCACTAGTATCCCAGGAGCCAACGCTTTATCAAGGCACTATCCGCGAGAACATCCTGATTGGAATTGACGACGAAGACGTTCCCGAGGACAGGGTCGTCAAAGTATGCAAAGAAGCGAACATCTACGACTTTATTGCATCTCTGCCTACTGGATTCGATACGGTGGTTGGGAGCAAAGGCATAATGCTTTCAGGTGGTCAGAAGCAGAGAGTTGCTATTGCGAGAGCTTTACTGCGTGATCCAAAAATTTTGCTCCTGGATGAAGCGACTTCTTCGCTGGATAGCGAGTCGGAGCTTGTGGTGCAGACGGCATTAGATGCTGCGAGCAAAGGCCGTACTACAATCGCTGTTGCTCATCGACTTTCTACTGTCCGCAACGCTGATGTGATCTATGTCGTCGATGGCGGCAGAATCGTGGAAAGCGGAGCTCATGCTGCCCTCATGTCACAGCGTGGGAGATACTTTGAGTTGGTTCAGTTGCAGAGCCTGGAAAACCAAGACAACTAGCAATAGACGATATAGTATCACGTTGAAGTCGTTGTATTCTAGGTCTGAGATCTACCATCTTGTTGAACGCCTCGCTAAGATATCGCATTGAAAGTCGCTTCCCAAGCCTGTGTTGCAGTTGAACGCAATTCAAGCAGTCTCGTCATACTTGCGCCTTCAACGACCTCACTTCTCCGGTCTCTTCTCTTGTCCGTAACCTCCCTTGTTCACAGTGTGGTTAATGTACGAAAGTCCCTCGGGTCCACGCGCATTACGCGGTCCACGTTCCTCAAGATCCTCCTTCAACCACAACATGACGAGCTGGCCGAGACGACTATTACCCTGCTCGCCACCATCCGTCTTCGGAATCTCAAACGAGTCGATCGGTCCCCATTTCTTGACCTTACCCAATGCCATATGAACCAGATGCGTGGGCCACGACGCCAGATTGTCGAGAATGTGAGTGGCATACACGATCGTGCAACTTCTACTCTCAGTCTCCTTCTTGAGAAACTGCAAAAAGTTGTGCCGAGACAGTAAGTCCAGGTCGACAGTGATCTCGTCAAGAAGTAAGACTGTCCAGGGTCTCAACAGACCCATGCACAGTTGCACGCGTCGTCTCTCGCCGTCAGATACAGCATGGAGATGCCATGAGAGGTCCACGTCCAGAATCTTGACCAGCTCATCACGGCGATCAGGGTAGTGGTCTCCACCGACCGACTTGAGCAGTTCTGGAACGGCAATATCGCTTCTCACGATAGGATTCAGGACCCATTCCAGACCGAGATAGGTCACGCCTTCCAAGCCTGTAGCAAATGGGTCGATGTCTGCTACGCTCACGGTGCCTGCAGGTGCCATGCGTTTGCCGGAGAGGAGACGCAGGAGCGTGGTCTTGCCCGCGCCATTTGCTCTGAGGATTTAGCATTCCGTGTAACAGAGTGGGAAGGAGCATGACTTACCGCCAATCAGTAGGCAGCGAGCGCCTGCTGGGAGATCTAGATTGACATTTTGAAGACCATCGCTGCCGTCTGGGAAAGCGTAGGAGAGGTTTGTGGTCTTGATGCTTGGCGGCTTCTGGTTCGTCATTGTTTCGACCTTGGAGATGTTGAATATGGAGTCGAAGAAGGTGTGTCTTCGAACTGGAATGTTGTGAGATGTCGTCGAAATGATATAGAAATATTTATCTACCACTGAGTCAATGACGAGATTCCGCCATCGGCAAGCGCGTCAAATTTTGAGCCGCATTTCCACCATTTCAACCACGGAGGCCACGCCCTACAACTTCCATCGCGTTCGGAACAACACAATACATGGACCATGCAAGAGTGGTATGTTGGCAGCGCGAGTGAGTAGTCTGTTCCGCTCGCTTTCGTACTCTCAAATGACGCGCGCACCGCCGCGTCGCCCGTTGATCGCCATCATCGGCGCGACGGGCACGGGGAAATCACAGGTTGGTCGCATACCAATTCAAGGTAGGAAGGGTGGCTTGAGACTGATCACTGCAGGCAGTTGGCCGTCGAAATCGCAAAGCGCTACAATGGCGAAGTCATCAATGGAGATGCGATGCAGCTGTACGAGGGGCTTCCCATCATCACGAACAAGATCACACACGCAGAACAGGAAGGCATACCGCATCACCTGCTGGGATGTATAGGACTACACGAGCAGACGTGGGTGGTAGGCACGTTCGTGCGAAATGCGCTCAACACCATCGACGAGATCCGGTCGCGAGGCAAGCTGCCCATTCTCGTGGGCGGCACGCACTACTACACCCAGAGCCTGCTGTTCAAGGACCGCCTGGCCGAGGATGATCAAGCACGAGACGAGCGCGAGTTCGTTGTCGATACTGCCGACAAGTGGCCCATTTTGCGAGAGCCGACCGAAGTGCTGCTGCAAGAGTTGAAGAAAGTCGACCCAGTCATGGCTGACAGGTGGCATCCGAATGATAGGAGAAAGATCCAGCGAAGCCTCGAGATTTACTTGCAGACAGGTAAGCAGGCATCTCAGATATACGCCGAGCAGCGTCTTGAGCAAACTACGGAAGGTGCGGACATGCGCTTTCCCACCCTTTTGTTCTGGGTCCACGCTGAGCAGGAGACACTTCGCTCACGCCTGGACGCCCGCGTGGATAAGATGCTAGCGCAGGGTCTTCTGAATGAGGTCGAGACCCTCGATGCACTTGCTAAGCAGTACGCGACCGAAGACGTGTCTGTCGACGAAAGCAAAGGCATCTGGGTGAGTATCGGCTACAAGGAATTCAGCGACTACATACAGGCACGGCATAATGACGAGTGCAACGCGCATATGTTGGCGAAATTGCACGCTGAAGCTTTGGAGAAGACCAAGGCCGCCACGCGACAGTATTCCAAGCGCCAGATCAGGTGGATTAGGATCAAACTGATGAACGCGCTCATAGACGTCAGTGCTAACGATCATTTATATCTCCTCGATGGCTCAGATGTGACCAAATACGACCAGACGGTCGTACAGCCAGCGTTGGACCTCACCGGGCAATTCCTGCGCGCCGAGGAAATGCCATCGCCTGCTTCGATGTCTGATATCGCAGCCGAGCAGCTCCAGCCCAAGCGAGAGGACCTCGCCGCCAAACCGGAGGACTGGGTGAAACAATACTGTTCGACCTGCGAAGTGACCAGCGTCACCCCAACTCAGTGGCAGCAGCATATTACAAGCAATGGTCACAAGAAACGTGTGAGCCGGGAAAGACAGCGCAGCGTGGCCGCAACGAGCTCTGGTACTTGAGACCCACTCGCTCGACCGAACACGAAAGCGCCTGTTCGCGAGAGTGCAACGCCTTGATTCGAAGACTCAATTGCGAAGCATCTCCGAGCAGACAGGGCACCCAGTGATGCGTACTGTCATTGCCATCTACTGCTTAATGGCTGTTAGAATACTTTCCAAGCTCAACAGCGCCACCCTTCTCCCAGAAGCCATCAGCCACGGATTCGTGGAGTTATCCTGGGCGCGGCTCCAGTACACCACGGTCATAGTCTCCTAGTGCCTTCCCGGACGCCTGAGACTTGAGGAGTGCCCACGCTTCTGCGAACGCCGGCTTTCTGTTCGACCTCCGGCGACCAATTCCACCAGGTGTGACTGCTGTATCGCAAACAGTGATTGAAGATATATGAGTCTGCGAATCTTTACCGAAGATGTGCTTGAATACCTCCAGATGTGCTGATGGTCCAACCACCTGGCTTTGCAGACTTCGCCGCTGGATACTTGTACGCATTGACCTGGTCATCGTCCCCCAGATGGATGCTCTCAAGTGCGCTCGTTGGTGGCCTCGACATGTTACTTTTGTCAGTTCTTCCAGATGAAAAGCAACGTTATAACTTGAATGTTCACAACCCAGACCAATTCGAAAGTGATTCTGAATGGCATTCACACTTGGATACAAGACTCTCAGCAAGTGGCTTGTACAGCATGGCATGTAAAACCAGCAAAGAGAATACTTGGAGATGGTTGAATTCGAACCAACGTCCCGCCATCATTTCCCTGCCCAGCAATTTAGGGATGGCCGATGAGCGTATTTTACCGATTGGACCACATTCCCGTCTATTGATCGGATGATGACAAGGCCGCGTTCTGATTGATCACACAATAGTCGCAGAGAGAAAGATGAGGATCTGCATTGGGAACGTGGTCGGCCTGCGATAATACGTAGATGCCACAATTTCATGACTTCAATATCCACATTCCGCACCTGTCAGAAGTAATTTTGAAAGGCACTCAAACCTATGTACAGGAATCTTTACTCCGACCCATGCTTGTCGTTCCTCGATTGTTTCCAAGAGGTCTGGGGTATCTCATATGCAAATCCGTTTCCAAAAACCACGCTATGCAATATCCATCATTCCCTCGTTACTTCGTAGCAGCATCCTTGGCATCTTTTGCTTCCCGCTGCTTCTTCATCCGCTCTTCAGCTGCTCGTGCTATGATCTCCCTCCTGCTCAGCGGCTCGCCAGTAGAAGGACCTGCAGTGCCACCGCCGCCAAGCACATATTCGCCACCTTCCCATCCTCCGTGATCAGCTTCTTCGTCCTCGCCTTCATCCTCTGGGTTAAAGAACTCTTCCCCGCCAATCGAATGTCCGCCGCGTCTCCAATCGTTCTTTTCGACCTCGGCTTCAATTTCTCGACAGAGTTTCCAAAAGCGTTGGTCGTGGTCACCCCAGACGTTGTGAGTCAGTTCATGACAGAGCGTCTTGCGAATCACTTTGTAATCTCGATATCCGTCATAGGCATCAGTTCGTAGTCGGAGCTCAATAACCTCGCCACGGTTGCGATTCAGACCAAGTGTACGGGATTCGTGCGTCGTGTGCTCTGCAGGATTCATTTCGGTCAAGAGGCCAACCGAGAAACCGTGGTTACGCATAGCGGCTTTGATGCCCGCGTCGTCTGCAAGTCGCTCCAAGAATCGCTGGCTCTTCTCAGGATTCGGGAGATAATCCAAAGGCTTTATCATGTGGAAGGTAAAGCGCGCTTCATCTTGTACTTTCTTCCAATCGCGATTCTTGTTTGCTTTGACTTTGCGCCCTGCATGCAGTGCTGCTCTTCTCTTGTTGATTCTAGCCTTGCGTTCTGCTATGTCGCTTTCGAGCTCTTGTACTTCGGCAGTCGTTGCACCCATGAGAACGATCTTTTTGTCCTTGATTGAAGATACTAGGAGGCCTGGATCTTTGAAAGGAGGCTTGAGCAAGCCCGTCTTCGGAGTGATCAGGAACTTTTGATGTGCAGGCGGTATGTTCAACTCTTCGGCGATGTGGTCCGAGAGATCTTGTATGGTAGCGTCTTCTGCGAAGATGGGTATTGGAGTCGCTTTGCCATGAAGTTGTACCGTGAGGTCATAAAGGGCCTCTGGTGCCACCTCGTCTTCAATCTCGGACGCATTCTGACACTCACTCAGGTGCGATGCGCTCGTCGAAGATGCCGCATCGTCCAGTTCAGGCGATTCGGGTGGAAATGTGCATGGACGGACGTCGTCGGATGACATGGTCCGCAAGCACTTTCTTGCCTCGGAGCAACGCATGCGATGTAGATCTCGGGTACCTTACGTGTGGTGATGGTGGTGGTGTGGGTGGATGTCGATGTTGACGTCGTTGGTAGCAGGGGTAGAAGGAATGGTATGCAGTGGCAACGGACAAGGAGAGCCTTTATACCTATTGGAAGCCCAATAGGCGCTACTAGTATTCTAGTACATTTCCAAGAAGAAATAGAAATAGTAGGACGAATAGTGATTGCTTTCGCGGAGGTTTCTAGATGTAGATCGGAAGTGGTGAAAGCACGCGGATCGGATTTGTAATGACCTCACTCTGG
Organism: Pseudocercospora macadamiae; assembly: GCA_012978405.1. NCBI lineage: Eukaryota > Fungi > Ascomycota > Dothideomycetes > Mycosphaerellales > Mycosphaerellaceae > Pseudocercospora > Pseudocercospora macadamiae. The sequence continues at coordinate 232,619 of WRNY01000007.1, forward strand.
CGGGCCTTGTTTCTCCGACGCACAGCCTCACTGCTGCTGCTTGTCTACCCTTCTTACCCGCTCGCTTTTGGTTTGTTCGGTCCGAACCACTGCTACTGTCCAATGTGACCACGATGGTTGGCAATGCTTGTGTTGTGTAATCAAGACAGTTGACAAAGACATATCCAATGCCTCGTCCTGGAATCATCAATAACAGCTAGACCTAGCCTACGCTATTCAATGTGCTCCCCAACGCCAGCCAGCATAGCAATCGCGAAATGGTATCTCGGAAATCATCAGCGGGCGTAACTCATCAAGCATCCTTACAAGCCGTTCTCCTAGGTTGATACCGAAGAGTATGAACGACAAGGCCTCCTGGTCTCCATTCATCCTACTTTCCCGCTCAGTCTTCATCACTCGCAAGTTCAATCCCAAACAGTCTAGACACCCTCTTGCATATTCAGATTCGGATCGGCCTTCGCACGGCCGTTGTGGTTTCTCGTTCGGAACACGTGTAGAACAGCCATCGCGGTCGTCGCAGCGAATGTTGCCCTAGCACTCATCGTTAGCTCATCATTCCGCACACCGAGCTCCTCACCGTCATACACTCACCATGCAAAAGCCGCAAACACGCAAGCCGCCTTCGCCGCGGAACATACGTGCCCGAAGCAGACCCGATCACTCAAGAAGACCGCCAGCGCGATGAACCCAGCGAACCAGAAGATCATGGTCACGCTCTCCACGCCCAAGATCGCGAACTTGTGATGCGCCGGGGTTTCCGAGAAGCGCCATGGCACAATGATGAGGTACAAGAGTGCGAGAATCGTCCAAACGGCGCAGAAGATGAGGTAGTTGATTTGCGAGGGAGAGTAGGCATGCCAATATCCGGACCACCAGTTCGCGACTACAGGGAGCAAGATTAGTGAGGTACCAGCTTGGAACAGACTTGAGTTGCCTCACCATATGCTGTGAGTCCAAGGACAATGATTGCGAATACTGCCTGCGCCACGCGTAGCGCGAGTACCACCAGTCGAGAATCGAATGCGCGCATCCTGATGTTCTGTGTCGCCAATACGATATCCTAGGCGGGTAGCTGCACCTAACCGATCGTTGGTAGCAAACAAAAGGTAACGTACTCTCCCTATCGAAGGCGGGGAAGGAAGAATACAGTAAGTAGTAGCAGTAGGCGTAACGGATATGGATGGATGCGCGTATAGGTCAAAGGTATGGAGGTTGGACCAAAGGACTGGAATGCGACAACAAACGTAGAGTGGAGTGGAGTGGAGGAACTTGAGGAAGGCTGGCTCTGTAAAACTCGAAATGATTGAGAAGGTGCTATTTGGAGTCTCCTCTTACATCCTTCACCCATGCCATGACGCACGATTCATTCATCAAAGGTCTCATGATCTTGCGACAGGTTTGACAAAGAAAAACTATGGGGGCGTGAAAGCAGGTTGTGGCTGTAGCGCCATGCAATGCACGTTGCCACGGCCCGCACGTGTTTCATCGTCAAACGTTCACACTTTTCTTGTTGATCCTCCGCGAATCGTTGCGAATGTAGTGATTTGTCTGTGACGGCATCAGAATATCGAATGTATCGTCTAACACTGTACACATTGATATTGATTGCCAAAGTGGTAACACTTCGTTTTCCTCTCCTCACGGCATTGTTGTACAGGAAAGAATCGTTCATCTCCAGCCATGCCGTCATCCTAGCTACGGAGAAGCTTGCCTTGTTTTCGTTCCTCATGCGACCTGGCACAGCTGAACGAATCCCATAGCTATTCGCTGACAGCCTCCATGCCACGCGTTGTACCACTATTGGCGCCAATGAAGTGAACATGTTCTTGTCCAATATCTGCAAACATGCTCAGCCATGCAAAGCGTCGTGGCCTCGGCACTTTCGATCCGCGGGCACACACAATTGTTCCTTTTCAACAATAATTGCACAGCAATCGATGAAGGCGGCTCAATTGGGAATATGTCCAATTCGAACTCAATGGCATCGTCGTACAGCATCAAGTAGAGGTAATACTCGCGCCCACGACCGAAAGCGGTCACAGCGCGTATCAGATTGTTTGCTACACATCTATCATATATATTTTCTCTCGTACACTTGATTCTGTTTGTCCAATATCCTTTCAACAACGCCGCGCTGCGGGGCAAGTAATAGAAGCAGTTAAAGTCTCGCCTTGGGCTTACTCTCGGCATCGATCTCAGCATACATCTCGTCGAGCACTTGGCGGTACAGCTTCGCAGTTTGAGGACGCTTCAATTTCAAACTAATGATTACAACAGGTTAGCAACACCATCTCACGTGGAAAGGGAGCGACTTACGTTGGAGTGAGGAGCTCGTTATCGATGGTAAATGGATCGAGCATCAATCTCACAGCTCTGACATGTTCGTAGCTGTTGAACTTGGCCTTCTTACCAACCTTGTTGAGCTCCTTCAGCACAGCTTTCTGGACCTTCTTGTCCGCTGCAGCAGCCTCGACCGCCTTGAGATCTGTCGCGCTGACAGTCTTGCCAACAACCTTTCCAACCCAAGGTGCGAAGATGTCTGGTTGTACGCCAAAGATAGCGACCAGGTTGGCTTGCGAGCTGTCGCCATGCACATAACCCTGGGCCAGGAAAGGAAGGTTGCCGAGATAGACATTCTCGATCCGCTCGGGTGAGATATATTCTCCCTGAGCGAGCTTGAGGACGTTCTTTCTTCGATCGATAATTTTGAATCGGCCCATACTATCGACCTCGCAAATATCTCCCGTCTTGAACCAGCCGTCTTCGGTAAAGGTCTTCTTGGTCTCTTCTTCGTTCTTGAAGTATTCCTTGAACACAGTCGGGCCGCGAACGAGCAACTCACCTCGTGGATTCGGTTGGTCGGTCGAGAGATATTCCATGTCCGGTACGTCCAGAAGGCAGAGCTCGGTAGTCGGTGTGACAGCACCACAGTTACCAGCACTGAAGTCGCCCTCCAGCTGTGCAAGAGCGATGGCGTACGTTTCTGTCAAACCGTACCCTTGGTAAAAGTTGTTTGCGAAGACAACGCGCAAGAATTGTTGCAACGACGGGTCAATGGGTGCAGATCCAGACACCATGGTCTTCGCACGATCAAGACCAAGAGCTGCAGAGACTTTCTTCGCCCAGATGCGATCGTACAAGAAGTGCCGATTCGTGGCCTTGTTGGGAGCAGCTTTCGTCAGGTTTGCCATCTTGGTGTCTACGATATGTCTAGACATGGCGCCTCTTACGCCGGGAGCTTCCACAGTCTGGGTCTTGATGGCTCCACCAAACCGATTGTATAAACGCGGCACTGATGTGAATGCAGTTGGTCGAATGAGCTTGAAGTCGTCCACAAGCTCGAGAATGTTTCCGTGGAAATATCCAATGGCAACACCAGCCCAAAGCGATGAGTGCTCGGTCACACGCTGGAAAATATGTGCCAATGGAAGATAAGAGCAGATCGTGTCGTTGGTAGCTTGCTTGCAGATGCAAAGAGATGCCGATGCGGCGGATACAGCGTTCGCATGCGTCAGGATCACACCTTTAGGATTGCCCGTCGTACCAGATGTGTAGTTGATGGTCACCGTGTCTTCAGGTCGCGGCGGGTGATACGATCTTGGAGATGCGGCTCCCGTGGCTTCCACGTCTTTGATCTCATGAATCTGAATTCCATGCTGAGCTGCCATGGTATTGAGGAGATCCTTCTTTGAGGTACCGGGAAGCTCGCCTTCGATCGAGAGAGGATCCAGCGAAATGATCAGCTTCAGAGACGGACATCTCGGCGCAAGCTTGATCAGCGTAGGAATATGGCCCACAGACGAGCAGACGGCAGTCAAACCGGCATGGTTGATGATGTATTCGCACGCGTCTGGGCCCAGCGTATCGTAGAGAGAAACGCTGAAGAGGCTTTGCGACATGCAAGCGAGATCTGTAATCTGCCACTCAGGCCTGTTCTGGCACCACAGACCTACGCCATACTGTCTCCCTTGCTTGCCGACTTGCTCGTGCAGAGCGACTAGACCCACACCAAAGTTCTTTCTCCGCTCTTGCACTTGCGCATAGTTTTCCCACACATACGGACCCCAAGTTTTGGTCGCTGGAAGGTATGGTCGATGTCCTAAACACTTGTTCGTCGGCACTCGTTTCGCGGATTGCTCGAACATTTCATGCGCCGTGGTGATGGACGGGTCCAGCGAGTACATGATGCCATCTTTTTGCCTCCAATGCCTGTACACTGCACTGCGCCCTTCTTGCTTGCTGCCCGGTACAGATATCGAGTATGGAGCGCCAGGCGGCGGGGGAGGAACGATTTTGGCGGCATTGTCGAGGGCCAACAAGCTCGGAGCCATGTTGACGGAACTGAAGGGAATGTGCTGCTGAGCTCCGTTCGGCGAGCTGCAGGTCGATCCTTCCTTCCCACTGTAGCTGGCTGGCTGTGCTTCCGATATACAGTCCAGTGATGAGTGTAAGTAATGCAATGCCTCACTACATGTACAGCGAACAGTATCAGTATCGGCTGAAGTGCAGCTCGCTGCCTGCAACAGCGTCGGCGAGGCCGATGTTCAGTACCTACAATATATGTTGGAGGCCGTTCCAGAACCTTGCCTTGTCCTTCCTGCCGCAACTACCGAAAAATGTGCCTGTCCTACACAAAGAGTCTAACAAGATATAGATTTCACGAAGATGAGGAAAGCAGATGAAGGAGATTGCTGTGTGAGCGAGTGAAGAGAGTGAGCAGAAACATCACTTGACCATGCCGGGGCTGTCCGCGCAAAGCAGAGCTTCACAGAACTGAGGAACCTGCCTCGGTATCCCATCCACCAGCGCCGAGCACCCAAAGCAGAAGTCCCACCGAGGCCACGACAATTGCCCGTACACCGTAATGAATATCATCCGAAGCGGGTCTTGCTTATAGGTCACACATGCCACCAGGAGAGAACAATATCCTCACCAGCAATGCGCCAGCATGTTGAAGACCGATCACAGCGAAACAGCTTCTCGGGTCGCCCTAGCATGTGAAAGTCTGCTGGAAGAATTGACGAAAGACCGATGCCGTCAAGCTGCAGGTTCCCATGCTGAGCCGCAGGTGCCGCTCCTCACGCGCGCAAACCTTCGTCGCCGAATCTGAGATCCATCGGCCGCGGATGCCAATCAACAACCAACCAAGACCCTGTTTATACGAGATGTGTGCTGTTTCTTTGTCCTTTCGCTCTATGTTCTACGATCCACGTGGCTGAGTATAATCAAACGTTCAAAGACAACTCTTCACCTTTATTGATTTTCTGTGTGATGGAAAGGGGTGCATGAACTGAACATCCTCGTTCGATGCTCTGCTCTGCCCAGCCTCTCGACAAGAAGATTTTGCGGAGTAGGAACGATGCGACCAAGGACACTCTTTTATACTGTACCTGCTGATGACTTCGGTCGTCTTAGAGCTTTGATCGGGGCCGAGACATCCATTGTATAGCGATTGTGCCAAATGCGATGACATTGATGCTGGTAAGGCTATGCACACCAAAATGCATCATTCGGGTGTCACAACTAGGATGAATTAGAAACCTCACAAGAGAACCTCATCTCGGCATTCGTTATTGATCTTCGTATTCCGTACACGGCTACATCGCCTGTGCAGCCGAAGATGCCAATCTGAAGGATATGCAGGAGTGTTTGGTTGTCGCTAGGAGTCTAAGCCGATCCTGGCCTGCCCGACCCTGATCTGTTCGGGACGTTGTATCAATGCAAAGACATTTCATCTGTGACTCTCTTTCAATTAAGCCACGACTCGATGAGACAGCTGATTGAGGGACATTGTAGGGGTTTGTAATAGGTAAGTTCGTTCGATTTTGGGTATACATATTCATCGCTTTTTGAAATATTCGTCTGCACTTAGACCACAGACTTTGCTGGTGCGCTCGAATCACCAGTCACTGCTGGATCACCTCCCTTCTCTTCGGGCTTCGTGGCAGCACTGGCAAATGACTGGGTGAAGTCGGCGATGATATCGTCGATGTGCTCGGTACCGACGGAGATGCGAATAAGGTCCTGCGAATGAATGTCAATATTGATTTGAGTCAGTATCAATACGCGCTCAGAATCACTAACCTCAGTAACACCGCTGCTGATCTTCTCTTCGTCGCTAAGCTGCTCGTGGGTTGTCGTCCATGGATGAATGGCAAGCGTCTTGGAGTCACCGACGTTTGCAAGGTTCGAAATCAGCTTGAAACCATCCACGACCTGGCTGCCTGCAACACCGCCACCCTTGACACCAAAAGATAAAACGCCACCGAAGCCTCTCGGGAGATACTTCTTGGCCAGCTGATGACTCTTGTGGCTCTCAAGACCAGGATAGCTGACCCATGCAACATTTTCAATGCTCTCCAACCACTTCGCAAGCTTGAGCGCATTCTCAGCATGTCTCTCGCAACGCAAGCTAAGGGTCTCGACACCAAGAAGCAATTGCTGCGCAGCAAATGGGTTGAGTGCGGAACCAAGATCACGAAGAATCTCGACTCGCAGACGGATGATGAATGTGATTGGGCCAAAGGTGTCCCAGAATTTGAGGCCATGGTATCCATCGGAAGGCTCGCTCATCTGTGGAAAACGCTTTCGTGCCTCTGGAGTACCCCAGTCGAACTTGCCGGCATCAACAACCACTCCACCGATAGTCGTGCCATGGCCGCCAATCCACTTGGTCGCGCTGTGTACAACAATATCTGCACCATGGTCGATCGGTCGGCAGAAGTAGCCGCCAGCACCAAAAGTGTTGTCCACAACCACAGGTATGCCAGCCTCATGTGCCACCTTTACAATTCCCTCGAAGTCTGGCACGTTGTACCTTGGGTTGCCAATAGACTCGACATAGATGGCCTTGGTCTTCTCATCGATGAGCTTCTTGAACTCTGCTGGGTCGTCGCCCTGAACGAACTTGGTATTGATTCCGAGTCTTGGCATGAAGACTTTGAACTGGTTGTAGGTGCCTGAAAGTGACAAGTCGAGGTTAGCAGCTGTCTCAGACATTGAGGTGCTTCTTGTTCTAAGTTTACCCACCTCCATACAAGTTGGAAGTGGAGATGATGTTGTCTCCAGCATGTGCCAGAGCGGCCACGACCATGAACTGTGCGGATTGGCCAGAGGACGCGGCGAGGGCTGCCACGCCACCTTCCAGAGCAGCAATACGCTTTTCAAAGACATCTACGGTAGGGTTCATGATACGGGAGTAAATGTTGCCAAATTCCTTAAGGCCAAAGAGCCTCGCTCCGTGTGCCGAGTCATTGAAAGTGTACGAAGTGGTAGCGTAGATGGGGACTGCTCGAGATTTGGTCGTCGGGTCTGGATCTTGTCCAGCGTGGAGCTGAAGTGTCTCGAATTTCGGTGCTAGGTCCTGGCCCGCCATCTGATCGCAAAGCACGTTGATGTTAGCGAACAATAAGGATACCGTCATTGTATTTATATCAAAACATGCTTACTTTGCTGATCTGTTCCGAGAGCTGTTCGAGGCGAGATTTTGCTGACATGTACTATTAAAAGAGACCGCCCCTGTGAGATTTGGTAATTGTCTGTATTGGCAGCTGAAGACGTGATGTAGCCAGAGTGTGTTTCGCTTTGTGGTGGGAACAATGGCAACAATAATATTTCGTCTTGAACCCCACCTCGGACCTTGAATTGACGCGCGCGTTTCTGAAAAAGCCCAAGCTTGATGAGCTCCACTCGTTGGACGATCTTGAGCACCCCACAGTTAGCGAAAAATGGTACTACAGTTCAGCCAATCCCAGTCAATCGGCCTGCTAGTGGCAAGCACGCCATTGCTCTTGCCTTCTCAAAGAGGAGTCGACAAAGTCTTGACAGCCTCTCCAACGAACGACGGCAAACGCCTTCACCAATCAACGCACATTGTGCAGCGTCGAGGCCGGCATTGTCCTGTCTGGATCCCGCGAATGGCGCAGGTCTGTTGTTCCTGGCCCAATTCCGTCAGGCCGGCGTGTTCTGACGACTTGATGGACAGCTCACGAGACTGTCCTGAGTGACAAAGCTATGTCTGAGCCTGGTCCTCGGGAAATGAGACAATGCTACTTGTGTTCTGTGCCCAGAGACGCAGGTGTTCATAAGCGGTGTGAGAGGGACTGATGACTATGCTGCAATGCGTGAGAAATGCATACTCTTGGGGTATCTCTTACTAAGTTCTTTCTTTAGTCCTGACTGCATTCAGCGGTTCTCGAGGCCCGGTGCATTCGAAACCTATGTGTATTCATCTTGTCAACGTTCATCGTTACACGTCCTTGGAAATAGCGGTTCCTGGTCTTGATGATGGCTGTGCGCCAACAGTCGACTCTGAAATGTGCACTCGAGCACTTCTTGCGTCACGGACGACCTGAACAAGCTTTCCAGCACTTTCACAATGTGACTCGCATGATGCCGATGTTGCGTCCGGAACGTGTTCGGCAAATTCGAAGTCGGGCGACTCCTGCTGTACTTCCACCAATGGTAAAGGCTGAAGGCCCAATTTCAATGGCACCAGAAGCACATCGAAATCGTGTGGAGCACCATCCTCTGGGATAAAGTGCCGTCGACGTCGTCCACCGATCAACCAAGTGTCAGCCTCGTTCCCTACATCGACGACGAAAGCTGAGGGTGCTTCATTCTCGCCATCTATCTTGAAAGTAGGCACACTGGGGAATACGCTTTTGGCACTCCACTCCCCGGTGTGTTGGACTCGGACTGCCGCCGTGACAGGATGTCCGAGTGTCAGAATCGGAGGATCGTGCATCACTGACAGCGGTAATCCACCAATGCTCAGCGCCGTGCTGAAAACCATATCAACGTTTGGAACATCCACTGAAATGGTGATCCGCCGAGACATGGCGCCATCGGCACCGGCCAAGGAGAGCACGTGGTGATCCATATGCCATTGCTTCAGCCAGTCTTCTAATGGTTGTCGTATCTCATTGGGTAGTGTCAAGATGAGCTCATGCCAGCCAACCGCGTCAAAGTCGGGCACTTTCGCTTCTCCAACGAGTGCTGCCATCTCAAGATCAACTGCATTGATGAATTGGCGTGACCGCTCGATCAGAAGCGGCACTAGAAGGCGATGTGTACTGGAGAATTGACTTTGTCGAAGATCCGTTTCAAATGTCTCTCGCAAGCAACTTAAGCACAACTCGTCGAGTGGTAAGTAACGCACGCCAAGTGCAAGCGCTGCATCTCGCTTTAGCGTCTGATGTGCTGTGGGAGTCTCGCGGGTGATCTTATAAACCAAATTCATGGGTTGCGAGTGGAAGACCGGAAGTGGTAAAGGCAACGACGGAGGCGCTTCGACGGAGTAGAGAGGTGAGGCATCGAGCTGTGCGTCCAACACGACAAACGGCATTTGTGTCGTTGTACGGACTGTGAAATTCGAAAACAGCGTGCCTAACTGGAAGATGTCGTTCACATCAACATCCAGAGGCAGCTCATTGGGCAGCTTACCAGATTGAAGGTAGGTGAAAATCCCTTCTTTGGTCTCATAGTCAATCTCGAGGCGTAGCGTGATCTCTTTGACAGCATGCTCGGTGGTGTAAGGTATGCTGACTGTGCCACATCCACCAGAGCATAATGCTCCAAGGTTAATACGGCCGGGCTTGCTCTCTTCAGGCCTGACATCGATCCCAGTCGCTTTGGCATCAGCAAGGTGCAAGCGAAGTCCTGCCGAAGTAGGTTTCGGCCTCATGACAATGCTGAGGATTTCGTTACGTCCAGCACTGATTTCAACTTCGAGGTGACGTGGATGATCAATGTGAATATCTCCTGATCTGTTCATGTGCGCGTCGAAAGCGTGCTCCCTAGGGTAAAGGAAGACAAAAGGTGGTGCTTTGGATGAATCCCTGATGGTTGTGGTGGGTTCGATGACGGTAATGCCAAGTGGTGTTGGGTCTGGCTTTGCCTTTACCTCTTCAACAAAGCGAATTTTCTTCGCTCGCAGCGCTATCGTGTCGATGAGGAATGGACCGTATGCTACTGTACTACCTCGAAGTTCCAGGCTATTCAATCCCGGCGTCAGCTTGACAGAGGCGGAATTTATGAGCCACAACTCCTGCGAAGGGTCTTTGACGCTAACAAGTCGCACTTTTGCTTCGTCAAATTCCATGTCATCGTCAAGAACGTTCCGCATGTGTAGAATCAGACTAAATGCATCTGATGTATCGTGATGCTGGACTTCGCGCCCCAGCCTCACATCACTGAAGAAGCGCTTCAATGGCTGGGTGACGTCCTGCTGCAAGTCTTCCGAGGCATCTACGGCTTCAAGAAAAAGGCCAGATATCTCAAGCTCCTCCTCATATACTGTACCGTTCGTGCCTAGGCGAGTCCGTGGCATCTTGTGCTGACTGCGCTTGGCGCTGATCTTTGCTAACAAGGCGAGCACGGTCTGTACAAATTCATCCTTGCGCAGTAGTCGCTTCAAGCAGAAGGAATATGTGCTTAGAGTCTCGAGCTCCATCAAGTCCCAGCTCTCGTCGCTGTACAATGGTAGGATGCGCTCAAAGTACGATGCAGCACTGAGAAAGTCGTCTTGCTGGCACTTGAGCATAGCCAGATCCCCAAGCAAGATGCTAGCAGAGTTGCTTTGTGTCGCTGTGAAGTAGTGTCTGATAGCCAGATCGGTCAATTTCTCGTACTCTGCTTCGAATGCAGCTTCAGACTCCAACGCACGTATCAAAGTCGGGCCCAAGACTTGGTGCTCACGAGCTTGGTCTTCGGAGAGGTCGGCTGGTGTTTCCGTGGTCTTCTCGAGGTCCACTTTTTGCATCTTGCCTTCTTTGGCATGCTTTGCAAAGGCCCACCCAGCATACCAACCACGCCTACGAGCCAGCTGCTCCAACACTTTGCGGCGCATCATGATCAGTTCAGCCCGATAAGTAGCCAGCTCGGCTTGGCCTGGGAGGCCTGCGACCTTCGCCGTATCACTATGTCCACCGCTCAAAGATGGCGCGGGAAGATCATCCAACGGATGTTGTCTAGTAGGTGGGCGGATCAGCTCAGCAGCTGCTTTTGGTCCCGGTAGACTAGAGGTCCGCTGCGGATGTGTGTTTGCGCCCAATCCCATCGAAAGCGCTGGACGCTTGGGGTTGCCATTTGCAAGTTGTGTCGGATTCTGCGACCCCGACTTCGTCAAGTCCAGTAAGGCTGGCACCGCGGTCTCCGCAAGAATCTGCCCAGCGACAGCCCATGTCCAAGAGCCAACAAGACTTTCGATTTCAAGGCTCTTGGCCACAACGTCATCAGTTTGTGAGGCGTTCATCAGGTCTTCGCGCAGTGCCCTTGATGCATTGTGAAGAAAGCTCGAGGCCCGCCAGCAGAGCTCTGAAGTGAGCACCAGATCTTCACCGCCTTCCCGTGCTGCACCCAACGCCGTTCGAACCGATTGCGCATTTGCCAGCCGCAGGACCAATCCTTTCTGCCTCAGAAAAATATAGCACAAGAAGTCGAAGACCGATATGTTACTCCTCACGATGTTCTCTCGGTAGTCCTTGTCAAACAGCGCTGCTGCAGAAGTATACTCATCAGTAATCTCATTATGCGTTCCATTAGTGCTTGCTTTTGTCTGCCCTCGTATTCGTCGTTTGATGTCGTCCGTATGCGCTGCGAAGCTTGTCGCCGTGCCCTGTGCTTGTCCAGCTGCTGTATCCCGAAGCATGATCTCCAAACCAAGCGCGAGCTCATCGTAGATTGCTAAAGCATCTTCAACCAGGCCGATGCTCTCCAGAGCCTTGGCTAAGCCTTCCTTGTGTATAAAGAAAGTACAGAAATTCCATCCAGGTAGGGAGCGCCGAGACTCCTGCTCTGCAATGTCGGCTTCGTATTGGCGCACTCTTCGATCAAATGGTCCAAGGAGGAGAGCCTTCAGCTTGGAGATCAGGTCGCCCCATGCGTTCTCGCGTTCCTGAGGTGTCTCTTCCAGAGTTTGAGCAACTGCAGGCGTAGGCAAAAGGTCTCCCGGTGCCTCTTTCTTCGGTATACGGAGTTGTGCAACTCGGTCTATGGCCGACTTGGAGGATTCGTTGAAATCGGCACGCAGCCTGTCGAAAACAGTCCTCGTACTTTTGCCAATGAGCTTGTTGCCACCTTTGCGCTCCTTGAGGTCATCCGGGTCTTTGCTGCTCTCGCGCCACCTCGGCTCGCTTGCGGCAACGGTATCTGGAATGACCACATGAAGAATCAACCACTCGCAGGCATCATGGTCCTGCTTGCTGTCAGGGCGAGCATTCTCCCTGATCCACTCCCTGATCTTCTTGCGATCGTTCTCCTTGTAGGCTTCCTTGTCGTCGCATCGGAGAACGTAGATCTTCAGGTAGGGACTTGTTCTGAAGCCAGGAATCTGATGCCGTCGCTCTTTGACAGCATTCTTGGCACCGCTCCGGACAATGTCGATGCTGTTCTGCGGGCCATCGGAGTCGGCGCGCGAGACAGCTGGGCGGAGATTGGTCTGAGTGTGGCTGTCCGGCACGAACTCGACGTGTAGCGACTTGATCTGGCGGAGAGGGCGCGGCGGTGACTGCCAGTTCAGGTTGCGCAGAGGCAAGCGCGCAGTAATGTCGCGCGAGACGAGAGGGAACACTCCGGACGGGTCATGATACTCGACTGTGACCTTCGAGCTGTTGGACGTGTTTTCCATGTCCTCGCCGCCAATTATGCCTGTCCTCCAACATCTCGTACGTTGGCAGGATGCGGTGTGTGCCCGGTTCAGCGTGTCCTGGACATGAAGTGTAATGTAGAGAATCAGGTGGTATCGAATTCCGCGTGTAGCTCGATTGTAGATAGCTAGGGTAGGCTGAAATGCATGCTTTCCCATCTGCCCTCTGGCACTTCTCCGATTGGCCGACGCCTGCTCTGTCGTTCTTCCTCACCAGACTGCATCACCAGCACTTCCGCCTTCCGCCCTTTGCCATTGACACAGCACAGCACATCACACATCATGCGGGCCACACTGAGATTAAAGAACACGATCCCCTCTCTGCAGGGAGGTGCTGGACTATGGAAGAGGTGCGGAGTGTAGTGCAGTGGAGGAGCAGGCGCCGCAAGACCAATGCTAATGGATCGCAGCGGCCAGCCAGGAACTCACGTCTGGCGTAAACCCCAGAAGTACGAGACCTTCAAGTCGCAATATGGACCACAGTATGATCGCATGGCATACACGAGCCAGGATAGCAGTGTGCTGACATCCGGCGCAGATACAAGGTCCCATTCCACATCTACGGCGTAGATGCCAAGAAGGCCATGTACTTGTATGTACTAACAACCCTATCCGTTTCCACGCCTTTGCCGGAATCCATGCGCTGACTCCCTTCCAGCGGCTCTGTTCTGGGCGCACTTGGCCTGACCGCAGGCGTCGCTGCCATTTTCTTCCTCGACTCCGTTCCAAAAGTCAAGAACGACATCCTCGTCAAGGTCCCGTTCATTGGCAAGCATTTCGTCACCGAGATCCCACCAGAGGACAACCCATTCTAGACGATACGAAATGCGACGTTGTGGTGGATGGATTTCTTGGAGCGATAGAAGATGCATGAATGTAAATAAGAGCGAGGTACCTGTACTCTAAAAAAGATATCCACATACAGGCAGATTTCCTTTGTGAGAGGCATCCTACTTGCTTGCACTAAGATATGCTGAGAGCTGTTGACGTTCAAGACGAAGCTCTAAATACAGGCCTCCGAGGACCTCTCATGCCTTAATTGAATGATTACGGCTCTGGATGCGCAATACCCAGGAAGAACGGAGCACGAGAGGACCCGGAGTTATCTGCCAATCGACAACAATTCTGGATCGTACACGCCTGGTGTAGGAAGAAAGCCCACTGCGGAGTCAAATGCATTATCATGGATACTGGACTGTGTTCTCAGATAATAGGGTAAGTTCGGATCTCAGCTGTGAGCTACAACATTTCTCTATGCAAACTGCACCGCCCCAGGAATTCGAATATCAATCCTTTGCCAATACTGGACATCAAACGCATCAGTGTGCCTCAACTCCTTCAGTACATCTCGAGCCCGCACCCCTTCACCTCGATTCAGGCACAAATTCAACATAGCAGTCTCGCGCGACTCTCGCGACAAGCCAAACCGCATTTTTCGCTCGCCTTTTCGGGTGTAGTAAAGTGTTACTTGAGCACAGGCAGTCGGAGGATGGGTGAGATACATGTCGAGCCAGGACTGGTTGGTGCAAAGTGGTGTCCGGAATTGGGCAGTACGTAGCCGAATGGTATCGGCCAGAGATGGAAAGATGGGGTTGTATTTGACGGCGGCCTTGCTGTCCACGTTGCGCTTCTCAAGACGCGTAATCTCAAGAGTTGCTGTGATGGCTTTTCTTGATGCTGATTCGGAAAGACCGGCTGACTCTTGTCTAGGGCTGTCCGTCGAAACGACGTTGTTGCGCACAAATTTGGGCACGAATCCTCGGAAAGTTCGTCTCTGGAGTTGCGGAGAGGTACTGATGATGTCTTTCCAGCACTTGCATACTGTTTGAGTGCGTATGAGTTCAAGAATGTCCAGATTGATTAGAATGCTTTCCAGGAGTTCTGTAGTACCGAAGACTCGACATGATGCCATTGCAGAAGTGCTCGCAGAAAAGCAGTAATCTGCTTCGCCAAGATTCGATTGACCAGAGCGCACAGGATACAGGATCGCAGGTGATGATGTCTCTCAGTCTTTTTCACTGTCGCGACTGTGTAGACTTCAATGTTGATAGGGTTGTGATTACTGGTATGAGGTCACTTGCGTCCCCGTAGGAAGCCGCGAGTGTGTAACAGGGATGTCCTTTCTTTCTGACTTTTGAATGTCAATCCACTGTTTCTGAGGCGGACTTCACAAGAGGTTGTATTATCGCATCCTGCTTCGGGACAAGACCATCGCCGAGCATCCAAGAAAATGCCCAGCTGCGTGGCGTGGCAGGCACCTCGCGTGGTGCGCGATGATCCGAAAGTGAGCCTCACTGAATACGACTTTCATGATTTATGCCAAGTGCTATATACATCTGCCGTACAGATTTACGTGGGTCGTGGTCAAGCTCACTATGCGAGAGTGTACATGAAGTGAAGTGAGTGTTGCTTGCCACCCAAGTATCAAGACTTGGGACTTCTCCACACAACTCTTCTCGCTTGCCTATGCTGGCGTCTCTAACCGAATTATGATGCAGACCTGCTCAAGATTCGTCTATGGATGTTTCTCGTTTATCCTGACCTCATGCCCGTATTTCGACGCTCAAATTGGCGTAGAGTATGCATGTGCGGAAGCAGTACCGGGCATAGCAGGTCGGACTGTGCTGCTGCACCATTGCAGAGGTTGTTGGATAGCCAGATGCCACTGATAGTTATGTAGCGGTCGATACCACTGGTCGAGGTTGTCAGGCAGAGCCGAGATTCTGGTCGCTGAAATCCAGACAGTGCGAGTATTTTCGCAATGCGATGCAAATTATCATATTGCAGTCCATCTCTGGCCATCCTTTACAAGTGATATAGTGCTACACGGCGGTAGATTGGGCGTCTTTATTAAAGCCAGTGAGGTCTCGAATGGCTCTCATCTTAGGTCAGGGTCCATCATCCAAGAGGCGAGCTTGATGTTGTTCGGTTCACTCTGCACTACCTTCTGCTTCGCCACGCCAGATGGCTTGCGCATTTTCGGCTTTACGTCCAAGACTGACATAGAGGGGCGAGCCTGGTATGTCTCATCTCGAGCAAATAGTTGAACAGCGCGGAGATGCGTGTCCTTTCCATTCTGATGGTTCTCCAAGATCCTCACCTGGACCAAGAATGCTCGCAGCACAGGTCGCTTGGTCCAATCAATCTCTCTCGATGAATCTGAGTCTTCATCATCGTCCAGAATGGAGCCGACATTGCTGAAATCGACATCGATCCAACCAGTGGGCTGCTCGAAGCTCATCTCCGCAAACTCTTGAATGTCATGCACGCCCATACCAGCCAAGAATTGGATCTTCGTAGGCGTGTAGGACTCGTCGCTCACGAAGTCGAGGAAGATCCTCATATGAACAATGGAGACTAATTTGAAGAAGTGAATGCTTAGGAGGTGTGGCTGAGGTCCATCAGACTGCCAGAAGAGCGTTGTGTCAGGCGACCGCAGTGCGGCAACTCCGTTTCCGGGTTTAGCAGTGCTCACGGTCCAAGAAGCGAGAGATGAAATCTCCTTCAAGCCCAGGGGTGGGAACACTTCATCTTCGGGCTCGAGATCTAGACGTTGGATGTTAAGCCTTAGTAGTGTTGGAAACGCGGGAGAAGCCTTCTGTTACCTTGTACTTCATCTTCATCATCTTCGACATCTTCGGCATCTTGCTCAACAGCTGATTCGCCACTTTCCTCTGCCTCTGCTCCAGGAAGTTCATCGCTGGTGACATCGACATCGATGACTTCAACGCCAGTCGCGTCCTCGTTCGAGTTGCGAGACTGTGCTGAGCGTCTTGTGGCAGTCGGCATGTTTGATCACGCGCTGTCAAGGGAAAACGAAGTCTCGGCCTTACGCATCCCTGGACAAATGTCGATGATCAGAAATGTTAAATTGCAAGCAAACAAGGAGTACATTATTTTCATGTTGACGGCCAGAGGCGTTCGGCAAGCGCGATTTGGAAGCTCCCGGATGCGCGGCCCGAGCATGGCCTGAGCGTTTCGCGTTTCCCAGCTTCACCTTGACTCAATTCACGTCTCATCGGCCAGCACGACTGGCTTCCGCGATTCGAGTCGACTTACGGATCTGCACTCCGACCATGGTCACGCAACTATCGACTGGGTTCGACGCTTGCCACGCTCTCCGCCATTCAAGCGTAAAGGAGACACAATGAAGAATAGCAAAACGACTTCAGGGTCTTTGCAGCCCAACGGCCATCGTGTGCTCTCTAATCACCAGTTTCAGGACGGGAAACAAGCTGGACGACTGCTCATGTCTCGAGAAGCTCCTCGGCTTGCAGTGATGTGACCACTTTGCCAGACGCGGCGGGTTCTCTGCACCTCGTGCAGCAGGCACGCATTACACCTGGTTGTTCTGAAATGCAAACAGCCTCACCATAAACGTGGCAGGAATGTCCGACATCTACTCAGTGGGCGCGTCAGCGTACGCCAGCCCACTATAGCAAAAAGTTGATAAGGCCCAATGTGGGTGCAGTGGAAGTGTCCAGACACTCCTGGAGATTCCAATGAACCCTTGTGGCAGCCTCCCGAATACCGCGCATCGGAGCGCATTGATGTGGCGCAATCCAAATTTGGCAACGCTAATGTATGGGTTGTGCAAGGCGTATTAGACACACCATAAAGTAGTAAGGTTCAGTCCCCAAACAACCACAAACGATTCAGCACTCCATCTAGGCATCCTGCTGCTGCCGCTGCTATGCTAAAACACATTCGCCATCCACCTTAGATGATGTGCATTAGCTCTAGGGATGCTTGTCTCGACCAACTCCGGGCCGCCTATAAGCACCGCCAGTGGGTGAAGCTATAGTCCAGATGCGCATTGAACCGTGCGATAGACTTCAAGCCTACAGGACGGACACAAGTCTCCATGCCGGCAAGTATAGCATAGTCGCCGACAGAACGCACGCCTGACTCTGGTCATCGTTCTCTTACTTGCAGTGTGACCCAGCCGATCTTGATGTCCGCTCTGCTTCCTCACGTCAAAGAGCTCTCGAGACCTCGTCTCCCTCTCTTCGGACTCTTTTGCGATTTTGGCGTGTCAACAGAGGATGTAAAGCTGAGGGTTCATCCATGGCACTCTTCAGCAGCGTATTCGGCGTGGCATCACTCTTCCTGCTTACCGTGTGGATATCTCTGTCGATGCGACTTTGGGTTCGGGTGGCGATGATAAGGTCGTTCGGATGGGATGATGCGTTCCTGGTGTTCTCCGCGGTCAGTCGGACGCTCATCATCATATATCAATTGCTTACGCTTCTAGCAGCTCATCTTCACCGGGTATTGCGCTGTCATTTTCATGATTGAAACGATTGGCGGTGCGCAGCGGATCAACGAACTCAATCTCGAAGAGCTCAGCAGACTTGTCGGGGTAAGGCGAATACAAAAGTCATCATCGCATCAATACTGAGGGAGAGCAGATGGTCGTCGCCAGCTTCGATCTTTATATCGCCGCCATGATCTTCTTCAAGATCTCCCTCGGTATATTCTACTTACGAATCGTCATTCGACGATGGCAACGATATGTTGTCTTCGCGGCGGTCATCACCAATACGATATATGGTGCCTTCATGTTCTTTATTGCACTTTTCAACTGCGGAGACCCATCTCGATACCTTCAAAACGAGATTGCTCAAGTCTGCTTGGAAAAGTCAACAATCTACTCAATCCAACTGGCGGGATGCATTATGAATGCAATCACTGATTGGACATTTGCGATCCTGCCCATCTTCGTCCTTGTCAAGGCCACCATCCCATTACCTGCGAAGATCAGTGCAGGTTTCATCCTGCTGCTTGGCTGTTGTGGCAGCATCGTGTCCCTGGTTCGCATAGGGTACATCGAAGGACTTGCGCCTGGGCCCAATTTCTTCAACACAGCACTTGGTCTGTGCATGTGGTCCATTGTCGAGTGTGGTCTCGGTATATCAGCAGCATCAGCAGCGACTTTGCGACCACTGTTCCGAGGTCTCCTAGAACAAACCCGTTTCGCCGTTTCCAACCTTAGCAGTGCGAATCGAACGAAGCAATCTCCAGGATCATCGAATAATACTAGAATATCGAAACGCATGAGCGAGGCGCCACCTTTGATGACGGAGCTTGACGATCTGGAGAATCAGAATGGTCGAAGTCAGACAAGTCACTTCAGTGCATGGAGCTTGGCACCTGCGCTCAAGTATACGAACACTAAAGCGCTCAATAATCTTGGAATCACTCCCGAGGTCCCCGAAGAACAAAGGCACCTATCTCCTTCACCTCCACCACCAAGAGATTCAGTCCCTGTGCCGCCAAAGATACCACCTCCCGTACCGCCAAAGCCCCCCAAACCTGGCGTTCGCGAGATTGTACGCCAGAAAAGTAAAAGGGCGAGAACGAAGATGAGCCGAAATAACACGTCAAAGAGCAAACCACAGATCGTGCGACAAGAGAGCGTCCGAGACAAGGGTATCTCGCGACCTATGCCACATATCGTAAGTCAGTATTCCTCGGACTCATCGACAAGACCTCTGCGCTCGGCACAAACAGAGAGCAGTGTACCTCTAATGTCAGTGGACTCGAGAAGACGAGGGTCACCGGATTGGGTAGGGAGACCTAGGAAGACTGGAAGCAGGTTTCCGGGACCGCAATATTCTATGCGCACATTTTATGACGATACACCGTCGCCACGGCCGGTACTACGTCACGATTCATGAGGGTAAGATGGGACAGTGGAGTTACATGCATGCATTGCGATTAATGGCGTTGGTCTTGTTACAACGGAGTTATTGTTCTCGCGCTTGGAAACTTGAATGTACAGCATAGCTATGCATATGAGCGTTGATGCTTTCGAATGTAGAAGAACTCAAGGCCTACGATATACACATTTTCTGCCTGATCTCAAAATATCAGGGTAGCCTAGCTATCCGACTAGTGGACTGGACCCAGTAGGGAGTTTAACTTTGAACAGCAAAGCCTGATTGTCAAGGTTGTAGCCACTGCTATCGGCGTAACTGAACTGGCCAAACTTGAGGTGTCCATCCTGCGTGATAAAGTCGTTATCTGAGAGTGTGAGCAAGTAGTACTCATCATTGACAGCCTTGCCGTTGGCGGCTTTGTTGACTGGCACCAATGCCAACGACTCCCACTTCTCATTGAGAAGTCCAGTGTCTTCAGCACCGCCATTGTGAACACCAAAGCGGTTCAGCTGGGCGTTGTTGTTGTAGTCCAGCCATTTGCAGTAAGTAGCGGCCGTTGTGTTGGCGTTCAGAACACCCGCTGGAGCGACAGAGCAGGTTTGACAGTCTGACTTGCCAGCAGTGTTTGTTGCCGCACTGATGTCAAAGATATCAACGTCACGGTATTGACTTTGTGTGTTTGAGGCTCCTTGTCCTCGTCCACGACCAGAATCGCGCGCAAGAACCAGGAACTGGGTATCACTGATGTAGTGGATCTCGCTCTGCCTCGCAATTTTGCTTGTGGCGCTGCTTGTCACACGATTTAGTGGAACCACATATTCTCCTACAAGACGGGTCGTGAGCCCTGTGATGTCGTACGAGAGGAGCCGAGCATAGCGAGAGGTAGGGTTCCATGTTCCGCCATCCTGAATGAGGGCCGATTGGGTAAGAGCGTAGAGTCTAGTACCGGCTGGATTGATAGTTAGACCCTCGAGACCTTGATTATTGGCTCGACCAGACGTAGGATCGCCAGGTGTTGGGACGAGAGCAGGGTCATATCTTGGCGGGCTATTCGCACTGAAAGACTCATTGCCGTTGCGAATCGGTATGAATGCCGGAGGAGGCCTGATTGCTCGTATCATCTGCCCGGTAGGAAGAAATTGGTAAATATAATCACCATATTCGTCCGAAACGAAGTAAGTGCCTCCCGGACCAAGTACAAGACCTTCAGAATCGATCACAGCACGGTTTCCACCAGATCCAGAACCACCGAAGCCGTCGCCTGTGTAATTGGCGGATGGAACCTCGCCTACCAACGGGTAGTTCAAGTAAGGCGGCGTGATGGCACCATCGAGACCTGAGGTCGGTTGAATGCGTGGATCCGTCAAGAGAATAGTATCCAAGTATTTGAAGATCAGATTTGGCGGTGAGGGACTTGCAGCTGTTGCGCTGGCGTTGGGCGTGAAGGTGAGCAGAAACTTGTGAATTCGATTCTGGAAATTGAGGGTGCCTTCAGTATTCCAGCCTCTATCTGGCAGGGTGTACAGCAGTCCTGTGTAGCTGTTGCCAATCTTGACCCAGGAAGCGCTGTCGATGGCAATCGCTGAGCCATGGCCACCAATTGTGTCTCCAAATTTGTCGGTGGCGTTGCTGGGCACGAAGCCATATCCAGCAAGCTCCTCATAAACGTACGTCTTTGCGTTGCATGTTGCACTGCTAACAGCCGCACTGGTGGTAGGACTGGCTTGAGGAACTGCTGAAGCAAGGCTGAAAGGCACAATAGCCAACACAGTCTTGAATGAACGCATATCTAAGATTGCTGCTAGGAAGAGGGAGCAGATGCAGACTTCGGGGTGGTGGCCATGTTTCTATAGGTTCCTGTTTCTCACAATGGAGGTTGTAGATCCACGCTATTTTACTTTGATAGTCGTACCTGCATGGAGTATTTCCAGAATCAGCTCCTACGCCGGGCAGTCTATGACCATCTCCCACAAAGAAGGAGTTTCCACCACCCTCCACGCTTTTGAGGTGAAATGACCAAATTGGAAGACCGTGCCGCAGCACAAGTCCAGATATCTCCGATTTGCCCAAGCTGATCCCCCACACGCTGGTTGAGAATGCTCGAAAGATCGCAATGTTGTGGCCTCTCGCGGCAGGAAATGCAAGTCAAGATCTTGGCAGCGGCTCAAAGAGCGACTTCCTCTCGAACACGTGGGCTTGCTGGCCTATTGCACGCGTCTGTCTGGATGGCGAAAGTTCAGCCGCTCAGCAGAGAGGGACAATCCGCGCCATTCGAGAACAGGTCATCGAGAAGGCAGCCGAGGTCGGCGAGGGCCGGCCAGAGCGTCCTCCTCGTCAAGTGTGCGCTTTTCGTTTCACAGCGAGAAACAATAAAGGCCCTCACAACCATTCGGGCAAGTCTAATCAAAGATGAGAAAGAAGATTAGGGATTCGGGATGTGAGGGAGAGGTTGGTTCGTGATGGCACCATGACTCGCGAACCCACAACCAAGAACCACTTCTGATTCATCGCAAAGTCAACCTCTCTTTCCGAACAGCGTGTCTGAAAACACCGCAACACAACGGAATCCCACGGACTGTTGTTCGACCTCGCTCATGGACCTACAACGCTCAATCGGCCGATTTAATAGATAAAAATGATACCAATGTCTAAGTCCACCGGAAGCGCTGCAAGCGGTCTCATGCCAACGAAACTCCCTGTAGACCAGGTAGGCCCAAGGCCATGGCTCGCATGGTCAACGGTATCATGGGTGGCCGCCCGTCCTTCGGTATCCTACAACAATGGACAACACGATCGAAATTCAAAATTGCCACTCTTGGATCGAAGCGGCCCGATCTTAAAGTTCATCAACTGTGAACGTGCCTTGTGATGAACTCGTCACCAGACCGGAACCACCACGATCCAAGGTATCGGGGCCCAAGACATTCACCTATAGCCTGGTTGGTTTGTCAATACCACCAATCACATGTCCTGGATTGATAGCATATGCCTGATATGGACAGGTATCAGGGGCTTTGTCTAATATGGAGCTCCCTATCCTCTGCCTACTTCGCTTGCAAGCACAAACTCCGAAACTCCTTCTGTCTCCAATGCTTATCATTCGCCACTCACCATGTTCAGGACTGACTGACCAGGCCATGCGACATAGCGTCCGGACAAGTCCGTCGTCGTCAGCCGTTCGCGGTATTCCTAGGCTAATCTCGTGAGGCCTACATGTACGTTCTTCATGGTTTCTTGTTAGAGTATTTGCTTACCCGCTGAATCGGCTGCGGCAGCCCCGGGAACCAAACTCTCTCATCGTGCTCTCACCTTTGGTGTTAGGCGTCTTCAGGCATTGATCACACGCTGAAACTAGAAATCTTCTCCGGAGTGCCGGGTCTCGTTATGGTTGTCGATATACAGCAAGTAGCCAGGTGCAAAGACAAGCCAAGACGGACAGAGGGAAGTCTACCAGAATCCGAGCCAGCACGCAGTGACGACTTGAAAGACAAGCTTGTTGCGGACGGAAGCGGAACTTGGATACTGTCACGGACGGGCTCAGTATCACGGCATGCCGCATGGTCTTGTAGATCCGGAGTACAGGCATTGAATGATAAAGCCACCAAGACACAGCGAGTCTCTTGCCGGCTTGGCAGCAATTTGCTAGCTCTATTGTCGTGACATTACTCTTCATCTTCGTCCTCATCTTCGTCTTCCTCATCCTCCTCTCCTATTATCTTCTCCACGATCAAGTTTCCACTCCTGCCGATTCTATTACGTATGCTACCGCCCTTTTCTAGATCAAACACTTCTCGTGGCATAGGCGAGACCAGTCTGAACTTGTAAACATGGTCGTAGTCACTTGGTTCTGCGATTTCTTTCTCCGAGGGGATTTCAAGCTCTCCGTGGCACTCCACAAAGGCATAGAGCTCCTCGAGTTCCGCCTCAGCCTTGAATCTGCGGATCACTCGTTCGCCCGAAGGCATTCTGAGACTCATCCGCACCGCATCCTTTACGTCCGCACCGGGTTCTGCCGCTATCTTCTGTGCTCGCCATCTTCGCCAATGGGCCAGTTTGCGCGCTTCGTCTGCTTTGCGCTCCGCCCTCTCACGTTCTTCGCGTTCTGCCTTTTCTTTCGCTGCTTCTTCCTCCTTCCTCCTTCGTGCTTTCTCTCGATCTGCAGCCAGTGATCGTTCATATGCACTCTCCTGCTCCTGTCGAAGGTTCCGAGTGGCTTGCTGCTCCCGCCTCTGTCTCCGCGCCGCCTCAAGTTTCGAGTTGTTGCTGTTTATTGCTGCTTGAAACTTGGTGATCAAGTCTTGAGCTGATATAGAGCCTGTCGAGGTTGCGACCTGAGACATGGCAGTCGATGATACTTCCGGAGTATGCACTATTAATGTCGCAGAGGGGAATCGAGTCACGTTCAGCGCAGTGCTCACTTGATAAGCCTCAGCGTCTTGAACAGTCCCAGCCCAGAGGACGATGTCGTTGCTCGGATTCTTCACGAACTCCACAAACTCGGGTGCGAGCAAGGTCTCCCGCGCAAAAAGGGAGTTGTCGTCGTGTTCGGGAGAGAGGAGAAGCACAAGGAGATATTTGAGATCACGCTTAGCAATGTCAAACGCTTGCGCATACCCACCTTCGTGGAAGGGTAATGTGCCGTGTGTGACGCCGTGCTCCTCCTCGAATTCTCGTATAAATCGTGCAGCCGTATCCCTCGGCCCCAGAGGCCGTCTTGAGGCATCACGAGACGGCCGTGACGTACGACCAGACCAGAAGCGCGCAAGAAGGCGTGGCAGGAAAGGGA
Source organism: Pseudocercospora macadamiae (assembly GCA_012978405.1). NCBI lineage: Eukaryota > Fungi > Ascomycota > Dothideomycetes > Mycosphaerellales > Mycosphaerellaceae > Pseudocercospora > Pseudocercospora macadamiae. The sequence continues at coordinate 256,713 of WRNY01000007.1, forward strand.
AGACATAGCCTACTACGCCAAAAGCTCGTTGGAAGAGCGCATAGGTCAAGCTGAACGGCAAGAATATGAGCGAGAGTGGGAAAGGTAGCGGCTGCGTCAACCGGCTCTCTGGCGTAGGCACAACCCTCGGCGCAGGTTGGAGGCCTGCTGTCCTTCTCGTTGATCTTGTGGGTATTGTGTCGAGCAACGTCTCCGTTCTTCGAGTATTCTGCGGCGGCGGTGGCGGCGCACGAGCTGCTTCAGCGACCGGGTCGATCGTCTCTGCATCGCCGTCAAAGAAGCGAGTGATGGCGATCTGGGCATTCCACTGGCACTTTTGCAGCAGCGGCACGGCGGCCTCGAGGTTCTGGTCCGTCACCGACGTGAACTGCTGCAGGGCCAGCTGCTGGTCTTCTGTAAGCGCCGACAGATCTACTGCCGGCGTGCCCGCCATGGTCGGGTATGGTAGAAGGCGGAGCGGAGCGGTGTCTAATGTGCAGCTTCCTACAACAACACTGACACCGAGACCAAAGAGATGTCATGCACAGGCACAGACGCACAGACACAGGCAGAGTCAAAGCTCGAGCAAGCGCAAGCTTTCTATTTAGGTTTAGCTCGGCTGGTGCCGAACGGCTGAGCCGCCGACCACGCCTGTCACCTGCAACCTGTCGCGGTCCTAATTATTCTCCCACCACATACATACATAACTTCTTCTTTCACCGGAAGCTGGGCTTTCTGTTGGCTTGTTGGCGTTGTCTTCCCAGAGTCCCGATAGACTTTGGCTCTGTGGCAGTTTCGCTTTGTATGTGTTAACAATGGAGCCAGCAAGACCTCGGACACGCCTGCTGATGACCTTCGATTCGTAACTTCTTCCTGTCGCACGCGACTGCGGTTGGGCATTACTGCACAGGTATGTTAGAGCCTTTGTGATGTTTGATTCCTTGACACGCTCCCGAGCTATACGCATTTTATCATCATGGGCATACAGAAGAGGAGGAAATGGAGACCGCTTGACTACTCTCAGACCACGGAAGAATCAGTTCATCTGACAAACAGTAGCAGCACATTCGCTAGAGCTGCGAACAGCTTGCCACAGCGTCGCCCGTCTCTTTCACGTTCCGAACGTCGAGCCTTCTCTGAGGAGCTCTTGCGACCATCCAACGCTGCGGATTTACAGAAACTACATGACAGCCAAGACCCGACGAAGCAGGAACTGAATGACAATCTTTCACCGGAAGAAATCAAATTATTTCTTATCTCTAGTCCGGCCAACGCGTGCGCTGGTCTCCAACTTGGTCTGACCAGGACAACGCCGATCAGCGATACATCCCGGGATCCCGACTCAGAAGATTGCCAAGGACTCTTCACAGCTATCATACGAGCTCCGCAGCGCAAACCGCTGTATTCAGGACTTTTCAGGCCGCTAGCTGCCGACGACGAAGCAGAAGCGCCGCTAGCAACAAGCACAGAATCAGAGAGTAGTAATGATATGGCCACCGGGACTTTCCGATCAAATGATGCCAGAAGGCCTACTCGCTACGAGAACAGGCCACCCATGAGCCAGGTGCTGTGTCGTAACGGGCCACAATGCAGGAAGCTCCTTGAAGGTCTGACGGGCTATCGATGAATATTGTAGCTGGATAAGTGCTCATGATCAACAGGGACCTGCAATTACAATCATGATTTCGGATCTGGTACCTCTAATGGCCTGAATAGCGTGTATGTTGTCAGTACACTACTTTCGGACTGTACTGAGTGATTCCTAGCTCGAAGAAGTCACTAAGCGTCGAGTCGCCTGCCTTTACCCCGAAGCCCACAAATGCAGTGCCAGTCAAGAACATGGGAATATCGCCGAAAGCAGTTGCGGCGGCTGCATTCACACCGCGCGGATCTGGTCTGTTAAACCACGCGCCCCATGATATTATAAAAGACTCACCATTTCCAGGGTCCGCAACTCCAGCAGCTCCTACACACTCCAAGGAACCTTCGCTGGAGTTTTATCCACAGCATACTTTCCAGCCAGCGAGTCAATATCAAGAATTCGTTCCGGGTCAACCATCGTTCTTGTCGTCGCCTTCACTTGATGCACAAACGCAGCTGAATGCATTCCCAGACAGCTTCTTGGCGCAACCAGGAATACCAGGCCTGGACGCTTCCCAGAGTCACATCAACCCATATGCGCAACAGACGGGTTCAGTAGCAGCACAGCCCTACTACCAAGAAGCTTCTGGCTTTAAACATCCGCTCAACTACCACCTTTACTCCGCCATTGGTCCCCGGAGAGAAAATTTGATGGCTTATCAACGAAGTACCAGTGACTTCTTCATCCCAGACAATCTGCGAGAGGACTTGCAGCGAAAAGCCGACGCAACGCTGCAGACGTTTGCTAACAGCACTCTTCCGCAAAGCGTTGAACATTTCCATTCACTGGTAGCACTCGACACAAATCATTCCAAAGGACCTTCAACTTTTGGCTATCCCAGCTGGGTCTACAAAGCCACATCCAGCAGAGATGGGCATACGTATGCCTTAAGGCGTATAGAAGGATTCCGCCTGACCAGTGAGGCATCAATCAGAACGATCAATTCCTGGAAACGGCTCAGCAACGCTAGTATGGTCCAGGTGCATGATGCATTCACCGGACGATGGTTCGGTGACAGCTCGCTAGTCATAGTGACCGACTTCCATCCCAATTCTCAGACACTTGCAGACAAACACTTTACAATGGGCAGAAACTCTACTAGAGGTGCTGCACAAATCGTGCCCGAAAACGATCTTTGGGGTTATATCGTACAGCTGGCAAGTGCACTGAAGACTATACACGCAGCCAATCTAGCAGCGCAGTGTGTCATGGCGTCTAAAGTTCTTCTTTCCTCGAAGAATAGAGTGCGCCTCAACGGATGTGGCATTTTCGACATCACCACGTACGACCAGCAGCAGTCTATACGAGATCTGCAAAGGAAGGACCTCCAGGATTTGGGTCGACTTATACTCAGTATTGCCGCGCGAAACCCATCTGCGCACCAGAACACACACAAATCGCTGGAATTGGTCAGCAAATCATACAGCGAGCGGCTTCGAATCTGTCTCGCATGGTTGGTGGCTCCTCCTCCGTTGCCTCACGATTCCCAGGCAGAGCCATCACCGAAGGCAGTCGAGTACAATGTCGATGCTCTGCTCACTAACCTTGCGGACAAGGTGATATCGTGCTTCGATAGTACGCTACATTACGAAGATGAGATCACTTCGAATTTGATGCGGGAGCTTGAAAATGGACGACTCATTCGATTACTCACGAAACTGAACATCATCTTGGAACGACCAGACACTAGCGTTGTGAGTGGCGCGGCTTCCAATCCCGCGTTGTTGAATCAACCTTCGGCGGCTTGGTCAGAAACGGGCGAGCGGTACTACTTGAAGCTATTTCGTGACTTTGTCTTTCACCAAGTCGACCACGAGGGTAGACCGGTTGTGGATCTTGGCCACATCATCACTTGTTTGAACAAACTTGACGCTGGCATTGACGAAAAGTTCCAATTAATCAGCCGCGATGAGCAGAGCATATTCATCGTGAGCTACAAGGAGATCAAGCGAGGATTCGAATCTGCCTGGACTGAGATCACTAAGCATGCCGATCCAGCGCGGCGATAGCATCGGCCACCTAGTATACGCAGAGTTCCTGACAGGCTTTATCGTACGCACGCCAGAGCGGAACGCGAAGAGCCATGGCGGACTGCTGCGACAAGACTCGTTCATGAACAGGCCGCGATCACCTTGGGGATGACGAGCTGGTTGAATATTAGAAGAGGGAGGTGAAGATCTTGAGAATACGCACCACGGGTTGGGTAGCATTTTCGACGAGGGCTTGATAGAAGGAAAGCTATCGATAGTGCAATAGACAAACAAACCAAGTAAGATCGCAATGGTGTCTTCCCAACTGGAGCAGCTCATATCTCTATTTCGAGTGCAGTTGCAGTGTATGTTTCGCCCGGCCCGTGAGACATAGTGCCGCCTCCCGAAACATCAGCCTTCGGAGGCTGTCGTGGCAGCCTGGGCTCGAATCTGTCGGCCGCGTGGTACAGTCCGCTGATGATCCCTGAAACCGCTTGCGACGCGTCCGCAGCAGCCATTTGCGCTCAACATATTGCGGTCACTGCCACCTGGAGAAGCGGAATTTGATTGCAGTCATCACGGCTGCCAGTGGTGCAGTGACTAGCAAATGTCAGGCTCGGGCAAGCGAGCACCCTGGAAATCATATCAGTGTTGTGAGCCGTGCACGGAACGTCGTTGCCCAGCGAGACCTGCAGTTCCACTGGTACTTGATTGCATCGAGCAACATATGGGTAGTGACTTCGGCGGCAAGCAGAGCTGTATTCAGAGAAAGCTATAGGTGGTCAGCGGTCCCATGCAGCGAATGACTGCGCTGCGCTGTTGTTATTCCCATTATCGCCGTTCATCGTTCGCGACCAGATGAGCTGGTTTCAGTACACCGCAATGGCCAACTCGATCGCGGCAATACCTTATTGTTGACTGCAAATTCTGAGGCCACGAGAACATTTGTTGGAATTGCTGCAGCGCGATATTGTATCGGGCAATGGACCCGCGGTAGCGCCTGCCCTGCTTACAGATGCCTCGAGCATTGTTTCTCCACCTTCAGACGTGGATTCTCACATTTGCCATCGGTGCATCGAGCACGTGAATGAATGTGAAAATTTTGCCCGGTAGCAGTAGAGCGCGCATAGATATATCTGGAACTGGTGTTGGTGTAAATTTCGTCTTCTGTGTTGCCTGTTGTAGAATATTGCTTGATAATACATGTAAAATCGAGGTTGCATGTGTTCATGGAGAACTCCGCGCGTGAGGTCCGGTAGTGCTGCTGGGTCATGCTTCACACTCCACCCATTTACGCACACAGGACTTCGATTCTCGCCATCCACAGCCATCGACATCACTCTTGGGCACTGCTACGACCGCATTGCATCAGAAATGCAGACATTTGGCCGGCAGAAAGCCTGAACCGAGCGCTTCTCTGCGGCCGTGTGTGATTGGCATCCAACGGGCGACGGCGACGGTGACGACGAGTGCTGGTCGCAGAAAAGACTCGAAAGCTGCACTCTGTATGGCACCCATCTGCTCTGCTCAGCTGTAACGCTCCAAACTCACCTCAAATGAGCACTTGACAGCGGAAACCCGCCATGTCAACACCTTCAACCCTCACACAGACGGTGCCGCCGCACCACCATCTCGATCACCGCCAGCGCTATCTGCCCTCTGCCCAGGACAGATATCTCCCCGATCCGCGTCCGTCCAGCAACCTCAGCGGCGGTTACCACCAGAACATCCCCACCAGACCCTCGAGCAACCTTTCCAATCGCCAGCTACCGCCTCTGCCGCGGGCTGAGAGCGGCGTTAGCACTGCGGCATATTCACATCCACAGAATCAGTCACGAGGAGGAGCAGAGTACGGCTACGGCAACGGCACACCCCAGCAAGCACATTACGACGAACTCAGGCGGACAGATAGCCATTCGACCCAGTTTCAAAGAACTCTGCCTCCACCGCTGCCACCGCAGCATACTACCTCGACGTCACGTGCGTCGGCCGTTGCAGGTGCCGAGATGCCCTCTCAAGCCAGCGCAGCAGCATATAGCAACCACTACAGGTCAGGTTCTGCTGAGCGTAATAAGAAGCGAAGGGCCAAGTCACCGGTAGACTGGGTTGCCTTCTTTGGCGGCAAGCCACCCGCCGAGATCATCGAGATACATGACGATGACAGTCCAGCACCTTCTGCGACTGTCCATCGTCCGCCGCCGCAAACGAATGGCTCCTCATCATCTTCGCAGCACGTCGACAAGAGGCGGCGAGTAAATGGGGGCAGTGGGGTGGACGTGCCACAGTACAGCACGACTAACACGCCATACTCTTACACCAATGGCACATCAACGGAAAGCCTTCAAGCAACAACAGCGCCCACTTCTCTGGGCTCGCAAGCTAGCAGTGGTGCTAGCATACCTACCGCGCAGACTGGACAGAAGCGAAAGCGAGAGACCAAGTCAAGGACAACCGACGCAGAGCGAAAGAAGCAAGAAGTGACTCGACCAGGCGCTCCCAGAGGGTATCTAGCCGAGTATGGCGAATACCAGACGCCACCCAGGCACCTGAAAAAGCAGAAAGATGTTGTGGTGCCAGCCATTCACGACGTAAGATCGTGTCTGCCGCCTATTGCAGTACGGACTGGACTGACATGTGTTCTAGCGTGAGAAATTCAAAGAGAAGGTTGATGACGAGGATGGGCACTATATAGTGCATGAGAACAGCAGACTCGGGGAACGATACAATCTGATATCTCTCCTAGGCCAAGGCACATTCGGCAAAGTCGTTCGTGCAGTTGATATTCGATCCCGTAAGGAGGTCGCTGTGAAGATCATCCGCGCTGTGCCCAAGGTATTTACCTCCGGGGCTTATCAAAGAAGTGAAACCTACTTACATTTCCTCGCAGTATCGCGATGCTAGTCGTATCGAGCTTCGAGTACTTCAGACATTGAGGGCCGCGGATGAACACAACAGGAACCGTTGCATCCAGCTTCGGGATTGCTTCGACTGGAGAGGCCACATTTGCATCGTCACACCGCTCCTAGGCCTCTCCGTGTTTGATTTCCTCAAGAGTGGCGGCTTCGTGCCCTTCCCTGGCTCCCACATCCAGGCATTCGCTCGGCAGCTTCTTGGATCTATCGCCTTTCTACACGACCTCAACCTCATACACACGGATCTGAAGCCCGAGAACATCCTGCTGCTGAACCACACATATCAGACCTTCACTTACAACCGAAATATTCCCTCATCAAGCACATTGACCCAGCGATCTGCCAAATTTCGAAGAGTGCTGCTCAGTCCACAAATCAATCTGATCGACTTTGGAAGCGCGACATTCGATGATGAATACCATAGCTCGGTGGTCAGCACGAGACACTACCGGGCCCCGGAAATTATACTTGGGATTGGATGGTCGCACCCTATAGATTTGTGGTCGCTCGGCTGTATTTTGGTCGAATGTTGGACCGGCGATGCCCTATTCCAGACACACGACTGCTGCGAGCATTTGGGCATGATGGAGGTGAGTGTCACCCTTTGTCTTCAACGTCTGACACGTATCGCTGACATATTCTGCAGGCTGTGACTGGCAACAGCATCGATCGTCATCTGATCCGCGAGGTCAATCGGTTGTCCAAACGGAACGACCGCAACTCGGCGGCTAGGTTCTTCAAAAATGGTCATCTGCAATACCCCATGCCTGACACACCACGTCAATCTAGGAAGTTTGTGCGTGGTATGAGGAGGCTTGAGGAGATCATCCCGCAAACCAATAACTTCAATCGCCTCTTCCTGGACTTGCTGCGACGAATCTTTGTGTACGATCCAAAGAAGCGCATTACTGCACGGGAAGCGCTTAAACATCCTTGGTTCGATGAATTGGTGGAAGATGATGGCACAGAAGCGACACGAATCCGGATCGAGCGTGATAGGCTCAGCGAAGTCAACGGACGTTCGCGATAGTACATATGGCGCTGCAGGCGAGATGAAATGCTGCAGCTTGGATTGAACGACGAGACGAAGGCGTTTGAGGTGGATATCTTGGAAAGCCCACAGCGCCAATTGGCCTGGGCTACTTTGCTTTAAGCCAATTTTGGAACCGAGTAATGCCTGTCATGGGCCGGCACGAATCGAGAAGAGCATTGCATGCTGAACGGCAAATGGCATAGGCACGGCGTTAGCAAGCGATCTTGTTACGATGTTATCTTAGAAGCTACCTCATGTCGTTCTCATAGCGCAGGCTGAGGAACAGCTGTTTTGCATAGCGTGTGCGAAAGAGAATTACAGCACCTCTAATGTCAAACGCCTGACATGGCGAAAGTCCTTTCAAGGAAGGGGCCACACGTATTTATCTGACCCGGAAATGCTCTGAATCTTATCATATCAATCTGCATCGCACGGAAAAGCATGTAGAGAATACATTAAGGGAGCCCATATGCCGAGTCATGGTCGAGCAGGCCAGTTGTGAGTCTTGGCACGAGCTTTGCCCCCACTTTCTACTACTGAATAAGTACTACCACTGACATACTTCATCAACCTCGACACTCTAAACTACCAACCATCTCTCGCTCGACGACCGACCACTCGCACTCGCTGGGATCCGATAGTGACACGCACTGCAACGTAACAATCATGGCCAACCCACGCATCGAAGAGGTGGACGATGACGAGATCGCCGACGATCCAGAGGAGATGGATTTGGACGCCTTCGATTTCGCTCGGCCTCAAGGAATGTCGCTGGGGAAGTCGTCAGCGAGCGAGGAGCCCGCCGACATGACACCACAGGCCATGCAGGCGCTACTCCAAGGGCAAAGTCAAGGCCAAGGGTCGAGTGGGCCGCGCATATCGAATATGCCGCAAATGAGCGATAAGGAGCGCGAGAGGTTGCTGCGCGAACAGCAAGAGCGCAGCAAGAACTACCAATGCATCTACCCCGTATACTTTGACGGCACTCGATCGCGGGAAGAGGGACGTCGCGTCCGTAAAGAAGATGCAGTGCCGAATCCGCTAGCGAGAGAGATTGCAGATGCTCTGGCGTACATTGCCAGCTCATATGGTGTGGACCTCCGCATCGTGCTGGAGCCAACGAAAACGCACCCGAAGGACTGGGCGAACCCGGGACGAGTCAAAGCGCTTGTGAAGAAGGACGGCAAGCCTGCTTCTTCCAAGATATCGAACAGTAAGTCACGGCATGTACTGCATATGTCATGCAGCCGGTTCTACTAAAGGACATCAGTGCCGAAAGCAGGGACTGATCATGTGCCGCAGAACAACACCTCTACAAGCTGATTGCAGACTATCTCAAATCGCACCCCACTACCGAGGACACCCCCGAACGATTGCAGATCCAAGGAGTACCGATGCCGACAGAGAAGATCCCTCCTCCTGCCATACCGAGGGGGTCCAAGATCGGCACGATCCTGCCTCTTCACTCTCCTGCACTCACGGGAGGTGGAGTGTCAGATAACTTCCTGAAGGATATGATGGCAGAAATGGGAGGACAGCTTCCGGGTGGCATGGGCATGGGTAACGATCTTGGCGCGCAGCAGCAAAAGAAAGTCAAAGACAAGAAGAAGAAATGATCGTGACCATTCGTGCGGTCTTGAGTAAACTTTCCAAACACTCGGGACAGCTAGAGCATCATCGCAGCATCCTAGATCGGCTAATCGCCAGGACTGCTTCTTTACCGCACCTGAAATGGGGGTGACTTCATTGCTGGCGCGCGCTCGCACCTGCCACGTTGCCAGGAGCCGAAACACTAGCTCTCCAAATGACCTGAAGTTGCCCGAGGGAGTGAACTACGGCACGGACTAGCCCGGCATATACTCTGCATGTGCATGGCATGTGCAGAAGTCTTGTTCGATCTACCAGCAGGACACGTGACAGCTTACCCGACAGATGAAACACGATCCGACAATGGTCTAGAGGAATCGACATCTTTTCGATAATGCCGAGGTTCTATAGATCAAGCTGTAGCGTCCTCTCGATGCCAGAAAATGCAAATATCATGGAAGCAGACGGCAGTAGCGTAATGCTGCGCGACTCCATTGTATGCCGAACTCTACCTCCTCGGCTTATGCATCTCCATCTCGCGATCGACCTTTCCTCCGGCGCAATCGCTCGGATGGTACTTGAAGTACCTGTTGATGACGAGCACAACAATGTCAACGAGAGACCGCACCTCATCTGCAGTGATGTTGTACGCAGGCGCCACTATAATGTGATCGCCGCGGCGGCCGTCGGCACCTCCCGTTCCTGGGTACAGGCTAATGTTGTATGGCTTCTGCATTCCTATCATCAAAAGAGTGTCAGTCTGCAGCACATCGTAAAAGTACCGAAGAGCAGCGTGGGGTGTCCTGCGGAAGAGACTTACCCAATTCGTGGATGCCCATTGCCACGCCCATCGAAGGATCGAACGGTTCTTTGGTCGCCTTGTTCCGGACGAACTCGATTGCCCAGAACAGGCCCTTCCCGCGAACGTCTCCTACCGACGGTTTGGACGCGAGCCTCTCCTTCAGCAGGCGGCCCAGCAAGCCGCCCTGTCTACGGACGTTCGAGACCAGGTCATCCTTGTAGATGATTCTCTGCACCGTCAGACCTGCTTTGCATGCGAGCGGGTGTCCTTGGTATGTCTGTCCATGGCTGAAGGAGCCAGTGCCTTGTTGTAGAACGCCAACAACATCTCGGGAAGCCATCATCGCCGCGATTGGCATGTAGCCGCCTCCCAAACCCTTGCCCATAGTCATGATGTCAGGCACCACACCAATGAGCGGATCCTGCCATGCATGCAGCGGTTTGGGGAATCGTTCGGAGGCCTCGGGCCCACTTCGTCCAGTTCCACACATGACCTCGTCGAAGATGAGGAGTGCGCCATATTTGTCGCATACCCTTCGCACGGCCTTGAAGTAGCCGGGTACCGGCGGGACGCAACCAAGTGCTGCTCCAACGATCGGTTCCGCGATGAATGCGGCCACGTTCTTGGGCCCAACGCGCTGAAACTCGGCGTCCAGCTCCGCTTCTAGTCGCTTTACGAACGCTGCTTCCGAGTCGTTCGTTGAAGAAACGCCCCTGTATGCGTAGCAGGGACTCACCTGGCTAGTGTTGACGCTCAGCATCGGTTCGAAGATAGCCCTGCGAGCAACGTGACCTCCAGCGGCAAGAGCGCCGAGGGTGGTTCCGTGGTAACTTTGGTGCCGGGAGATGAAATGAGCCCGTGTCGGCTCGGGACAAGGTTTTTCGAGATGATATTGCCGTGCCATTTTTAGTGCTGCCTCCATTGCTTCGCTCCCTGAACTGATGAAGAATGCTCGTGTCATTTCGCCGTCCGTGCTGTCCACGAGGAATTTGGCCAGGTCTTCTGCGGCTCGAGTGGCATAGAATAGGGAGTGGCAGTATGATACTTCTTGCATCTGTTCGATGAGGGCATCCTGGACGCTGGAACACAGGGAACATGGGTCAGAAAGTTTGATCGTTACAGTAAATTGGTAAAGCGTACCGAACGTCACCGTGACCGAGGCAGGCCACTGCAGCACCACCTGTTGCATCGAAGATCTCTTGACCGTTGCTCAGGATGAGATAGTGACCTTGGGCGGCGACAACGTGGTGTGGATCGTGATGCAGAGTCCTGTGGAGGACTGCTGACTTGTTGGACTTCGAGTCGATGCCATTGGTTGGCGTATCGATTTCCTGATCGACGACATTGCCGTCGTTGACAACCAGTACGGAAGGAGACATGTTAGAATGTCAGAAAGGAAGTAGGTGTCTTGAAATCGGAAAGGTGGGAAAGACTGTGATGAACCATAATAAGTGAGTACTAAGGGAGGAGAGCGACAGGGAAGTTATAGGGAAGTCGTCAGGCCTTGACTGGCTGAGGAAGGCGCCGGGAACAACTGGTTGGCTCTTTCCCAAGAGAATGCCAAAGTGGGAGATCTTGGAGTCAACCGCCACCCGGCGTTTCGTTTGTACGTTGGCCTGATGCACTGGGCCCATCTCATCATGGGTCAGACGGCCAGCTGCAAAGCTTGGTATTCGCTCAAAGCTAAAGAAAAGAAGGTTTTGAGCTAGGAAACTCTTTGATCGGATGCGCAGAACACGGCCCGAACGCCGATGCTGCCCTGGAGAAGGAAGGCACTACACTTCACATCCATGTCTGTCCCTGGTGGCTTCCTTCTCGTCACTGCTTTGGGTCACTTGATAGCGATGGGCGAAGGCCGCCGCCGGTCAAAGAGTCGGGCGGCGGTGAGATCCATTTGTGATACACCTCGTCGACCGGTGGCCTTTCGGTTGCCTTGCCTTCGCTTTACGTCGGCTCGAATACCATTCCACAGCAGATGTGGTCATCAGGTGGAGTGAGCCTCTTCTGTTGACAGCTTGTATTCAGGGATCGGTGCTGGCTCCATTTACGCGGAGTCGGATCAGAAACCGCCGAGAGTCGAAACTGTGGATGGCTTCCTGATGGAGCTCGCGGATTGCTGCTTCGGCGGACATGTTAGGCCTTCACCCGTCGAATGACAGCCAGAAGAGGTCATATTTGACCCTCTTGCAGTTTCACCGCTGCTGCATGAGGACAATGTCGATCTGTTCCAGAGCACTTTACTCTACGGTAAAGCTGGAGCCACGCTCGGATGGAGAGCGGACCTCTCTCCAGATCCTTGTTCCGACCAACCAGATGTACGGCCACTGTTACGCGAGGAGACGATCTCTTGGCCTTAACGCCATCCGAAAGTTCTAGCGTGGATTGCCGCTTCGTGCAGTGCTCCACATCAGCAGGGACGGGACATCCTGGAGCTGTCAGCCGGCTTGCGTTACAAGCTACGGTATGCCGATCATACTTCGAAGAAGGAAGATGCGTCAATATGTGGTTACATATTTTGCTCCAGTCGTGGACACAGCTCGGGTCTCAGCCGCGTGTATACGTACTCAGTCTTCCGACATACGCGGTCTCTGGTAGGGAGTGCTGCTTTTAGTCAGTAGCGGTGAGTTGTAGTCTTCCAATTGTGTCGTCTCGCTTCACCTACTACACTCACTTGCGTGCCATGCTAACGATAGATACCAGACGTCATTCTCCCAATGCTCATTTTATGCTCATTCTCATTCTCATTCTCATGCTGATTGGAAGCTTGCAGATAGCTTTGGCTGGCTTCAGCACGCATAATATCGGCTAGCAAGGCCATATTTGTTTGTGACACAGCTCCTTCAGCTGTACAAAACTACAGCAGCAGAATTTTTCAAGTATGCGACTGAAGAATGCCGATCTTGGGGACTTCAGGCGTCTTCTGGCTTGCACCTTCGCCGGCTATCACATGTCCAAGCAATGTCAAGGTATGCTTCGCTAAAAGCTGTTCATAAGCCTTTTCGGTTTCCAAGATTATACCGCCTCATTTTCGGACACGTCACGCGCATGTTTCCAATCGTGATGCCTCCTGGCTTTGTCGTATTGTGCTAGGAGCTATAGCTCCACACGCACTCGAGAGTGCGCGAACGGAGGTTGCCGCTTTGGCACAGTCGTGAATGGAGCATAGTCGGGCACCCTCGTTCCTCGTATGTTGTTGTGGAGCAGGCACCGACCCTCTCGGCCCTGAATGTTCGGCCACGGCGTATGTATTCAGTATGGCAGCTCCGAGTTTTCACCCCCATTCGGCTACCAGTGCAGTAACCTCGGGCACCGATTGTGATGTCGGGAGCATCAGGAAGTTGCCGAAGCCATCCAAGCCATATGTCGCATACGTCGGCTGTTTGGACCATTGCGACTGTTTTCAGAAGTTTTACTAGTGCGACCTTTGCTCTGCTGCTACCCTCATGCGGACATTCAAGCACAATCTTTAAGCATGCATTAGAATGTACATTGCGAATTTATCGTCTATTAAAGTCAATCTGGTCGGAGGCTTGGCGGAATACAGCGGCGCCGTATCAGTATGCAAGGAACAGGAAGACATGCGACAACCATTGGATTTGGCAGTGCATTGAATTCGGGATCGATGAGCGAGTCATGACCATTGCGCGCTTCCGCAACGGTACCTGAGATCTTTACGTCGGCAGGATCTAACGCAGCATTCTGCATGCGAGTGACGTCGGTAATCAATTGGGCCGTGGTCCAGAATCGATAGCCTGCAAAATCGTCATCTTTCGTTCATTCGAATTCTTCGAGGCGCATCTGCTGGGTCACAGTTGCAATCGTGAGTGGTATGTCCGGCGCAAGCTCCTTCGTACGGAAAAATCCCGTCGGTTGTCGGTTACACTAGGGCTGGTGTGCCGCACATTGATGAAATCGAAGATCGGTCCACCAGTCCTTCTGCTTCAATTATCCTTCTTCGGCGACACCCTGTCAGCGCCAACACGAGATCGGGCCGCTCGGTGTCATCGGGGTAACTGTGGTCGTTGTGTCGGCAACCCGAAACAATTTGGAATGCATCCATCTCTTCCGTGTCTCGGGCAGGCGACTAGGCGAGAGATCACGTGGATTCATATCGCGCAGAGTAAGGACTGCCGATTCCATTGAATTGGTTCAGATTGAACGCTACACAACAGCGCCTACCTGTTGCGAGGCTTTCGACGCTCTGGTAGCCATTTCTGCTGATCGAAAGCGCCAAAGAGAGCGTCGCCAATTCTTCTTGTGATAAAGCAAGTGCTTGGCCGCGCTCACGCCGAACATCCACGATGAAAGAAGACATATCACCGCCGCCGTTGAAGCGGAGACGCTTGTCCACATCAGATAGTCGACAGACTGTACCTGCATCCGGTGTTGGCCGCATACTAATATACTCTTGGAACGTCAACGGCATCGCTCCGTTTCTGCAACCGACGATCTCATCGTTCTTCGGTGGCAAGCAGTCAAGTTCGCCAGCTTCCTTGCGACATGTGCTGCGGAAATATGGGTGTGTGGAGCTGGAGATCCTCGTCACCGGAGTCACCTGCTGACCTACTGTCATCCCTATCGCAGATGGCCGACCATGCTCTTTCTCCAGGAGGTTAAGATCAGTCCAGACGATCACTCCAGCCAGAAGGCCGTCCAGAAGGCGGTAATGCCAGAGCCAGATGAGGCATCCGACGCCGTGTCTTACAAGGCATATTTCAACTTGCCATCGGACAAGCATAATGCACGGGGATTTGGCCGTAAGGTGTATGGAGTCTGCACTCTGGTCAAAGAAGACTTCGTGGAACAGTATGTGGACAAGATTCGAGAGGTCGACTGGGATGCTGAAGGTCGCTTCCTCGTCTTAGAGACTAAAGCAGTTGGGGACATGCCGAGACTCGCACTCCTCAATTGTTATATGGTCAACGGCACCGAGGCGCCATACAAGGACTCTGAGACCGGTGGTGTGATTGGTACCAGGCATAGCCGAAAGCTGAAGGTGCACGAGCTGTTGCAGGATGAAGTACGCTCGTACGAAAACGCGGGTAAGTCATCCGTCGGCCGCGCTGTCGTGACGCACAAACACAGCTGAATGTACAGATGGCGGAATCTCAACGTCTCCCGTCCAAGTGAGCCACCTGAACCTGAGGTAGCCGGAGGCCTTGATCTGAATTATAGATATGGACTGAAGCGTGGATGTTGTCGTTGAAGATGAACGCTGACTTGTGGTAGGTTTCAAAGTTGTCGTGGCAGGAGACATGAATATCGCACGAACAGAGCTGGATGGGCACCCAAGCTTAAGAACCTTTCCCATTCAACACTGCACAAATCGTGCGGACTTTGAAGAGAGGTTCCTCCGCAGAGCCGAGACAGGGAGGAATCCAGCTAGTGCGACCGATTCGATGGCCAGTCTGCAAATGATCGATACGTTCCGAGAGCTCCACCCTACGAAAGCAGGGTACACTTATTTACCCCGTAGCAAGGAATTTGGATCGAGCGCCGACCGAGTGGACATGATATTGTTCTCGCGGGCCCTGGAGCCAAATCTAACTCTAGCTGGTATTTGTGAGACGCCGGCTGATAGAGGAACCAGCGATCATGTTCCGCTATATGCTGAACTGAGCTTCGAAGACCATTTTGTACCATCAAAGTCGTCGAGTGGCAGGTAAATGGCTCATTCCACGGCTTGAGCGTACACCAGAGAGCGGAGAAGAGTTGGTCAGCGATCTGGTGTGGTATATACACGCGGAGATCCATGACTGCGCTCCCAACGAAAGTTGAATCGAGACGGTAAAGGAGCCGATAGAAACGACGTGAATGGTGGCCAGGCTTTAGTAATGTAGTTCCAGTCATCAACCTTGTCGCAGTTGCAGCGTATCTCTGGACGTGGTGCGATCATCCACTGGCTATCAGTTCCAGGCCTTGACCAGCTTGCCATGTGACCCCCAGGACATCCGACACTCCACGGCCCGATAGCCTTCTCTGAACGCAAAGCTGTGCCGCGATGGACCTGGTTGTTGCCAAGATTTCCAGGCCGTGTGCCCTAGCGTCACCTCTCAATACGTAGCTGTGTTTATGTCTGGTACCATCTCTCCCACTGAACTGTCCATAGATCCAATTTCAGCACGGGGAATCACGAAGACACTTGTGCTACTACAGTATCAACTATGTAGCGAAATGCTTCCATTTCTTCCTCCACTGAGCCGCCGCCAGCTGCTCCAGACAGATTGATGCTGTTGCCGACGTAACATGGCTTATTCAGCTTCCGAACAAGAACTTTGGCCATTCTCACGGTAAAGTCCAGCGAAGGCGCAGCGCTATAGAGAGTGGTGCTCATCGGCTGTGTGGGCTGATATCGCTGTAGCAATGTTTAGCTAAAAGAACAGATGTCAAGGTCAAATATCTGCTCACGTCAGGCATGGCGTAGACAAAGCTGCCCATAGATGAAGGAGCAGCACCTGACTCAGCACTCGTCGTGGTCAAGAACAGCATGATGGAGTTCGCCAGCATCGTCATGTGAAGGTTTATCCGCATGCCAGGGCTGTGCGGTAAGTCGACAGCCAATTCCACCACCTTGTCGCTACTGGTTGTGCCATTGATAGCGGGTGCGTCACTCGCTCCGGCCGCCATGGCTGGTCTCCGATGGGCGAGATGAGGTGAGATGTGATGGTGTTGATGGTGGAAAGTTGCCGGAGCGGAGTGTCGCGCTGCGAAAGCCAAACTGAACGCGTTCGAAGCTCGGGCTCAACTCCGGCAGCTCTCAATTGGTTGTTTCAATTCTTGATTGCTCCAGCTCACTCCGACAATATTGAGGCATATTGATCCCAATGGCGAACGAGGATGATGAACATCAATCGGCATCCTCGGATCTGCTGCAAGACGCCGAGTTCGACCCTCTTTCCGATCCTGAAGAAAGGGCAGTACTTTTCGCTGCTCTAGACTCCTTCAGGTGCGTCTTCAGTAGGTACGACTCCGTTCTCTTCGCCTGCCTTACTTCTTCCCTCTTCTAGGTCCTATCGCAGAGCGGCACACTACAACATTACACATCTCCGACGTCAGGCTTTCTATGCCCTCCCGGCTGCACAGGTGGACTTGCTGTCCTCGCCACCTTTCTCTTTACCAAAGGTCTTTGACAGGATAGATCAAGCCATCGACTCCAATGCAAAAATTGCAGAAGCCATCCTGGACTTCGCTCTTCCTTCACTTGGTCTCGATAGCTCGGATGACTCGTGGAAGAACCTTGCGAGTGCTGGCGATCTCGACAAGGCTCGGTCTACAATCAGGCAACTGTACAGAGATTGGTCTGCGGAGGGCTTACCTGAACGGCATGCTGCCTTTTCACCTATCTTGGAGGCCCTTGCGCAGTATTTCCCATGCGCGACGTCGAAGCGTCCTGGCATTAGCATATTGATTCCAGGAGCCGGACTAGGAAGGCTTGTTTTCGACTTGTGCGCTGCTGGCTACACCGTCGAGGGAAACGAAATCTCTTATCATCAATTGACGGCTTCAAATTACATTCTTAATTGCGTACGGAAAGCCGGAGAGCACAATCTGTACCCTTGGGCTTTGAGCTTCAGCAATCATCATACGCGTGCTGCGCAACTGCAAGCCGTGGCCATCCCTGACATAAATCCTGCAACAGTATTGGAGCGAGCACAACAGGAGACTCAAGCTGAAGTGCACCACAGCGAGCGGATGGCAATGACCTCTGGGGATTTCTGCGTTCTGTATCAAGACCCGGAGTACGAGCTGCATTTTGACGCCGTCACCACATGCTTCTTCATTGACACAGCACCGAATGTAATCAGCTATGTTGAGACTATCAAGGCGTGCCTTAAGCAGGGTGGGATCTGGATCAATTTGGGACCTTTACTTTGGCATTTCGAATCTGCCCCCGCACCGGGCGACCGAAACAGAGGACATCGAACGGTCTCTCATTCAAATGTGAACGGGAGCCAAGGAATTGGAGAGCCTGGATCGTTTGAAATGTCGAACGAAGAAGTCATCGCTCTAGTGTCAAGTCTCGGCTTCGAGATGCTCGAGCAGAGAGCAGCCCCAGCAACAGGTTATATTCAAGACCCCGAGAGCATGCTGCAGAATGTTTATCGTCCGGTCTTCTGGGTGGCAAGGAAAAGTTGATTTTTGTAAGGATTCTTCTGAGAAGGTCGACCTGTCAGCCTCGCCTCGCATCATTTTAATTGCTCAGTCTCTCGATCTGATCGAGTGTGGTGTTGAACCAGTCCGCGAAGACCGCAAAGGGCGACAGCATGAACGATATATCGGCGATATTTCGGCTATCTGGTTGGAGCAATCTCGTCACATCTTCCAGAACCGATGCCGAAACTGCATTATTATAATAATAGTGCTACTCTTTCAAGCTGCTGGACCAATGACTTTGCCCAGCAAGTCAGGAATAGCTTTTGTGTCGGCCGTACCAAGTCGATCTAGGATATTTTGGATACCGAGAAAAGACCTTCGGTAGAATCGGTAGTCTCGGCAGCAACCGTGATTGTCAGAAGCGAACCTCGGCTGACATGCTGGCGACCGAAGTGAACGGAAGTCCTACCTCGTAGAGAAATCAACGCGACGATGAGAACGCGTGGTGGCCCTGTGCTGATGTAAGAAGCTCATTTCAAGATCAAGACTGCTCAAGTTCTCCCTTCTCACCAATCGATCTTGCTCGCCGCTCCATCTCCATCGCTTGCACCATGTCTTCTCGATCGCATCCCACGCTGATAAAACCGCCGCCTGCGTCGGAAGACAAAGCTCCCATCGAAGACGTGCTCGAACTCACGCATCTCAATGACATCGACCCGAATATCTTCACAAACACGCGTCCATTATGGCATCCGCCTGGCGCCCGTGGCATCTACGGAGGAGCAGTGATTGCACAGTGTCTAGCAGCAGCGCAAAAGACGGTACCCGAGAACTTCCTGGTACACAGCATGCACTGTTATTTTGTCCTCAATGGTAACAGCGAAATACCCATCATATACCACGTCGAACATGTTCGCGAGGGAAGAAGTTTTGCGACCAGGACAGTGCAGGCGCGGCAACGTGGCCAGCCAATTTTCACAACCACGTTATCATTCATGAGAGAGGGGTCCGGAGGGAAGCAAACCGTACAGCATCAAGCTGATATGCCTGACGTACCGCCACCGCTAGACGTCGAGCCAGTGGATCATTTCCGTGGCGCAAAGAGTCCATTCGTGACACAACGAGTGGATATCAGTAACAACGACTCGCCGCATCCGCATCATAAAAGGACGAGACAGTGGATCAAATGTCGGGGAAAGATTAGCGAAGAGGGTGGGACCCAGGCACATTTGAGTGCTTTAGCATACATGTCGGACTCATATTTCATTGGTACTGTTGCACGGACACATAAGCTCTGGCGGTATACGAGTGCGTTGAAGAGCAACGAGAAGATCAAGAACGGTGAAGGCAATGGGGAGAAGGCATTGATTACGCAAGATATCTTCGAGAGGCTGAAAAGGATGGATTTGGAGACTCTCAAGAGGGTAGAGGGTCTGGACGATGACATGATTAACCAGCTCAAGACAATGGAGATCAAGGATGGCAAGATTGTTGGGCTCAAGGAGAAGAGACCGGAAATCGGCATGATGGTCTCACTGGATCACAGCATATACTTTCACAACCCGAGAGAATTCAGAGCGGATGACTGGTTATGCGCAGAAGCGGAAACGCCTTGGGCGGGAGATGGAAGAGGATTCGTGCTGCAGAGAATCTTCTCCAAGGATGGAAAACTGATCGCTTCATGTGTGCAAGAGGTGAGTTGCGCTCTGTCGGCACCATTTGTGAAGATCGATGCTAATCATTCCCAGGGTGTTGTAAGGCTCAAGCAGGAGCAGAATGCACCGGGCTCCAAATTATGATGCAAGCTTCGGTACACGGCGGCATAACATTCAGCATAGAATTGCGAAGAAACTCCGAGTGTAGACTGGGCATTGCAGATAGGGCGTGGCGTAGATGTATGCAATAAATATGACCGCCAATGCTTACTGTACCAAAGCTGTGCCTGACCCCACACATGCAAGAACCCTGTACCAGTCTTTTTGTACCTAGCGCCCCTCATTCTTCCTATGTCATTGGCATTGCAATTTGCACTTCGACTCATACCGACTGCTTGACTCGTAAGCCGAGCGAGTAATGAATATTTAGCCTGCGAATCACTTGCCAATTGCTCACTACACCTGCGATCGAGACTCGGCGTGCGTCTGTCTCTGACGAAGATTGATTTCGGCAGACCAGATCTAGACTTTACAGCCTTGGCAACATTTTTGCGACAATGACGGGAATGCTCAAGGACCCTTCAATCAAGTACCGCAAGTTCAAGCCACTCAAGCTCGAGAACCGACAATGGCCGTCCAAGACGCTCGACAAGGTGCCTCGATGGCTAGCGACCGACCTGCGCGACGGCAACCAGTCGCTGGTCGATCCGATGGACGGAGAGCAGAAGTGGAGGTACTTTCAGATGTTGCAAAAGCTCGGCTACAAGGAGATTGAGATTTCATACCCGTCATCGGGAGACACAGACTACGATTTCACGCGGAAACTGGTCACCACTCCAGGCGCAGTACACGATGATGTCTGGCTGCAAGTCTTGTCGCCGTGCCGCAAAGAGCTGATCCGGCGGACAATCGACAGCTTGAAGGGAGCGAAGAAGGCCATTCTACATCTCTATGTCGCAACGAGTCCCTGCTTCCAGCAAATCGTCTTCGGCATGAACAACGAACAACAGATTGAGCTGGCGGTCGAGTGCACCAAGTATGCACGCTCGATTACCAAGGACGATCCGAGCACTGCAGGCACAGAATGGGCATATGAGTTTTCGCCTGAAACCTTCTCTGATTCTGACCCAGAATACGTGATTCAAATTTGCGAGGCTGTAAAGGCAGCATGGGAGCCATCCAAGGGGAACCCCATTATTTTCAACCTCCCCGCTACTGTCGAAATGAGTACACCGAATGTGTACGCCGATCAGATTGAGTATTTCCACACACACATTTCTGAGCGCGAAAAGGTTGCAATTTCCCTGCATCCACACAATGATAGAGGTTGTGCTGTTGCCGCAGCGGAATTGGCACAAATGGCTGGTGCAGACAGAGTCGAAGGCACCCTCTTTGGAAACGGTGAGCGAACAGGAAACGTTGATCTCGTGACTCTGGCTCTCAATCTGTACACACAAGGCATTCACCCCAAGATCGACTTCTCCGATATCAACAGCGTCATCGACATCGTGGAGAAGAGTAACAAGATCCCGGTGCATCAGCGCGCACCATATGGTGGATCTTTGGTCACATGCGCCTTCTCTGGTTCGCATCAAGATGCCATCAAGAAGGGTTTCAACGTCCGAGACAAGCAGCGAGCAGGTCACGAAGATCCTTGGGTCATGCCGTACCTACCTCTGGATCCACAAGACATCGGCAGAACGTACGAGGCTGTCATTCGTGTGAACAGTCAATCTGGAAAGGGCGGTGTTGCCTGGATCATCAAACGCACTCTGGAACTCGATTTGCCTCGTGGCCTGCAAGTTGCATTCTCGAAGATCGTTCAACGTGAGACCGATATGCTGGGAAGAGAGTTGTTGGCCAATGAAATCAAGGATCTTTTCGTGGAAGCATATCATCTGAACAGGAATCCGCGCTTCGGCCTGGTTGACTACGACATCACGACAGACCGCTCATCATCTCCTGCTCCACCAGAGAAAGGCAAGACTGCATCTAATCGCAACCTCCGCAGAAAGTTTAAGGGTGTCATTGAAATTGACGGCAATGAGCACAAGATTGAGGGAACTGGAAACGGTGCTCTCTCGGCTCTTGCAAACGCTCTTAAGGGCCTGGGAATCGATTTGGACGTGGTGGACTACAAAGAGCATTCCATCGAGACCGGACGAGGTCGTGATACGCAGGCTGCAACGTACATAGAATGTACTGCCACCGGAGCGCATCAGAAGGTGTGGGGCGTGGGCATCCACGAGGACGTGGTCCAGAGTTCCTTGATTGCTTTGCTTGGTGCAGCGTCTTCGGTGAGTCTACGTAAAGACACTGGTATTCCCTCGAGTAATGGCTGACAAGGTGATCTAGTTCCTTTCCTCTCGTCCGGGAACACCAGTACCGTTCACACCTAAGAGGTCAAACACGATGAATCTGGAAGTCGGACCTGATCTTAGTAAAGAGCAGCGCGAGTTGAATGGAGCCCCACAGAGCGCACCTGATGCATCGAGTCATATTGTTGCAAATCTGGAGAGTCAGGTCAATGGCAAATAGACGGCCAACGAGCATCCGAAACCTCTGTAGAAAGGGGAAATCATGACATGAGCATTCTTCGTTGACCCATCGGCAAGACAAAAGTTCGAAGATACCATTGGAAAAGATATGGCGATTTTGTTCCACATTCTACTTCATATGTTTAGCTATCCAAGCGGAGCCATTCATGCACGCACGATTGATGAATCTCGATTGTCTTCTCCGCTAGCAAGGAAATGTCATTGCTGTCAAAAAAGGCCGGATCGTGGCGTGGGCTATATCCCTAAGAGCCTACTAGATTCTTAGAGTGGAAGGTGTCTCTAGGATATAGCGGCACTAACGTAGGTGCTACATCGTCTCGCAAACCAAGCCTCGCTGGCCGCAAGCGTGTATGTTCATCGTGGTCGCTGCTGTGCAGATGTTTCCCATGCGCTCGCTGGCTACCTGCCCTACCTGCTTGCCTACGAGGCCTACATGTAGGGGTAAGATTCGTAATGTCTTTCACCTCTCTTACCCTCTCTCATCTTCGGCAGAATTGCAGTGGCCTCTATGGACGACGTAAAAACCAGGTCCTGGTATGGGTGATATCACAAAGTGCCTCGGACAACTTAGACAATTCTGCGTCGGAATTGATGGCAGGGCGACATTTACTGTCTCCAAGCCTCGCTCATCACAGCGGTCGAGTGCGGCGTGCAGCCATTTGAATATTCACTTACTGCATGTGGACGTACTAACACAGTATCGCAGAATTAGCGATCAATTCCAGCTCAGTCCACGTGCGGGTCGTTACTTAGATCGAGCACTTGAATAGCCTTCCGTCACTTGATAATTCGTACGGGCAGGCCCGTCGTATATTCTCCAGCGCCATTTCTTCACTCGAGGTGTGTATAACTTTCAATTCGCCGTTCGTCCTCGAGAAGAACGGCGTTAGGTAGTTGCCGAAGTGACGAGAGACAGCACAATGTCCGGTATTTTCGTGCCGTACAATGTTACCGGCAGATGCTCACTATCTTCTTCGGGCGAACCGCACTGGGAAATGTATTCCCGGTTTAAGGTGTCTCGGTATCGCTCGCCATCCCCAGGATCCCTATACTCAAGTGAGATCGGTCTGGATCTTTTCCGTCATCTTCTTGGTTTCTTTCTCAAATGATGCCTCTGCCATGCGTTTGTCTTCGGACATTACCGAGGAGCTGCTTCGGGCTGTTGCTTGTTCGGTGCGGGTGCGGTAGCGAACTGTGCAGAAGAAATATGGTTTGTGGTTTTGGCATGGTTGTCGGCCCCGGAGTACTGCAGCATGCTGTGGCCGGACGTCCTTCCTGACGAGTTGTGCTGATGAGATCTTCCCAAAGTAAATCGCTGCTCCGTTCCTCCGGCACTCTGTTCCGGTATTTGTTTACGGCGTGTTCCGTGACATGATAGTTCTAGTGAAGACGCTGAGTGTCGGTTGCGACCATAACGGCAATGTCCGTGATGTATACTCAGAGTTTGAGATACATCTCGAGCTTCACATACCCTGCGGAAAAGTCATACTACTATTCTTATTAGTCACTATTCACGGTGCTCTACCCGAAGCAGCTCATGCCCAGACTGGCTTTGAGCATCATGTGATGAAGAGTCGAGAGCGTCGGAGGGGACAATAATGATAAGGCTATGCAGTGTTGTTCATTACTGCCGACGACTGCCACCAGACGCCACTTCCTCGTGGATGTGCTGTTCGTCTCCGCCGGGTCCGAAAATCTTACACCGATCTAGGGAGTCGCTGTCAAATTGTAGGTTTGCTCCTCTTGTCGGTTAACGCAGAGTACTCAAATCATCATCGTTGGATGAAGAGCCCAAAAAGGGAAGGTCTGATCACGTTCAAATTCGTCCGTACAGCTAAGATGATGTTGTGAATGGTAGTATTTCGGTCGACGGCTGTTGTGTGGCTATGCACGATGCTCGAGGGCGGCTAGAAAGTTTTATCGCTAGGAACAGTGTTGGTCGGCTTGTGAAATGGCTCATCATTACTTCGGTCTGATGTGCGGCCGTCAGCCCGTTTAGGCATTGCCCAAAAAGGCTGCAAAGAAGGCATCTGTGGCGTTCTTGGTCTGCATAGGATACAAATGGTATATGAGGAGGAGTACAGTGAATTATGACTTGCCTGAACCTGGGTTGGATGATAATTCGGGCGCTGCGGATGTGCCAGGCAACTATCGCTTCCATGAAGGTGTCGGTTCGGCATCAGGCTTCAGCGCGATTGGAACAGGGCAGGGACAATCCATGTACTTCCACGATATGCAGGCATCCCTGGTGCTGAAGCCATGCTTGCGGTCGACGAGAGAACGTTCTTTCCAATATCTACGGCCCAACGAGGCTGAATTGCAATGCTACAGCTTACTTTCGGCTCGGAGTGGTGCTAGAGTTGTGTCGAGAATAGTCATGACATCGACCAACTTCCTCTCTGTCAGACGTGGTGTGACAACTTGTATACTTAGGGCACTGCCAATATAGTCATTGCGATCGATGTGTGTCCAGTGCTCGCGATTGACCTTGTCCCAACCATTGATTGGGTCTGAAGCTGGCACATCGCCTTCTAGGTCCTTCGGACTAAGTGTTGTTACTGGGAGGATGCCGGTGGAGAGGTCCAGAAGGTTGAGAGCTGCGGTGTAGTTGACCTGCATGGAAAAGTGTTCAAGATTAGCAAAGGACATCATCGTTGCCATAGGCATTTCACATCAGTTTCGTACCGTATTCCATCGATCAATCAACGGTATGGGATGAGGTGCGACCGGCATGATCAACGCATCCAGTGTTTCATGGGCACTGGTCGCTTTGCTGGCGTCAGTAACCTTCCAAACTTCCAGAAAGGCGGTCTGCAGTTCCAGCTTCTGGGATTGCAGGCTCCGGACGTCATCAGTTGACTTCTGGGGCCTCCTGGTCAGTCTGCCTTTCAGCCACGGAGAGAGAGGCTCCTTTGTCGCTTCGAGATGGTCGAACCAATATTGTGCGCCATCGATAGATACGATTCCATTGAAGGTCTTCGGGACTCGCGATAGGACTTTAGATGCATCCACGTCAACAACTTCGATGCACGACCTTAATGCCCGAATGGTCTGTGCAACTCGATTCATCAATCGCTCTATAGGCGGAAGAGGCTTAGTATGGCCGTCTGTCCGGACGATCCCAACACGAAGAGGCTTTTCACTCGTGTTCAATGGCAGTTGCCGATCCCAAGGTTGTCCAGCCAGCACATCTGGATCGAACGCATCGGGATGGCTATCTGCTATGACTCGCAAAAAGAGCTCACAATCTCTGAGGCTACTAGAGAGTGGCCCAGCAGTGGCTTCAATGCCCAGCTTGCTAGATCCTGGTTTCGAGCCTTCCTGACCCGCGAAAGGTACTCTACCGTGTGAAGGTTTGATGCCGAAAAGGTTGTTGCACGCGGCTGGGATACGAATGCTACCGCCCACTTCAAACAACCAAAAGAATGTCAGTGAATCACTCTAATTGTAGATGTCGCGTTCATGAAACATACCGTCGGTGCCAACACCCAGCACGGATCCGCGCATGGCAAGAAGCGCTCCTTCTCCACCGGAAGAGCCCCCAGCAGTAAGCTTCTTGTTGGATGGGTTCAAGGTACGCCCGAAGACGTTGTTATGGGAGTCAAGTGCCATCATGGTCTGAGGTATGTTTGTCTTGCAGTACAACACCGCACCTAAAGATAGCAACTGGCTCACGAGCGCGGAATTGGTCGTTGCTGGCTTGAAGCAGAGCCCGGCGATACCAACCGAAGCATCATAGCCTCGTATCTTGAACGTATCTTTCAAAGATATCGGTAGACCATGCAGTGGTCCAACTGGCCTCCCATACTTCGCCAGGTGATCATCCAAGTCTCGAGCACGTGCAAGTGCATCTTCAAATAGAATCTCGGTCAAGCAATTGGTCAGTTGTTGCGCTATTGCAGCTCTCTTGCAGAAAGCGCGAACAACATCTTCGCTTTTCAAACGGCCAATAGCGAGTTCCCCCAGAAGGCTGGTAGCATCGTAGTTCTCAGTTATTCTTAGTTCATGGTCCTGGAGAATGCTGCAAGTCCTAGGCACGTCCAGAACATTATTGTTGGTACCGCTCTCCTCGACTTGAGATGCCGTCAAACGCCACGCTTCGGGTATACGAGAAGCTCGTTCTTGCTGCTTGCGAGCTGCAATCGATTGCCACGTTCCAGACATCTCGTGAGAGGCGAATGTTGATGGTGGTTGGTTTTGTCATCAGGCTTGTTTGAAACAACATCCACCCTTGTCGTGCAGCAAGAGTCGCAGTCACAGCCTCGGGCCGAGAGCTGTCCAGCCGACCGGGGTTCTGGAGGCCAGACTTTGCCGGTCTTTGATAGGATCAACTCCAGCGCTGTACATGTATCAATGCCTTGCCCCTCGTTCCGCTCATACAAATGCAGCTTGACACGCGGAGCGAGTCTGCCTAGCAAAGCATACCCGTATCTGTGCATAATTCCCTCCACAGATAACGTTGTTCCTGCTGGTGGTGTGACTTTCGTGTGCTTTGCCGATGAGTTCAACCCATCTAAACTCTCGCAAGCGACAAAAATACACCATAGTTTCGCGATACCCGTCTCTAGTTTCAACTCAAAAATCTGGGACTGAGCAACTCTAAAAGTTTTTGCACCTCTCTTCTGCTGGCACATTTCGCTAGGCATGCAGCAAGACGCCGCCGATGCAGCTTGTCGACATTATCTCACAGGCTCCATTCCCCAAACATCATGCCTGAGAGCTTTGGTCACTCTGGAACGCGCTCGAGCATGTATGATGTTGCCCCTAGGTGGCAGATCAGCCACAACTGGTGTGCAGGAATAAGCGACCACTGAGCACATGGCGTCGAGTCCCAAAAGCTTAGGTACCTGCGCAATACACCGCCTCCTCCTACCGTCATCTCGTATCACGAAGTAGGGTCTGCAGAACTCGCAGTGATGTGAACGCAGGAACGCCGATTTCTTCTGCCGACGAGAGATCATGCAGCCATGAAGTTGGTATCTGCAATGCAACTTGCACATAACGGCATCAGTGCGGTGATCCATGTGGAGGAGCACAGGAGCACGCACTTCGCCCATGCCGTGGGGCAGTGCAGAGACGTCAGATAGCCCTTGACAAGTTTTACTCGTGAGCAGGAGTTATACGATTGCCTCCAACGCCTCAATGTTGCAGTCGTCGATTGTGATATCGTCGATGCCTTTGGATGGTATACGGGATGAAGACCGGCCCACAGTAGATGCTCTCTCGAAAGCTTGTCCAGCAAGCTTTGTTGGTGTGAGGCTCCTTCAGCTGAAGTCTTTGGCAAACTCATCGGCAGATGACTCCACCTTAGAATAGACAGTCCCATATGCTCAGGCAAGTGCTCTGGCAGCCTATGGAGCCCTTGCTGTGCACGGGTCGAGTCCGGATTATTCTTAAGTGAGCAAATCGGATCAGCCGGTTCAGTACGCTTACCTGCACTGGCTACAAGAACAGCATCGTAAAAGGCACGGGTGGTTGATGAATGTTACCTCTTAACATTCTGCAGTCGGAAATGCCGACGGACAGCCTTCTCCATTGCTTTGTTCAGGCTGGTAGCGTTGTGCAAGGCGGAGAGCCCATTAGACTGGCCTGAAGCAGACTGTCGGCTCTCGCAGCGCTGTGCCGTCAAATTCTTTTTTGTTCCAGGATGGATGGCATGGCATCCCACTCCGTGCAACACCCTGCCAGGCGAAGTGGGTAGCTGGAGACACTACCTCGGCCTCCAATGGTCCAATAACAGTAACATCGATCTCGCGTGGAGATGATTCCCTGGAAGCATGTCATGGCAAGAGCCTCAGACAATGCGCGACGCGCTGTCATCGTTACGAGTTGCGAGTGATGAGGGTAGTCATCTTTCAGTCAGCGGCCAGAGGCACGAACGATCGGTGGTAGATGGCAAAGTGAAGTCGCCGGCAAGATTCTCATGCTTTTCGGATGAGTCGCCGAAGGTGGCATCAGTCCGGTGGGATGGCCGTGTGCCCGATGGGAGTTTTGCGAAAAGTGGTTGGTTCAATGACCTGCAGTATGCGGTCTGAAAATAGGAGCGGCGGATGGAAGGCCGCCAAGCTTCCAGATCTTGGTGGCTGAGTCGTCCCGTAAGGTTTTCGACAGACTGCCGGCGCTCTTTCTCGTTCCAAGACCGGAGGGGCTGCTCGCTGGTGCAACTGGTCGGAACATGTCAGAAGAAAATGATCGACGGAAAACACGGTGTATATTTTCGCTATGGACCACTAGCAGGTCGTGGTCTAAAGTAGAGCATATTGTCTCAGATGAAGGTGCGCTGGACGCTCTTCGGTGGCACAACGCTGTAGACGTCATCCCGTTGCGGCGGGAACCATCTTTGGTACGGTCACCGTTACATTCCACTGCGCTGGGAGAGTCTTTGTCGACGTCCCTGTGTCCCATTCGAGACAGGAGGATGTGAAAGTGCTGCGCAGCGGCGAGAAGCGGAAAAAGTTGCGAGCACATGGCCACTGGGTGTGAGCGGACCTTTTCACCGCAGCTCAACCGCATAGCCAGGCAGCCATGTATACTGGCTGATGCTCCTCCTGGGGGGATGTGGCAGTGCCAGCGATAGCGCCGCTGCCCGCGGAAATCGAGCATGCACTGCACTCTCACCAGTGTCAGTGTTTGCGGCTCGCGGCGGTAGGTGCGGTTTGAGAGTCTGACTAGTCGCCGCTCTCTCATGCCACGACCGGGTGAGCAAGCGGCAGCAGGCTAGTTTTGGCGGTGGCCACTTATGCTCTCCACACTGCGCTTAAGTTCCTATTCAAAGAAGAACCTTGAAGCAAGTGCCCAAGGTCATGCCGTTCACAGCATGGTTCCCGTCGCGACGCCGCACTACATCCGTGTCGCCGGGCGGTCAGCGACAGACTCAGAAGCAGTCGTCTGAGGGTCCAGTCCAGTCCAGTAGTGTGTTTCTGCTGGGCTTGGCTGGGCATTGAAGGCCGCTCCGAGAGAGACGGGCCTGCGGGTTTGGAAACAGCGTGCAGAGGCTACCGCCGCTCCGTTCACGTTTCGTCTCCTCTCGTCTTCGACGGGCAGGCACGATTCGTGGGTCTCGCAGCGCTGGAGAGGGTGCGGCCACCTTTTACCAATCGTTTGCAAACGAATATTGGCGTCCAAATGCCTGTCCCCGAAATAGCATTTCTCGGCCACTAAGCGTTAGCGACCGTTTGTCTCCCGCACCTTCCGCACGTCTAGTCTGTGAATTTTAGACGTCGAGCCAGCAACGGCATGGGATGTAACCGTCACAGGTGCTCGCCAGGTCTGCCACGCGACAGCCACAGCTTGCAACGTCTGGGTTCAGGCGGCTCAACAGGGTACGAGGCGTTTGGCAGCGTCCGGTGCTGACGGCCAGTCGTGGCCAGCGCGTTGCACACTGGAGCCGCGCACAGAGAGGCTGAGCAGTCATCGGATGCCGGATGGGGAAGCATGGCAACCATCAGTACGGGACGGGCAGGCCTTCCCTTCGCCCTCGCTCCCTCGCCAACTACGCTTTCGCTCTTTGTGCGCGCAGGCTGGCAGGACACACAGTTCCTGCAGATGCAGATCGCCCCCCGGAGCGGGCTGGCTGGTCGGCTGGCATCAGCAATGAATGAATGCAGCGCTGTGCAGTCTGCTCCCTAGAGCGTGCATGACCTGCCAGACTAATTGCTCGCTCGCCCGCGCGCCGTCTGTCTAGGTTCGCCTCAGTCTACCGGAGGCTGTTTGCGGTCTGGCATGGACCGACCTGCTGCTGTCCAGCGCACGCAGGGTCACAGGGTACGAAACACAGTGCATAACCAGTCTCGTTAATGGTTCCAAACTCAAGCCTTTCAGCCATTCGCCGAATCGCCGCTTGGGCTGTGGTAGTGTGAAGATGTCGCATGGGCAAAAACTCTAAGCAGACATGCAGTGCCCCGAGCGTCTGGCCATCCGTCAGCCTAGCGAGTGACTCGTCCAAGCTTCAGCGCGCTGATGGGCCATGGCCGTCGAGCTTCTAAATCGCAAATGGAGCCCATGCATGCCGATGTCATTCTCTCGTACACGAGGACGGACCCTTCCTCGCTCGCCTTCCGGGGTGCCTGTACTGGGACTACTGGCCTTTGCAGTTAGCCCAGCAGCCATCTATTTCGAGACCTGAGGACTGCATTGCTGCAGCGCTCACTCACTAAGACTCAGGTACAACTACGCTTCGATCTGTCTTGGGCTTGGTTAAATCCAAAGTGCATCTCACGTCGAACTATCTAACCCACTGCCCATTGCCGGACGCTCATCGGATCCAGGACACTCTGGTACCACAACACACATTCGCTTTCAACACTCCACAGTCGCTTTCGATATCTCTCATCTGCGAGTACTATCGCCAAAACTTCGCCCTTGCCGCAGCATCTTAGATATAACGCCTACGTTCGCTACTGCACCACTGGAGCACGCCGCAGTAAAGCCTTGTCGACACAGCCGGCCGCGGATCGAATCCTTCCCCACCTCGAAGGAGCAGTACCTGTCTAGCATTCAGGCACCACACGACCAACAACACCACTAACAGATTTTCAATCTCAAGCGTGCTTCACACATCGCTTGCTTGGTTGGTGATACCATCTCATACCAACACGGTTCACCAACACGGATCAATCCGTCATGGCAGGTCAAGGTACTGGTCCGTCCAGGAGAAGCCACACCAAAAGCCGAAAGGGATGCAAGACCTGCAAGCGGAGACACATTCGGTGCGACGAGACCTTTCCACAATGGTAAGCACTTCGACAGTCTGACTGTGGACACTGACAAGGCTGACCATATGATAGCCGCAATTGTACAAAGCATCAGGTCCGATGTGATTACATGGAGAATGTGGGATCCGACAATGAGGGCCAGTCAAGTCCAGAGCAACCGAATATATCATTCTCTCCTGGTACCGAAAGCCGGATCGATCTGTGGCAGCAGACAGGCAGTTTTCCGTATCCAGGGCTGCAGGTGTTTCCACCGCCGCAGACCCACGAGTATTCCAAGAATGAGCTGCGACTCATTCACCATCTCTCTGCCATCTCTAACGACCTCATGCTGAAAGGCACCTCAAATCTGACGATATGGACCGCGAAGATACCCAAGTTCCTGAGCATTGCAGCCTCCTATCCATACGTGATGCACGCACTTTTGTCGTTCTCTGCCAATCACCTCGCTTGGAGTCGATCATCGTCAGAAACTAGGAATCTTCACATCCAGCATGGCACGATCGCGCTGCGAGGTCTACACGAAGCGATCGGTAGTTTCTCTCATGCTAATGCAGACGCGGTGTTGGCCGCTTCGCTATTGCTGCTGTGGCAGGCCACCGATTGGTAAGTACTCGTGTGAATCAGGCCAGAATACAATCGACTGACCACAGGACAGGCGAAGCTGGTCATCTTTACGCGCAGGCATCCAGTCAGTGCTATCGGCGATGCAGAGCTGGAAGCACGAATCCATCTTCGCGGAGTATATCAACGAAGAGGACTTGTTTGTGGGTGTTTATCCCTCACGGCGACCATCGCTAGATTCGGCCGATCGAAACACCATCCTCTCAAACACCATCCAGGCCTCTCAGCGACTTCAGCGATTCCTGGGGGGTCATGAAACCGAATCGTACTGGATCGGCCAGCTGCTTCAATACCTCCAGCGTTTGCATATGTCGAACCCTGCGCAAACCCCTGACGAGCAATATAGCCATCTGTACCTTCTTCGTAAGTGGCTGTTCTGGGTGCCTACTTTGTTGTTGGAGAGACCAGCAGGTCAAGGCCCGTCAATGCTGGTGCTTTCCCACTTCTACGCCACAGCGCTCGCCCTCGAACCACTCTATCCTGACCTGGGTTCCGCGTTCTGTGCTAGAATTGCGCTTTCGCCGCTCGAACAGATCATTAGCGTGACCGATGCAATGCAGTCCCAGCGAGCAATGGATCAAAACTCGGTCGAAATCGCGGCCCTGATGCAGTTCCCACAGCAAATTGCTCTTGGGTTCAGGAACAGGCTCATGCAGTCGCAACAAATGGCACTGCAGCAAGCACCGCCAATGCTAGGCGTGAATCCGGATACCTTGAACTACACAAGCATTGGTAACCTCAGCCCAGCTTTCGCACCGTCTCCATTGCACGCCACGCAGACACCGACACCAGCTTCGCACGCGTCCTACCTTGAAGTGCCGGTCTCGCAGACGGGATTCACCTACAACACTCAAAGCTGGGGTGCCACGAGCCCAGGCTTTCCACCCCAGCAATATGTAACACAAGATGATCAGCTCTACGGCTATAGCCTGGGCGGGTTTCGGGGAGGGTTCGTAGCATCCCCGGCACCTATATGGACGTGAACGGCAGGACCAAGGCTAAGCGAGTGCTCCAGGACACCAACCACCACCGAGCCAGAGGCAGGTCCCTCAAGCTTCAGAGCCCCATACTGAGCTGAAGTGGCGAGCTCTGTGGAGCGTCCGCTGGACATGCGCAACACATGGCCTGAATCAATCTACCAAAATCACGTCGACTTGCTACGACTTTCCTTGTCAATACTTGCTTCCTACGAGAATATAATATGGACGGCCTTGACGAAGCGTACAGCGAATGACTCGATACGACTTTCCTTAATATTACGGGGTGGAAGAGACATTCAGGAGGACTTTGCGGGCCTGGCGAAACATGCACCTGGATATGTGCAACTCGCATGGAGTAATTGGCGTCTAATTTGGAGAGATACCTGGGCGCTTAGTTTGTGAGAGATCTCATGGCATTGTCGGAGGATATACGCGCATTTGAAGCGAGCGATTGTGCTACGCTCCTCATCAAAAGGAGATTGTACGATAGACAGCAACAAGAAAGAGATGGCAGTATCTGGCGATTGAACAGAAAGTTCCAATAGTGGATCCCAAAATTAACTATAAACTTACGCGCGTCGCCATATCGAGCTCGCCGAGGTGCATGCTTTGTGCAGCAGCTAACCATCAGCCATCCCATCTCTCGACCGCATCACAATTCTCGATTACCTCAGCCACAGACTTGCTCTCGATAGGCTTGCCTTAGCTCACAAGCAGCCTTGTGCGGTGCCTGCTGGCTATACCTACTAATAATCGAGTGTTCTCGGTAGAACAAGGGAGCTATCCCCTATCAGATGCAATAGAAGCATCCTTCTCGTATTCGAGCTGTCGACCCAAGCAATCGGAAAAAGATTCCTAGCGAGACGGCAGGCGGTGTATGGACCGGAGAGCTCTCGTGTTGCTATCAATATCCCATTACCCGACGCTACTATTTCACTTGATCACGCTTTAATGGGCATAGGCGTCGACAGTCTTCTTGAGCTGTGCCAGCATTTCTGCTTTTCTGGTCTCGCTACACCAGCTGCCACGTATGCTGTTTCCGCATATTGTGTTCCAGTCTGCGACGCTCAGATCAAACGCGTCCTGCACGGCGATGTAGTTGTCCAGTAAGTAGTTGTTGCCAAACTAAATCGAAACAGTGGTCAGCCTTACGAACTACCCGTCTCAAGTCACGAACCACCAGGTGCCAAAAACTCACATATGCCGGATCATCACTATTTATCGAGAACTTGATGCCGGAATCCAGGAATTTCCTGATGGGCAGGTCCGCGACCTCGCGAACGCAGCGAAGCAAGACATTGGACATTGGGCACACACTGAGCAAGGTTCCCTCCTTTGCGACGCGGTCCAGGAGCTGCGGGTTTTCAGCAAGTCGGATACCGTGGTCGATGCGTTCCACGTCCAGCACATCCATTGCACTCTGGATGTACTCGGATGGACCTTCCTCGCCAGCGTGGGCTGTGCGCCTGATTCCGAGCGCTTTCGCACCATCATATATCTCCTTGAACCATTCCGGCGGGAAGCCCTTCTCGCTCGAGTCGAGCCCGATGCCGGTGACCTTGCCTGATCGAAAGCTCTCCTGCACTTGCTCCAAAGCGAATGTCGACACGCAATCAGGCACAGGAAGATGGCGTAAGAAGCAGCATATGAGTTCGCTGGTGATGCCGAGTTCCGCTGCAGCTCGCTTGCGCGCTGCGCTAAATCCGCTCAGTACAGTTTCGTACGAGACGCCGCGAGATATATGAGCTTGTGGGTCGAAGAACACTTCGGCATGCGCAACTCCATCCGCAGATGCGTGAGTGAAGTAGTCCCTACGCGAGTATCAGCATAGATTTACCAGGGTCTCTGATGGCAGAGGCATCCCGGTGTCGATACGAGATACGACCTGATGGTATGCCAAGCGAGCGCTGCTGTAACAGTGTTGGAACGCTTACCATGCAAGAGCCTCGAAATCGGAAGCATCGATGAGGACACTCATGCCAATGTAGTAATAGTGCAGGAAGTCATCCAAAGAGGTGAAATTGTTATATCGCTGGAGCAGCGTTTCAACGGAGCTGAAAGCCTTGTCATCGGTGGGCAGAGCGATGTTGTTCTTCGAGGCCAGTTTGAAAAGGACCTCCGGCGTAAGGGCTCCCTCCAGATGCATGTGGTGCTCGCATTTCGGTAACGACCTCAAAAAGTCGACGAAAGATTGCTTGCACATCTTCAAAGTCTTTGCTTTTGTTTGAAGCAGAATTTGCGTTTGGAGGTCTGATCCTGATTAAAACTGAACTGAGCGTGTGTAGCTATGTGTAAAGATATGTCTATTCGCGAGACAAAGAACTTGCACAGGAAATCACACCTACACGCTACACCTGATGCTAACAAACGACGTTGACGACGCTCGTTTGCTGCCATGGACTTTTGCAGGCTTTTGCACTCAAAGGGGAGCCCGTGCCGAGAGGATGTCGCCGTCCTCCGACAAATGGGGAAAACTCACAAACCCATCTCATATTGCTGCTTAGCACATACTACGCACAGCATTCGGAGTATGGAGATGGAGTCATTGTGAATGTACCTCCCACGATTGCTGTTGCTCTTCCTGGTCACATGAATGTACGATGATACCTCTTCGTGAAAGTGAGCGGGAGGTCCTCTGGGAAACAATGCCGCAGTCTCCACCTGCACCTGCACACCATTATTATTCGGCCCGTTCGACATGTGACAGTCCCTGCCGCCGGCTAGAAGGCCGAGGCTGTGGAGAAAGGAGAGTGAGTGAGTGATTTTGGGAAGATGGCGCTGTGGTCTTGCACTTGTTTGCGGTTACTAGTTCTAGCACAGCAAGTGGATCTCTCGGAAATGCCATCCGATCTTTCCTCTCTCATCAGGCCAAACGGGCACAGCCGCGTCCGGTTCGGATCGGAAGCAAAGTAGAGCTGTTGTGCTCCATGAAAGTATTGATGAATGCTACGAGGACCAATTTGTCAATGTATTTGTAGAAAGTACATATGTATGCAAGCCTTGCATGCGCATAGCATATAGCCCTTGCATGGTGTGACCCCAAGAGTGATGCGAAAATTATTTGCTGCCTCACCTCACCACCTCGCCCGGTTCGCCAAGCCCGGGATTTACTGAGCTGATCACCAGCCCTATCGACATGAACTTGAAACAGCGACGACGATCGTCCAAATAACACCCGTTCGCCCGTTGCCGCAAGAACTGGCAAATGCGGCTGTTGACGGCAACTGACGATTTCAGCTCCTCACCACTGAACGACAGACAGCTGCTGCTGTATATTATTCGCAATGCTGTGCACCTGGCAAACCTTTTGGAGTCGCACAGTGACAATGCGACTTTCATGCGGCCATCGGTAACACGTGGCAAGCGCAACATTACGAACTTACTACCAGCCACCAGTTGTGGAGCTTCCCGAGGTTATTACCAAACAGGCTGCGGTGCCTTGCCTCAAGCAATCAACAGGGCCATGAGTGGCACCATCATGGCTTTAAACGCTGGGAATATACAACGACAATTGTACGTACCTTGTTTCTTCGCTTGTCGCAAACGAGGATCTGCTGTAGTTTGCAGATTCTGATAGGCGTAGTGACAAAGACTTTTGACGCTTCTCCTTCCAAGGAAGACTGCCGAGCAGCGGAACAGAGGCAATGCATGTAGCAGCAATCGGCTTAATTCCATGTGGAAGCTGCCGAAACGCAGCACCCATGCGCTTTTGAGACAGTGTCTGACCGCACAGATCGTTGCACTCCCTCTCTCTCACTTTCCTTTCCGAGGTGTCGGCCTGCAGATCTGTTCAGCAGCATGCACATCATGAAAGGCAAGTTCCGAAGGTTCAACAGAATTTTCATTCCATGGAGCGGCCTAGTGTGCAGGTTGCAGGTTTATTTCCACGGCCAAGTGAGGTCGGCAAAGGTTGACGCGGTGGAGGACTAATTGGTGCTCCGAGATTGGCCTATAGAGCTCGGGAAGCTTGCTCAGGTGCGGATGAGATCTTCTAGAAGACGCACTGTGTGGACGTCGCTCGCGTGCATTCGAACCTTAGCGCCTGGCCGCTTTCTGTGGGCCCCTCCTCCGGCGCGTGGAATGGCACTTCCGAACAAAAGCGGGCACAGGTCGCTGCTCTTGGTTGGCATTGCAGGACGAGAAGGCACGAGAACGAGCTCGTGTTGGGCTAGGTTCAGAGGCCAGGATTGAGTCAAGCAGTGGTAAGGGCAAGCAACAAGCTCAGGGAGGTTTTTTTTGTTGTAGTCTTCGGCGAAGAAGTCTCAGGCAAGGCAAGCGATGCAGATCCCCTTCGGATGAGAGCCCGGCAGAAGGATTCAGCGCATTGATTAAAAGCTTGTTGATCAGAGCCTCTGAGCCATTCCTAGCCCAACAACATTCAGCTCGCCTCGGCAGCCTCCACCAGCAGTTCGCTTAGGAGGTTGTCGTCGGGGGCCGAACTGCCAAAGATGTAGAGGCATGTTCCAAGCAGAGAGGTATCAGACGAGGTGTCTACGATACGCCTTGACAATTGGTGTGGTTGAAGGTGGTGACAAAATCATTGTTCCGGTAGGTTGAATCGTGCAGAGATGTCCCGACCGCGTTCCTGGTACTTGCTGTGTGGATCCTGGGTCCCCGGCGACTAGGAGGCCACGACCCCTACCGTGGGAAAAGCGTCGAGCGCTCAGGCGTGCTTTCGCTGCCGTCGTCCGCAACGCTGTGCATTTCCAGCCCGTCTCTGTCCACAGGCCACAAGCACAGGAACCAGCCAAAACGGGGGCATTCACCGGATCTTCACTCCACCCCTTGCTGGCGTGGCATCTTGGTCGCAGCAGATCTGCACGCGAGCGTCGACGGCCGCTGCCTCGCGTGTCCTTTTGCGTGCCTGTGAGGACTGCACGAGTGGCTAACGGTGCTGGGCGTTCCTGAGTGTCGTCCCGATTGCACTGACTGGAGCACAGAGATCACGCCGTTGCTGCGCTCTGTGTGTGCGGGAGTCTGTGCGGACGTGTGCCAGATGAATGACGAGAGTTGACATGCTCGCCGAAGCGCGTGGCTGCAACTACCCGGACCTTGTGCGCGCATCTTAATTGAGAAAGGTAGGTGACTTGACTACCGGTTGACTCGCTTCCCACGCACGCACGCTCGCTCCAACTGCCTGCCCTGAGCTGCCCGAGAGCACATCTCGACCTTTCGACACGGATTCGCTGACTGCACATCTCGCCAACCAGAACGTTCGCCTTTCTCCGCGCAGCGACTCGACTGCTGCAGATTCTTCACGGCCTTGTTGGGGACGTCTCTCGCTGCCGTTCCTGTTTGGACTTCAAACCAGCAAACATTCCGTGAACT
This sequence comes from Pseudocercospora macadamiae, assembly GCA_012978405.1. Classification (NCBI taxonomy): domain Eukaryota; kingdom Fungi; phylum Ascomycota; class Dothideomycetes; order Mycosphaerellales; family Mycosphaerellaceae; genus Pseudocercospora; species Pseudocercospora macadamiae. Next base: position 294,588 of record WRNY01000007.1, read on the forward strand.
GAATTCAATTCCAGCGAGCCAGCCAGCCTTGCACTTGTGCCTCGGCGAGAGCCCTGATTTCTCGCACCGACTGGCCATTGACCTTTACCTTTACGCCTCACATCACCTTCTCTGCCATAAGGTCTTCAGTCCGCACCCGCTACCACGCCACAGACTTTTCACTTGCACGTGGCATGAATTGGCGTCGGCCACCACGCGACTACTGATCAACTGTGTTGGCGCCCACCCAACTTCAGCATTGGATGTCTTGAGCTCGAGACAACCAACCTTCACTTCAAACTCTGGGCCTCTCTGTCTCTGAACAATGGATCCAAATCGCCAACATCAAATGCGGGCGCCGTCGCCTGGCAGTCAGCAGGGACCATCACCATATCCGCCATCAGTCAACTCGCACAGCTCTGTGTCAAGCTCCCTACACCCCGGCGGACCTCCGTACCACGCTCCAGATCAGCAACAATTCTCCGGCCAACGACCTCCATCTCCGGCAATGCACCAGATGCAGACAAACGGAATGGCTCAACAGCAGTTCAATTCGCCTTATGGAAACATGCCTGGACCTGCATCTGTGCCAACCGTGCCGGGCATGGCACCCGATCAATACATGAATCATGATTCTTCCCTTTCTACTCCAGGCATATCTCCAACACATCCAACGGCTGCTGCTTTGTCCGCACAGCAGAAGCGTGCTTATCGCCAGCGCCGCAAAGACCCAAGCTGCGACGCTTGCAGGGAGCGAAAGGTTAAGTGCGATGCCACCGACACCTCTAGTTGCTCTGAGTGCTCAAGTCGAGGCGTCAAATGTCAGTTCACCAAAGAAACCAATCGCAGAATGTCTTCCATCAAACAAGTTCAGGACCTCGAGAAGCAGCTGTCCATGGCCAAGCAGCAGATCAACCAATTACGAACCATGCTACAGGAAGGAGGCAATCACGATGCTGCAGCAATGGCCGCTAATGTTCCATCTTTGCAAATACCGGAACCTACGACAAAAGAGCGTCGTTCCTTGCCTCCCGTGATAGAAGGCTTCGACGATGTGAGAGCGAATATCCGCACATACAGTAAAGGCATTTTCAAGCCTCCCCCTCCCTACAGGCAATTCGGACCTCAGGCAACTTTTGGAAATGCCAACTACACGCTGCCACCCAAACATATTGCGGACCACTTGATTGCGAACTATCGCGGCTCCGTCCACCTCTACGCGCCACATCTTCACGTGCCTACCTTCCTGCAGGAATACGAGGACCTCTATCGGGCGGGGAGTTTCCAGCAATGCCGACATATCTGGGTCTCGCTTTTCTACGCAGTCCTGGCTTGCGGGACGCTGATGGATGCAAAGCCGAAAACACAAGCAGAAGAATCTGCTGGCACCCAGTACATGGACGAATGCATGAGGAGTATGAACACGTGGTCAGATGAGCTCACAGCCGATCATGTTCGCGCAAGTCTTTTGATCAGTATCTATTTCGTCGAAGTCAACATGCGATCGCCAGCGTGGGTGTGGCTAGGCGCGGCTGTACGCATCGCACAAGATATCGGTCTGCACACTGATCAAGGACCATATTCACCGATGGAAACGGAAATGAGGCGACGAGTGTGGTGGAGTGTCTACAACTGGGATCGGTATGTGTCACAAGCAGGCGCACTGTGCCCGGTAAAGCTAACAATTATAGTGTCGTTTCGCTTGACTTTGGTCGACCGCTTATGATTGACGATCATGACTACGATGTGAGCGAGCCTGTGCCTGTCGATGACGATTGTATACGACCAAATGGCATCGTTATGCCTCCTCCCGGTTCGACTATCCCCAATGGCTTGATTGCAGTGATTCCAGTGACGAGGACCACTGCGCAGCTCAAGACGACGTTGAGATCGCAAACGATTGCCGCTTCCACACTCGCGACCTGCGACGAGCACTTCAAGTCAATCATGGCGTCTTGGCCCGAGCCTTATCCAATTTACTCCCAAGCTCCTTTAGACCCTCGCCTAGTCACGGCAGCCTGCAGCTTGCAGACGCAGCGCTTTTTTCTGTACCGCCACAACTTATCCCCTGCCTGCAAGACGGCTGATCGAAGGGATGCGCTGGAGCGATGCGTATCGGTTGCTAAGGACACCGCACACTACATCCATCGAACACTGCAGCACCCATCTACTGCCCCGGGTTCAGGATTTATGGGTCAAGCACACATGGGAAACTGGGCGTCGATGATTCGGTCCATGATGCCGTCGTTCTTCTGCGCACACTTGTGGAGGTGTCAGCTTGTGTTGTGTCTGCGTGATGAATACCAGGCGGCACAAATGCTAGCGCACGTTTCTGCAGCTGTTGGGGACCTTCGCAAGATCAACGTTGCTTGCGGGCGATATTTGGCATTCTTTCTGGAGAAGTTGATCGAGCGATTACGAGCTGGAGCGAGCCAACAGGCCATCGAGACAGATGAAGAATTGTTGGCGTACGCATCCGGTGATATGCAAGGGAGTTCTGATGACGCGTGGGCTTGGAGTGGCAGCGAGACCGGTGCGAACCTACACCAGCCACAAATGATTGTCAACGGCCATTCTGGAGACAAGCCTGCGATTCAGGCGGAACAGCTGTCAACAAGTACATTGACAGAACGTGAAACGCAAGAATGGGGCGGCTGGGAACACATCCAACGCACTTTGCAGCAGCTGATTGACCACAAACAGCAGCCTGGGCCTCAAGATCCTCCTTCTCAGCCGACTTCTGTGCCGCCTACGCCTGCTCAAGGTCAACCACAGTATCCCATGCCACCACAACTCCAAAACCTGGCGCCGCACCCTCCGCCAGCTGCCAGCATGTCCCCGAATCCGGCTGCCGGCGGTGCAAATGGCAATGGCACAGGAACCGGGAACGGGAATGGAGGAAATAATAGTAGCAGGATCAGCATCAAGGACATAATGTGATCTATGATGAGGTCGACTTCACGAAATCGCCCGACTTGAGATACGATACCACAAAAGTTCGGTCAGCTTCAACGATGTATGATTGATGCAGCGGATGATTTACAGGCACATTCGCAGGCGGTCGTACTCATTTGGGAGTGTAAGAGCATTTTCAGCCGTTAGTCTGTACAAGACCTCGCGTATCAACGTCGAGGCGTGCATTTTGGGCATGGGTTCCGTCCATGGATAGATTGTACGGATTAGTTAATCGCACATATGACGCTGTTCGCGTGGTTCGATTACTTGCCAGCACATCCGCTCATCAGTTCTGGTCAAAATACTACTCATCACTTGCAGACTCATCCTAGTAGCAGCATACAAGTCGCCTTGGATGCGACAGGTACCTGCGGTCCTTTCCGGCCGTGTGACCACGGCATAGTCACGGAACACAAACCTTCGGAGCTTTATTTTGACTTCATCCATGGCATCGGTAAATGACTGCCGTGAAGTACCTTGCTTAGGTGGTACCTGTATGCTTGCTCCAGATATACAACGTCCGATGGCAGCCAACTTAATCGGACTCTTGACAGCAGCCTTGCGCACAACTTCTGAAAGACCGTCAGTCACCGCGCGATGGAAGCCTCATTCTCCCTATATGTCTTTATCAGCAAGGTCGAGCACGTATGAAGAATGTGAAGTATACCGAGTCATGTGGGAGAAGCGTTACAACATGCAGTCGATACCTCACAACCATGTTGCCAGCGGTCATGGTCGGAGAAGCTCGCTCACGAGGCACAGCAGGCGACACCTACCTTCTCAGTAGCATTGAGTAAGCTCGGCCGATGAGGCTCCTACCAGAATAGCATTGCTGTCTTCCTGCATCTATATGAGGCCAACCGCCCGCAGCTGGGCTTGCAACGAGGCTACAGACCTGTTGATTCGACACCAACACGACAAAGATCATCAGTCAGTGCTGCAAGAGCTTACAAATAACCTGCAAGACTTCCTGATACGCGCTCTCGTACTTGTTGCACTCTCTACGGCGCCAACAAGACTGTGCTCATAGGATGAAGCGTAAAGCATCACCAACAACGGACGTCAAGTCAGAGGTGAAACAAATTGGCTGATTACGTAGCTCTGCAATCCACAAGCCCGTGTCGCAGAAAATGGCCCGACCGAGCCGATCTTATCAGACTTAGCCAATGAACAAGCTTCGGACTCGCTTCTGTCGCCAATGAAAGGGGACAAGACCCGCGGCAAGCTTCCTGTAAGTTGAGACCAAGCTTTCTCCCGCAACGTGGGATGCAGCGGTCCACGCTTTTTGTTTGGCACGACGACCTGTTCCTGACGTTGCTGGCTGACGCAGTAGATGCCACAGAAGGCCTAGCTACAGAGAGCTGCCTCTCAGCTCCAAGTTTCTTTGTTTCCTTCCTACAATTTTCCTCACCGACACTGTCCTCCAAGCTTCACTTTGAACGGACATTGACATTCAATACCTCAATTTCAGAGCTTCAGCAGCATTGAATCGAGTTGCTGACACCACACCGCCAAGATGGTTCATCTGGGAAAAGTAGCTACCGACAAGGACCTCGAGGAGAAGATCATCCCAGGTCTTGAGGAACTTGACTTCAGCCACCAAGACGACGATGAATATACCACGGGTGTTTATGGCTCCAAGTATGCTGCCGCGGATCTTCCAAAACATGAGATGCCGGAGGGAGAGATGCCCAAGGAAGTAGCATACCGGATGATCAAGGATGACCTGACCTTGGATGGTGTCCCGACTTTGAAGTGAATATCACAAGCTTGAACATTCCATCACAATGACTGACGATTTCACGCAGCTTGGCCTCCTTCGTCACGACCTACATGGAGGATGAAGCGGAGAAGCTCATGGTCGAGGCATTCTCCAAGAACTTTATCGATTATGAAGAATATCCCGTCTCCGCCGACATCCAAAACCGCTGCGTCTCCATGATCGCCCGCCTGTTCAATATTCCCAGTCACGACGAGAATACTAATGCCATGGGTACAAGCACCATCGGCTCCTCAGAGGCCATCATGCTAGGTACCCTGGCCATGAAGAAGCGATGGCAGAACAAGAGAAAGGCGGAGGGCAAGGACTACTCTCGTCCAAACATTATCATGAACTCAGCTGTTCAAGTTTGCTGGGAGAAGGCAGCTAGGTACTTTGATGTGGAAGAGAAGTACGTCTACTGCACCAACGATCGATTTGTGATTGATCCGGAAGAGGCGGTGAATCTTGTAGATGAGAATACCATTGGTAAGAGGCTGATGACGAGCAAGTACCCCAATGTCTGAGACAATTGCTAATCTGAGGTTCAGGTATCTGCTCGATTCTCGGGACGACATATACCGGCGAGTATGAAGATACCAAGAAGATCAACGATCTTTTGGTTGAGCGTGGCATTGATTGCCCAATCCACGTTGATGCGGCATCGGGTGGGTTCGTTGCTCCGTTCGTCAACCCAAATCTGATCTGGGACTTCCGGCTCGAGAAGGTCGTATCGATCAACGTGTCTGGGCACAAGTATGGACTTGTCTATCCGGGTGTTGGCTGGGTGGTTTGGAGAGATCCAGAGTTTCTGCCAAAGGGTAAGCTGAACTTCTAGACAAGCATATTCTGCATCGAGACTGACGTTTAGCAGAGCTGATTTTCAACATCAACTACCTTGGCGCCGACCAGGCCTCGTTCACACTCAACTTCTCCCGAGGTGCCAGTCAGGTCATTGGGCAATACTACCAGCTCATTCGTCTTGGAAAGAAGGGCTATCGAAGCATCATGTTCAACCTGACACGTACCGCCGACTACTTGTCCGAGGCGGTGCAGAAACTGGGCTTCGTCCTCATGTCGCAGACCAAGGGCAAAGGTCTCCCACTTGTGGCCTTCCGCCTCAATCCCGATGACGGACACCAGTTCGACGAGTATGTGCTACCGCGTCTTTCGAGCCCGCAAATTGCTGACTATGCCTAGATTTGCAGTCGCTCACCAGCTCCGTGAGCGTGGCTGGGTCGTGCCAGCATACACCATGGCTCCAAATTCCGAGAAGCTCAAGATGATGCGCGTTGTCATCCGCGAGGACTTTTCTCGATCGAGATGCGATGCTTTGATCAAGGACATTGCCTTGGCGCTGCATGAGCTGAAGAGTCTTGACGAAAAGTCACTGCAACGACAGAAGGATCACATGAGGATGCAGCATGCTGCTAAGCAGTGGAAGAAGAAGACCAACAGCCACTTTGCGGATGAGGCGCATTCGCTCAAGGGTAAGCATGGAAAGACTCATGGTGTGTGCTAGATCAGACACAGGAATTTGGAAGACAGGACAGTAGGACAGATTGTCTGCGGAGGTACAGCGGACCAAAAACTTGAAAGCTATCGAGAAGAAATAGATATCAAAGACGAATAATGATTGGCACTGGCATGGCTCTCGACATTGAAGGTGCCACTACTTTGGAGTCATCTTAGCGCTTGAGCAATTGGTGATCGGTGTGATAGGCTGCTACCTTGGCCCAACAACGGTATGAAACCAAGACGTCGTGGATGTTCCTGCTTCGTGGACGGCTGTCATACGTGGAGGATGGTAGTGCGCGACGGGGTGTGAGGTTACGCACACACCGACTGCAGTGACGGAGGCAATCAGTACGCGTGATCAACCGATTCTGCGTCTGTGTAGCCAAGTGAATTTAGCAGAGTGGTTGACGTGACGGATGTTACGCGTCTCAGGTTCGCCAAGCAAAGGATGCGTCTTCGGGATGATGTCTGTTCACAGACCCTGCATGTGAGGCGCAGCACAGCACGCTCGAGCTCTTAGAGCTAGCTGTATAATCGACACTCACTCACTCACTCTTTTCTTATTTTGCACCTCGTCTATCATTGCGCTTGATTTTGCGTGTTTTGGATTCCGCATTGGAGCAATCATTATTGGCGAAGATGAAGTCGTTCAAGGGTTTGATCAATCGCACCAAGAGTACGTCCGCGTCCACGTTCAGCGCTTCCGAAGTCTCCACGGTGACAGCCTCAGCTGACATGCTTTGCGATTATTGAAGGCGTGTCGTCGCGAGGTGGAAGCAGAAGCAGAGACACATACAACTTCGACAATGCGCCCATCGACTCGCCCGAGGCCAACGCTCCACGCGCCATCCGCTCCTTCTGCGAAACAGGCAGCACCAACAGCGGCGGCGAGGAAGTGCTGCATCTGCCCGTCATTGTCGAATCCGCCGAGTCGTCGCCCACCGCCGCTGCCAGCGCTGCGAACCAGATCCGTATCTTCCTCGGCAAGGACTGGCAAGCGAAACCGCACGTGCAGTACAATGCCATCATGCTCATCCGCATCCTGAGCGACAATCCGGGCCCGACGTTCACGCGCAATTTCGACAAGAGCTTTGTGACAACCGTCAAGGAGCTGCTACGGACTGGCAAGGACCAGAGCACTCAGCAGATCCTGCGAGAGACGCTGGACGCGTTGGAAGTGAACAAGCAGTACGATGAGGGTGTGCAGCTTCTGCTGCAGATGTGGAGGAAGGAGAAGGGCTTGGGCGGTAGCTTGAGTGGAGGAGGCAGAAACAGTACCTGGGGCAGGCCGTCTATGTCGCTGAATCGAACGGGCTTCCCAGATCCCAATCCCCAGCAGCAGCAGCAGCAGGCACAGCAGCAGTCGGGCAGCAGGAGGAGACGTGATGGTGCTGGCCTGCCAAGTGCCGTGGAGCTGGCGAGTCGCGTGGAAGAGGCAAAGAATACTGCTAAGATCCTGCTGCAGCTAGTGCAGAGTACGCCTGCAGAAGAGGTTCTTGGCAATGATCTGTTGAAGGAATTCAGTGATCGCTGTCAAAGCGCGCAAAAGAGCATGCAAGGATACATCAATGCCGAAGACCCGTCGCCGGATCACGACACAATGCAGACTCTCATTGAGACGAATGAGCAGCTCAGCTTGGCCACGAGCAGATATCAGAGGGCTGTGCTTGCGGCGAGGAGAGCCATAGGACAATCGCCGACTCCTCCACAGCAACAACAGCAACAGCAAGGACAGACAGCAGCCTCGAATGGGTACGGCGCTTTTGCACCTCCGCAGCAGCAGAGCACGTACACACCGGCGCCGAATGCATACGAGAATCAGCCAACTGTCAACCAGACTTACGGAGGCTATCAAGCTCCTCCGGGCCCTCCACCCGGCATGGTGAGCAGTCTCAACCAGCGAGAGACATCTCAATCACAGCAATATCAGCAGCAACAGCCACCACAGAATCCTTTCGCAGACCCAGAAGAACAACCGAGAGAGCAGAGCTACGGCGCCTACAACGCGCCATCGCATCAGCGGCAGCAGCCTTCTCAGACCTTCCACATCGACTCCGAGCCCACATTCGCGCCTCAACCAATTCCGAGACAAAATACCACAGATCTTGAAAATGCCTACTCGTCTGAAAAGCCACAAGTCTCGCCGGTCGAGACCCGTGATAGCATTCCCGGGGACGGCGTTGTCAGCCCATCTTCGCCACAGCGTCCTGCGATCGGTGCCTGGCATCAGAGCGATATCACGCAGAGCTACGTTGGGAGACAGGAGAGCGCTGCAGGTCACTTGACCATGCATGGAGCGCAGCCTGAAGATGGCAGTGTCAGTCCTGAAGAAACGAAGAAAGTCGTGAGGAGTAAGTAGGCGAAAGCCACGAGACAGGAACGAGTACTGATGGAGAGGAACAGAGACGGTCGCGCGTGCTTAGCGATTGAAAACGAGACGAGATGATACCACTTCTGTTTTTTGTTGCTTTTTGTGAATAAGTCTATACAGTGCTTGCATGCATGCAATTGGTTCCTCGAGTGCCGAAACTAGCTCATGTTCCCTGCATGGTCTGGTAATGTCCGTGCCTTATTCTGGCATTGCATTCACACAATCATGTCGTACCGCTAGGCTGACGATCTCAGCCCGGCAATCAACCCATTTGCTATCACTTCGGAAGAATTCAGAAGGTCATTCTGGTTGGATAGTTGGTTTCAGACGCTAATGGGTGTGTCTCGATCATCGAGATTGAGAACATTTTTCCCCCTCCACACTTTGTCTTGGAGTACACGATCATCGCGATCGCTCGGCATGGACGGAACAGATTGGGATATTTTGGGCAGCATGCACGTGGTAAGAAGATGGTTTCTGCTTGGCACCTCTGAGCTATTTACCAAATTTGGACAACAACAACCTCTTTGTCCATGATCATCATGCTGTGATTTCACGCTCTGTCCATATTCTCAGCTACCTTGCCACTTGGGTTATGCAGTCATTCTTCTGGGTTAGTCGCCTCCTTCAGAACCTCGATAACTTCTTTTAAAGTCTCCTGGGCCTTCTTCAGTGCTGCCTCCAGCTGTACCACCCGTCTTTGAGCGTTGGCGAGCTCATTATCCGGTGGCTCATCGTGTAGCCTTTGAGCTGGATCTTCCGCAGTTCCTGCACCGTTGTTTGGAATTATATTGTCTGGTTGCTGAGTGAGATTTGGCGCATCGCCTGGTCCTTCACCAGCACCCTGTTCTCGGTTCTCTTTCGCGGGTGGACCTTCATCATTGTTGTCCGAGGCACGTTGACTCCTCTCTCTACGAGGCTTCTTGCACGCCTTGCCATTTTGAGAGCTATCTTTACCCGCGTTGCGTTTGCGAGTAGAAGCTGAAGTCCTTGGCTGATCAGATTCTGATTCACTTTCGTCCTGATCAGAATCATCGTCTGCATCGGAATCATCTGCCCATGGCGCTAAAATGTCTGCTGGCAGACCTTGGCGTAGGAAGTAGGTACTTTCGTTCTGAAGATCCGAAATTACCGTGAGCAGGAGCCCGTACGCCACACGGTATCTGAGTCTCATTCTCTCAGGGTCCTTGCGCTTGCTGTGTTTGTTACCCGTCGAGACTTCTATGGGCATTCCATTGCTGTTGCACATCTGACGCATGAAATCTACCAGACTGATCTCAAGAGCGCGTCTTGTATTTTCATCCGTGAGAAGTGAACTTAAATCGTCCGGGAGATTCATAGCTCGGTCTTCCAGGAATTTGAAATGTTTCAACCATTGCGTCTCGTTGTTGGTAAGTATCCTTCCCAGCGTTACGTATCTGCCACCACTGAGTTCGGTGCTCCTGAACCGTCGGAACAGGCCCTCCAAGTCGCTGCGGATCCATGTTTCCATGTGCTGTCCATCCTGCTGATGAGTACCTCTCGCCAGGTCTGGCAGAAACACATCGGTGAAGCGCCAAGGATACAGATTTTGGGCTTGAGCTCGTGATCGCGCCATTTTGGTTACGTTCCTCGTTGAACATCTCTTCCAGAGCCCTACGACGTCGTCTTATACTTCCAAGGCTTGTAGGCAGCGGTCGCAGCCTTGGACAGACTTTCATGTCGAGCACGGTCAGCCTGTGTTGTCTCACGCAGTATGCTTTGTCCCGTTCCAAGACCATGTGCGTCCAGATCCGTGCCGTTCATGAAAGCAGACGCACTAGCTGCAACGAGAGCAGTGAAGTTGGAAGTGTTGGGACGAGCTGATTGTAGTAAACGCATTCACGAGTGAATCTTCAGCTCATGTCGTGTACCTAAATCGAATGTCCTGCTTGTCTGTCATGTCTGCACCGGCCACGAATGCTCCCATACCCTCTCCTTCACCTTGATCGCGATCACGCTTCTTGTTATCCCGCCAGCATAGCCACCAGTACCAAGGAATGAAGACGTAGACGAGACCCCAGTCAACAAGCGCGCAGATGACGCCCGAACGGTATCTTGGTGGTTCCGTCCACAACTGTGGAGCTGCAATACAACCAGTGCTGTAGCCAACGAAGAAGACAGCGTTGACAAAGGCCTTCTTTGTGTTCCCACGTACATTGCTGGCTGAGAGAGACATCAAGATGCTGAACTGAGAGCTGATGACCGATGCTAGCCAAGACGCAACGATCATGCCCCATCCTGCGGACAGCGGAAGGACGGTGAGCAATATGCAGCCAACCAGAGGGACTATCGTGATGCACAACACGACGAGGTTACGTCTGTTAGGAAAGAACCAGCATCCGGCGACTCCAATCCAGATGAAAGCAATCTGAACAGCCCCAGAAGGTGAGCCGTACAGTAGTGTCTCAGCGGATGTATAGCCAAGATTTTTGATAACAAGAGAGGCAAACGTGAGCACTGGCGAGCACATTGTGACCAGTAAGCCAAACATGAAGACGTGGAAAGTCTTGAGATCAGTGACGGCTTCCTTGAATTGGTCCAGAGAGAACGAGGTCTTGTCTCCGCCGTCATGTTGCGACGCCAAACGTTTCGCAGCAACGACTTTCTCTTCTGCGGTAAGGAACCAAGCCGTGTCCGGGCCGGCTGGCATCGCAAAGAAAAAGACGATTCCAGCAAAGACAGTGACGGCGCCGCACACCAGAAACATGAGTCGCCACGGTTCGATTGACAGATGTGAGAGGTTCTCGCCGATGCCGTACATCATGAGAGAGCCACAGATCTGCGCGAGCCCATTACATGTAACCCACATCCCTACACGCAGTGGGTGTTCTTCCTTCTTGTACCAGATTGATGTGATGATAATGAATGCGGGCGACACAGCACCTTCAGCGGCCCCAAGAAGACATCTCACAGCGGCAAACCCAGCAAAGTTGTTTGGAGCGGCCAGGCACATGCAAATTCCACCCCAAACAATGACAGTACCTCCCACGAACTTGGCAATGGGAAGTCTGCTCATCAAGTAGATGAAAGGCCATTCCGATGCAAGCTGTGAGAGATAGAAACAGCTCGTGAGCCAACTGTATTGGTGCGAGCTAAGATTGAGATCCGTAAGAAGTCCGTACACGCTCGCATATGATAGCGATTGCTTGTCCAGATATTGAGTGAAGAAGACCAGGCACATCTATGCCAATTAGCAATCTACGCTTTAGTACTGTTTTCCCTTTACTTGCCATTGGAAGCACAACCATATCTATCTTCCATCGTACTCTCTTCTCCGCATCGAGATCGATCTTGTAGACTTGCGCATGATCATAGTCAATCACTTCGCCAGATACTTCCTCCAGCGGCAGCTTCTTTTCCGCATCTTCACTGACGGCCATCGTGAAGACGCATGAGATTGTAACGAGAAAGGAAAGGAATCGAGATAGATGAAGATACTCGGGTCCATACCGGTTTCATTTACCTTGCCCGACTCCTCTTAGCATCCTCCTCGATAGGGCAAATGATCTGCGATGATAGCTGTGTGAAAGCCGGCAAGGCATGATGCTGTCCGAAGTGCTCGAGCACGAAGACCGGCGGCTTGTTCGAAGACAGCTAGCTGCAGACACACAGCACTTGTCGACTTGCTAGTTCTTGCTGATATTCTTCTTGTAGGTTGGCGGTTCTGTCCTGATCTGATCTGATGGTCGCCGCCGAGCTCTTGCCCGTCCCGGCGCCGGGGAATCTCCTATCGACTCCATCGGCCGGCAGTAGTGCATTGCTGCATCTGACTTGAGACCAGATGGTGGGCACAAGCACCTAAACAGACGGATTGAGAATTGTAGAGAAAGAGCCACTTGCGGTGAGAATTTGACTCGCGCACGGCCCTTTCGCGCGACTGCCCGTCAACAAGCAACACGCCACTTTCTTCCAACCAATTAACCAGGACCAGGACACTATCGAGAACACCTTGGTGGTCAGCAACTCCCGCGAAGACATGACTACTGCCAAGATGGCCACTCAACCACTCAAACCATGGACGGCAATACCGCGCAAGAGATACAGGCTGGTCGACGCAAAGCTTGTCGACCCAAAGGATGGCAGTATTCACGAGCATGTTACGATAGACATTAAAGATGGTCTTATTCACCGGATGACAAAACTAAACAGCTACCCATCACCTGGAGATGAGGTCCTCTCGTGGACTCACAACGAGCCTGTAGAGATAGTCAATCTCGACGGAAAATACATTGTCCCAGGCCTGATTGATTGCCATGTCCACCTTGCAACTCCACCTGGCGAGGACGGTTTGAAGGACACCATGACCCAGGATCCGAACACAGCTCTCCTGCGACAACCATATCTGGCCTACGAGATGCTCAAGCGCGGCTTCACATCTATTCGTGATTGCGGCGGTGCTGGACTTGCTATGAAAGAAGCTCTCGAGGAAGGCCTCCATCCTGGTCCAAGACTCTTCGTCTCCGGACATGGAATATCTCAGACAGGTGGCCACGGGGATATGCGAACTTCCAAGGACGAGGAGTATCAATGCTGCGGCGGTAACACCAGAGGGCTCGGCCGAATTGCAGATGGCGTAGACCAATGCCTGCACGCCGCCCGTGAAGAGATCAGACAGGGCGCGGACTTTATCAAAATCATGGCCTCAGGTGAGTAAATCGGCTCTCGGTATATGCTGCCCGCATAGACAATACTAACATATGCCTCAGGTGGCGTGGCGTCCAATACTGACAAGTTGACGAATCTTCAATACACTCCAGAAGAGATCCGCGCATTTGTAAAGGTTGCCAACGACTCTCAGACGTTCGTAACGGCTCACGCTTACACTCCTGCTGCGATCCACAATGCAGTCTCCAACGGCGTGCTAGGTAATGATGCCCCAAGAGTATGAATTACCCCAGGTATTTTGCTGACATTGATTGACAATAGGTATTGAGCATGGCAATTTCATCACAGAGGACACAGCCAAGCTGCTTGCGGAGAAAGGAGGATTTTTAACTCCGACTTTGGTAAGGTTGCCGCGACCAGGATTTCCTTCGCATGCTGACATTTCAGATCACCTATGAGACCATGGCGTCTCGTGAATTCGGCACTTTCTTGCCTCCGAGTATAGCTGCCAAGAACGCAAAGGTCCTAGAAGCTGGACTTGCTTCAATCCAACTGGCAGACCGATGCGGCGTGACCATGTGCTTTGGAACCGATCTTCTGGGTCCGCTCCAGGTCATGCAAAGCGGTGAATTCAAGCTCCGAAAACAAGCAGGACTTTCCCCCTTGAAGATCCTTCAGAGCGCCACTACCAATGCAGCGCGAATGCTTAGGTCAGATGACAAGCTTGGCAGAGTGAAGGAAGGGTTCGCAGCAGATCTGCTCATTCTGAATGCGAACCCACTCGAAGACATCGAAGTCCTGGCTCGGCCGAAGGAACACCTTCTAGCTGTCATCAAGGATGGCCGCGTGCTCTCAAGTCGATGGTCCAAGCTGCGGCTAGACATCGAGCAGACTCCATTCATTGAATGAGGGCAGAATTGATCGGTCGGGATTGTGGTATATACACCGGTCAAGGATCGAACGGGGCCACCGGATCCACGCCAATGTCCAATGTGTCCAAATGCCAGATTTCGAACCTCATCACCTCTTTCTTGTCGACCATGGACATTTCGCGTCGCGCCTCAATCGTTCCATCTTCTTTCATCATTTCCACAGGTTTGCCGACCTTGTAGCAGAAGTCTCCCATGCAGATGTATTCAAGACATGGTGGTGGCCTCCTCATCAGCTCCAATCCCATGTGCCACATGCGCTCCTCATGGGTCCAAGTCCGTAGGTGTGTCTGTAGTTGGTCGTTGTTTAAGATGCGCAGGCATTTCATGTTAGGCAAGAAAGGCATCAGAAGACGAATTGGTTCGTGGTCGACGCTGTCGATCGCAATTCCTAACTGCTCCAGGTTCGGACAGTTTCGCACGAGATCTGCGAGTTCGTCTTTGTTGACAGCCCACAGATCGGAGAGGAGGAGATGTTTGATGCTGTCGCCATGGTAATGTGAGATCGTTGTCAAGTATTCTTTGCCCAGTGAGACCCACTCCGCAGCCACATGTTCATCGTGCGGTGTGTCGATGCTAGGAGTGATAGGGCTGCTGGCACTGGCGCTCCCGTTGGATGGAGTGAAGCCTGTTTTCGGACGCTTCGCGTTGCTGATAATGTACAGATACTTCATCTGCACTCTCGCCTTTCGCATAATTTCGATGTGTTGCGGAGAAATCTCATTGCATCTCACGCGTTCGAACGCGGTCATCATGTCCGTAGGGAGGTCCTTCCAGGTATCGTCGACAAAGACGGTGCGCGGATCATTGCCTCCAAATGTGTCGATGAATGTGATACTCCTGCATTGCTCGACCTCAAAGATTTGATCGAAACCAAGGACATTCGGACCGAACCAATTTTGAAGAGCGAAGTGCTTGACTTTCAGCTTGTATCCAGCTTTGTGGCACCTTCCGAAGAATAAGTTGAGGTTCATGATAGATTCGGCCTCCGCTCGCATACGCGGAGAGAAATGTAGTCGCACATCCTCGAGCTTCTTGGAGTGAAGCATGAGCATGCTAATATCGTCCGGATAGCACATGGGATCGACATCGATAGCCTTGAAGAACCGAAGATTGAGCATTGGTGGGATCAGTACCGATGGTCTCGGTACACGTGTGGACGGAAATCTCAGCGTAAAGCTGGTCAGAGTGTTGTGAGCGCCGAGACCTGAGTAGAGCGTCTTCAAGGGCTTGCAGTTGAGCTCCCAGCAGAATGATTCGAGCTTCGTCATCTTGTCTGTCGCTGCTCGTAGCAGGATGTTTAGCATCATGGAATTGCAAGGAACTCTTCCTTTGGCAAAATCATCAATGCCCGTCTCTTTCCACTCGCCCCATATGCGAAAGTCGCGCACCAAAGCAGCATGGCCTTTCGTCACCAAGCCATTCAAAGCCATCATGAACGGGCTCCCACTGCCAAAGCCTTCTGGTCTGCCATTCACATAGCGCATCTCTCCATACGAATGTAGATTTACGTTCTGATATAGTTGTGGCAAGGTCATGTAGTACATCAACCTGGACGTCCGACATACTCTTGCTAGGTCTCCTATGTCATCTAGGTAGGATACGATGAGCGCGACCAGATTGAGCGGCAGCGCAGTCGCTGCTCTCGGGGTGCCATCGCTGGCGGGTATCGTGCTCACTGCGGGAGAAGTGTACTGGACGTAGCGAGGGACTGCAAAGATGGTTAGCAAGCACGACTGCGATAGCATTATGTTGGCAGTGTCTGACTCTCGCGAAATGCATTGGTAGGTGCCTGGCCCATATCAGGAACCGTCGAAGTTGCTGGAGCAGCCATCATCTTCTTCCTCGCGTGAGCCTCGACCTCACGCGAACGCTTCATGGCAGCGAGCGAGACTTCTACGGTAAGCAGCCGTGGCACAAAAAGGCAGACATGTGTCCTGTAACTTTGCACATTATTTCACAACGAGATACCGGGCTTTCCAGGACCACACGGGCACATCGATGTATAATCGTCAGAGCCGGGTTTCCCTGGAGCTACTGCGCGCCGTACGTGTGAAGGTTAGACGTGGATGCAAGGATGAGATTAGTTGACTTTACTTAAGCCCGGCATCACCCATTTGAATCAGGCGCTACTTAGAAATGAGGTCGTGCCCTACTGTGATCCCGGGCCTAGTGCCTCGTTGCACCGAAAATGCTTGCTGCCGGTGCTTGCACTTCGACCGAACACCGACTGTCTTTTCTCGAGGAAGAAGAAGACACCGCTATACCAAGCCTTGTCTGCCTTGCCTCGAGGCGCTCCCGACAGGCTACCAAACGACCAACCTCGCCACGCGCGCGACCCTCAACTCTGCTACACCCATCCTTGATGCTGCTTTGATTGAGTTCGTGCGTGCGCAGCGGCCGACCTTGGCATCTCCCGTCTGTGAAAAAGCTGAACACAACATCGACCAGGTCTTTCGGACTTGTTCAGATCCGAGAACATACACCACCGGACCATGCCGCGTCATGACCCGATTGTGCAGCTCATCAACACATATCACGAGCTGAATGCGACCGTGATCGACGAGCTGCACAGTCAGCCTGAGCCCATTGACTTCCTGCGGTACGTCCTTAAGAACAGGCCCCATGTAATCAGACAGGGGGCCAGGAATTGGGAAGCTGTTCGAAAATGGGATGCAGCATACTTGAAGAAGGTCATGCAAGATCGCTGCGTTAACGTCGCCTGCACACCGAATGGGTAGGCATTTTCCGAGATCTTCTTTGTCTCCCTCTCGTTTCAGTTGACCAAGGCCTGTAGGAACGCGGATGCCATTGTTGAGGATGAACATGGTGGTCTCATCTTCGTTGAACCTTACGAGCAGTCTGAGCCGTTCAGCGACTTCCTTGAATACATCCGAGAAGATGCCAGTGCCAGCCTAATATCGGCCCACCCGGCAGCGAAGCGAGTGGTCAAGTATGCCCAAACTCAGAACGACAATCTGCGCAATGAGTACTCGACCCTATTTGCAGATGTGCCTTCTGATATCTCCTTCGCCACGCTGGCATTGGAGCAGGAACCAGACGCCGTCAATTTCTGGCTCGGCAATGAACGATCCACGACTTCATTGCACAAGGACAACTACGAGAACATCTACGTCCAGATCCGAGGTCAGAAGCATTTCGTGCTCTTGCCACCCGTAGAGATGCCTTGCGTCAACGAGAGACCTGTACCTTTGGCGAGGTATCAGACAGCCTCAGACCATGATCTTGAGCTCAGCCCTCAGCTTCAACCAGATATGGAGCCCATTCCAGTACCAACGTGGGACCCGGATGAACCTGACGTACAACCCACGGCTTATGCAGCACTTTCGAAACCTATCAGAGTCACATTGAACGAAGGCGATATGATGTACCTGCCTGCGATGTGGTACCACAAGGTCAGTCAAAGCTGTGGGCCAGAATCTTTTAGCTGCTCGGTCAATTATTGGTATGACATGTCCTTTGAAGGTGGCTTCTGGGCACAGAACGCCTTTCTGCGAGACGTTCTCAACGCGAATGCGGAACAGGTTCAGTACCCACCTTTGAGGCTTGGTGACCAATACAAGGAAGAGCCTGATGCAGCTGCGAGACCTTGATGCATCTCAGCGGCCGTAAAGCTTAGCCCTGTTGGCAATGATGACATGCCGATGACTGATCACCACTCTCTCGTGCGGAAGCACTTCCGGTGATATCTTGGACGAGGCAAGTATTGAGAGCGCATTGGAGACATCAGTGATGTTTTATATGGTTGCTAGGCAATGCAATCATGCCGCTTTGTATCCATCTCCGACCAATTCCCATGTCTACACCAATGGGAGGACTTTATTCTCGTACCAGGTAGCTGCTCCTAGACTTCAAGAACACATGCAATTCCAAGCCTTCCACCGCGTCCGACTCTCGCCTACTCCTCATACGGAGCTTTGCCGCTGTACCTGGTGGAAGTGATGCCGTTGAGTGGCTTCTCGCCGTGCACGACGACAGATTTGTCTGCACTATAGATCTTAGGCTCAGCAACGCGCTCGGCCTTCAGAAAGCCGCCCGTAATCTCGTTGATGAACTGCACACAGAGTTAGCAGGGGTACGGACTGTAGCTTGACAACGAGAATTAACCCACCTTCTTGAAACCGCTACTCTCACGAACGCCGCACTTGCTGGTAGCTTCGACGTGGCCAACAAGGGCGGCGCATGTGGGATATCTCCTGAAGCAAATGTCGCAGCGATAGAGCGTCCGCAGGTGGGCCAGTTCGATGTGCTGTTTGATATCCTCGAAGGTGTCAAAGGGCTGAGTATCAGCCTGGCAGGCTGGGAAGGGACACACGTAGCAGCGGAGGAACTCATTCCAGTAGATTTTCTCACTGTTCCAAAAGTGAGATCGGAAAAGGTTCGTGCTCTCGTCCTGTTCGCGATAGTGCTTAGTGATAGCCTCCCACTGGCCAGCAGCTGGTTGATTCGGTGGCGCAGCCTTGAAAAGTGCTCTGGAGGCATTGCCGGCGGCCCAAGCAGAAGGAGCGGCTACCTGACTGCCGATGTTGGATGTGCCTGTACTCGCAGCCTCACTCGGTGACGGGACCTTGGAGAGTGCTTTGGAGATATTGCCTGCGGCCCAAGCAGAAGGAGCAGTTGGCTGACTGTCGACTTTTGAGGTTGCTGTACTCGCAATTTCGCTCGGTGCGCCAGAGGTCAGTTGTGGCCATGCTTCTCCGCTGGGCTGACTTGGGAAGTCCATCAGAGATCGCTCAGGTTCCAGAGGCTTATATCCACTTTGCTGAGCTTCGTCGAATTCTTCGAGGAGTGAGACACCGCCTTCTTCCTGTTCACTGGACTTGATCGACAAGTGATCCATTGCCGGTAGAATCTGTTGTTGGTTGTCGCGGACTGCATCCGTGAACAGATTCGGTGCTTTCATGATCTGTGCGAGCATGTACTTATGCTGCATGTGCGCGAAGAAGTCTCTGCGGGTGATGTGGGGGCAGCGACCTTGCTCGAGGTGGTCTATCATGTGCGATGCACGAGGAAACTTGCACTTGCATCCAGGACATTCGACGTCTTGATCCGCTGGATGAGCCTATTACCATGATTAGCGAAAGTCAAGCAACTTTCTGATCACCTTACCTGACGACGATGGACCTTCCGGCCATCCATGCTCTTGAAATCTAGACCGCAAAGCTCGCAGACGATGTGTTTTGGTCGGGCGCCATCAGACTTCTTCTTCTCGCCTAGGAAGGGTGCCATCTCCTTTACTTGATGTGCAAGCAAATCTTCCCAGTCAGCGCCGTCGAACTTGCATTTCTTGCAATAGAAGTGACTTGGGTCGCTGATCTTGTGATTGATCATGTCTTGCAACTTGTCGAATCGGTGTTGACACTCATCATATGAGCAGGTGATGGGCTTCTCTTGGTAAGTCTTTCGCTCTCTGGTGGTCACCGTAGTGTCCGATGCCGAAGAATAGGAGGACATCGTCGCTTGGCTGAGGCAACGTTGATGCTGAGATTGTATTCCTGGTCGGCGGTCGTTGCCTCTCGAAAAGGAAGTTATGGCGAACCTTTGGAGGTTGAAAATGGATGCAGTCCAGTGTGGCGTGCTCGCGAGGTGGTTGTGGCAAGAAGTCGCAGGCTTCAAATTTGAACTTTTGACGTCTGCGGATTGGTCAATGTGCGCCGTTGATGCTTGCATGTGAAGCCGGCAGGAACTGAAGCGGAAAGCGGAAAGCGGAAAGCGCGAAGCTATTGTCACTTGCAGCGCCAATGTTCGCATTAGCCTATTGAATCTGAGTCTGAGTACTTCCTCACCCTTGAAGTTATGAAATCTACTGCTCAGGGTGCGACCCGTGTCATCACTTCACGGCTTTTCCAAATTTCAATATCTTTTCTCAAGTTCTGTATTGGATCCTGACGGCAGAGACTATACTTATCTCGTCGAGGCACCATTAGGCCAATTCCAAGAAGTTCCAAGCTGAGCGCGTGGCTTACTTTCCAAGACAGTGTAGCCATAGTGTAATTTTACCTAGCTGCCCATGCTCTATCGTCACTTACGAAGCCTGGAAACACAAGCTCATTACTCACTTTTGCTGCAAATTCCGTCCACGGTGGCGCGGGGACAGCCTCAATCACGAAGACGTATTATATCCCGAACGCTTGGTCAATTTGCGACCGCTGTATGCGTATTCTGACCTCTTATGTCCCTTCAACTCAAAGTCAGGTCCTTTCTCAACGCGCAAATTGAATCAAGCATACCTGTGATGGCCTCCTTCCCTGCTGAGCCTGTATCGTCGTCGTATTCCCAAAATCAGCGTCACTCTTTTCGTGCGCAAAAGGAGCAATCTGTGTCGGACTCGCCAAACCAAGGTTGTGTTGTGTTTGTGTTCTCTGCAGGATCCGTTCTTGCCGCTCTCGCATACCTAGTTCGAGAATCATGAGTAAATTTCGGCTACAAGAAGGAACCGTATTCATACACAAAGGACGGCTCGGATGCTCACGAAACTGTTTCGCATTGAGGAGTGAGCCGCTGGGACTGCGTACGTGCCCGTCCGGAGGGATTTCATCGGGATCGAAGATCTCGCTGAGCGTGTGCTTGCGTGATACCATGGGTGGGCGGGAGACGTCCGAATGACCCTCGGTGGCATGAATGCTTAGTCGGGGCGCTAGAAGATTGCTTGTTGTCGATGTGCTCGTAGCAGGTCTATTCAGGCTGCCGGCCGCTGGGCTTGGTTTGGAGCTGGCGCAACCCATGTTGACGTGGTCGGCGGACGTTGTTCAAACCTGGAAACGACTTCTGTGTGTATCTCACTCAATTGGATCAGTTGGTGATGCGAAATAGTATTGCATTAGTGTCTTTGTGCTTGAGCAGGCAATCAAATGGAAGAACAAATGTTTGGCAAAGCCACGCCGTGAATGACGATGCGGCGACCAAGTTCACATGCGCGCCATCGTCATTCAGGTGAGGCCATATGCAGAATAGAAACTGATGGTATCTACCCTCAGACTTATTTACATGCTCGATGCAATGTTCTTATGATTGTTGTCACTATGGTCTGCAATGTCTAATTAGCTTCAGCTGAGGTACAGCACAAACAGGGACCAACCTTGTCGTTTCAGACTTGAGGCAAAGACGATGTGCGCCCGATCTTGAACGGACAGACCGGAGATTGGAGCGTGCATGTAGCAAGCAACGTGGTGTCTGATCGCCGCGTGCAATCGGTCTGAGATACCGAAATCTGTCTTGGGTCAAAGGACTTTCTTAAGCATACCGAGCAAGTCCTCAGTTGTCATGCAGAATCTACCAGCATATATGAGGTGGAACTATTGCAGGATCACCTCTCCTGGTGCGGGATCTGTGAACGTTGTAATTTCTGCGCATTAGATACGAAGCTGGAGTCTACAGGTCTGAGGGTATAGCGACTGCTGTCTAGAACCGAGTGTAGGGGAGCCTGAGTCAGGTGTTAGCTGTACTATACTTACCACAAATGTCATCTTGTACCAGACGATACTCACCACTTTCCACGCAGAGTAATCTTGACCCATTCACCCTTTTCATCAGTCTCCTTCTCAACCTTTGTCGAATAAGAAATGGCACTCATGATACCATCTCCAAACTTCTCGTTGATCACAGCCTTGTACGCATAACCATAGTTTTGCACGATTTCGTACAGTCTGTACATGAGAGGCTCTTTGGGCGGCATCTCCATTGACCTGCCTCGGTCTGGAATGTGTGCGATCTCAGTCATGCGCAGCGTGCCCTCATCGATTTGGAGCAGCTTGGCAAGCTTTGCAATGTCTTCGTCGGAAGCATTCGCCTGTCCGTAGAAGATTGCTGCA
Organism: Pseudocercospora macadamiae; assembly: GCA_012978405.1. Classification (NCBI taxonomy): domain Eukaryota; kingdom Fungi; phylum Ascomycota; class Dothideomycetes; order Mycosphaerellales; family Mycosphaerellaceae; genus Pseudocercospora; species Pseudocercospora macadamiae. The sequence goes on from WRNY01000007.1 coordinate 316,557, forward strand.
GCGGCAACCTCATCACGCCCGAGCTCTTTTCCAATGGTCTCGAAGGACAGGTTCAGCGCTTTCTTTTGGGCGAACAGGACCGGGCAGTGCGAGGGCAGTTTGTGAACCAGGTCTTGCTATTTGCTCATCAGCGCTCTGCGTCTCGTGGTGGGATCCATACATGGCTCATACTGTCAGGACCGTGATGGGGTGGCCACTTGATGTTCCTTGTGCTGCCATGTTCGAGGTCTCTGTCTGTTCAAGTTGCTGTTTTGTTGGGGGAAAGTACTCAAAGATAGATAGGAAAGGCAATCCTTACGATACACAGGGAATACTGGAGCTCAAATACTTCCCACTTCCAACGGGCCACCTGCAATGATGCAAGTCTGGAGCTACCAGAGGAGGAGTTGCAGGGTAGCGCGTGGCCATGATTCCGCTTTGCTTCCACTTCTCCGCTTCTCTTCTGTTCCCAATCTATGCGCGTTCCTCGCTACAGCTTCTCCTACTACCGACAGCTATATCCATGCGCGGTGACTGTGCAGTCGATGGTCGATCGCACTTGGCGACAAATCTCTCGGAGATGCACGATGAGACGTCACCTGGAAAGCTCGATAGCTCCTTCGCTCGATGCTTGAAGCAGGAAGGTGTCAGTTCGCCGGAGCCGTCCTTCGCTTGGCAGTTCTTGGCAGTTGAGTTGCCTTCACATCAACTCCATCGCTGTTGGTCGCAGATAGCAGAATCGCGTCAGTCAAGACCTTGGTATATGATAACGATCGCAGGTATTTGAGATTCGCTCAATTCAGCGAAAGGAATTAGAATGCCTGTTGGGGCTCTATCAAAACGCGAAGCTATCTCTATGTGGACTCTGGGTTGGCATCTACGCCTGGGTATCATTCAACTAAATCTCGCAGTCCATACTGGGGGTATTCTGCATCCTGCATCCTGTGTCGATCATATAACCTCTGGCATATCGTCGAACAGCCTTGCAACATCCTGCTTGTACTTCTCCGCCATTCTAGTGGCCTCGGACTCGCTGTACTTCCTCAGCTTTTGCCAGGTCCATTTCCACACTTCAGCGATCTGGTCCAGCTGTGCCATGACAGATTCACGTGTCCCGAGCGTGAACTCTGTACCCCTATACGTCGACAAGTTACAGTCAGCCAATGTCTCAGACAGTAGGAGGGTATAATTAGTGGAAGTAATACCAGCAAGATCCAAGGTGGAACCGAATTTTCGTTCGTCCTCGTGGATGAAACATCGACCGCAGGCGAGCCATGTGTTCCCAATTGATTGAGAGAGCAACGTCATGACCTTTTACGGTACCCAGATTGATTGTGACATCACTTATCTCTCTCGCTTGTCCAGGACCAATTCGGCTTACGAATTCTTGCAGCTTCTCTACAATGCGATCTTTGTCCCGACTCTTAAGGTACTCGGTCTCAAAGTAGAACCGATTCAACGAATAGTACAGTCGCAAGGACTCTTTCCGGATCTGTCTGCAGGTCTGTGGTAATCCTGTGATCTTCAGAGGATCCAGCGAGTGCAAATCTCCAGAGTGTGCGAAACGAAATGGTTTGTCGGCCCAGCTCTCGAGATCGATGGTCTGTATGTCTTCATGACGTTCCACCAGTGCCAGCTCGTATATGTGATTGCGCAACTCTCCGCTGAGCCTCCCGAAGAGCGATGACTCCATAACTTAATGACAGTGTCTCGTAGCTTGTAGTGGCAATTGTTGTGTTGTCCGAACTGTTTGCAGTGTAGAATCAGAGATTCAGGCACGAGGCTTGTGCGCGTGGATACCCCGGTACTTGGGATGGCAGGTGATCGAGGATTGAAAGGTGGTTGTCTCGGTCACCGCATCGTGGGATTTGGGAACACATTCATAGCGGTCGGCTGGATGGGCGAGAGACAAGCGGGAGAAGGGTGAATCGAATAGACGTTGCTAAAAGCCGGAGGTGACAGGAAGGTTGAGAAGTACCGCTCGGGAAACACGCCCAGGGATAGCATTGGAGAACCTTGTGCGCTTCATGACCACTTAGGATGGCTCGAATGCAAGGAGGGAGGCCGAAGCAGAAGCCGATTGGCAAGTCCAGCAGCACGGCTACTGAGCGGGCAAATGGCCGACTTACAGACAGATGTTGATCTCCAAACCACAGCAACTCGGAATTCCAAAACAGTGCTTATCTCAGGGACAAACAAGGGTCAGATCTCCAAGGTGGAGGGTGCATGTCGATCAGGGTCCACGCTTGCAGCTCGCTTGGCCGGCTGTTGGTTGGGAGTGAAATTGGTTCCTGAGGCTACAATCCCGGTACGCTTCGCGACTTGCCTCCTCAATTGTGACTTCCTTACAATTGGATCTACTATCCGGGCTCCATGATCCAGCAGACCACTCCGGCACGCTCTATATACCGCCGTCAAGTCAAGATGTCGATTTCCACGACTGATGACTGGAGATCAACTGCGCGAAGAGACCCGAACTGTATCGACGACGCTTTCCGTCAGAGCTGATTCTCTCTGACAAAATCTACTACATAGGAGGAAACTTCCCCCGGCTTCTGTAACACGATATGGTGACCTCCTTCCACGGTCACTACTTTTGCATGTGGAAGAAGGCCGGCCTCAATCGGCTGATTGATGAATTCTTTTCGGCATACAGCATCATCGGTGGCGCCAATGAACAAATACGGCACTCTGACGACCCAGTCCGCGTCTTTGACCTTCTCATCGCTATTGCCCTGCGTATTGTCAACGATGGCATTATACCACTTCAAGGGCGACTCAAATCCGCCCTCAGTGATAGTACCAAGCCATTCCTGCTTTAGATCCTCATCGTATCCATGAGGTAGTAATTCAGGAGCTGGGATGGATCTGTCGACCAAGTAATCCTTAATGGCGCCGCGGACACAAAAGAAATCCTTCATCCGGTTGTCCGCATGACACACTTCCCACAAGCGATCGGCATTCTCTCTCATGATTCTTGGAGCGTCCGGGTCCAGTGCAAAGAAATACCAGTACTCCCACAATCCATACCCGAACATTCTCTCTGTCATCTTATTGAACCCGTCCAAGTCGAAAGTATCACCATCTTTGCTTCGTGCGCTGTAAGCGACATTCAAGTTGATCATGGCCGCAACACGATTGGGGTAGTGATTGTAGATGCGCATAGACGGAAGGGCTCCGTGGTCGTGCCCAATGGAGACAACCTTGGAAACATTCTCAGCGTCCAGAATCTCGACGAGATCTTTGGCTTGTCCATCGTAAGCAAGCGCGGCTGTGTCAGTAGGTTTGTCGGTACCACCGTAGCCAAGCAGATCGGGCAGAATCAGACGATTAGGCAGAGTCTTGAGGCTGGGAAGCAATTTGATCCAGAGACGATGCGAGTCGGGCCAACCGTGCAGGAACAAGAGCGGCGCATGTGAAGAGCTGGATTGTGTTGCTGTGGTGATGTAGTAGGTGTAGGTGAATCCTCGCGAGACTTTTAAGGTTTTCTTATCGAAGCCGTCCATGTTGTGACCACTTGCTGCAGGACTCTATCTGGCGAAGTAGACACTGCTAATTTGATTGCAGACTTTTATATAATGCTGTCGTCCAAAAAGACTCGTCACCAAGCTTCTGTCCACAAAAGCTTGAGTGAGGTGTTACGGCCCTTGCACGATGGATGGGTGCTCTTACGGCCGTAGTATCGGACTAGCGCGAGACGTAAGTGAATTGAGTCAATTTCAGCCTCACTGCTTTTCGAAGGAAGGCAGTATGCTACTGGCATAGACTGCGCCAAGCTTACGGCCGAAGTAAGCTTTTGGTCTGTCTGGACATCGCTTTCCGTGCGGTCTCTAGCGCCGTGAGCATGAGTTCTCGAGCGCAACACTTCTACGCTGCAACTATGATGAATTCGATGATGTGAAACTTGCTCAAACCTGTAGATAAAGAGCCAAGGAGCGCTACTATGGATTTTTCAACATCATCTACTCCTTCAAGCATCCCTACAACAACGATTCAGTACTAAATCTCCACGCTCTTACTCCAAGTTCCTCCAAGGCAATTCGATCTCGCAACTAGCCTCCCACTATGGCAGACAAAGGTCATCGTTGTTGGCGGAGGACCAGTTGGACTGACTGCTGCTCACGCATTGGAAAAAGCTGGGATCAATTTCCTGTTGCTAAAAATGAGAACAGAGCCAATCATGAGTACCGGCTCGAATTTGGTCCTGAAGCCCAATGGTCTCCAAGCCCTGCAGGAGCTGGGGCTCAAAGACGACATCGACGCCGTTAGCACTCCCTTGTCTCATATGGACCGTCTGGACCACAACGCCCATGATCTGGGCGGCATCGAGTTCTTCGAAATGATGAAGCAATAGTATGCCCAACTGGACACTAGAACAATGACTTAGCTGACCACTCTGCATAGCTCCGGAATATACCCTCGTGTCATCAGTCGTCATGACCTTACCAAAGTCCTCTATGAGAGGCTAAACGAGGACAGCAGAAGCAAGATCCTTACAAGCAAGAAACTCCAGCGCATCGTGAGCTTGCCGGGTGGAGTTGAAGTCACCTGTAGCGACGGGACTTCCTATTCAGGCACGACACTTCTAGGAGCCGATGGAGCTCATAGCTGTGTGCGGGCTGAGATGCGATCGCTTGCATTGGAACACAATTCAGCGGAAGTGAACCTTGAACAGCCCTACCTTACTACATTCCGAGCGCTCTGGATCAGGATACCTGTTGATGATCGTACACCACCTGGTCTAACATGCGAGACGCACGGCCGTGGTGCCACAACTCAATTCTTCGCGGGCGAAGACTCGGCAGTCTTGGGTGTCTTTGAGCGACTTGAAAAGCCCACACGCGAACGTCAGCGATACACACTTGCCGATGAGCAAGCCATCGTGAAGCGCTGGGACTCACTTCCACTTATTCCCAGTGGGTTGCTGACGTTTGGCGAGGCATATCGTACGAAAATTGAGTCTGGCATGATCAGTCTCGAGGAGGGCGTGGTCGATCACTGGAGCTGGGCAGGCCGTATTGCGCTAGCTGGCGACGCAGCGCATAAATTCACACCTCAACTCGGCGATGGTTGTAATTCGGGAATCGTCGACGTCCTCACTGTCATGGATGAGATGTATCACACTTTCTATGAAGCGCGACGGGCGTCTGGCGATCCTCATGCAGTGCCTTCTCGAGCGGAAATTGCCAAGACCTTCCAGAAATATCAGGCGATTCGCATAGTCACTGCGCGGAGTGGATGCGATCGTTCCAGCAGAGCAACGGCAGCAGCATTGTGGTCCACTACTGTTGACAAGTTCATGGATTGCCATGTCATCTCGTACCCTGCTGTGCAGAGGTATATTGCCAGCGAGGGTATCAGAAAAGCCGTGGCACCACAGAGGTTCGCCTTCCTTCATCACAGTGAAACTGCTGTTTCGAGCTCGTAGATGAGAGAATAGACAGAGAATAACGTTCGCTTGTCCGTGAGATGTATATCTCTCATTTGAGCATCTTCATTCACTCTGTTGCAGAGCCTCGAACCTGCTTACGGCGTTCCAAGGTCAATTGTTCAACACGGTGAATGAACGCCTGAGGCAAGTCGCTCGTGCCTAGTATTTCTCTGCTGCTTTGTATGAATCGCTTGGCAAAAGCTGACCACAACAGTTGATCCTGGGCATTGTCCCGGCTCGGCCGCGGGTAGTATGGGTCATTGCGTAGGAAAGCGCTCGCAGCTTGCTCGATACCTTTAGCATCCAGATTGATGACCTTCACACAGTCGAAGTCCAGGAGCCACATGGTGTGTTCCCCCAAGTTTACAGACTGCCAGGTCTTGGTTCGGGCATGAGCGCCTTTTGGAGCAAGTACAAATTCCACATCATTTGCATCGACCTTTGAATGCCAAAGCATGATCGCCAGGGCATCTGCCATCGCGTCGGAATATTCTGTCATTGGCAGATTAAGGTCTTCCATCTGGTCCACATGTAAAGCTTTGTTGCGCAGAGTGAAGAAACGGCTTGGTCGTTGCGTTCTTCTCCCGAGGTAAGGTCGGACAAGGCAGTCTTCATCTCTCCGGCTACCACGTACCCCTTCTCTTAGCTGGCTGGGACAGTATAGGTCGATGAGACGATCCCGCACCCGTCGCTGAAATGGCGGTATCCGTTCGCTGACCAGTGTGTTACAGTGCTCGGAACCGTCTGGAAATTGGGTTCTTTTTGCTGCCCACCATACGAGGTCGCTCTTGGGCACGAACGTCTGGAATCGAGGGATCTTGAGATAGTTGACTCGATGGACGAGGAGGCTAGCTTCTATGTGTTGATGCATTATGGCGTCGATCTGTACGGATCGTGTATCCGCGCCATCTTCGCGCTTCATTGCATAAGCATGACCATCTCCATTCACTGCCCATATGCTGCCGCAAACTCCCTTTCCTATGTTGGCAAATGAGCTTGCTACGTTTGAGAATTCTTCGTGGTTCGACATCTTGGCTGTCTGGAGTTCGGCGAGGCGCTTCTCGGTGTTCGAGTCTTGTGCGGGCACGTTGATGGCGTTCTCGCTGCTTCTTTCGGCGTGTCTCAGTAATCTTGATGATGGCGTCATTATTGCTGGTTTCGTTGTGGTTGAGTGAACTCGGTAGTGGTGGTGATGTTTTTGATTTCGCTGTGTTTCAGTAATTCTGGTATTGTAGTGTGAGGGGGAAATTTTGAGAGAAGTGGGAGGAAGGTGTGAGCTATATGAATTCAGGATGCCAAGAGGACATTACCAGATATTTTCGGTTGAGATGCCAGGTGGCAGGTAGATACTACCTATTCTTTCTTGGTAGCTCACTCAGGCCTGTCTCCTTCCCTTGGTACCTTCCGATCTCAACCCGCAAAATGCTACCACAGTTCCGCTGTACTAAGCACTCAGGAGGAGTTGAGAGTACACTTACTCGGAGCTGCAGACCACCCAAGCAATCGATTCGCGACATCTGATGCGTAGCAATGAGTTGCGACTCCATCTTGCAACAGACCAGAGATATCGATCGAGCCCGAGTTGTAGATGCGTGCAGCCTTGTAGTACCGCGAGACATCGCTGCAGTCGGCCTTCGAGATTGCTGCTACAAGGTTAGTAGAGCCCTCGCCAGTGCCTTCGGTGCCATCTTTGATCATCTGCGTGATCTCGCTCGCAGGGCAAGGAGAGACTGGTTGTGGAGATGTTGATGTGCCTGGGTTGCAGGTCCCAGTGCCTTGATAGCTCTGCATCAGACCTGGATTCTTGACACTGTAAGATGTGGTCGGCGCGCGTACACAGCCGTTGCTCTCTTGAAGTACTATAGCAAGTATGAACTCTGCCTTCACGCCACTGGATTGCGCGACGGCCTCGATGCTGGACTTTAGGTCGGAGATCTCTGTAGCCGAGTTGTCGGCGACGTTCCATTGTTTGCAAGAGGTAGACATAAGGTTTTGATTGAGGTCGAATAGCTGGTCCAAGGATAGCCAGCTGCTTTCTGTAGGCCATCCCTCGCTAGGTTCTCCAGTGCCTAGAAACTCAGTGTATTGCACGGATTCTGAAGACAAGCCGATGGAAGCAGAGGGCTCAGCTGAAGAGACACTGGTCGAGTCTGTCGCAGGTAGTGAAGTTGGTGTAGCGGGGGTGAAGTAGGAGGTGGTGCATTCTGACGAGGCTGTAACGGTCACAGTCAAGAAGGTGGATAGTGAGACAGTGGACTGAGATTGAGACATCGACGATTCGTTTGGACTGGTATCGGCACATTTGCCGAAGTTCGGTTGACAGCCTGTGCCTGAGTATGCCGCGTCTGTTACAGCCCCACAATAGCCCCATTGACTACAGCTCTCACCGAACGAGCTGCCGAGACATGTCTGAGTTCCGGAGCAAAGGCCGTCGGTCGATACGGAGAGGCTCTGGCGGGGAAGCAGGGAGGGAGTCGTAGCGGTGTCGGATGATGAATCTGCGCGGAAGCCGCTGAAATTGGCCAGCGCTGCTGTAGCAAGTGTGATATGGGTCGGCAGCATCATCGTGCCGAAGAGGTTGCTGAGGTTGATGAAGGTAGTGGTCTGACTGCGTGTCTGATGTTGGTAGATCGAGAAGAGAGAGTGACTCTTGGCGGTTGTGGTGTTGTTTTATATGTTGACGTCGGACTTGGTGTCTTGTGAAGGAGCGAGTGAAGGGAGTGGCATCTCGTGAAAGACAAAGCGGAACGTGAATGCATGTGAATGCACTCACTTGTTGTCTCACAGAGGCGCGGTCGTGTGAGCTCGTCCTGAATCCAGCCATCAGCACGGCCGGTATGGAGCATCCTCTGCTATCACACATACCAGGCACTTGGTGCACACTTTTGCTGGCGACGATACAATGGAAGGGCAACCATTCTCCCAAAACATGACGCAGTGGTAGCCTGTGCTGATTTCTGCAGCCATTTCTCCTTTCACAGTGTGTAGTTGCGCGTGTCTGACTTGAATCTCCACCTCCACTGCTGTCCAGCAGGTGCACATGCGTCCCTTTTGCCGAACTTCAGCCTTGGTGACCAGCAATGTGCAGTCAGTATGACGGCTGCTCCCTTTTCTCGAGTGCTATAAAAGCTCGCTCGCTTCTTGAAATCTCTTCTTCTTCTCTCCCCATGCCCGTGGTGGGCCGGAACGACAACAATGCCATTGCCATGTCGCGTGCAGCCCCCATCGAGCCTTTCCCTTTCTACGAGGTGGACGATGGCAGGCATGTCACACCACTAACCCATAGCTAATTGCACTAAGAATAATGTGGCCGCCTTCGCCTGCATGTTGTTGCTTCTCATCAGCAATGTGCAGTCGTGGGTAGTAGTCGGCCTACATCCCAATCTTTTCATCATGTTGTCGCTGTTAGCGGCTGCTTGGAGAAGAGTCTCGTGCTTGCTGTCTTCTTTGTCTGCTTCCTTGTCGTCTTGTTGTCCAATTGTGATGGTGCTGGTGCTGCCCATGCCCGTGGTGCTTGTTGTGCGACCGTGTTTGCGGCGACCGAAGCTGGTCGGCGGCAGCAGCAGGCTCGAACAATGGCCTCACAGCGAGCACAGTAGGTGCATATCCCTACGAGGAGCCTAGAGTTGTCTGTGGTATGCAAACCCCTTATACGCATATTCATGAGCGCTGCCAGAGCCTTTCGAGGGACGCCGCAGCAGACGAGACTCATCTACCACCACCACCAGCACATCTCACGGCTGATGGACCACCAGGCTAATGCTCACAGGTGGAACGACGAGCGCGACGTACAGCGAGAGTCAATGGACCAGCACTTGCTGCACCGACGAGGCCATCGCCGAACGGCCGACCACCTTCGCAAGAGTCAACGAGACCGCCACAACCAGCTTCATCGCCCACCAAACACTCGTGGCATCGAACGCCATCCTTTAAGCAGGACCGTCGTACTAGGCTGACCATCTCACTGCCATAGCGAGCGACCGTCGGCAAAGCGAGAGGCCTTGACGCCAAGCAATACCATATGGCCATTCAACAGAAAGAGCAAGGCAGGTATGGTCACACTCACACGAGGAGAGCAGTGCAAAAGCGTCGCCGCCATCGATTCTGGCCGCAGCGCCTTCACATCTTCATTCGCCCAAAGCGCCGGGTCCAGCAAGGTGGCAGAGAATGTGTCAACCAGGCGACAGCTACCATCCGCAGAAGACGAAACAGAGCGGCAGAATGAGCCATGCCTAGCAGAAATAGCTGTACAACCACGCGGCGAGGAGAAGGCGTTGGTGGATATGACAAGCCTCCCGACCTGGATGGTACGCCAGTTCAGAGCTTCTCATCAGTCACCCAGTAGCATTTATCGCCAGGCGGCATAGAGCAAGAGAGGCCTCACAGGATAGAGCCGACCGGCAATGAAGCTTCCTCGGGGTCAGAAGCACCCGGTCAGCGTACTCAAAAGCTGGTGAGGCTGTGGCTGTCCCACGTGCAGTTTAGTTCTTGTTCTCAGGTATGCTGGTAGATTTCGAGATTCCGGAGCTGAGATGTGAACAGAGACTTGCCGACTCACGCTCAATATATCGGTAAATCCTGGGAGCCTTCGGGGGTACAACATATGCTGACGTTCTCGATAGCACTGCTCTCGTTACCCATGGAGGTTCCTGGATCCGGACTTGGTCTATTCTTATACTCAGCCTGGGAAATGTCGTTCCCTATATCCTACAACGACCTGGACCGTGATCTTGATTCACAGAGCACCGTATGTGGTCATATGTGGTTCATCAAAGCAAAGAAAGCGAATAGCGTTCATGCACGCTTGTATGGTGTGTGTGCCCTTGATTCGAAAGAATAATTGCAGAAAACGTCCAGAGTCTCGACTCCTACGCTCAGTATGAATCAAATATCTGTCCAAGGCTCATATCTGGGGTCGATATTGATCTCGGCTGAAACTGGAGACCCATATCGGCAGCGGATGTGTTATGCAAGATGTTTTCCGGTATTCATAGGCGTTTCCTTTCTCTTTTGTCTTTTTCCTTCAATATCCAAGAGCTAATCCTTTTGATCGGCATCACCTTTCGCTCGGCGGTGTTCGATAGCACTGGGTTGCTGCAAGACTCCCTTATTCCCGCTTGAATAGTCCGCATCGGCTCTGTGCCCATGAAATGGGCAAGGCGTCATTTGCCGACAGGTTCGTATCAGCTCGTCTATCAGAATGAGGCATTCGTCCTGGTCTCAAAACACCTAGGAGGCTAGCAAGATGTATGGACCTGGCTGGCGATGGAGGGACTCGGCGGCACTGTCGGCGTTTCATGGTCGAGTATGGAGAATAGCCTCGGGGTCTTTCACGCGGTCCTCTGGTAAGGTAAGATCGGTATCGTTGCTTCTCTCAACCGCTCATCCATGCGAGAGTCCTCCATCAGTCGTAGTCATCTTCTCTGCAGACATGATCGCTAGCCCGCACTGCAGGCTGCCAGCGCCGCCAGCTCAATTGGTCGAGTTCAGTGCAGCATCGCATCGAGTATCGTTGTTCTCCATAACAGGATCTGTAGTCGTTATCCGAAAGCATATTTGGGCGTTGAGAGTGGAGGGATCGCGATCCTGCCCTTGGTGGTTGTTAGGTTCCTTGACGTGAAGTCGAAGCTCGGACACCACGGAGGCTGGGCAAAGCGCTTCCGCCCTTGCTTCCCAGTTCCAAAACAACAACATTATCACAGAGAACTCTTTCCTCCTGGAATTTCTGTGGGCTGCAAGCGCAGCGGAGTGCTCGTATTGAGGGCGAATTTCCAGTCTTCCAGGCGAGACTGCCGGTCTGAGTGCTCGTGAAGAGACGCGAAGGGCAACGACGAAGATTGCAGAGCAGGAGAAGGACTGCTTCAAGCGTCAAAAGCAAGATGGAGACAGATAACAGCACTTGTTGTTCATTGCACGCCAATAGAATACACTGTGTCTACGAGTTGATGGTGAGAAGCAGAGACAAGGATACATTGAGCCCATCGCCTGCTGCAGTCTTCAATGGCATCGGATCAGACATGACGCCAGCCTCAAGTGCCGCGGCAAATGCCTGAAGACAACTCTACCAATATGTTCCTCCCTGGAATCTATCACCAATCGGAGGTGACAGCTTCATATCCTCGCCAAAACCTGAAAGATGATTAGGTCGCAACACTTCAAGTTCAAGCATGCGCCAAAAGCCAGCCTCCATCGATCACCAAAGTCGAGCCAGTGACATAGCCGTTGCAAGCAAAGTTGAGCACAGCCTGTGCATAGTCTCGCGGATGCCCTGCTCGACCAAAAGGAATACCCCAGCCATCGGCCCTCCGGAAATGCTCCTTGGCCTGAGCAGAGTCGTTGGCAATCGGCGTCATCTCAGACGGGAAATATCCAGGTGCCAGAGTATTGACGCGGACTTCGATACCAGGTCGCTTGAAATCCACAGCTAATTGTTCTGTAAGACTGATAGTTCCGGCTTTGGACGCATTGTAACTGAATTGCCCGTTCTGGCTTTCCTTGGTAATTCCAGAGATCGAGCTGATGTTCAGAATAGATCCAGCTTCAGGGAACCCATGGTCTCGTGCTGCACAGAGCAATGGTAAGAATGCTGCTGATGTGAAGTAGTAGCTCGCAACGTTGATCTTGTAGATTGAAGTCCAGTCGTCGAAATTCTGGTTGCTCATCATTTCTTTGCTGATATCCTCAACACTGCCCTTTGGAAAGCCGCCTTTACCATAGTTGACACTCGTCACACCTGCATTGTTGACCAGCAGATTGACGAATTTCTCCTTCTCTGCAATCAACTCGACGCCGGCCTCGATGCTTTCCTTGTCTGTGCAGTCCATTTGAAATCCGATGATGGAGCCTCCGCTTGCAGAATCAGTCATCTCAGCATCTTTGAGCTTCTCTACACGTCGTCCTGTGACGTAGACCTTAACACCATTCGCTGCCAGAGATTGGGCAGTTATAAGGCCTAAACCTGTACCGCCGCCGGTGACCACTGCTACCCATCCTTTCGTATTGAAGAGGGAAGTTGCCGCGAGTTCGCTGAGATTTGCCATCGTTCCTGTTGAGCTGCCTCTCTGATTTGACGTGTTGTTGTCTTGCTGTATGAGTGCCTATCTCGACTATATGTACAGAACCCACTTCCATAGGACCCCGGTTAAATAGAAGGCGCGGCTTTTGGCGGCCGGAATTTCATTCGTCGGCCGTGGTTGAAGTTACTCCGTTCAGGGTGACAGTCGACCTCGAACAACAACACATATGCAACATTTTTTGTGGAGAATCGTGAATACAGACGTCAGGCTGGAAGAATGGAGAACGACAGTTCGATGCTTGATGGGCCATGGCTTTCACAGTTTGCAAGTCTGGATCTAGCAGAACGGGTTGTGACATGGAAGCGGCATCGCATCAAGCACAAAGTTGGGCAGGATTTCTCTCTTCACCCCATTCTTCTCACAAGCACTTGCAAACATTCACTTACATGGACCCTGCGTTTGGCCTCGATGCCATCTACTTCCGCCCTCAGATTTGCTCGTTGCCAATTTCTCTTTCTGACCACGTGATGTCTTGGCTCGGCAAGCGCCAAGCAAGCAGCAGGAGCATGTGTTCACACGGCAGGAGTAAGATGAATTCAAATTTCAATGTTACCTGCAAGACAAGCTATCGCGGGCCATCTCTGGAAAGAATGGAAGGAAGAAATTTCACATGACACCATCAAGCCACGCCGGTGAAGCTACAATGCTTTGACCACTCTGGATGGCAGCACATACTTCTCGACAAAAGTCCAAAAAGCAGAGAAGAGGAGGGAGACGGGAATGAACAGAACTTTCGATCTCTTCGATAAGGCTCGTCCCTGAATGAATATCTCTTGGCGCTGCTGTGCGAGTATCGGGTGGCTGAAGCTGCGTAAGTAATCTACGCGGAGGGAATACAACTTTTCTCGGCGAGAAGAGCATGTACCACCTAAAGATTAGCCTACTCCAGCCTCACACCTGGGTCTAAGAGTATGATCTGCATGTGGATACACCAAAGAGCAATTGTGGTAAGAAGGTGGTGCACAAACGCTGGACTCGGCATATGCAGATGCAGGAGTCAGTGTGCAAGACAAGTTCTGCAGCCAAACAGTCGATGGCGTTCACGCCGATGCATTCTGTTGGCATGGTGATGGCATGCATACGAGAAGCAACGCGTGTCTTGGCTAGTGAGGTGAGCGCCTGGTGGTGAGGGTGGCATATAAATCATAGTAGGTCATACCTGTTCCTTCGAAACAAACCATTTCTTTCATACCCCCAAAATGTATTCCCGTTTGCTCATCTTCCTATCCCTCATCATCCACATGACTACCGCAACCTCCTGCTTGACCCAAGAAGCATCCGAAAAAGTCGCAGACAACTTCGCTCACATATTCAGCAACTTTACCGAAGAATTCGCAAACCAGACTTTGGCCGTCGACTTGACCGATCAGACCGACAGCGTATGTTGGCTCATCAGCAACGGCACGGATTGTCCATGTCAACTCAACACCCAAACACTTTCCTCCCGGCGAGAGTTTCTCGACGCTCAAGCCACACAACCCAATCTCCCATTCTTAATTCTGAATGTTTGGCATGATTGTACCAATGTACATACCCTAGACGCGGCGGGATTGAAGACAGACTGACGTATTGAAGGTCTTTACGCGATGGAAATTTGACATTGAACCGCAGCAAGTTCAGGGACTTGCCGTTCTTCGTAAGTCGGAGAGTACTTATTGCAGGATAAGCTTGACTGATATGGTGGATAACAGAAGTGATCGAGAACACAGACGAAACTGCAGCGGAAGACCAACCGTATCTGATGAAGAACATCTTTAGCGAGTTCAATACTGGTGCATTCTTGGTGTATCGAGGGGATTTTGAGGGTACTCCACCATCGTCCTGTGAGGTGTCGAAGCGTGATGGTGGAAAGACGTTTGGCCGTTGGATGTAACAATCGAAGGGTAGAATAGGATGAGGAGAAGCTTCAGCAGGTGCGAGGCTTTATGACAATAGTCGTTGCCCCATCTCCGACTTGGAAGGCTTCATCGTTTCGATATAATGGAGCCGATAAACCAGTCTACGTTCGAAGTGAGCCTCCGGAACATACACCTCTTGCTCTGCTTCATTTGTTGGAGATTTTGAGCAGGCTCTATATGCGACATGGATGGCTCAGCACTCGCAAGTGCCTCGAGCGCCAAAGACTGCGAGAGGGCAATGATCAATGTCTCCGAGCCTTGGTACTCAGAGCTCCTTGTTCCCAGAGATTGAGCATCTGTTGCTCTAGTGGTTGGCGAGCCTGTGTGTGTCGATTCGCGCGGCTATGACCGCCGCTAGCTCCTGTTTGCATGATTTCAACGGCCATGCCTACCTCGAATCGCTAACGATGAGGGGTTTTTGTCACGCTCTCATTGCTTCTCAATCATGTCGGCAGAGTTGATTGACGTTGCAATCGGCCACATTCTTGCACTCAACGAGATCAAAAGACCGTGATCTCTTCCAGCAAAGCCGTTCTTAGCAACGGACTTATTTCCACTCCGCTCAAGGCTTTCCCAATCCAGTCCGACGCCCATTGGTTCTTCGCGCAGTATATGAGGCCAGGCACAGGTAAATCCTCCAGCTCAAAAAGGCGACGAACTCTATCATAATCGCCCACTCCCAAAATTCTTGATCTGTGATGGCGTCTTGCTCTGTGATTGCGATAGCCGGAAATACACTTCTCAAGCCCTCCACTGTTCATGATAGGTCCGCGGTCCCACGAGAAACGTTGCTGTCCTGCTGGAAGATTGATTCTGTAACCACATATGGTGTCTGGACGACAATTGCAATCTGTTGCGAATCGAGGCCCATCCACGGCATCCAGAGGCGAGAGACCAGCAACTCTGCCAGTACGAATTGCATCTTCCCAACCCTCGAGTTGCGGCAGGAAGTAATTTGTCGTATCGAAGATCCTTTGCCTGTAGAAGAAGGTCTCGATTCGTTCTGTACTTGCGGGTCTGGCGCCGAATCCGTATCGAGGGAGCAGTCGACGAACGATATAAAGGACCATTCGTCCTATATCTGGCCACGGTATTGGCGTAGGCCGGCGATAGTTGAAGCACTGCGTGAATGGCGCCATATCGTCCTGCATTAGCGCGTAGCCAAAGCGGACATCGTGGAAGACAGTGAGCCCACGATGAAGAAGAAATCGTAAGAGGTGATCCAGGAAATCATCATCACCAGTTCCTAATAGTGATTCGACCAGTTTTCCGCGTGCGGCAGATGATCTATCTTCCAGTGCCCTAATGAGGGCCGCTTGATTTTTCGGATGGTCGATGTGATCACGAAAGTGTCTGCAAACCGCTCGACTTCGCTGGATGTCCTTCGCGGAGAGCTCCGAGAAAACCATGCTGGTGATCTCTCCAGGAAGTTGTAGCATGTGGCCCGCCATCGTGACTGCCGCCGGGAAAAAAAGTTGTTTGGGATAGGTGCGCGTGTAACTCTGAAATCTGATGAAAGTGACGGAGCAAAGTGTCAAACTAAGGACTCAGAGCGATGAAGGGATTGCGGAGATGATTTATATCGGGCTCTGGAAAGTTTGGAAGATGCCACGTCTTGAAAAATGTCAGCAAGCTCCACCTCTACCACTGAGCGACGGTGTGGCAAGGCAATATTTAACTCTTTGCAGTACCAAGTTGTGAGCTCACCCTCAAGACACGAACACCTCCATCGCGGTCATCGCATTACACTGCTCTCCATACCTTGCCCCTAAAAGACAAACACTTCTCTCAAAACCATCACCTTCACCAACCCGTCCAACTCCTGCATCCCCTCCACCACCTCCCTGACCTTCTCCAAAGCCCAGGGACTCTGCACACAATACGCAATGAGCCCATTCTCAGGCAACGCCGGCAGTCCCAAAATCTCAACAAGCTTACTCACGGCACACAATCCTTCCAACCTCTGACTCCTCTCAATCCTCACATAGCTCTTGCTTCCAATCCAAGGACGACGTTTGACAATCCAATCCACCTCCAAAGGAGTGAGAGGATATCTCGGGATACCGTCCTCGTCACAGCCTTGACGCGAATCTCGTTGATGAGGCCCAAGACCATGCAGCAAAAGATCATTTTCCCAGCGTTGCAATTCCGTTGTGGTGATGCCATACGTATTGTTGCCCGATGCTTGCAAAAAGCTCAACAAACCCGGATCCGTAAGCGGAAGGTGACTGCTAGCACCATACGGCCAAAGTCCCCAAAGGCTCGGACCAGAATGATACTGAGTGTGGATCTTCAGCATGAGGTTTGCCAAGCGCTCCACAGCCCACGTCGACATGATGATATCCGAACCAGGAGCATGCTCCATGTTATCGAAGGGTCCACCATAGCCACCCATCCTACTCCAATGCAAGTTTGCGCTGACATCGATGCCATGATGCTGGTAGATCCAGAGGGTAGCGAAGTCAGCGGCAAATGTGGTTGAGCCGGGATATGGAGGTCCATATTGTCGATGAGCATAGAAGCGACGCAGAGACTCCAGAAAGTCTACCTTGCAATCGAAATGGTATTTCACATAATCCTGTAGGCGTCTGAGGTCGGGAAGGTAGAGCTGCTTAGCGACATAATTCAAATTGAGTTGAACAGTCGTCCGGTACACTTTGGAAGTGCTTCGTAAACGAGCCAAGTCTTGTGGTGATAGCTGGGTAAGTATTTGCTGCTGAAGTTCTGTCGGTAGACCGTACATCGCGGGATGTGCCTTCTTTTCGATTTGGTCACTCATGTCTATAAGCTGCGTTCCGTATGCCCGGTCGTGTGTGTTCCGCAGTTTCCCGTACGTGCGCGTGAGCTTCTGCAGGCTCTTCCAGTCGACTTTTGTGTTTCTCGAGAGCAGAACAAGATCTACAATAATCTTCTTATAGTCTTGGATCACTTCCATCTTCTCCAGCTTACTAGGGCGCTCTGGCCTGAGACACATGTTTAGCAAAAGTAAACCTCTAGACTCACCTCGAACAAGCGTGAATCTCAAATGCTGAAACAACGCGACTTTGCGCGCTCTGTACATGTTCAATATTGCTGGGCTCGGGACTGTTACCATAACTCCAAGTGCACCTTCTAGCTCTCGTGTCCGACAGGATCACATGCCTTGTCAGGCAGGACAATCGCATGCGTCTAACGCCATGTGCTCATGCGTACCGATGCGCCTCTTCCGAATGCTTCCTGAAACACATTGCAATGCTCTCCAACATGGCCGTCGACAAAACGTCCTTCTATGCTTAAATCAAACCTTGAGGTCCCCAAGCCGAGCTGTAGCTTCCTCGGCACTCTTTTCTACCGCAGGAGTAGCGGTTACAGATGCAGTGAGAGGTACATTCTCCTTCTCCTTGGCAGCGGTTTCTTCCTGCTGCTGTAGACTCGGCGCGGTGCCTCCACGTAGGTAGTCCTCATGCTCTCCTATTCGCTTTCCACCCTCTTCCCACCGTCTCTTGTACGATTCTCGTCTCGATGTGCAAGCCTCGCCGAACGCAGGCCAGTAGACTGCATGGTCGTACTCGAACTTGACGTCTCCGCCGTGTTCATCCCACAGCTGAGTAGCGGGGATGTAGTCGGTCATGGTCTCGTTGAACTTCATCTTCTCCCTCGTGACTGGATCGATGAATGGGCTGATCAGCTTGAAGAAGGCATTCACGTACCAAGGCGTTTCCCGGATCAGCGCCTTCCCTAATCGTTCTGGGTTGTGATTCTGCAGAATGTTGAGCACTGCTCTCGCCTGGGCCACGGTTGGGATGTTGCCGGATTTCGAATTTTTGAAATTGATGATGAGGCAATTAGTCTCAACACCCGGCGGCATCATGTCAATCGTGCGGTCCACCATGTAGCACAGATGGTGGATCTGGCGGTCAGACATCTTGGTGTTCTGTCTGCCCGGGCTCAAGTACAGACATGGGCGTTGGTCTCGGTCGAACCCGAGCTGCACCTGCTTACCCGTCTCGTTCTCAGGACTGATGTAGTCGTGCGTGAAAGTGTCGGCGCCATACTCTCTCCGCCAGCTCAGCGTGCCTTGCAGTCTGCTCAGCGCGTCCTTTGTATTCCACTTTGTTGCGCGGAGATAGCGGAGAATGCACTCGCGGGTCAAAAACATGCGCTCATGGTCTTTCAATGGAGCATCTGGCGCGCCCTTGGCAGTGGACGTGGGAACCGCTTGCCATTCTGAAACCTGTGCAAGCACCGTTGAGTACTTGGTCTTCTGCTCAGGCGTGAGTACTGCGCGAATGCTGGGTTGTGTTGAAGCTGCTGGACGAGGAATTGGCGTCTTCTGCGAGCCCACTGTTGGCGGCAACCAATCCTCCTCCGCCTCTCGTTCAGCCCCGGCAGACGTCTCGGTGGCACTCGAAGCCGGCGTTTCCGCCGTCGACTTGAACGAGCCACTGGCCGATACAAATGACTCCGGCCGTGACGATTCAGCGGGAGAAGCAACGCCGTTTGGTGTTTTGGCGAGGTTCTGCTCAACAATTCCCTTCTCGCTCAGAATCGTACCATTCTCCCCTGCGCCTTGGCTGACGGTAGCCATGTCGATGCAACGCCGCCAATGGGTGGGAGATGAGGAATTAACGAACGTCGAGTGCGGCGGGGAGGACCGATTAGTAGATCGAGATCGAGGTACGGCGGAGGGAGGTGCGATGGGCGCGCAGAAGCAAAGATACACAACCAAGATACCGTACGGCCGTCACAAAGAACTAGAAATCCTTCAGTACCGTACTTTTGTTATTCACGTCAGTCCACCAGGGTCCTGCACGTTCGCCTCGTGGCCGAAACTTTAGCTTGCTCGCTCGATAATGAGGTAATCAGGTAATCAAATTAGAAACGGCCATGACATTGATCAAGATCAGACATCCATTGGATCCTTATATCGTTACTGCACGTCGGTCTTCCCGGAACGCCGTGCTGAGTGATTCTCCGTCTCCTTGGCTCCTTCTGCGCTGTTCACCAAATTTCGCCGTCTAATGCACTGGAGCTGGAAACAAGGCTGATCCGGCTCCCGGGCTCTGCAATGCTGTGAATCCAACTAGCATGGATCTTGTACCTTGGTGGTCGGCGATTGACTTTTGCACATGACAAAGCTGCAATGGCACCAAATATCGCATGCTGCTGCCATCTCGGTGTACGCTACAGTCAGTCTGGAGAATCGACGACGTCTTCCTGGCCTTTCCGCAATCGGGAAGAAGGATCTACGGACGTTCTGGCGCTGAACACACGGCCTCCCATACCACCTCTGATTCACACATCCAGCTGATTAACGCACAAATGCAAACAGGTCCATACCGAACTTCGAAAGCGAATAACCACCTTCAGGGAAAGCAGACGTCCCTCGAGATGTGATGGGGGTCGTGATAACTACTGCGCGACCCCGACCCCTGCTTGCATTAGTCAACATGCGTGCACAAGAAAGCGGCTATTCTTGGCCGTGCGATGTGGGATTCTGTCTCCACCTCATCCCGAGGTGAGGCGCCAAGGCAGCATTCCACAGAGCGGCTGAGCAGTGAGGAGCACGGTATACAGGCCATGTGTTCCAGTGCCACGCTACAAGCTGGGGTGAGAATGGCGTGGTCATAGCAGAACGAGGGCCTTTTCTCAGGCTCAAATGTTGTGATAGCCGCGTCTGGCCTTGGGAGTGACCGCTTCCAGGATGTGGCTCCTAGAAGCATCAACACTCAAGCTCAAAGAATTCACCAATGCGCCCCTCGGCCAATATGCAATCCTTTCGCATACTTGGGACAGCGAAGAAGTCACCTTTCAAGACATGCAAGCCGACAGGGCATGGAGCAAGACTGGCTACAAGAAGATTCTCAAAACTTGTGAGCTAGCAATTGCGGAGGGTCTGCTATACGCCTGGGTGGACACTTGTTGCATCAATAAAGAAAGCTCCGCCGAGCTTTCAGAGGCTGTCAACAGCATGTTCAAGTGGTACGCTGACTCGGCTGTCTGCTTTGCTTACCTTTCCGATATCGACAAAGCTTGCCCAAGGCTGACGGACAAAGTAGTCGAGGCGGAACTTCATGGTGAAGAATACGATGACGATTCGTGGTTTGCAATTTTCACGCGCAGTCGTTGGTTCACACGGGGATGGACACTCCAAGAACTGATCGCTCCCGAGGATGTGCGCTTCTATGGACGCGAATGGCATGTCATCGGCACCAGAAAACTCTTGCCCTGGACGTTGTGGAAAGCCACAGGAATTGATCCTCTGGTCCTGGAGGACAAGAGTTGCCTTCCAAACTTCTCAGTGGCCAGGAAAATGTCCTGGACAGCCAGACGGAATACTCCCCGTGACGAGGACGGCGCTTATTCGTTATTGGGAATATTCGCTGTCAATATTCCGCTCATATACGGTGAAGGTCACCGTGCATTCACCAGGCTCCAAGAAGAAATTATCAGAACGTCTACAGATCATTCGATCTTTGCTTGGGATGGTCTACGCGGCTATACTGATGGCCCGATGCTAGCTGGAAGAGTCAGTCAATTCACCAATGCCCAACGTATTGTCAGGTGGCATGGTTGGCGTGGGCTTAGGCTTGATTCCGCTTTCCGCATATCGAATCGTGGCATCGAGTTCGATCGTATGATTCTGGCAGAATCGAGAGGGCGGACTTTTGTTCTCCTTAATTGCAGATCGGAAACGAGCCCTGATGGTCCTCTTGCCCTGAGTGTGGAACGTGTGCCCAACGCATCTTCCGAAGAATTCGTCATCAGCCATTTGGGCGTCGAAAGATTGGAAGTATGTAAGTGGAGGGACGATGCGATTCTTCAACACAAGACGGGCGTAACCATCCTGAGAGCAACGGCTCAGGCTAGTGATCTTCCTATGGCATCATTGCCTCGATTCCAATTGCGCCTCAGGTCTGATTCGGAATGGCATCAAGAATGGATCGATGATCAGAGACCGCGCGAGATGTGGAACCATCAAGAATCAGAGGGTCGCCAATACATGCAACACTTTGTTATGTGTCCCCCAGCAGCTCGACTTGAGAGCGCCCCCGAACGAATTATTGGGAGTTTCACCGTTAGCACGCCACGCGTGACACGCTTACAAGAAATGTTCCATGTGGCATCTCAATCCCTGCTGTATCCAAAGGGGCAGATAACTATGCACGTTCAAGCTTTCGCCTCGCACTCTCCGATCAATCCCAGGCACTTGCACGCTATTTGCTCGAAGAGGAGATGGCCGAGCTGGAACCAACTCGTATCCAGGTAGAGATGGAGGGCGAAAAGCACACTTGTTCTGCACAGCTATCCGACATCACCCATGTTCTCGAAGACATGATATATGTCATTGATATAACGACGAAGAGAACCACTCTCCGGAGCAGTATACCGATCAGATAAAACTAAGCCAAGTGGCTCGTGTCACCTTTCAATATCCTCAATTAGTTGCGAAGAACTCGCGAAGCTGATCATCAAGGAACTTGACATCTTCGGTGCTTTGGCCCGGTCCACCAGCCCAATGGCCCCATATAGAGGGAAATGGGACGCACTTGCCAATACCTGGATTCATACGAGCGACCTCGTCTTCGGAATCCTCGGGTGCTGATACACACGTCAGTCAGCCAAGGTACAAGCGATCTGGGCCATTCTGATCAAGCTTACGAAAATACAGGTCCGTCTGACCAGGCATGACTAAAGCCTTGGCTTTGATCCCCTTCATGGCGGCATCAAAGTCTCCATTGTAGGGTTCTTGGAGTGACACGTCTCCTGCTTGCCAAGTGTACAGCATTGCAACCATGTTATCCGGATCTGAGGCAAAGTCAGCAATATTGAAAATCATCGCAGGAGCAAATCCAACCTTTTGATAGCGCCCAAGTCTCCCAGAAGTTCAGCATGAAATCCTCGATATCCTTGAAGCCAAGCGCTGATTCGTACAACTTTTGACGATAGAAAGCCTGGCTGAACCCCCAGCCGGAATACACACGTCCCAAAGCCTTCAATCCAACAGTTTTTTCCTCCTCAGACCAAGCGCGGTAAGAGGCAATGTTTGCCTCTCCCTTGCACACGCCGCCACTGGATGCGCCTTTGCCGCCCAGCACTGCTACCTTCACACCTTCCAGCATCGACTGATTGTGCAACGCCGTCTTCGCAGACCCACAGAATGGAATCACAAGGTCCATGAAATCAGGATACTGCGTGGCCCACTGGTAGGTTTGGCCTGCTCCCATCGACCAGCCGAGCACCGCACGCGCATGAGTGATACCAAACTTCTTGGTGACTAGTTCGTGTTGAGCTCGAACGTTGTCGTAGAAGGTAACTTGAGGCCAAGGTCGAATGTCCTTGCGATTACTTGGAGAGGAAGATTGCGAGTTTCCGAAGAGCGCGGTGATGATGATAAAGTACTTTTCGGGGTTGAGCGTCTTGTCTTTGCCTACGAGCCATTCGTTGTCGGAGATGAGGCCTGAATACCACGATGGATATATGATTGCCGGTGACTTCGCATCACCAAAGGTCTTATAGGCAATCTTGGCTTTTGGAATCGTGCCACCGTGTTGGAGCTTCCAGTCGCCTAAGTCGAAGGTCGAGTAGTCTAGGCTCACGTCGCTGACTTTTTGATCAAGGTCTGACATTGTTGCTTCCTTGGTGTGGCAATGCGATCGACGTCCAACTTATTCCGTTCTTGAGTACTATGAAGATATTGATGCTAATCTAGACTTCAGCAAACCCATACCAACGGCTTGGTCATAGTTGATGCTCAAGATAAGGCCATATCATATACCCCGCTGCCTTGGTGGGGTCGCTGGCTGTTCCATTCAACCATGACATTGGCATTGATGACCACGTCCATCAGGGTACAACTTTAGCATTTCAAAGCATTGCCTGGCTTATCACTGAGAACAACACATACCTGTTCCTGTTCTTCGGGCGTACGCCATCTAGGAGATCTGAACCCGTCTTGAGACCCGAAAAATCTCCATGGAGTGGAGCGAGGGAGCATTGGCTAAAAACAGCTATTATGCCGATGACGTACCGCAAAAGATTGGGCGAGACTCATCTAAACAGCAAATGCTCTCTGCGCTCGTCTTGACAACTCACTTACTCTCGTATGTTCAGAATTGGTAATCTAAAGTACTGGCCCACTACAAGTGTCACGTTTGGCTCAGTGATTCGCACTACCAACTCAGCTTTCATCTAGAGAATATCCACAGGCTTATCAATCAGAAATCTCGCCACCATGTCCGGTGAACCAGAGCAGAAGCAGGAAGACCAGAAGTCTCACCATGAGCAGATGGCCGACAACGAAAAGAAGATCCAACGCAATCCACACGGAAACTTCAAGGAAGTCGAAGCCAGCCGGCCAAAATGGGACTCATCATCCCAATGGCGAATGACCCAGACAATAAACCCAGAGTGGAAAGCAGGCGATGGAGCCAACGATGGAGGAGCAAGTCTCAAGAAAGAACACATCTCAATCGACCCGTATGAGGACGGCAGGCCCGCCACATTCAACTACAAGTTGCTCATCTCAGCCATCATTCCTCGACCGATCGGGTTCGTAAGTACGAGATCGAAGGATGGCAGCAGTACGAACCTGGCCCCATTTTCCTACACTCAAGTCATCAACCATGACCCCCCGATCTTCATCGTCGGCTATGCAGGAGGTTTCGATAAAGCCAAGGACAGCTTGAGAAATCTGATCGATTCAGGCGAATGTACGATTAATATCATCAGTGAACATTATCTTGAAGCTGCGAATGCTACTTCGGTGAATGCTCCATATGGAGTGTCTGAATGGGCACTCACTGGACTGACGCCCGCGCCATGTAAAGATGTGAAAGCTAGCAGAGTTAAGGAGGCAGTGTTCAGTGTTGAGGGCAAGCTTATGAATACTCAAGAATTTGAGAGTAGAGCGACGCCGGGGAAGAAGACTGGTGTGTTGGCTATTATTGAGGGTGTGAGGTTCTGGGCGAGAGAGGATGCTATCAATGAGGATAAGAATCTCATCGATCCGAATGTAAGTGTCTCTGGCCGGCTCATGTCGACAGAGACGAATGCTAATACGTTGTAGATTCTCCGACCAATGTCCCGCCTTGGCGGTATAACGTATGCTCGTGTGCTTGAGGGCATTGAGATCCCAAGGCCAGACTGGTAAGTGAATATATAAGTCGACTGTTCGACGTCTGCTAATCACACTTATCACCAGGGATGAGATGAAGAAAGACGCAGAACCGGCAGGTCTTGTGAAGCCCAAGGCTGATGCCGAATAATGCACTCAGTCGCAGTCGTATCTACTCTCTGATCTGACAATCGATCTAAGAAGACGGCCTAAAGTTTAGACTGATTAGATCTAACCTCGAAATCTAGAAAGGCTTGAAGATACGCAATCTCCACTTCATCAGTTTGGAACCGAACGACCCTATCAAGTTTGCCGTCGTCCCATGCAAAGCCACGCCAGAGCAATATCCCTATCACTCGAGAAAGTTGGATCGCTTGCCAAACATCGCTCTTGCGAAGTTCTGGTACAGCCCGGCAAAGACATAGCCAGAAATGATCTCTCAGGCTGTCCGCTTGCTGGTAATATTTGAAGACATGGCCTTGCAAAGTTCCCAGTAGATGTTCAATTCCGTACAGATTCATTCCGAAAGGCAAGTATTCCGCTTCTGCCCAGTCCACCAGACCTTTGAGCTCCCATGTGTCTCTGTCAACGATGATATTGGATGGCAACAGATCCCCATGATTAAAAGTAATCGGCAAGTTCTCCAGGCCTCCATTCTTCATGAGCAAAAGAGCGTCTCTAGCAACGTTCCGAAGAGCGACAGTCTCCAGTTCTCGTTCAAGCTTCTGCAGTCGCCACTTCAATGTCGACCCAACCTTCCCAACACAACCTCGCCTTCTTCCAGATCTCTTCCACCCTCGTGCAAAGGACTTCGCAAGTCCTCCCAGTAATATCCTCAGCCTGACCAGATCCCTCTCTTCAAGCACTTCAACTACAGGCAAAACCTCACTACACGTAGTCTCACCTAACATCGTCATCTCACATATCTGCAACCCTCTCCCAGTAAGTCTATCAAACCTCAAGGGCTTGGGCGCAAATTCCCCATACACATCTCGAGCATCACAAGCCAAATCCCAATCAATCGCGTATTTCAAGAGTCGAAATTGTACCACAATAGCATCGTTTACCACAAATGTATACGAGCAACCACCTTGACATTTCGCCGGTATGATGGTCGAACAATCACGATATCGATTGCGGACTAGTCCCAGACAATACCAGAAGTCTTTAGCATCGAGGCCAAATTTCTCAGTGAAGAAGTCCGGCACTGCAAAGGCCGAATGTTTATGCAACGTCGACATCGTACAAGTGGTCGTTGTACCCGTATGTTGTATGCCCGAGGGATTAAGGTTACCGGCAGCACTGTGGTAGCAATACATACCACAACAGCAGCAAATCAAAGCACTACCGGGCCCACGGCATATGCAAGAACTCTTTCGTCCATGTCTGCAGACGTCATCTGCTTGAGATTAACGTACCTATCCCACAACACTCTCTCAAAACAGGCGAGAGTGGAGGAGGCAGCAGGCCGGCCGCCGCATCAGCATCAGATACGCATGGGAGCTGGGCCGAATCAAACAACGAGCTTTCAGGTAGCTAAGTAGCCCAGCTCATCAGTCAGTCCACATAAAAGTCCGTGACCCGTGTGATGACTTCCCCACGCCATTGCTCATGCAATTCAGCGCACAAGGTACCATATACAGCCCTGATAGGCGGCACTAGAGTCTCCTGTATATGCAAAGCCAAATGTATCCACTTTCCCAAGCATCCCTGTTCGAAAAAGCCACATCTATACGCCAGTCCAATGCCTCATAGCATTTCACACACACGCATGCCTATCCAGTTCGGACTCTTCCATCAAAAAAACACAAGGGTATCGGGGCTTCTCTCTTTCCAACTCATCTCCACTCCATATTCCAAATGTAAAATGGAAACACTTCGGCTGTCTCGTTTTCACACGCGATGTAACGATCCAAAGCTCCAACTAAACCAAGAAGATCGAATATATGCAGATGCGCGCGCATCCGTCGCAACGGTCCGTGGCGAGTCAATTTCCTGAACGTGCAAGTGGACCCTGTCTCATGTGCCAAAAATAAAGCCGAAGGATTTCACCAAGGATGCATCATGCAGTTCAAGTGCTGAACACCGGCGCTTTTACCAAGACCGAACGACCTCGGACCTGGATGCCAATACCAGCGGCCATTCGCACACGCGGTGGTACGTCTCGCTCGCCTTGAGCACTCTCAGGTCGGTGAAGACTACTCGAGCTGCCTCCAGCGCCAGCATGCTTGGCAGATGGTTTGGCTTTGCTCGTTCCAGTCAAGGCACTGAGCATGCTTCTCTTCCGCGATTGGTGTTCAGCGTTGTTGGTCTCCATCATGTCTGTGACATCGCTTGTGGCACTCTTCATGGATGCTCGCTCGGCAGCGTCTTCCGCGACGGAAATGTGTAGTGGTGGGATGCCGGACTCTAGCTTCATTTGTTCCGGCATGATGCTGTAGCCAGGAGGGAAATAGTCAATCACCACGTCTCTACTCTCGAGTGGTAGGTGAATTGCTATGCTCACGACGAGCTCGATGATCATATGCACACCACCTTCCAGATCCGAAGGAGGAGGGTCCGTTAAGTGCACGGCAAGTGCTTGGCATAAGTTGTCCTTGAGCATGTCTGTGAGACGTTGCCTGTTCTCCGGGCACGATGGAGCTCTCAGCGCTTCTTGCAACCCTTCGAGCGTTGCCAAACGCCAGTTGACAATCTTGGACGTCAGGAACTCTTCTTCCTCTGAAGTCTGGGCCAGCGGTGCGTACTTGCGCATGTTTCGTTGTATCGTTTTGAGTTGTGCCGAGAGTGATGGATCGAGATCGGGATGGAAGTACTTGTCAAATACCTCCTCCACTAGCCAGCTAGAGATGAATGCTCTACCAGCTGCAGTCATTTCCTGCTTGCCAGTAGCAACAGCATCTTTATTGACCGAGTTCACGAGCCAGGGTGGTATGCTCCTCCAACTCTTGCGTATGCTGAATGCAAGTTGTGCAATGAGACCATCTAGTCGATTGAACCTGGTGGTGTATTCGCTGTCGTCCAAGGATGTTCGTGATTGGGACAGGCGCTGGTGTGCAAGGCTGTTCTGAAGTTGTTTAACCTGATCTTCCTTCTCAAAGTAATATTTCTTGACTTTGGTATATTTCTCACCTGTGGCACGATTAGTCTTTGTCCAGAGCTACCATCAGGATGCACGTACGTAATTCTTTATGATCCTTGACGAGCTGAGCAACTTCTTCGTCGGTCATCTCGTCGCTGGTGGTCTGCAAAGGCTGCGGCGTAGCACGACCGACATCGCCTTGTTGCTGCTGCTGGCCTGAGCTTGTATTGCCCTTGTATGGTTGTCCCTGGCTCGCGGGCGGCACGACTGATGCACTGAAGGCGGGTACTTGGGCTTGACCGCCTTGGTTGGAAGTCGAACCTTCACGTGACTGTAGGCCATTGTGAACACTCTGGCGGTTGCCATTCCTCACTGCCTTGGGAGCGGGCAGGGCGCCATTGTTCGACATGGACGACGAGTCGCCGCTCTGCTGCGAGAAGCTTCGGGACTGGGTCAAGGCTGGACGGCTGGCCTCGGCTTGATAGTGGCCGGATTCGGGCGGGGGGTACTGCTGCTGGTGCTGCTGTTGCTGCAATTGAGTCTGATCGTGCGTGTAGTCACTCGGTCGGGACGACGTTGAACTTGGGACAGCTATACCCGTCTGGGTGTTTGACGACAGGTTTGCTGGGGCCGCACGGGAGGCCTGATAGCTCTGTTGCGCAGGATGCGGCTGAGGTTGTTGGTGCAAGGATTGCTGTGGCTGTGCAGACGCATTTGGATACTGTGACTGTGCTGCAGACGGGTTTTGGTGGCCCAGCTGATACGACTGCTCGCTGCTGGCGCCAGTGGGCGGAGGACTTAAGACGCCCTGCCCGCCCTGTCGCTGCTCGCGGAAGACGTGCTCAGTATTCAGCCTTTGCAGGCTGGAATTGCATGTGGTCAGCAGCGTGCATCTTCGTACTGGATACGGGGGCTGCAATGCCATGCATTGGATTGCACTTACCGCCGCTGCGACCAGCGGTCCAGGGCTGGTGCTTGTCCGCTGTCGGACGAGGTCTTTCCTGGGTTGTGGGCTGCGTGTGCGCTCATCGACGCACTAGAGCCACCGACACTGTTGTCCTCGGCGGGGAAGGAGAACTCGGATTGCTCACTGGGCGTGGGCAGTTGCGCAAAATCGGGCGACCATACGCCTGAATTGGAATTGGAGGTCGAAGGTTCGTCGGTGGGCGAGTGGTATGCGCTGCTCGATCTGCGCAATGGCACGACAGTCGACGAGCGCGAGAGGCTCGGCGTCGCAGCGGCGGTCGGCGGTGGTGCTGCGGGGGCGGCGACGTCGTCGGGGGAGTAGTAAGTGTGCGTGGGCGTCGGACTATGAGGAGAGGAGTTGGCCGAGAATGCGACGCTGCGACGATCTTCGCAATAATGTCGTTAAGTTAGCAGATAGCCCAGCGTTAAAATAGGTGATCGCGTGGGACGCTTCTGGGAGACTAGTTTCTAACCTCCTGCTGCTGAAGCTGCTGCTCCGGGCTGTCCAGCGCTGGCACTGGCGCGTTCATTCACTGAGGCGCTGCGATTGAGCGTGGTTGTGCGTGCGCTCGATGTGCGCCCTGGGTTCAGCGGTAGGTCTAAGAAAGAGGGTATCAGTACTCAGGCTGAGCGTAGTCGTGAATGAGCATCTGCAACAGAGTAGGTCCCTTGGGTCCGATAGAGTGGAGCGACAGGGATGTTAGAGAGCGAGCGTGTGTGGGCTCGGGCTCCAGAACCTCCCAAAGGATGGTACGCCATATGATACTAGTAAAGGCCTCAGGAAGCCCTGAGGAGAGGACAATGACAACGTACCTGGATGCTGAGCACTCGAGCTCTCGGGAAACCAGTTGTGCTGACTCTTGCTGCGGCCGTTCTGCTTGAAGAATGAACGCATGTGGCCCAGCGGTCGCGATCCGCAGAAACGGATAAACTATGGCCAAAGCGCGCTCCGCCTACATTAGATGTGCGTTTGAGGAATTCCAATGCAGAGACGAGACAAGCGAGACAGGACACCCGCCACAACTGCCTCACTCAAGCTGGGCTGTAAAGAGATGAGACGGTCTGCAGCTGGAGGGGATGTAAGTACATGTTCGGACACCTAGCTCTCGGTTACCTCAGCCGCCACCACTGCACTGCTGCTGGAACTAGAGCTGGCCCAGATACGATCGATTGCATATGGTGTCTGGCATAACTTCTGCATCCGCGCGATGCGTCGCAGGAATCATTGATGATCCGTCTGAGCCTGACCCGACGTCGACAGCTACAGTACCTTACGAGCACATGCATCGGACGACGCTTTTGGGCGGCGTTATACAGCATAGGGCAGGCCACGATGCAACTACGACCAAACACGCACGCCTTTCATCAGCTCCTCAGGATGCCGTGCCCGTCGTACCAGCTCCACACAACGTCCGCCCAGGTCTATATATAGCAGCGCGGCTACTGCCAGGCTGCATGGGTAGCACGACCAGCCGTTGTGGTGCAGCAGAAATAGAGAAAAAAAGGGGGACCTGTAATCTGGCATCGGTACTAAGCCTGAAAAGTCCGGCAGACAGTGGGGCCATTCTCTTGATGTAGCTAGCAGATGCCAAGTGAGATGCCAGATGCATTTAGCTATAGAAAGACGCAATGAGGCCTGCCTGCACCCTCTTCGGAAATTTCTCTGACCCATTTCGAACTGCTTCTCTCGGCAGTCATCCCGACTCGCATATGAGACCATGAGAACAAAGACTCTCTCGCTGGGTTGTTCGCCAAGCAGACCGCTCATGCTTCTGGTCAGGAGAAGCCTGCAAGCTGGTGCTGCAAAGAATACCGGCGACGCGCCAACGGTCCTTTTGTACTTTCCGCCGACTCTTCCGTGCAGCAGGAACCCACACCGACGTTTCGTGCTCTGATCGACGTGCCATTGGCTCATGACGATTGTGCTCGAGCAGCACACAACAACGTCACTGCTCCAGGCACAGAGAAGAGGATCAACATATCAATTGCGCGTTTCAAGCGCTCAATTTGCCCTGAGCCAATAGCCGGAAAGCAAATCAGGCCCAAGATCTTGGCGGTCCAGAGCTTCTCCCTACTTGACAGGCTCTCCGCCGCTGAAGCTCTGTTCTACTACATTCCTGTGCCTGAGAACCCATTACCAGCAGCGATGGGTCCGCTGTCAGTTATTGCTACGACTGGTCCCTGGCCAGTTGGCGCTTCAGAATATCTCATGCTCCAAGAGGCTGCGCATGTCGAATCTACTTTGTGAGTTCTGTTTATTCTTTCCCCTCTGCATCTGTCTGCAGGAGCATCTCTTCGTTCATCTCTTAAGTACAAGACTCGTGGGTTTGCCTCAAACTTCAACGTTGACTTGTCTCGGCTTGCTACATCACTGGCCATCATCCTGGCCACTATTCAAACGCCGTCTCTGTTTCTCGAATCCACCTTACTCTTGTCTTTCTGGTCCACCACACGTAATAAGGTCTTACCTCCCGCCGTCGATCAACGTTCCTCCTGCATAGAAAAGCTACACATCTTGCATCCTCGATAATACCCGACTTAAGCATACGACTACAGCAGCCAAATATACACACAATGCGCTTCTCATCTGCTGTCGCCGGCCTCACGGTCCTGGCGTCCACCACTGTCATGGCACAGCCAGTCATTGTCGAAAGGGCAGCACAAGCGTCAAACCCACCGCTCGAAATTCACAACCTAACGCTCACGGACGATCCTGCCGCCAACACGACTTTCACATTCATCGCATACAATCCAGACCCGCTCACCAATGTGACCGCTAACTGCTCCGGGACTTGGCTACACGCCAGCGCAGACTGGCCAGATGGAGACAGTGGGGTAGGTCGATAAAGTATCGTCTTTCTCACGCGCAATGCTTATCGGTGACAGATACGATGCAATGCGAGCACGTTCGTATGGCACTTTGAAGGCAACTTCACGGACATCAAGAACTTCACCATCGATCTCCAACACATGTTCATCGATCCAGCGTAAGTCGGCAAACCCTTCAGCTCGGCGAAATATGGCCATACTAAACCTTCCACAGCGTTGGAGATCCACCATACGATCGGGTAACTGTGTTCGGACGAGGAGATTTCAACGCGAGTAACATCGACTTCGAAGCGCTCGATGGAAAGGTGGTGGGCACACAACTACCAGATGAACCCATTCTCCTCCCCATCTATGCGACTATTGCGTAGACGATGCGCTTCCTACGCTGGCGTTTTGGAGCTCAGGATGAAATCCGCATCTGCAATGGACGATTGGTCTACAGGGATAATGGAACTCCCCAGACCCCGTATTGCAAGGATGTCTGTGGTACAGAAGATTGAGCACATCTTGTGCCCTGGCTCACAAGGCCAGCATCACCTTGCACGGCATCTGGTCCATGCGCAGAGAGTGCGGCTCTGCTTTGAGATTGTTCAATGAGAATCACGGCAGTATGAACCACAACAAATGTTATAGGGGTGTTGGCACATTGACATTTGCTATTCTTGCACAAATAACCTGCAGGCTCTTTTAATGTGTAGTATTGAAATGGTCTGCACCATAGATAGATCTTCAAATGAACAGTGCTTCACAGTCACCATTTGTTTGAAGTGAGGTTTGATCTTTCAAGCCACCCTTCTCGGCGCTCGGGAAGATCATACTAATTTTGGGCCGAAGGCACAAACATCACCGGTGGCCGAAGAAGCTCTGCTACACGAGGCTGAATTCTATGACTCTTGCCGAGCCCTAAAAGCATGGGCCTGCACTTCGAAAACGCGACCCTCGGACCAACAGTGTCTAGCATTGCAGTGAATTCCTTCTCTACGTATACTCCTAAATACTCGGATAACAACCATACCTAGCATCAGTCTTATCCCACCCAATACATCCCCAACAAGTAAGAATATTCTTCGGATCCAGCTTCTTCTTCAAAGCCAACAGCTTGTTATAATTCGCACTCCCCCAATATGAATTCACAGGATCAGGTTCAAACGTATCCGCCTCATTCAAATATGCTCCTGGCGACCCCACCGCATTCCTCAAAACTTGCGTAGCACTATTCGCATTCTGGAACGCAGCTTGTATAGTCCCTGCATCGGCATCATTCGCGATTCCTTGACCGAGACATACATGCCAAGCAGTACTATACCAAGCCGGAGTCACAGCAGATGTGCCATCTGTTTTATAACTGCTTGGTGCCGTGACCAAAATCTGGTATGGAGCGCCGTAGGTCAAAGCATTGACGTCGGGAGCTTGATTCTTGACTTGAGCCAAAGGTACGATCATCTGCGAAGACTTCTCAATGGCGTCTGCGACGGTCTTTTGTCCAGAGAGAGTCTGGAGCATAGCTTGAGGCACGAATTTCGAGCCCATGGCAATACCGACTCCGACTTTTTCTTGGTTCGGGGAAATGTACTTTTGGTAGGCTTGGTAGAAGGATGATTCGGTGTTGATGCTGTTGTCTAGAGCTGCGTTGCCGAGAGAGGCGACAAAATCGGTGAGGGGTTTCATTTGTGTCACGGCCTCGACGTGGGAGAGCTTGGGCGTCATGAGAATCATGCCGGAGACGAGCTGAGTGGCTGCGCCTGGGGCGATGTAGCCTCCCCAGCCGTTCTTTGCCCAAACGTCGCCTAGTTGTGTGCAGATGTCGATAAACTTTCTGATCACGGTGGTGTTGGTTCCGACGAAGCGGATGTAGGCGACTTCGAGTTGCATTTGTGGGTGTGCTGTGGTAGTCATTTGCCACTAGATTTGGCGACTAGCAGTCAGCAAGTGTCTCGGATACCAAGTCTTTTAAGACGTACATTTACTCCGAACGTTGAGCCGCCTCCTCCGCGTACAGCAAAGAAGATGTCCTGGTTCTGGCATCGATTCGCAGTGACCAGTGTGCCATTAGGAAGTACAGTCTGTATCTCGAGAATGTTGTCCACTCCTAGGCCGAGCGTGTTCGATAAGGCGCCATGCCCGCCGCCTGAGATCCAGCCACCGCTAGGGCCGACAGTCCGGGACGAGCCACCGACGACAGTAATGCCATTCGCCTCTGCAAATTCATACACACCAGCGAAGCCTTGTCCTGCTCCTAGAGTGACTGCATCGCCTGCCGCGGCCTTACAACCTTGGGGCTTGAAGCCGCGAGTGAGCTTAATCGGAGGCTGAATGTTATGGGTCCAGAGAGCTAGCGAGCCTGGAGCACTGCTTCGTCCTTTGAAGTCGTGACCGGAGTTCTTGACAACCAAAGGCACACCAGTCTGGTCGACAAATTTGAGAGCTGCCTGGATGTCTGATACTTGCTGTACGTTGATGTAGTAACTGGCAATACTGCCCTGGAAGCAATTCTTGGGTGGAGCGTAGTAGGTTGCATCTTGAGGTGCTTCGAAATTTAAGCCACAGCCTTGTCCTTTTGCTTGGCAGGTGCCCCTATACGTCGACAAGTTACAGTCAGCCAGTGTCTCAGACAGTAGAGGGGTATAATTAGTGGAAGTAGTACCAGTTCGGCTACAGAAGTCAGCTTGCGGTCGGTAATGACAATTTTGGACACCTTACGTATAGATAGCCTCCGAATTGATTCGCAATCGACTGCTCATCGGTGTATCCACTTTGCACTGCCTGACATTGAGGCAGGTTGGGCGTTGATAGCACACCATTATAGAAGCTGTAGCACGGTTTCGCAATCGGTGTCGCGGAATAGAGTCTCCCTCCAACGCTGCTGTTCAATGCTTTCCATTGTGCGTCTGTGACCTGGGAGATGGGTGTAGAAGCCCTCGCATTAAGTGGACTGGCGGAGGCGAGCCCAAGCAAGCCAAGCAGCATAGTGATGCAAGCCATGGTGAATATGATGAAGAAAAGACTGCTGCATGAGGTGAATGAAGGGAAGATGCCTACCTTCTATATTGTCTTCATCCATGGACATCGTCCTCGGCTTCTCAACTGAGAGGAGAACTGTAGTCAGGCTCCGATGGCATCTTCCGAAGCCCTCTCGCCTTGCCATGTGCGCGAGACCATCATGAGATGGGGATGAGAATTGGCTTGTCGGGCATGCCGAGCTTTTGCTCGTATGAAAGGCAGTGCCATTGGTCTGCGTAGCACGGGACGGGATGTTCTAAAGTCAGAGCTTGCTATAGATGCGTTTCGAAGACGGTGGCTGCATGTAGGCAACTCAGGATGGACCGCGTCTCATGAAGTGAAATCAATTCAGTCGCGGCCATCGCATGCAAGGACCAGTAGGAGGCCGCATCTTGGTCATCTGCCAGTACAGGTCTGGACTGAGATCTGATGTCCTGAAATAGAGTAGTGCCATGCATGTCAATCGTAGTTCTCCGGACTTGGATCGTCGAACTTTCCAAATGCTTGGGAAACGTGCAAGTCGGGATGCTGCACATGGTACCTCGCGCAGTAGAAAGTGCTTAGAAGTGTCCCAGACAGAGGACGGCACGGCGGTGTAGCCATAATGAGACTGCCTCGGTGCAATTGCAATAGGCATCGAATGCGACAGGTCTAGTTGGAAGTAGACTTGTGGAGGAAGCATGTTTTGAAGCTTCAAATTGTGGCGTGCGGAGCAGCTCAGCTGTATCAAAATTGCCGCGGTCTTGACGCCAGCCGAATTTTTTGCATCAGCGAAGCCAGTAGAGCTCTAATGGGCTCACTAGAAGGCCAGGAGCCGAGTGCTGGTGCCATGACTGCCTGTACCAATGTGAGCAGCGCATGTATGACCTCCATACTTCACTTGTCCATTCACCTCATCAGGCGCTCCAAATCGAGCGAGTCGGCATGTCCATTCAGGATCAGGATTTACTTTGAGCCCAACGAGCACTTATAGGCAGGCTGGCCGAGGTTCATGCAAATATTGTGGACTTCATCGAGTGTTTCTCAAAGAAGCGGTTGGCTCACAGCTCTTCGCATCGCCTAAATCTTTCGAAATGTGTTGATCTGCTGAGGTCGCATTGGGTTATGCCCAACCCAACGCCACGCTGCGCGTCACTGACCTGCGCGCATCTCTCTTGCCTTCTCTGCTGCTGAGTGTTTCTTACACGGCACATTGGGAAGTGTCGCGACGACGTCGACCTTACACTGCTCTTGCCCTCCATGGAGCGTGCCCATCTCTTGCACGCTGCCGGCACCTTACTGCCATTCATTGGACCGATCCTGCTCGGACATGGTCCCTACGTATCGACGTAGATCTGCAGAAGCATGTGTGCTGTGCCACATGAGACTTCCGTCGGGAATTGAGCAAGATGGAGGCGGCATTTCGAAGCGGACGACCGAAGGTCAGAGGAGCGCATTGTTGATGTCTTGCCATGAAACAATCTTCCATGAGCTGCTTGAAGAGTTGAAGAGTAAATAGCAGATAATAAGCGATGTCGATACCCATA
This sequence comes from Pseudocercospora macadamiae, assembly GCA_012978405.1. Lineage (NCBI taxonomy): Eukaryota > Fungi > Ascomycota > Dothideomycetes > Mycosphaerellales > Mycosphaerellaceae > Pseudocercospora > Pseudocercospora macadamiae. The sequence continues at coordinate 352,440 of WRNY01000007.1, forward strand.
AAAGTTTGTTGTTTGTTGGCGATCGAGCGTGATCAGGAACACGATGCCCGGCCATAGCGAATGCCAAGATCGAAGATCGGAGGGAATCTGTCCGACTCCGTTTCGCCTGCCATCCCCAAAGCAGACGGCATTGCGAGAAGTGCAAACATCACCATCCAGTCTCAAAGGACAGAAACAAGTCGTGCCGAAATACGTCAATTCACTGTGCCGTACTTTAGCTGCCATCTAAATCCGGCTTCGAGTCTTCAGGTACAGCTTGGCGGACAGACTTTCAACCTGTTCATACGATTGCAGGAAAGGATCTGCAAACTTCAGACTGTACAAAAGAAACACTCAGAGGATTGCATCGAAAGACATCGAACCATCAACTCCTCGAAAGCCACACAAGCATAAGAATTTACTCTAATATCCGCCATCATCGCCTTAATATTGCAGTCATCACACAAATAATCAGCACCGCAACAATGAGCCCTCCATCAATTTACCGAGCATGGCAGCTCAGCTCAACATCTGGAGGCCTCGAGAAGAACATGAAAATCGACTCGGGAGTCCCGATGATCAAACCGAAAGCCGACCAACATCTCGTCCAGGTCATCGCCGCTGCCTTAAATCCTGGTATGTAGCGACGACTTCAACCCATCAACGCATTCGCTAATTCCTATGCAGTTGACTACAAGCCTTTAGAGGTTCCAGGCTTCATGCTCTTTCAGAAGAAGCCAGCGACTCCAGGAATCGTAAGCTCTCGCCAGTTTGCTTCTCTCCATCTTTACTGACATTTTCTCAAGGACTTCGCTGGGCGGATAATACAACCAGCGGATGGCTCCTCCATGCAACCAGGGCAACTAGTATTCGGCGCTGCAGGTACTGGCCTGGTTGGCGGTGCTCTCGGTGAATATGCTGTTGCTCTTCCTAAGAACATTGCTCCAATTCCCGATGGCTTATCACCGCTTTTCGCATCCACTGTCAGCGTGGCAGGTCTCACAGCTTATCAGAGTATCATTCCGTTCGTCAAGGATGGATCAAACGTTTTCATCAATGGTGGCTCTGGCGGCACAGGTGTTTTCGGGATCCAGATGGCCAAGGCGAAGGGATGCTACGTGACGACGACCTGCTCCACTACTAACGTGGAGCTCTGCAAGTCTCTAGGTGCCGACGAAGTCATCGACTACAGGAAAAGCGATGTTGTGCAAGCTCTCAAGGCCACTGGGCGAAAGTACGATCACATTGTCGACAATGTTGGAGCTGATCTTGGTCTCTATTGGAAATCTCACGAGTACACGCGGCCAGGTGCAATCTTCGTCTCGGTCGGAGCTCTCTTATCCTTCAAGTTCTTTATCGAGGCCATGGCAGCACGCGTGTTGCCCTCTTTCTTGGGTGGCGGGAAGCGTAAGTTGCAAGGTTTCTGGCCTGAACCTAAGCCAGAAGACATTACACAGATTGCAACATGGATGAAAGAGGGGAAGGTGAAGGCGGTGATCGATGAGCAATTCAAGTTCGAAGATGCTCCAAAGGCCTTCTCCAAGCTGAAGACAGGACGAGCCAAGGGCAAGATTGTGGTCGAAGTTGCTTCTGAGAAGGCCTAGAATGGATCAATCAAACGGCGGAGCTCGCCGTCTTTATCGGGCACCTTGATATGTGAGCTTCAGCGAGCTTCACCTTACTTCCTCGGTTTTATCTTTGATCGTCTACCATCATACAAGAACGGAACTATTGCTCAACAACGCACCAGATCGAGCATTGCGGAGAAAGATGCAGTCACACTCGATCTTCCCGTCAAGGCCACCGAAACCCGATGACAAGCAGATCAAGGCTGGGATCGAAGCGTGCCTGGTCGTGCAACGGCGAGCCATGACCATGGGGAAGAGGCCATTCTCAGCTGCTTTAATAGGTCCAGACAACGAGACCGTACTACTCACGCACCAATCCATCGATCATGTCCATCACGCGGAGTCCAGCTTGGCCAGGCTTGCTTCGTTGCACTATACACAAGAATACCTCTGGACATGCACGCTATACAGCACTTGGGAACCATGTGCAATGTGTACATCGACTTGTTACTGGGCAAATATCGGGCGAATCGTTTACGCGGCGGCAGAAACACAGTTGGCCGAGTTGACTGGTGAAGGCAACGAAGAGAACATGACCATGTCCATGCCATGTCGAAACGTGCTGGTTGGGAGTCAGAAGGATATCGACATCATCGGTCCTGTTACCGCCATGGATGAAGTCGTCGTTCGAGAATCCGATGTGTACTGGAAACCACTTAGAGACGCTGCCGGCAAGTGACGGGACGTGAACCGAATCGGCAAGGGTTATATCGAACTTTGATCAAAGGCAAATTCATGGTTTTCACATAGCCATTAAAGACCTTACTTCTCAAGCCATCCATTGCGTGCAAAGAGTTCAAATTCTTACTCCACTTCTGTAGCATACATGCATCGACTCGACGGCAATGCGATCAAGAGGCCGCCACCCAGCGGCAAACTACGCCAAATCCTCGGCGCCCCATCAACTTGGCCTATCGAACTCGCTTGCGAGACCACCTTGCTTCTTTCTCGTTTTTCCAAGACAAGACTTACACATAAAAAGATCCATGTCACTATCCTATATCGCACGGAGTTAGCACTAGTCTTGACGCCGGTTTCGGCACCAATCTCAACCGTCATGATTTTTACACATGGCTTACGGGCAAAAAATCGCGTCTTGAGCGCAACACTAACCATTTCTTAGCATCACCATTGCAACTCTTGCATTGATCCCACGTGTCATTCGCTAGTGAATTCGTTGACATGCGTGCTACAGAAATCGCCTCGTTCATAATGCGGCAGTCGGTGTCACGATCAGAAGGCACCGACAACCGACATGCGAGGACGCTACAGTACGCGCTACGCTACGATGCCTATCATCGACAATGGCTAAAGGATTCCAGTGGAGGCGATGGCACGGCAAAAGTGCCGAAGATGTGGGATCTGAGGCTCGTAAGTAGACATTACTTCAGGATTTTCATTTCCTCTTCGTTCATTGGTCTTTCTAACTCTTGGTCTTACATTTGGATGACTTGCATACCCGTTAGCTGGAGATCAGAGAACGCCTATACCGCTGCACTACTTTTCTGTATTTAGTTTATCTGGAGAAGTGGAGCGGTTTGGTGCTGCTCTGCTACTCAGACTTATTAGCCTGAGGCCTGGAAATTCCCGACGACCAACAGACCAGACGATATTCCTCACAGATCAATCATGGGAACCGAAGATCGAAAAGCCAAGCAGGCAGCTGCCGAAGCACAACTACACGACCAAACCAATCTTCTTCCCAGAAAGGAACTCATTTTGGTCTTCTCCATTATGGCCCTTTCGCTTCTCGTTTGCTTCCTGGACCAGAACGGCATAGGAGTTCTCCTCCCCTCAATCGCCAAAGATCTCAATGCTCAATCCACAATATCCTGGGCCGGAACGTCTGCCCTCATCGCAAACACGGTCTTCCAAGTCCTCTACGGAAGACTGTCCGACCTCTTCGGACGCAAGAAAGTTATACTTTCAGCATTGATCCTGCTAAGTCTAAGTGATTTAGCATGCGGATTGAGCGTCAATAGCACAATGCTATACATCTTCCGAGGCCTGGCTGGAGTTGCGAACGGAGGGATTGCATCGTTATCAATGATGATCGTCAGCGACGTCGTCACTTTACAAGAACGAGGCAAATACCAAGGCATTCTAGGATCGATGGTCGGAGCTGGTAATGCAGCAGGGCCGATAATTGCTTCGGCTTTTGCTACGCATCTAACTTGGAGAGGATTGTTCTACATGCTTGCACCGACATGTCTTATTGCGTTCGCGGCGAGTTGGAGATGGCTGCCGTCTAATATGCCAAAGTTGAATCTGAAGGAGACAGTGGCGAAGATCGATTTCTTGGGCCTCTTCTTCGGAACCGCCGCTGTCATTCTCTTACTTATCCCAATTTCGTCCGGTGGGCACGCCGACACACCTTGGGACTCTCCACTGGTCATCGCCATGCTGAGCGTTGGTGGCGTGTGTCTTCTAGTCTTCCTTCTGATCGAATGGAGGTTTGCAAAGCTACCGATGATGCCACTTGGTATGTTCAAGAAGGTTTCTGTCGCAGCAATGCTGGGACAGAGTTTCATGCTCGGGCTGGCATACTATTCATATTTGTACTTCGTCCCGTTGTACTTCCAGAACGTCCGAGGCAAGAGCGCGTTGATCGCTGCATGCTTACAGCTGCCCATGGTAGTCACCCAGTCGATTTTCTCGATCTCCGGAGGCTTGTACATGTCAAAGTTTGGTCGATACGGGGAGGTCATTTGGTTTGGCTTCGGAATCTGGACGCTGGGATCAGGACTACTGATCATGGCCGACCAAAACATTCATATCGGACTGGTTTCATTCTTCTTGATCCTGATCGGAGCGGGAACAGGATGTACGTTCCAGCCAACACTAGTGGCGCTGCAGGCACATTGTCCAAAAGCGCAAAGAGCTGTGGTAACCTCCAATCGAAATTTCATCAGGTCGTCGGGTGGTGCGGTCGGCCTCGCTGTCTCTTCGGCTATCCTGTCCAACGTGCTGAAAGCCTCTCTGCCCGCGAGACTTCACTCTGTAGCGAACAGCACATTTGCCACGCCGAATCTCGACAATTACAATGCTGCCGATCGAGCAGCTATTGCAGGTGCTTATTCGGACGCAAGCAGAGCTGTCTTCATCTGGTGTGTTCCCGTCTCTGCCATAGCTTTTCTGCTTTCGGCCTTCATCAAAGACAAAGGCTTGGTCCGCAAAGAAGAAAAGGAGGCTCCGGCTGTTGAGCAGTCACAGGCAGAGAAGGCTGAACATTCTCCAGACGCTGCAGCGGTTCGAGGTACTGTGTATGATGAAGAGAAAGGCGGCGAAACAAGGGACGCTGCGATGGAGATGGACACCAGCGGAGATCATAGTAGGAAGGCCTCGCAGTCCATTTCGAGCAGGAAGAGCGGCGACCTTGCTAGATAGGATTCAAAGCGATGGCCACTCAGGGATGAGGGCTATGCGTCTCCGTCCAGCTACCTTGCCTGTAGAACTCGACCTCATCGTAACTGTAGTGGCATTTGCTCGGAGAACTGACGTTGTTCAGAGCAACCTGATCATCGATCGTCCACGTTCCGGGGCTTATGGGTGAACGCGGATCTTGTACATTCGTATTCGATCTGGATCCTTGGATTTGCTCGGTTCCCCAACTCCGTTGTTCTAGATATCCTGAACGAGGAGTTGTCCCAGTCAACCTTCCACTCCAGCGCTTCAAGTGTTGACCCATGGCCACGAAAACCGGCTTGACTGTGGTGAGCGTGCCGAAAATTAGGATAAACCATGCTTCAGTCCTGCTTCTTGATCAGTGGACGGCTTAGAATAGTGATCGACCAGCACTCACAATATCCATGTCACGATCGTGCCATATCCGGTTGCTACAGTCTGGATGTCGCTTAGGTAAACTGTTTTGATGATACCAGCAATTCCTGCGACAGAACCTCCACCGAGGATAAAGCAAATTGCTATCCTGATTGAGAGTTTCATCTGTACTAAGGGACCAATGATCAAGACAGCTGGATAGAGCGCTAGGAAGAAATCCGAGAATGCTCCTACACTGCCTGTAAAGAAGCCGAATCTCCGGTTGAACGTAAGAAGTTTACAAGTCCCTGGAGCTTGTAGATCCCATAGCTTGTGAACAGGATCGCATTGGTGGATGGTGAGTCCTATCTGGACCATGTTGGCAAGAAATTGGACAATGCCAACTGCGAGCAAGACCTAAGGTTGTCAGGTAGTGAACACAAGCACAAGTGAGAGTTCCCTTACCTTCTTCCAGTGCACATATGCAGTACCTTGCAGCATCAGAAGGAGTGCAATAACTGCGAAGCGCCCAAAACTGACGCAGAATATAGCAGAGAGATTGGCTATTCTGTTTGCGGGATATGAGTGGTTAGCACGGGTGCTTCATACAGAGGCCGATGTATTTCTCACAAGCCTGTGAAGATCACGCCGGATATGATCTCAAGCATAGGACGATCAGCTGAAGCTTGCTTGTAGCTTATAGTAGTGGCAATCTGTGCGATTAAAGCCGTGATCTGCGAGTATTAGCATGTCGCAGGCAGGAGATCGCTCGCGAACGGACGCACGTATGTAAGCGCTGCCCATATAAAGTCGTATCGTATACCGTAGAACGACGGCCGCATTTTGGATGGTTCTCGTGCTGCGGTGGAAGCACGTAAGAAGAACAGAATCGTCCCAATTCCTGCCCAAGTCCACGTTATTCCGAGTAGCTGGTCACCGCCTTTGCCGTACAGCAAAGCTGGCGCCATTGTGATCTTTTTATCGGCTGATGTAGTTTTCAATTCAGATGTGTGCAATCTAGTCGGCACTGTTGCAGAGAGTCATAGCAAGGTGGAGGAGGTGTCGTCGTCGAATCGATGGTGTACCGAAATCCGGGAGTTGCGAAGAAGTTGGGGGCTTGACTCGCGACTCGTTGAATACTGGACCTGTCCTTGCTGAACTTTCAATCCAACCAATGTGATGCTCCCAATAAATCCAGGAACCAGCCGAGGGTTTGATTTTTTGCTAGTATTTTGCATAGGGTTGAATCCGCCGCGGCGGCGCTGCTATCTGTCGCGGTAAGGAGTTCAATCTCTTTCGACTATTACTGAGAATAGTAAGTGGACTGTGAAGAATCGGCTTCGTCACCAACTGCAATTCGCAGCGCTCTCGCCTCTCGAAGGGTGTCAAGAATGCGCCCACAAATTTCAAATTGACTGAATCATTCATCAAGCCCTCCAGCAATACGAAATACCAAGGCCCTGGTCCAGCAGTTAGAAGAGATTAGATCCAACGTATCGCGTGTTCATCCTTGTCCTGAAGATCAGTCAGCGTCGATCGAGGGTTCGCCGCCAGCCCTAGCCTCCGAGAACGAGACATAAGGCGGACTGAGAAGTGTCGGGTATGGTGACATGTGTACGGTGGTCTTGTATAGGTCATGAGTATTGTGCTCTTGCAACGTTGACCCATCATAGAATGACCAATTCTTGATAAGTGCCGACTTAATTTTAAGAATAAGAAGATGACATTGCCAATTCGAGTATTATTTTTCAGCATGTAGACCGACCTAAAGACTAGATTCGATCAGGTAGACGTCCTGCAATCATAGTACTCCGGCCAGTGGGCACGTGACCGAGAGCTTGGTACTGGAGAACAGCAGCTCACACGAGGCTGAGGCCATTTTCGGGCGATCTACCATTTCAACGACCTTGTCATCGTGAGCTGGTGTAATATCTGGCGTTTTGGCAGTGGTCGCGTGCATGGTGTCAATGAGACGAGAGAAAGGGAAGAGCAGCGCAGTGCAGAACAGAGATGCTGACAAGCGCATCTCTCGGGCCGCAAATTCATCCGATTCGTCCCTGTCTGTCCATCGCCTTTCATCACTGCAATTCCAGCCGATTTCACCAACTTGACACAGCATTGCGGCGCTCGTCAGCTCGCTCTCTCAGGCACCAGTATACCACCAACAACGCCATTCACCGAGCTCTTGCTTCACGCCAATGGCAGGATGTGGTCCGCCGGCTCCAAAATAAGAATTATCATGACGTCCGCCTCTTCCGAGCCAGCGCTACTCGCTCGCGTTTGGTGGACTTCGCGGCTGGTTGCAGAGCCCGGTTGCCGGGGTTTTGTAATCCCACTCCTTGCCCTTCGCACACGACACCCACATCGGTCTCACGGTCATCTTCACGTGAGACTATACGGCCGGTCGATTATCGAGGGACGAAGGCGGCGTCGAGCGTTCGGTGTTGGTGGTGACTGAGGAACAAGCAGAAGTCACTACTCCTGAAGCTGCCATCATGGCTAATCCAGCACGTGGGCTTCAGTCTGCTCAATCCGGTGAGTGGTCGTGTGCTCTTTCAAGTCGTCCTGCATGAAGCCTATGTGCGACAGCCTTGGCGTTCCTGTCAGCGCTGCAGTAGTATGCCTCACGCACAACTGGCCGGCCTGACGCGGATGATGTGTAACCGCACCGACTAAACCCCCATTGCTTTACTCATTGTATATCCGAGCGCCCGGCGCGCTGTGGTGCATAATGTCCTTCGCTTCTACTGTCCTACTCTCAGCCTTATTCATTGCCAACATTCACTCCATTCCTTTGAGCCGCAGGACGGCAGTTGCAATGGCTCGCAGAACGAGGTTGCTTGCAGCGACCATTGCACTGACGCTGTTTGTGATCCTCTGCTTACAGCTACTGCCATCAGGCGAGGCCGTGCCAATACAATTCGTCCTCCAGCCCGCTGAGAATGTGACGACAACGACGCAGCCATGGTTCGCACCGCCTTTGAGGACTGCCGGCAGGCACATTGTCGATGCCAATGGGCAGAGGGTGAAGTTGGCCTCGGTCAATTGGTACGGCGCCAGCGACATATTCTTCGTTGCTGGTGGCCTTGACTTCAGGCACAGAGATGAGATCGCTGCGACGATCAAGCGCATGGGCTTCAACTCGGTGCGGTTTCCGTACTCAGATCAGATGGTCATTGAGAACCCCGTCATTCCGCCAGAGTACATCTCCGCCAACCTGGACTTGCTGGACAGGTATGATCTCAACCGCAGAAATGGGCAACGAAGGAAAGACGATTTGGAAGGACCACGAGCGTTAGAAGTCTTCAACGCCTGCGTGAAGTCGATGACAGACGCTGGCCTAATCGTGATACCTAACAACCATATTACGAACGCTCACTGGTGCGATGGCATGAATCTGTGCGATTCCAGCTGGAAGAACGACCATTTGGGACCTTTCTGCAAAATCAAGCAGACAACCGCAACATGGATCGACCATTGGCGAACGATCATGGCTCCTTTCGTTCACAACCCATTCGTCATTGGTGCCGACTTGCGCAATGAGCCGCGCGGACTCTGGGGCACAATGACATGGTCAATGTTTGCAAGCGCGTCGGAAAAAGCGAGCGAGGCTCTGTTGGCTATGCAGCCAAACTGGCTCATGTTCGTCGAAGGGATCTCATCGGCAAACGATTGTTCTGGAGCCAAGAATCGACCCATCAAGCTCTCAATTCCTGATCGGGTAGTGTACAGCAGCCATGTCTACTCTTGGTCAGGCTGGGGCTCCATTCCTAGCGTACCGTATGGCAAACGGCCGTACGAGTCATTTGCAGCAGATATGTACAAGAACTGGGCGTATCTGCTCGAAGAGAACATAGCTCCCGTCTGGGTTGGCGAATTTGGAGCGCCGCACAGCGGCAACGACCAGGACCACCATTACTGGGACAGTTTGATGCGGATTCTGACAGAGACAGATGCGGACTGGGGCTATTGGGCACTCAATCCACGAAAGCCAGAAGGCTATGACAACGAGACTTATGGATTATTATACGACAACTGGGAAACGCCCGTGGACGACTACCGGTTTAGGAGCCTGCAAAAGCTGATGCCACAGAGCCATGATGAAGGAGAAGGCCTCATTCAGCAAGGTAGCAATGGTTCCATATAGATTATGCAATTTATGATAGCGTGCAAATCTTCTCTCACATAAGCTCACTATGTTGAAATGCCAATCATCCTGAACACGCAGGGTATCTTTTCCCAACCCGAACGCCGCGCTGATGAAGATGAAATCTAGCGAACCCGATCCATTTACAGCCACTAGTCCACCTCTTTTCCCTCATTAATCTTCTCCCTCCAGCCTGATCCCCACACAGCAGTAGCCCATGTCCCAAGCGCGCCAACCACAACGAACAATGCAGATATCGTAGAGAACCAGCCAACACCTATCGCTTCCACAATAGGCAACACAGCAGCCGACCCAGCAGCACCAAACAGATACCGAACAAAGTAATTCCCTGCCACAACTTCCGAACTCCTCGACTGCATCACATCCAAGCAGTAGGTGTTAAGCGAAGGAAAACAAAATAGCTGGGCCACACCCTGCAAAAACATCGCAATCACTGGCAACGGGATTCCGCCGACCTCCTTTTCGATAGCCCAACCATAAATGACCATACAAGCCGGTATCACGATTCCCATCGCCGGTAAACAAGAATGAAGACGATCCTCTGCGATACGATGGCCTCGTTTCTTGATATACCGTTTGACGACAGCATCCGCCCAGCGCCCTCCAAAAAATGTTCCAGTGAGATACCCACACCCAGGAGCAATATAGAAAAGTCCAGATTGCAGTGGTGATGAGAGACCGAAGCGAGGATTGAGAACGTATCGAATTGGTGTGAGAAGACTGTACATGTTCCACACGAGGGAGCTGCTGGCGATGGCGATGATGAAGAGGTTTGGGTAGCGGAAGAGAACTACGATTCTGGCGGGATTGATCCACGTCCAGAGTTTCTTCGCACGTTCTTTCCTTGGGAGGGTCTTCAGCTCATCAGATCGTTTGCGGTGGATTGTTTCTGGTAAGAATGCCACGATGAGGACACTGCTGAGTCCCGCAAGAGCGGTTTGAAGCCAGAAGATGTCGCGCCATGTCACGAACGTGACGATTATGCCTCCGATGAAAGGACCGAAGGCTGGGCCGATCAGGGTCCCGCTCATGAACCAGCTGTAGGCTGTGCCTCTTTCCACAGGACGGTAGATGTCTCCAATCGCTGTGCCGCCGATGATCAAGAAAGCTGTGCCTTGGAAAGCTGTGAGACATCGGAATACAAAGTAGCTTGCCAGATTTGGTGCCAAGGCGGACCCTATGCTGAAAGCTGTAAAAGTGATTGACGCCCATGCTAGCGTCCATTTTCGTCCGTATGTCTGACCTAGCGGGCCCCATACTAAAGGTGATAGACCCATGAAGAGCATGTACAGAGCGTTGGAGATGTTGAAAACGGTTCCTGTTGTATGAAAGGTTGCTACGACTTCAGGTGAAGCAGCAAGAATGGAGGTAGAAGAAATCGGCGCCAGGAAAGACGAGAAACTCAAAATGGCTACAATGCTGATTTTGCGCCATTTCGAAAAGCGATCATATATTTCATCTCCGTTTTCGTAGTGAGCATCGTGGCTAGAACTCGCAGCAACCGGATCGTGTGTTGATATGTGAGACCGGGTGTGTTGTAAGTCGAGTCTGTGGGGCTGGCTCTCAAGATCACTTTCTGAATAGTTCGTGTTATTCGTCTTTTCGTCTCCATATGGTTGGCGAATGCTCCTTTCGGAATGTGAGTCGTCTTTGACAGAGCCGGGTTTTACTTCCAGATCTTCCTCGACTGCTTCTGTGGGATGCTGCTTTTCTGGTTTGGACGCCATGGTGAGATCATCAAACGGGCAAGGACCGGGCTCGAAAGGCCTTCGACGAGTTGAGATCGTGAGGAATAGAGAAATGATAGAAGAAACAAATATAAAGGAAGGTCAGGATCTGACTCAACATTTACATCAACCTACCAAATAGCAGTGACGCCCGAACATCTGCTGCATTACGCTTCAACAGCAGCAAAGTGTAGACGGTGCCAGGATTCCGTTGGCCGCAATCCCTCATTATCAGCATAGCGCGCTGCAAAGTAGGGAATTTTGCATTCCAGCGCACGCCGAGGTCGCTGAAGCCATTGGGAGTGGCTAAGGTAGCACAACGATTGGTTGGTGTGCTACGCGGTGGTAGGCGAGGTCGGCCAAAGAAAGGCTCTGTCTTCGGCATTGTGCTCGTGTGGGCCGGTTTGCCTCTCTGCTCTTTCTGTTGTGTGGCGGCAATTTTCTTCGCCTTCGCCGTCGTTCTGCCTGACGGATATGCAATGACTTTTCCGCTGGGGTAGTGCTAGTGGTGCCGAGTACCGAGTTACAACGAGGACGAGGACATGCTACAAGTATCTCGACCTCGAGCACCAATTGGATATTATTATTATGGTGCAGTGGCTCATGGTCGACGGCGCGCCCCAGAGCGTCTTAGACCTGATCATTCCCTTGACTAGACGTCGCGGATCTTCTCGTCGTGCAAGAGGACTGAACGACGCGTTCTTCCCGTGGGTCGCGTGAATTGGCGATGGTGGCAACGCTTTCGTGGTCGTAAATGGCTTCCTGGCCCGATTCATGACATTTCCATGGGATTGCACCATGGCGTTGGAAGACGTGTCGTCGATAAAGTTCAGTTCGTGGTTGCTCACATGCATCAACAACACCATCCTTGACCCAGCACAAAATCTTGCCAAGGCCAAATATTTCGTCTCGCTTATTCCACGAGTTTTGCCGGCCAAGCTCGTGCTTTCTATTTAACGTCTTGCGAGATGCAGTCGCAACCTTTGAACCCGCTCTCAGGCGCGGATTCTTGCCTTGATGGCTGGCGACACTTCAGACGACGAGTATTTTGACAGCGAAGATGCTTCAGAACGGACGAGCTCGGCCGGCGAAGGACCAAGCGCTCCGAGCAAAATTTACAAAACTGAACCCAGGTCTGGAGACGAAGAGCCAGCCCAACGAAAACTTGTATCACAGCCACGCCGGATCGCCCATGAGCCAGATTCATGTGTCTCGTCCAGCAATGGGCAAGCTGGAGCCAGACGGAAGCGGTCTCGGTCCTCTCAGTCAAGGCAGAAAGTAGAATCATCCGATTATCAAGACATTCTCGACAACATGGCCTCTGAAGACGACCACTTTCTAAGTGAATCTCAGCTTGGAGCATCTTTTTGGACGTCGCGAGAGAAGACAACTCTGTTTCATGCTCTACGGCGCCACGAGCAAAGTGATATTCTCAGCCTCGCCCATGCTGTCGGCACCAAAAGTGAATATGAAGTACACTCGTATCTGTCATTGCTGCAAAAGGGCTTGGTAAATCAGCAGACCAACCCAACGCAGGAAGACGACTTTCCCGCCGCCTTCGAAATTTCTGAAAGGTGCACATCTGCTTTGGAAGCCATGGCAGACATCCAGTCCGCGCGTAGCCACGAACACGAGGTTCTTTTGGAGCAGGCAAAATATGGAGATGACTTTTTGGTCGATGAGGAAGCCGCAGATCGCGAAGACCTCTTGTATGAGCAGCGAGAAGCGACTAAATATGCCGAAGAGACCGAGATGTCTACCGGAGAAGATACCCACTCTGCATCCAAGCCACCCCCATCTCATGAAACAGCTAAGTCAGACCCAACATCTCTTTTGCGACTTCCCATTCTCCTGCAACTGATGAGAAATATTTTCATGAATAATGGCGAGCAAGATTATCTCAATTGGCATCATATAGAGCCTATCATCGAAGACTCTAGTGAGCCGGCAATCTACAGAAGCGCATTGGGAGACTTCACTACCATCGTGGTGAATCTCACACGTCGACTGGTTCAGGCTACCATTTTCCAAGCGATGACGCGCTTGCGAGCTGCCGACTCTAGCCGTCGTGAATGGACGCCGCTGGCCGCAGTGCGGGAAGTTGACGTTCGCCAGGCTGTCGATATGCTCAACATGGCACCTAGATGGCATCATTACTGGATGCACGTAGCCAAGCGAAATAATCTAGCAGTGTACAGCGACTCCAAGAAGTACAAAGATGGGCGAGCCGGCACGAAGAATGGATACCGACTGAAGGACGATGAAATACGACTGGAACTTGGCGATGAGCCAACATCAATGTCCGAGCTTGATGACGGTGAAAATTACGAAGTGTCTGAAGAAGCCATTCAAGAAGTGATGGACGACAGCGATTTATTCACGGACGAGGAACCTGCTTCTGCAGACGATCTCGTGACCGATCATGAAAGCGGCGAGGAGACAGAATCGAAGAAGCCAAAATCGAAAAAGCGGAAATCAAGAAAGCGAAAGAGGTCCCTCAGCCCCGAAGCATTTGCACGAGCTGAGGACTCTTATCTCGAGGCTCTCGATCAAGATCAGAGCGCGGAAGAAGAACTGCATTTGTGGAAAAGTCTTGGTCTTGAACCACCGCAAGAGCTTAAGGATTTTACACCGACCAAGCTGGAGAAGCCTGCTCTTCGGGCGGATCCAGATAACCCCAGGCCTTGGCGAGAAGTGGTAGAGTACGCCGATGATTGGGAGCATGGGTCAGGAATCCCAAACTCACACGCCTTCCAAGTGATGGAGCTAGAGGGTCAGAGAGGACGCAAGCGGCGCAAAGCTATTGCACATTCGGTGCATAGAAGGATGGAAAGATCTGCTAAAGCTGAGACTGATCGGGATGATGAGGTCAACATTGCAACAGGAGATTTTCATTCTGGTGATGAGCAGACAGTGGGCAGTGGCCACGAAGCTTCCGAGGGAAGTGCTGATGACAGCGATGATGACATGTCAGGTCAAGGAGATTCCGGTTCCCAAGGTTGAGTTCGGATTGTAGAAAGGTGGTGGTACAGCTCCAGGTATTAGGTAGGACCATCGAAATTCTGATCCATTATGAAATCACCAGAAGTGGTATACCTTGCGTCAAAGTCTGCTCTCCCGGTGCGAGAATGAGAATCCCACCGCAATGCCTATACCAATCCTTCATTCCTCATCCTTTTCCTTCCCCTCATCCCCCTTCTCCTGCGACCCAGCAAGCGGTTTTCCTTGGAAAATCAAACTCCCAAACCCACCCAACTTCCCCTGAAACTCCTGCCTCTCAGTCGCGCCCTCCACCATCCCCACAGCCTGTTTAATCTTTTCCAAAACCTGCTCACACTCCTCCACCGTAGCCCTCCTCCCACCCCTCTTACTCGCCAAAGTAATCTCAACTCTCCTCCCCTCAGCCAGAAACGCCTTCATCCTATCCAACCGATGCATAAGATCATTATTCTGATCAATAGCCCAATTCAACTCCAACGTCTTAGCTCCCAATTCCGAAGAAATCTTCTGTTTCCGCTTCTGATCTTTTCCTTGTTTCTTGCGTGCGAGTTCTCTTTGGTACATTTCTTTCTTGCTGACGATTTTGCATACGGGGATGAAGTTTCTGTCATAGGGTTCGTTGGCGTTGAGTTGCACGAGACGATGGGTTTTGTGGTCGAAGCTGTTGAGGACGTCCCATTTTGTTCGGGGTTGGCCATCATCGAGTAATTTGTTGGTTTCGCCGTCAACGAGCTGGACTAGTCGTGCTTCGATCTCGTCGTTCCATTTTTGCGTGCGCTCTTCTGCTTCGCGCGTCTTTGCCAGGTTAAGACGGCTTTGGTGGAAGGAGCGTCGGAGGAGAGGTGCAGGTGTAGGTGCATAGTGCTGCTTTGGAATGGCGCATCTCAAAGTTGTTCGCGGAGCTGTTGATTTCGAGAGTACCGGAACAATGAAGACGTTGTATAAAGCTTGCGAAGCTGAAGTGGCGTGCTTGGAATGCATCTTGTTGTATTGCTTGGAGAGGTGGAGCGACTGCTTCTGCGAATGTGAAGTCGAAGTCAAGTGCTTCGCGGACAGGTCACGTGCAGCGAAACATTACCACGCAGAGGTATTGATCAAAAAATGCAGCGGGATATTGGAATGGAATCAACAGAATGGTAAATGTGAGTCGATATTTGTACATGAGTCGATGCATCCGGTCGACCAGCTAAACATTTCTTATCTATATCTCTCCTCCTTCAGTCTCTTGTAGGGAAGAGGCTCAACGCGTTTCCTCTTGAATTCAATATCCCATCCTACAATTCCTGCTCGCTGCATGACACCTGCAGTTCCTTCGTCATAAACGGTACGGAAGAGATCAACACCGACAGGCTTCATTTCATACGCTTTCACCAAGTCGCGCAGAATGAAGTCCTCTCCCTGTGCAAATGCTCCCCCGTCTCTGCTTTTAATTTCGGCAATATCCAGATGCTTTGGAGGTGGCACCTCGTCGGATCCCGGAGTCATGGGAGAAGCAGGCTTTTGTTCGAGAATGAGGACAGCCATCCGTTGGTAAGGCAGACCAGATTGTGAATATGCTGGTAGCCAAGGAATGACGACTTGATCTTTGTTGCTCAGCTTGCTGAGTTCGATAGTGGTATCTGTGGGTGATATCGGTATGTTACAAGCCAAGAAGTGGCATCTATAGTCAAATGCATCTTTCTTGACGTTCGGTACGTCTGGGTTGATGACAGCAACAGTGACGAATCTTGTACCCTTCTCGAATGACTGTATGGTGAGATCTGGGGGCTGTTCGCTTACTCGAGAGTCGACTATCTCTCCGTGTTGGACTTTCCGGCGGCTTTTGAGGCCGTTCGATGGTGACGGGAATGAGAGGTTGACTGCGACTATTGGATCGATCTCGTCAAGAACGTCGGGAATGACGGTCATGGTCTCGATGCGCTGCATGAGTAGCTTGCGTTCGTAGTTGCGCCATTTCTTGTCGGCAAGATGTCGATATATTGGCTTGCTCATGTCCCCTGTGCCCTTGGTTAGCATGGTATATGATGGGAATGTCAGCGCCAGATCATACCCTGTCCATCCTCGAACTTCTTCTTAACGATTGGGTCATTGATATCTGCGAGTATCTTGGTGTGTTCCAATCTTTTCCTCATGTCGCGGAGCCTGGCTTCCTTCTTAATGACATCTGACTCTTTCACAGCCACGGTGTCCATGAGCCTTTCGATACGGTATCTGAACTTCTTGATCATGTCCAGCTTCTCGGCACGGTCTTCTTGCAGGAAGCGACGGGCCTCTTGGAAGCATTGGTAAGGGAGCTGCTCGAATGGCAGATTGGCACTGCTTGCGATGGCTCTTCTCCGTCTCCTGGATCCAATGGGCATCTTATTCTGTTCCCTGATCATTTTGCGTTCCAGACGAGGTGTTGAGACGGTCAATGGGTCCAGCACCCGCGCTGGTGAATCAGCCTGGACTGTTTCTGCATCGTGGAGATTCGTAGATGTGCTGAAGCTGCGGATCGGTAGTGCACTCGCTATTCGGTCGTGTCGTGTGCATCGCAAACACTGCGCCAATGGTCGGGCACTCCGATCCAGCGCCATTCTGATGTGTGTACGATGTTCAATGCTGCGATGAACTGGATGCGGTGCGTAGGCATGGAAGGAGGAGCACAGCACGCGCCAAAAAGTTCGCCGCGGGAGTGATCGACTTCCACCTCACAGGCAAGCAAGCAAGCAGCAACCCTCTTTACGAACACTGGACATCAACATTCAATGGCATCGAAACGAGCAGCAGTGCCTGCAAAGCATCTCTTCAATGGCTTCCGTGCCTACGATCAACCGACGCGATGCTTCGCGCGCTCAATGACAACCGCAACAACCGAGCCAGCATCCGATCCAGCTCCCATTCTTGATGCCAATGCCAATACCACCCCCTCAAAGGCTCACAGCGATACTACACTGGAATCCGCACCGTCACAAACTATCCTAGAACACAAAGTCTCTATACCGCCACCACCACCAGCGGCTTCAAAATCATCTCCCAAAATCCAGACCCCGGCCCCATTTCAACCACAAAAGAACCCATTCGCCCAAACAGCACAATGCACTCTCTACAACTTCCCTTTCTTCGCCCCCACCTCCTTCGTCAAATACCCGGGCACGCACCTCATGCTCCCCTTACGAAAAGACATCCTCCACCGCGCCGTAATCTTCGAAGGCGACGCCACACGCCAAGGTTCCGCCAACACAAAATGGCGCTCAGAAATTCACGGCTCGAATCGAAAAGTGCGCCCTCAAAAAGGCACCGGATCAGCTCGTCTTGGAAACAAGAAATCTCCAATGCTTCGAGGTGGAGGTGTTGCATTCGGTCCCAAGCCCAGAGATTTCAGTACCGATTTACCGAGCAAAGTGTACGATCTGGCGTGGAGGACGGCGTTGAGTTATCGGTATCGACGAGGCGAATTGATTGTTGTGGAGAATGAGCTTGATGTGCAGGGCATTTCTGAGGGGTCTTTGGGGAGGTATATGAAGACACTGGTGCGGATGAATAATGTCGGGAGGAGTTTGTTTTTGACAATGGAGAGGCGAGAGGGCTTGTTTACGGCGTTGGAGGGCGAGGGGATGGGGAGATATGCGAGGGCGGAAGAGGTGGCGTGGGTGGATGTGAAGGATTTGTTAGAAGGTGAGCGGCTGGTGGTGGAGAGGGCGGCGTTGGAGACCATGTTTAGGGAGCATCAGAGTGATTTGCCCACGAGGGAGAAGTGGAGGAGTCAGATGCCGGAATTGCTTGTCGATTCTGAAACGAGTGAGGAATAGAGCAGCACGGCTCTGGCTACATTATCAGCGTGGGCTCTGTAGGATACCCTTAACGTTCCGTTCTAGAATGTCTCTTGATCAATTCGACCATATCTACTTGTTCACAGATCTACGGCATCTCCCTAAACCCAATTCTTCCGCACTGGAGGTGTCAGAGGCCATGGGCTCTCGGCCTCCACCTCCATCGGTCTCCATTTGTCGGGGTCATCTGATGGCAGTCCAAGCCGTCGACGACATTCACTCCAGCCTAAGATGGCCATGACATGAGCCACACTTGGACCGGGAAGACCATATGCTAGCTTATCCCTCAAGAATCGGTTCATCGCCCCATTCAGAGCCTTGAATCTCTGACGCTCGGTCTCGGCTTCCATTGCCTCCTCTCGTTGTCCAGGCGTAAGGTCATCCCAATCTCGAACCACCTGCCGCCACAGTGCAATGTCGATATGTTGATGTAGACATAAGGTTCGCGTGTCAAGAGTCGCTACGCGATCACTGTAGTCATGAATCTGTTCAGCATTGGAGAATGGCCATCTATGGTCTGGAATTCCTTCCCATGTCTTGAATATATCATTCCGACAGATCTCCAATAAACGTTCGGCTGTGACTGTACCGGACTTCTCATACTGCTCTCGATCTGCAGGGACTTGTGATTGATCGAATTGAAAGAAGTAGCGATTGCGTTCCACGTACTGCTTTGGCGTCTGATATGACTTGGAGTCTGCCAGCAGGACATCGCGGATATAGATTTCGATGCTGGCAGACACTAGACCTGACATCTCTGGGATGTCCGGTGCCAGGGTCGAGAGTGCTTCTTGGCGGATTGCTTGCGCAACATCCCGCATCGTCCTGGTATCTTCACTTGCTGGTGGGCGAATCTTCTCCACTTCCCGTGCGACGTGTTGTTTCTGTAAATACCATAGCTTTTCCGTGCGGACGATCGTATTTCCTTTGGTAAACTTCAAGTCGAAGATCTTGATCAGGTCTTCCATTTCCAGCACATCATCGCGACCCGGATTGCTCCAGCCGAGCAAGGCGAGAAAGTTGCATAGAACTTGTGGAAGAATACCGCTTTGCTCTCGCATTCCTCGGACATCAAGGACGAGACCGCTGTCGCTGCGCTTGGAGAGCTTGGCCTTGTTCTCGTCCACCAACAAGCCAACGTGTGCGAAAGCAGGTGGTTCCCAGCCGAATGCAGAATACAGATCGTAATGGAGAGGCGTACTTGCCATCCATTCTGTTCCCCGGATGACATGCGTTATCTTCATCAGATGGTCATCGACAACGTTGGCGAAATGATACGTTGGTGTTCCATCTGACTTGATGAGGACAGTATCTGCTGCATCAATTCCACTGTCGTCCTCGCCGCCAGGACTTGCGCTCGGCGAGCGCTTCAATCGCTGGATTTTGCCATAGATTAGATCCTTGTATACACGCTTGTGCACATCCGCTGGCTGTCTCAAACGAACTGTAAATGCTATTCTCTTCGCTTCAGCTTTATCTTGTGCTTCTTCAGCAGACAGCGAAGCGCAGTCTTGATAGCAGCCGCTTGTGACAAATGCTGCCGTAGTGCCCGTAGACGAAGTAGTCTGAGGTGTGCAGAAACAACGGTAGGCTGATTGTGCATCCAAGAGTCTCTTTGCATGTCGTTGATAGATCTCATTGCGCTCTGATTGCTTGTACGGACCATATGGCCCGCCAACCTGGGGTCCTTCGTCCCAATGCAGGCCAGCCCATTGAAGGTCTTCGCATAATCGTTGCTCTGCATCCTGAACCAGTCGTTTCTGGTCCGTATCTTCTATTCTGAGCAAGAACTGTCCGTTCGTGCGTTTGGCTAAGAGGTAGCTAAATAATGCCGTCCGCAGGCCGCCAATATGCATGTATCCAGTAGGGGATGGAGCAAAACGAGTCCTGGCTGGATTCACTGGCAAATGGGCCTTTGACCGTGGTTCGATGCTTCCATGGCTGGTAGAATAGCTTCTACGTGATACTGATTCGCTCTGGCGTACACTTCGCTTTGACCTTGATGCTCTCGTCTTATTTGTTGATGCATAACCTGATTGGGAATGTTTCCAGGCTATGCGTTGCTGATGGCGACATGACGAGCAGACCCAAGTCTCAGCATTTGCCGCAATGGAAGACAAACGGCGTGTCAAGATCATCGGCCTAAACGAACGTGATTGATGCAAAACAGCATAATGGAGACAGGTCGAGTTGCACATGAAAGCGGGAAAGAGCCAAAAGGTCGGCACCGCTCCCGAAGCTTCGCCTGTGACGATTAAGTTCTTGAAGTTTGCCTTCATTTCTCAGCAACTCACTCGCCTTCTACACCTACGCCTCCGACTACTTGCTGGTTTCTGCGAACATACGTGGCGGAAAACCTCTGCCTCGATACGATAGTCCAATCGAAATACACGAGACTCATACATTACACCTGAGAGGAAACGAGCAAAGATGGAGGAAATCGACCTCTATGGTACTTTACAATGCAATCAAGCAAGTGGAACATTTCTGACTGACACGTGTAGAGGTGCTCAGCGTTTCGAAGGGAGCAAGCAAGGCTGAAATCAAGAAGGCATACCACAAGGTACGTACACGCACGCACGCGCAACAAGACCACTGCTATAGATGAAGCTGACTTGTGCCAGGCAGCACTCTCATCGCATCCAGACAAAGTCCCCGAAGACCAACGAGAAGAAGCCGACATCAAATTTAAAGCCGTATCGCAAGCCTACGAGATCCTCAGCGATGATGACACACGCGCCATGTACGACCAGCACGGCATGGCCGCTTTCGACAAGAGCAATGGCATGGGCGGCGGAGCGGGTCCCGACCTCGACGACATTCTAGCGCAGATGTTCGGCGGTATGGGAGGAGGCATGGGCGGTATGCCTGGTATGGGCGGAGATCCGTTTGGTGGTGCAGGTCCTCGGCGGAAACGAGCAAAAGGCCGGAACGAGATGCAGCAGTACGAGGTGACGCTCGAGGAGCTGTACAAGGGCAAGACGACCAAGTTTGCGAGCACCAAGAAGGTCATCTGCACACATTGCAATGGATCGGGAGGCAAGAACGAGAAGGTCAAAGCGAAAACCTGCGATACGTGCAAGGGAAGAGGCGTACAGACCAAGCTACAACCTGTGGGTCCGGGCATGGTCACACAAGCGACAGTACCCTGCTCGACATGTGACGGTCGAGGGCAATTTTACGCGGATAAGGACAAGTGCAAGAAATGCAAGGGCGCGCGCACAACAGACCAGAAAAAGATCCTGGAGCTGTATATCCCACGAGGAAGCAGGGAAGGCGAGCACATTGTCCTCTCGGGTGAGGCTGATCAAGACCCAGACGATCAAGAGCCCGGCGACATCATCTTCGAGCTTGTGGAGGAGCAGCACGAAATCTTCAACCGCGCTGGCGCTGATCTACATGCCGAGCTGGAGATTAGTCTATCGGAAGCTCTTACCGGCTTCAATCGCGTCGTCCTCACACATCTCGACGGGAGGGGAATCCAGCTGAACGTCCAGCAACCGCACGGAAAAGTCCTGCGACCTGATGAAGTCCTTAAGGTGGCGGGCGAAGGCATGCCAATGAAGCGATCCGACGCCAAGGGTGATCTCTATCTCTCCGTCAAGGTCAATTTCCCTGAAGATGGCTGGCTAACAGAAGAGGCTGCTGTCGACCGAGTCAGAGCTGTTCTGCCTAAGCCGGAAGGTTTCAATCCTGAAGGCAAGCCTGGTGTCACGCCTGAAGATGTAGAGGAGGTTGAATTTGAGGTTGTACCCGATCTGGAGGGCTTCGGTGCTGGTTCGGATGATCCGCGAGCAGCAGGCGCGGAGTGGGAAGATGAAGAAGACGGACCACAAGGCGCGCAGTGTGCACAGCAGTAAGCAGACTGCAGAGTGTAGATGACGGACTGTGGCCGAGCGCTAGACAGAAGCGAGCGACATGTTGCTTTTCGAGAGATAGTGTATCCAGCGAAAGGCGTTACTCTGAATCGAGATGAGAGGCAATCTGCAGTAGATGCGGTACATATGGATCGCATTGGCTATGAGAGAAGGGAAAGCAACTGAGACAGGCTACCGTGTATAGATACTACGACCTACGAACCTTGTCACAAGACTCAGGCCCAGATGGCAACACAGTGACGCTCTATCCGCAAGTAGGCTTTGTGGTAATGCAGTTTAGAATCTCTTTGGGGTGCTATCGGCGGGGCACTTTCATATGTCGTAGCCTTACTTCCGGTCGTTCAGCAGCCCTCGATAAACGAACTATGAGGAGACCTGCCTTCAAACTTCCATCTTCGTATCCACGACCTCATGACGTTCCGGTGACTGCTCATCGTCCACCTTCTTCTCAAGACCCTCGCCATGTTCCATCCTTTCAGCTTGACGGTAATTGCTTCGGGTCTTCCAAGCAGGCGTTCCAATATACTTGATTCCATTCGGGTCCTCAAACATTTCTGTGATCTCCTCAAGAGGCTTACCAGCAGTCTCTGGAAAGAGGAAGAAGACATGAATGGTCATCGCCACGCAAAAGACCGCAAAGATGAGATAGGTCTTCCACTTAATGCTGACAAAGGCGGGCGGGACGAAGTAGCCGAGAGCGAAATTGAAGATCCAGTTTCCGGATGTCGATAGCGCAACAGCTTTTCCTCGAAGATGATTGGGGAACAACTCTGGTGGGTAAATCCAGGAGACAGGTCCCCAAGTCGGAGCGTAACTCGCGACAAAGAGGTATGAGCAGGCGATGACTGCCTTGGATGCCGCACCGCTGACTTTGACAGACGCTTCCTTGATTCCACCTACTCCGCCAGGGCCTGGATCCGTGCCGTACGATGCGAGTAGCCCGGCGTTTGCGAACAGCCATGTCGCCATCAGAGTGCTGCCGATGAGAAGTGTTGGGCGGCGGCCAACACGGTCGATCCAAATGAGGGCAGGAACGGTCATGACAACGTTAATCACGTATTGGATTGATGATGATATCAGGAGAGTGTTGCCAGTGAGGCCCGCCATGGCAAACACATATGTGATGTAGTACACTGGGAATAGGTTGTTAGCGCGAAGACTTTTGCATGTTGCCACGGAGACATACTCATGACATTCATTCCAGTAAGCTGGGACCAAATCTGAGTGAAGAGTCCAATATGTGTGCGGTTGATGTAGCGAGGTGAGAAGAGCTCCAGATAGCTCACTTGCTTGCTCTGACGTTCAACCTCAAGCCACTCCTTGATTTCGGCGAACTCACGGGCGACCCAAGGTGAGTTGGGATCACCGTGACCGTGTGTGAGGATGAGGACTTGCTCGCACTTCTCCCATTTGTCCTTCGAGGCAAGCCATCTTGGTGATTCCGGCAGGAACATCATTCCAAAGAACAATGCGATGGCTGGGATCATTTGCAAAGCCCATCTAGACGTTTTGTTAGCGGACTTGGTCACCCAAGGTGATGGATCGGTCTCCAACTCACGGAATGCGGAACGCAGATGGCCCGTTGATGAAGGAGCAGCCGTATGAAATGTAGAACATGATCAGAATGCCCCAGGTGATGGCCCATTGCTGAGCTCCGACGAGTCGTCCGCGCTTGGTTGGAGGTGCTATCTCACTAATATAGACCGGAACCTTTCTCAGCGTTAGTGTCATCTCATTTGGGTCAACATCGATGGATTATACCTGAGCTGAGCAGATACCGACGCAGAAGCCGTTGATGATACGGCCCACGATCAACATAGGTATGTTCTGGGCCGCAGCGACGATAATGCAGCCGATGATCCAGATGACAGCACCAACCATGATCGCTGTCTTGCGACCGAATGCATCAGAGATGAACCCAGAGACGAGGGAGGCGAGCCATGAGCCACCAGCCATCGAGGCAGTAATGCCACCTTGGGTAGAGGATGTTGGTCCAGCGCATTCTCCAGGGCCTTGATTGAAATAACAGAGATAGCCTTGGCCGGCGATGATAGCGCTCATAGACGAGATATCGAAACCTAGGCGTGCATCAGTGAAAGCATTTCTAAGTGACAATGGCAAGAGCCGCCGTACCAAACAAGCCACCTCCAATGATGGAGATGGCGGCGATAAAGTAAACATTGCCGATTTGCTTCATGATGGGGGACAATCGTCGTGGTTGTTCGCTGTCGATGATATGCCGTCCAACGAGCACGACGTAACGGAAAGCCAAAGTGCAAGGCAGCGGACGCGTCGCATTTAAGAGCAATCAACCATGTGGAGGAGAGCAGTTGGCCGTGCGTGGGTCACGTTGCAATCAAGGCCGAGTCCGAGCGTTTCGAGTGCGGCCATGTGCTTCGTAGCGCTGAAATGCAACATCGCCCGTCAATTCTCACAGCTGGGCCAATAGCATCTGCACAACACTAAACAGAAAAGGCGCAATGCCCGGCACAGAAAAGCCGCTGTTTGGCTGCGAGTGAAGATCTCCACTGTTCGACTCCAGTGGAGCCTCCATACTTGCAACCGAAGAAGATCCACAAGTCGCGTTCGCAACCCTGCTGTCTCCGTGGACTTATTCTGCCCATGGCACAGTCTTTGGAGACTCCACAGAAACCAGAAAGCCTGATCCCGACCTCAGCTGCTGGAACACCTGCGATCCTTCCAATATCGCCAGCCGCAAATGACGCGTGCGGAACTCTGATGCCGGCCAACATACAGTACATTCGCGCAAACACTTCTGGTGTTCGTAGCTTCGTCGCGTCCGTGAGGTGACGTTGCTACCCTGGCAAAGAAGCGAAAAACTACCATGACCGGCTCGCAAAGCATCGGCACGCGGCAGCGGCAAGGCTTGCATGGCTGGGCACGGCTCAGAGTCCGATTGCGCTACATGGGACACATGGAGGATTCTCTACCAACGGCGAAGGAGTGCAGAATGATTGTTGACGTGATGGTACCTTCCACAAGTGAGAGGTTTTGACGATCTGTCAGGCACAACGGCAAGGACGAGTGGCGATTTTGCGGTGCCATCAACCCGGCTACAAGCAACATCCACGCTGATCAGTGTGCATCGCGTGGCTCCCTGGTCCTTTCATTAGAATCCCAACTTGGTCTTGTCGGCGAGAAGACAACCCAATGTTGGCCTCATTCGACCTATCCTCAGCTCTACATTCCGCTAAAATCGCTGGGAAACAGCTCCACACTGACTGAAGAGAAGAGCCTTGAATATCTACACACCAAATAAGCTTCGGCGGTGGCGCAAGCTATTTCTCCAAGACTCGCTTCCATGAAAGCTTGAGCCTATTGTGACATCGAAGCCTTGGTGATGGAAGGACAGTACGACGAGCATCAATCACGTTCTGTTGGACGAGTGGCAGTGTTATCTTGATTATTATGGTACAGATCTGCGTCCAACGAGGACTCTATTGCTCGCTCGGGCTTTGAAGGCACATCGTGAGAACCGGGCTCTCGAGAGAGATCGTATCATCGGGTGTCCACCTCCACTTGCGTCCCGATGCTGATGCGACGGCTTTTGGCACCAGCGGCATAAACATTTCAGCTACAGATACAGCGCCGGAGACACGAGCGTGGCAAGAACACATGTGTCTCCACACCGGGTACGCCAGTGTCACTAGACACGCTACGTACACGTGGTGCTGCGGAGGGCATGGTGATCAGGCTCCGAGACGATTGCACCTGAAAGCCTGATTGCCGAATATCCTGTGCTCCTTCTTGGATCCGTCTCATCTTAAGCTCATGAACTTTGAACCGGTTGCCAGGATCGAAGCACTCAATCTCGAATGGTCACGCCAAACATTGCGTGCATACGCTTCCAGCTTTTGGATGCATCTCTGCCCAACTCGTCGTCATCTAGCTCGATCCCGTATTCCTCAATGCAGCACTCAAAGGGTGTGTTGCTCAATATCTGTTCTGCGCCCTTCTCCTCCAGATTGCCCCAAAGAATGAAGAGTTGTTCTCGCAATTTGGCCAGGAGCTTGGGATTGTGCTTAAGATTGTCTGGGTCTTCAAAATTGTTACCGAGGAGCCATTGAGCCGCATCGTGGTGGACCTGAACCCACAGTCGATGCGGAACCTTTTCGCCGTCACGAGGAGATGCGGCGTCCTCCAGCAACAAGGAGAAATACCACTCCCAAGTGGAAGATTGCAAAGCCCAATCCTCTCCATGAGGGCTGCTGGCATACTCTGGCTCTGGCTGAAACGCAAAGTCCTCCAACGACTTCGGTTCATAGTCCACAACGCGAACTCTGGCTCGATACCTCGCATTCGTGAATGGAAGAATGTAGGTGGTTCCATTCGGTCCCTCGTTGATATGTCTCGCATTTGGCACATCCAAGATATCTTTGATGCTCGTCAACTCGTTTTCTTCATGGGCACACTGAACGGCAGGATTTGTTTTTGAAGATTTCTTCCTACGTCGAGGCGTTGAAATTGTGCTTCCGACGTCAGAATCCTGATGTCCATTTCCTGCAAGCGTTGCCGCCTTGGCTGCTCTTCTTGCCTGCTTCTTCTGCCTCTTTTTCTCAGCTTTGGACGGCCTTCCTTCGAACGCCGCCTTTTGAGCAAGCTGCTTGTCGCGTTTGGACCAGTACTTATCCTTTCTTTTCATGATGTCCTGGATCTCTGGCGCAGAAAGGTTCTTAACCTTCTGAACCTGGACCTTCTCTGGGTATCGATCATCGTGCCACATGTCACCCTCAAGCCATGCGCCTTCGGGCGTAATCCTCATTTTGACGTTTTTCAGTAACACCACATCGTCCTCTTTGACATGAGTATTTGCGTATTGCGCATGTGGTGGCTTCAGATTTACTTTGAGAATAGTGTGGCCCCATGGCCCTTTCCACTCTTTCTTCTTGAGTCCATTGTACCCGTATACGTCGCCATCCCTCACAGAATCTGTTTCCTCTTCAGGATAGGGGTAACGACGTACTGCTTCATTCTCCGTGTAGTCCGTGACGTACATGTCGCAACCATAAGTGACTCCAATCCTTTTCACGACAACAGCATAGATGTCTGCCCATCCTTTCTCGTGTCCACGTAAGTCTTTAATCATTTTCAACTTTGGGTTTTGAAAAGCAGTAGACATCATAGGTGCTGTTGCGACCTTCTGTTTCTTCGAGAGTGGCGCACCTTCAGGCTCCTGTTCAAGCTGGCGGTTGCCATTCCTAATCTTGTGTCCTGCGAGGTCGACAAAAACTTTCATCGCTTCATTCAAATGAATGACGTATTCTTGTTCTGCGAGGTTGAACTTCGCAACATGCTGAGGTATTCCAAGACGTGGGATGAGACCCTTGTCCGTCTTGTAGGTGATGCTGAAAGCCTTGCTCGGAATGGCTTCTACCGATATCACTGTTGTCTCTGTCTGGCGGTTCGACAGCAATCTCTTGCTGCCGTAAGTGGTCGACACCTTTACGTTGCGCAAAAGCACAATATCGCCGACTCTGCGAATCTTAGGCAACGCTTCTATGTCATGTCCGAAAAAGGTGCAACCCAGACCTTGAGACCCTTCCACGGATCGAGACAGTTTCTCGTCGAGAAGTTTGCAGAGTAACATGAAATCAGTACCTCGGGAAGGCCTAGGCTCCATGAGATCAACGATAGCGCCAATAATGTTGACGAAACTGTTGTCCGGAGACTTGTATGCAGTCGCAAGATCGATGAAGCCATCTGGAAGATCCATTGTATTTGTGAAAGGTAATCGTCCGCGTCAATCTGAGCCCAATCGAGGTCAATGGTAGACTATGTGATCTTCGGAGCGTGCTTCCTGTGATTCGTCCAAGATCGCTGCTGGTGCCTTGACAACATGGTCAAGTCTTGCCTGTGCCGCCGTTGGTAGTCAAGGATGAATCGCAGTTCAGTCCCCGATCAGGAAGTATGAGCTGTTAAGTGAGGCATTGAGGCTTGTTCCGAGTTTTGCAAGCGTAGATGTCGCGTGAATTGAATTTCGAGACCATGGACGTGTCGCGGGGCGACCGCGACCGTGAATGGTTTAGAGTCTAAATCTAAGCATGTGAATACTTCTGACACCGACCTGCAGCAGTCACCGCTCACCGCAACCTGTATCTACATCTGCCTGCGCTGTTGAGCACTGGTGCATCTCACACAAACATCACATCTGACACGCTTGCAAAACCCTCTTGCATCGCTTCTTTCATCTCGCTTTGTTGTCCTGGCCGCAGCGCAGCGTATTCTAGCTCAGCTTGTTGCCACGACTTTCTGCGTGACAGAATTCGCTTCAACCGACGAGCTAACCTCACTGCGGGACTCTGTTTTCTTCCAACGTCACCCACTCACCTTTGACCCTGACTTTCAAGGCCTGCTTCAAACTCCTGCAGAGCTCAGATCTGAACCCGCACTTGCACCTGGTCAAGTCGAGTCAGCGCACAGCACATAATCCGCCAGAACCACCTGCAACACTCGAGGAGAAAGCCCGCACATTCATCACCATGGCGGAACGCTACATCCCCGAGCATCGCCGTAACAACTTCAAAGCGAAGAGCACCTTCAAGCCTGATGAGCTCCGCCGCCGTCGCGAAGAACAGCAGGTCGAGATCCGAAAGCAAAAGCGTGAGGAGAACCTCGCCAAGCGTCGAGGCATCGGCGCTCGCGGTGACGGAGCACCTGGCGCTTCTTTGGGCGCTGCGCCAGACAGCGACGATGAGGGTGCAAACACTGAGAGCCAGGTAAGAAGATACGAAGTGCGTCCGCCAAGCTATGAGATACTGACTTCGCTACAGCTGAACGAGGAGCTACCCGTGATGGTCCAAGGCGTCTTCTCGGACAAAATCGAAGACCAAATTGCCGCCACGACCAAGTTCCGAAAACTCCTCTCGAAAGAGCGTAACCCTCCCATCGAGCGAGTCATCGAGACTGGCGTTGTCGGTCGATTCGTCGAATTCCTTCGCTCGCCACACACTCTCGTTCAGTTTGAGGCCGCCTGGGCTTTGACCAACATCGCCTCGGGCTCAGCTCAACAAACGCAAGTGGTCATTGAGGCGGGAGCAGTGCCTATCTTCGTGGAGCTTCTCAGCAGTCCTGAACCAGATGTCAGGGAGCAAGCTGTATGGGCACTTGGCAACATCGCTGGAGACAGCCCAGCTTGCAGAGACTTTGTTCTTGCACAAGGTGCTTTGCAACCGTTGGTGCGTCTCTTGGGTGATAGCC
Source organism: Pseudocercospora macadamiae (assembly GCA_012978405.1). Taxonomy (NCBI): domain Eukaryota; kingdom Fungi; phylum Ascomycota; class Dothideomycetes; order Mycosphaerellales; family Mycosphaerellaceae; genus Pseudocercospora; species Pseudocercospora macadamiae. The sequence continues at coordinate 381,609 of WRNY01000007.1, forward strand.
GCAAGTTGAGCATGCTCAGGAACGCCACTTGGACACTCAGCAACTTCTGCCGTGGCAAGACCCCACAGCCAGATTGGGCTACAATTGCCCCTGCACTGCCGGTTCTCGCCAAGCTGGTCTACTCTCTCGACGACGAGGTCCTCATTGACGCTTGCTGGGCTATATCATATCTCTCCGACGGATCCAATGACAAGATCCAAGCAGTCATTGAGGCCAACATTCCCCGTCGCCTGGTCGAGCTTCTGATGCACGCTTCGACTTCCGTCCAGACTCCTGCCCTCCGCTCTGTCGGCAACATCGTCACAGGCGATGACGTCCAAACTCAGCTCATCATCAACTGTGGTGCGCTTCCGGCTCTACTTTCTCTGCTGAGCTCTACCAAGGATGGTATCCGAAAAGAGGCTTGCTGGACCATTTCCAACATCACGGCTGGCAACAGCACCCAGATTCAGGCGGTCATTGATGCAAACATCATCCCACCACTAATCCATCTCTTGAGCCATGGCGACTTCAAGACTCGCAAGGAGGCTTGCTGGGCAATCAGCAACGCCACTAGCGGTGGACTTCAAAAGCCAGACCAGATTCGCTTGCTTGTGCAGCATGGTGCCATTCGACCGCTTTGCGACCTTCTTGCTTGCCCCGACAACAAGATCATTCAGGTTGCGCTTGACGGTCTTGAGAACATTCTTAAGGTTGGCGACATGGACAAGGAGGCGCAGGACGGCAGCTCTGAGCCCCCGGTCAACAGATTTGCTCTTTTCATTGAAGACTGTGGTGGCATGGAGAAGATTCACGACTGCCAGAACAACAGCAACGAGGAGATCTACATGAAGGCATACAACATCATCGAGAAGTACTTTTCTGATGAAGACGGTGATGCGGATGTTGCCGACCTCGCCCCTGCTCAGGGTCAAGATGGCCAGTTTGGCTTTGGTGCTCAACAGCAGCAGCAGAACTTCAACTTCGCAAATGGCGGAGACAGCATGGACATGTAAGGAGGATGATATCCCACGGCCACAGCCGCCTCCAATGTATCACTTGCGTGCGTTGAGCAGAAGAGCAAGACGGTCCCGTCGCCAGCACCCAGCTTCGAGGACCAGGTAAGTAAGCATCATGAGGCATTGAACAGCACATGCGGGCGCCGGGAACGGGCTCAGCACTACTCATGTGTGCGCAATCCCACCGACACGAGCACGAGCCCAGCATCGATCCAACACAGCACATCAGCAGCTTTCCGCGATCCATTGCACAACTCGTTCCGTTTCTCGCCAATCTCGACCAGCCCTCATCCATCTTCCCGCAATCCATATCATGGCGATACCCCTTTGGACCCCTTCGACATCCACGACGCATGGACTTCAACATCATCATTCACATCAATCGGCGCGGTGGTCACCCCGCAGCCTCCGCTTGGTCTGGCGTTACTGGTACTGTTTCAAATTCGGTTACGACGAGTCTGACAGACGGACGGGCAGCACGAGGAAGCTGCGCTGCGCAGTACGATTACTTAGACGCGTGTTGCGCAGCGTGTTGATAGATGCGAAATGATCAATGTACTTTTTGCTGAAGATGTCTCCATCTACACATACTGTAATTTCTCCACCCTTTCTAATAATCTGACCTAGGTGCGGAGCAGTGTGACCAGCAGAAGATCTCGGTATCCCTGATTCATGGTCAAGGTTGGCCGGGATTGTGATGACCATTAAAGTAGATTTCAGATTACCGAAGAAGAAACGCAAAGGCTTGAGCAACGATTACTGATTTGTCTACATTGATGGCTTGCCGGATTCCATGCAGGAAGGAGGTATTTTGGTTGAGAAGTAGAAGTGTCTCGGCACTGCTGGGGTGGTCCCGTAAAGTTCCTATGTAGAGACATGAACAGCTTGAAGAGTACATAGCGGTGTTTGAAGTACAGACGCGCGCAGGGAGGTTCTGATTCGAGAATGTGAACACGCGACATCCTTGTCAGAGCACAGAGCCGTGGTACAACAACGGTAGAAACGACGGTTGTGTTTCGAAAAGCATGGAAAATGGAGAACGCATTTCGGAGAAAGTGGCCAGTCCCAAAGGTTCGCCCAAGGTTCCCAGACGCTGCTCGCCGAGAAAGCTGCATGAGCGCCACTGCGTTGGAGCAAGATGGTAAGCAATGACGGCACGCGCGAGCCGACCACGCTGTCAACGTGAACTTGGCGTGGCCATTTGACAAAGCAACCAGAACCTCAGTCGTGCTGGAAGGAGGTCGAAACACAAGGCACTGTGGCTGTAGCAGTAGTAATTTCACGCCAGGTGTTGGCAGCGCAGCGACCGGGCGGTTGTGTTTGAAGATGAGCCATAAGATTAACTCATCTGGATGATGGCCTTGGCGCTTTTGCTCGTCTCGTCTCCTCACGCTGGCTGTCCGCTTCTCCTTCGAGGCCCGCTTTAATCACTCCGTAGTCAGGAATCCACACCACCTCACTCCTCATCGGCCAGCAGCGTGTGTACAACCCCATTCCCACCGCAGCACTGCTCTATAACGCAATCCTCACACGTGCATGGCTCTGGGTGCATAACATAGCGTCTGGTTTGCATCGACAGCATTTGAGTTTTTTGCCAGCGCCACTTGCTGCCAAGCGGCGGCTGGAGCGATCCTCCTCTCGAGTCTCTGCAGAGCGTGCGTGCTGCAGTGCAGACTCTCCTCAGATCCCGACAGCAAACTCGAACTCGACCCGCACCGGCTGCACCCATCACGACGACACGCTGTACGACTGCGCGTGCCCAGAGACGGCTTGGAAAGAGCGTCTCTGCGTGTGCGGACTGACGCAGCAGCGGCGTACACAAAGGGAGACCCAGCGCCCCCAAGCCCGTCACCGACATCGAAACACCGACACGCTCACGCTCGCCGCCGGGAACGAGCACGACACGACACCACCACTACCGCCCATCTCGTCTCTTGGAACTGGCGCGCATTGGGGTGCATCATCTTGGTTTGCATTTGCGGCGTTCTGTCTTCTGGATTAGCGGCGCATTGAAACACCGGTACATTGTCCAACGCTCCGCCTGCCACTGTCCGGGGCGCGAGTTACCAACGCAATCGACATCGACTCCATCGAGTTTGCCTCGACCTCCATCCGATTCGACGCTCTCGCGTTGACTGTCGCAGCGTGCGGCGTCCTGCTGAGACGCAAACATGCGCGAAGTCAACTTCAGCATCCCCAACGCAAACAAAGCCTCCGTCGGCATCACAACCGCCCTCTATGACCGACGAGCGCTCGACTGCACATCCACTCTCCCTCTGATCAATTCTCTCAACAACCTTGCCTACCTCACAACCTCCTCGGGCCGCATTCGCGACATACTGACCGTCGATGGCGGCATCGAGCGCCTGGTATGCATTCTCAAGGAGGGCCGGAGCAAGGACATGATGGAGATGTGGAAGTGGAATCTGGCGTTCCAATGCATAGTCAACATTGGCGTGAGAGGGTCAGAGGCTGTGCGAACTCGCGTGGTGGAGGCTGATATGGTCCCCGTGATTGCCACCATTCTGGACAACTACTTCCAGGTTGTGGAGAAGAGCAAAGAGAGGCTAGACCAGGAGAACAGGCGGAAATGCCCTTTCAGTAGAGGCTTCTCCCGCTCTTCAAACAGGACCGAGAACAGCGAGCGGAGGAGCAGACGCCACGCTCCACCCCCCATCTCAATACCGGAGCCCAGCAGTCCTCCTGAGGACGAGCCTGCAAGCGAGACAACACCAACCGTACACACAGCAAATCTATCACTCAGCTCGCCACCAGAGCGAACTGTGTTTCCCCGTCACCATAATCATAACCTGTCCAACGAGAGCAGGGGCCAACTCTCCTCACCGACCTCGCTGAACAGCCGAACAGAGCCCCCAATGTCTGCCCTGACGCTCCAGAGCAACGTTGGCCATGGCTTTGTACGACCAGTTCGCGACATCGATCGATTACCCTCGATGTTGCCGACTTTGCACGCAGAGCTCAGCTCTCAGCCACAATCCCCAACCACCCCTGGAGCTCCTATGAATCAACCAGGCAGTCCGCGTGCCTCGGCGAGTGGAATACGGCCACGAAGAAGACCCTCGATCAGACACCAGCTGTCCATCTCGGGCTCGGACGACGATGGGCAGCTTGAGGAGAGTGTTTCGGAAGAATCGACCGTCGCGGAAGGTGAGCCCATGGTCGGCATCCAGTCGGATATCGCGATGGAAGATATTGGAGACGACCTGGATCAACAGAACAATGGTGTGCCGCTCACAGTGCCTGATGTGTCAAGTGCAGACGATGATACATTCAGCATCACTCACCGAACAAACGGCGACGGGAGTATGGCTGCCACTCCGACCCAAGGCCAGGTTAATATGCCACAGAGACAACTACCACCGCCTCTCGGACCCATCAACGCGACACCGCCTAACCTCAACGCTCCTGCTTGGTATCCAGGAAGGGGCTTGCCGCTTGACAGACCCGCGCCAGCTAGCATATTGGCTGCGATGCCACGAGACGAAGATGTGCTCATGTCACTGCAGCTACTGGCATATGTCTCGAAGTACTGCAATCTGCGATCTTACTTCCAGCAGTCGCACCTAGTCCCACGCCTCAAGATCGATCGAGAGCTTAGGATGTTGGATCCAGACTACAATCCTGCAACTCATCCCCCGCCAACACAAGAAGAGCTGGATGACGAATGGGACAACGAGTTCGTTAAGAAGCCCGACGAGAAGCCGTACAACATCTTTCCTCTGATTGAAAAATTCACTGCGAAGCCCTCCTCGTCACGGCACTCTCACAATGCCAGCTCTCCCCAACAAGGGGACATGCAGTATTGGGCTGGTGTTGTCATGCGAAATCTATGTCGGAAAGACGACAGTCGAGGCGGCATCAGGCAGTGTGCGTATTGGCAATGCGGCAAGTGGGAAGAATACACTCGTCAATTTGCCAAATGTCGACGCTGCAGACGCACAAAATACTGCAGCAAAGAATGCCAAAAAGGTGCATGGGGTAGCCATCGGTTCTGGTGTGTAGCGGCTGAAGACAGCAGAGAAGGCAGGGACGGCGAAGCTGGAGCAAGTGAACATCGCCCCAGACATCGCCATCACCACCACCACTGAGTCTGCCAGCCACTCGCCTGGATACAACTTTGATGCGGGACGCCTGCCCGCAATGTTTATACGACATGAGCTCAAACAGAGGATGCTCTGCTTCTTTATCACTGGAAAGCACAGCATAGCATGGAGTTTTCACAGTGCTTTTCCGGAGTCAAATTTTAACGATCTAAGGACATGAAAATATGCACTACCATACTTGGTGCGCTGCTGCAATTGCTCCATGGGCATGAATTCCTGAATCGGACCATTAGGACCACAGCTTATTGGATGCTTTATTGGATCAAGGATACCACGATGAAGTTTTTTTCTTGAGTTTTGTTATGGACAGCATAGGTACTGTCCTTGGCTTCTACGCCACGAAGCCCGCTGGATGGAGAGCTAATGCTACGGCAACTGATGGGAGGAGTTTTGACACGTTTTTCACGGCTGAGTAGTCAATGAGGAGTGAAGTGGAGTTGTGAAATAGCATCTGAGGCAGGCATTATTATGTTCTCATGGAACGATATTCTACCATTTGACACCTTACTCCATTGTTGTGCCATGTATGATCCACGTGCGAGTGACCCAAGGTGGGGCGTGGGGAGCATATGATTGTCTTCTGGCACGCTGAATTGAAGGTCCGACTTCTTCTGTACAACGACAAGCATATGAATCTCTCGAGAGCTCTGTTACTGCGGCAATATGCTGAACTTGGACAACAACATCTGTCGTAGTTCTCACCATCCTGCGATACCATGAGTGACTGGATCGAGCAGTACTCCGCCGCCTTAGACGCCAGAGATGCGCGCGAACAAGCACACAAGCCATATATAGATGCCTGTGAGTGAGATCGCTTTTAAGCACAATGAAACAAATACTGAGATCACTTTAGACACCAGGCTAGCAGACCGCGCGGCGGCCGCAGCTGCTGCACGAGAGTCTGCACCTCAACCATCCTCACCTCTCCCCCTCGATCGCACATCTACCCCATCAAAGCGCGGTGCAACCAAAAGCCCCGTTCCTGAGTCCGAAGCCCTCGCTACCCTCCGCTCTGATCTAGCGACTACCCAACGCGCACGCGCCCACCTCCAAACTCAAGTCGCAGACCTGACTGCACAGCTCGAGACGCTGCAAGCCCAGGAAAAGCGTTCAGGGGCGCAGATCGGTGTATTGCAGAAGCAGAAATTTGATATGGAGAGGAAGTTGCGAGATCGGGAGGAGGAGATTCGGGGTAAGGCGAAGTTGGTGGAGGAGGCGCAGGATGAGATGGTTAGTTTGCAATTGCAGGTTAATATGGCGGAGGAGAAGAGGGAGAAGGCTGAGAGCGAGAACAAGGAGTTGGTGGAGAGGTGGATGAAGAGGATGGGAGAAGAGGCAGAGAGAGTTAATAGAGGGAGTGGGTGGGAGTGAGTTACTATGGTCAGATTGGAGGAAGCACTCTGCTATCTATCTAGTTGCTGAATGAAAGGCATCAGGTTACTACGCATATCATGGCCCAGATATTCTGCCTTGACGTATCTTTTTCAAGAAGGCTGTCCATGTCAAGTTGATCTGTGCCGAGTACAGAGGCTCTTTTCTGACCTCGAGATAATGACCCTATCAGATATATATTGTCATGTTGTATTCTTGCTCTTAACTGAAGTTCTCTAATGACAGAGCTAGCTTCGAGGTCCCTCAGCAGCCAATCCATGTTATACTGTAATTCCACTATGGCCTCCCGCTGTGCGTTGTACAGCTTTGTTGTTCCCGAAAGTAACGCAAGTCACGACAGTCACCTGCAGGTCAGAATGCAGTGTCCATGTGTGAAGCATTCACGTTACAATTTGTTTGGGCACTCCAGTCTTAACCTCTTGTTTGCTGGTACAGAGAAGGAGTCCTGTGGATGTGTCCTGGCAAGATTTCGCTATAGGTTCCCAGAAAAACGATCGTGATCGCAAGGCTTGGAAAATGCCTTGCATGGCGTCTCGCTTACTAGTCGTGAACCTTGATATGTTGCTGTTTCTCCTGAACCGTCCAGAAAATGTCCGCAAGCTTGCAGAAGCAAGCCGCATGTGAAAAAAAGTCGATCGCACAGCGCAATATGGAATAATTTGTTGCCTCGACGCCGCATCTTGGTCTCCATCAGCTGAAGACCAGAATCGCATAGCAGAGTGTCTGAAGCTAAGAAGAACCGCCACATACATAAGAATTAGCCACAATCATGATTGCGTTCGCCAGACGACAGGGATCGAATGGCCTGATGAACGGATCCTTGTGGCTTGACCAGATCTTGTTTCCGTTAAATTCGTTTTCCCCAGACTTTCCGATCTGTCGTTGTCGCGACAACATACAGTGTATCCTAGACAGTTGGCCAACAAACCGTTGGACATTGCTGAGAAGAGACTGAAGGCCAAGCACTCATTAAAAATCAATCAATGAGAGCTTTGCCTTCTCTCTGCCGGCAGATCGAGTCGAGCTCATGAGTGGAGGTGCAGTCGAGTCTGGACTCTGAACAAAGATCCAATATTGGGATCAACGCACGCGAACGGATCGGGGAAGGGTATGACGTCGCCGGCCTTGCTGTCAAGGTGCAGATTCTGTGGACAGGAGTACGCGCCTGGCGTGATTGGCATGCGAGGAAAACCTGGCACGGGCTGGTTGAAAGCGCCAGCGGCACGTAGCCGGTCGTGACATTGAGCCACATTGAGCCAGGAGTCGTCACATGCTGAGCCAAGTTGAAGAAATGATGCGTTGCCGCGTGTGAATTCAATGACGATGACGTTTATTTTACGATGGTTGAAGCGTGAAGCACAGACGAATGCTGAATTTGGGAGAGGAGCTGCTACCGCGCGCTTGCTGTCTATGAGAATCTGCTTTTGCCTTTGGTTTGCTTTCTTCTCTTCTCTCCCACTTCAAACCCCCCAAACACTCCACCAATTCAATTGATCGCCGGCGCGCATTACCAGCGTTGCATAATTCTTGAGATACCCCATCCGCGAGCATTGTCTTCACGATTGTCACGATCCATTGCGCTGCTAGTGCTGCCGCAGACCACGTGCTCCTAATAAATCACCACCAGGACCTTCAGCGAAGGGCAGTCCAGCTTCAGTATCAGGTTCACCCGTTGAATTTCGACGAGAGCTTCAGCATTGGAACAAAAGTCATCCCGGCAACGATTCCAGGGTGCGACTTGATTGAAGCTTTTCAGCAAACACACATTTGATTCCCAGACCGAATCAACGCCAACATGTCTACGGGAAAGAACGTCAACGTTCCTACGAACACAAAGATCAAGGAGCAGGATGTCAATGCCAAGCTCCAGCTGTATGGCATCTACTCAGGTATGAATTTGCTGCAGCAAAATGTTTTGAGGCACTACGCCACCGGAAGCAAGCTAATGAGTGATCTCCAGCCTTTGCCCAGGGGAAAGTCCCATCCAACAAGCAAATCGACGTAGCTCTAAACACGGCGATCAACTGGAAGGGACTCTCGCAGCCCAATGGCAAGCTTTCTGCTGATGGTCAAAAGCTCGTCGCGGACCTTCGCGACGTGATTGAGAAAGCCAAGGTGCTTCTTCTCACCAAGAATGACGGGTATGTACAGAAAGAGAAACTCGGTTGTATCACAAACTGACCAAAGGGTAGAAATGTCCTTCAAGATTTCATCTGGCAGACTCAGGCAATTGGTGCTGGAGATGCCACGACACCGAACGCACCAGTTGACAAAGAAACTGCAAAGCAGCACGGCAATCAGGCTGTCGAGGGATTGCGCACTCTCGGCACGTTGATCATCACCAACGGCCAGTTCCGCAAGCTACTTAACGACGCAGTCATTCTGTTCCGTGATATCGCCGGTGATGCCGCTCAGAATGCAGCTTCGGCTATCAACCCTGACGAGCAGAAGCTTGCTCAAATTGATCACCCAGCCGAGGACAACACCTGGCACGATGCACCTGACCTTTCCGGTGCCAACATCAAGAAGCAGATCCAAGCCAACACACCGTTTAGCAAGCAAGATGCTAAGCAAGCGGCCAGCGAGGCTGCAGGCGATGCGACTCAGGCTGCTCACCCAGCAGGGTCTCGCGATCCAGCTGATGCTGCTGCACTCGCTCAGAAGGAGCAACAAGAAGGTGTCTCGACTGGCCTCGACGCCACGGCCGGTGCCAAGGCTGGGAAGGACACTGTGAAGAATAAGACATGGGACCAGATGAACGAGGACGACAAGCAGCGCGTGCGCGAATACCGCCAGAAGACCAAGGAATACTTCCAAAAGAAGGTTCCAAAGGAGCGCCGTGAACAGGTCGTCTACCGCTTGAAGAAGATGGTAGTTGAAATCCAGGGACACCAGGACTGTAAGTATGCCATGATCGTGGACTGGAAGGGAATGTGTCTCTGTAGTGGATCCCTCACAAGGAATACTGCTACGCTACCATGAGACCAGAAGCTTTCTAAACCACGATGTCTCGTTGACATTTGTGCGAATGCTAACAAATACTACAGACCAGCAGGCCATTGATACTTTACTCCGGTTGGCCGAGGAATACACTGGCCACACCAAGGATGTCGCGGCCCAATCCCAAGGAGCCGTCAAAGGTGCCCATTCTCAGGATTCTCTAACCAATGCGGAAGCTGACTTAAGGGTGCGTTTGTGTTTTAGAACTTTCTCAGAAGGGTCATATCAGCCAAATGCTGACTGATTTCAAGACACTTCTCGAGCGCTTTGCCAACAGCACGTCATTCGATGACCTCTTTGACTCCATCAACCAAATCTACAGAGACGCCGACCGTGACCCAGAATTGAAGAACTTCTTCAAGAACGCCGATCGCTTCGTGCGCCGATGCCTCCAGGAGCAGGGCTATATCCTGCAGGATGAGTCCAACGAGGTAAGGAATATGAGAGGCGTAGCAAGGCGATGTCAACTAACAAGTGTCAGGAATGGAACCGCCTCTACGACCACGGCAACTTCCTCCTCCGCGATCGCTACCGCAACCACACCGACCGCATTGTTGATGAGGTCAAGTTCTTGGCCAGCCAATTCGAAGAAGACCCACAGAACAAGGCCTTCGGCGAGTCCATGGACAAGCTGTTTAAGGATTTGGGTAATGATGCCGATGGCAAGCCTGAGTTCAAGCCGCACCTTGTCAAGGATCTCACTGAGGTCCTCATCCCGGCATTCTTCGAGAATGTCCGCTACGTGCCAATCCCACGTATTGAGGTCTCTGACCCCATGATTGACGCCATCGTCGAGAACCTGGTCATCGAGGGCGACAACCTCGCCCCCAACATGTTCGAGTTCGGTTCGGACAACTACTGGCGATGGGGACGCAAGGGTATTCAGAACCGCAACAAGAACAAGGTCATGTTGTCTGCTAGCGGCATCCAGATGGACCTGCGTGACGTTGCCTACTACGTCAAGAAGAAGCAGGGCTTCCCAGCTGTCACTGATAAGGGTGTCATGGACATCTTCCTCGGTGGCACCGGTTTGAGCTTCAAGGTCGCCATGGAGACTGCGGACAAGAAAGACCAACAGCACTTCTTCAAGATCAACACTGTCAGTGTTGATATCAAGAACATGGACATCAAGGTCAAGCAGTCCAACCACAAGCTGCTGTTCAAGCTTTTCAAGCCAGTCCTTTTCAAGGTTCTGAGACCAGTGATTCAGAAGACCGTTGAGAAGCAGATCCGTGATAGCGTGACGAAGGCCGATGCTTTCCTCTACCAGGTCAAGCAAGAGGTGGATCGCGTCACTGAGGAGGTCAAGGCCAACCCAGACCCAGAGAACGTTGAGAACATCTACCAACGCTACTTCAACGCCTTCCAGAGAGAGCTGCAGAAGGGACAGCAGAAGAAGGAAGAGCTCAAGCAGAAGACTGCCGAGACTAACGTCAACATGGCCATTACCAAGAACGACTCCATCTTCAAGAACATCTCGCTGCCAGGCGGCATCTCGACCAAGGCTACTGAGTACCAGGAGCTGTCTAAGAAGGGTGACAAGTGGGAATCGCCAGTCTTCAGCATCGGTAGTGCCAAGGAGTCATCAGGCCTCCCAAGCGTCTCTCACCCCGTCCGCAAGCCGCATGCTGTCACTCAAGGTGGTGTGCGTGGGGCCAACGGTTCTACCACCGGCCAAATTGGCGGTGCCCAGATCGCTGGACAGCCAGTGGGCCTGTCTGGTCAACCTGTCGGCGCACCAGCAACAAACGGCAATTTCGCCAACCAGGTCAATGATGCTTTCAAGCCCAACGCCAATATCTAAATGCTGCCAGGTAGTAGCATCCAATAAGGTCTCGTCGAAAGTTCGACTCGATGGCCGATTAACGATACAAAAGCTGGGATACCCTCACGACTGCTGTTTCGGGCGTTGGTCCTCTATGGAGAGATACCCAAACTTGTTTGTGTTCTGAAGAAATGATACCACTGATGCGTTAGAAGAAACACAGAAAAGCTTCATACCCGATCCAGCCGATAATAAGTAATATACATCCGGCGAGCTTACGACTCTCGCTTTCCTGTACTTTGTAGCTTTTGGAAATTGAACTGTTCTTCCTTGACCCTTACTGTACTTGGTCTCATAATTCTTCAGAACGCTCATAACTAGGCTCAATGATCCTTCGTCTTTCGACACTCGGCGCGTCCCCGTAGAGTCATGGGCCCTCCAATTCATGTGGCGGATGTATCGGCCGCTTCGCTTCATGGGCTTGAGAGCGAGAAGAAGCACTCGAACACGATTTCGGACTTTCGTCGTCATGGTCTGTTAGAATGCTTCTCAATCCTCCGTGTCTTCGCCAGGCGCCGTGCAGACTTCACCGACTGTTGGATCGTAGTGGAAGAACAGATCTTCCAGGAGTGCCGCTCTCTTGATGTTGCTACATGGTTCTCCGCTCTCGATCAATGCCTTAGCCTCGTCGATTGCCCTAAATAGTAAAAAGTCGATAGTCAGCAACCTCCGCGAATAGTAAGGTACTCTCTTGTCATCGGCCACTTACCATTGCGATGACATGTACCAGCTCCCCAATGTGGTCCAGCGAAGGCGTGGAACGCCAAGTAGGACAGGCAGCATTCTGAGCACAGTGATCTTGGAAGAGAGACGGTCGACCGGTAAGATGTAGAGAAGAGAGTGCCCTTCTGGTTGCTCTGGGACCACGTATTTCTCGCGGAACGATGTAGCAGAGAACAATTCGGGCATGGAGATCAGCGTCAGCCATTCGGTCATCTGTTCAGCACTGGTACATCCAATGACCTCCAGATTGCGTTTGTTTGTCAGGTCCATGATGTTCTATAAGCGAAGCGCGGAATTAGCACATGTAATGTACGTGATATTTACGTGAGGACCCACCCTGTAGATCTCGGCCAAAGTCGATTGAGCATCTGGTACATGGTGATGCATGTAGTGTCGTATGATGGCGTGCGTGAAGAGGACGAGGTGACCGAGCTCCAGGGCTACTTCCTTACTGAAGTCACTGTTGTCAGTCTCGTGGATATTATTCCGACGATGACTCCAGTGCAGTGCGAATGCCGAAAGCGTTTGAATGTAGGAAATTTCCATGAGCGCCAGACCGTGAAACTTCACATAGTCGATCAAGGCATTTAGGAAACCGGTAGGCAAGCCTTGGTCGTCCACAGTGTCCATCGGCGGGTTGCTGTATTGCGCGACCTGCTGCTCCAGTCGTGCGAGCGAATGTGTGATGCCGGGACCAATGCTTAGAGTCTCGTTTTTCTTGTTATCAATCAGGCTTCGAAAGTAGCGGTCGAGTCGTCGGCACTTCTGTACTTGTCGAGCTGGCACGTTGGCGAGGATGCGCAGATGGATTTCTGGAGGTAATGTCGCGATGGGTGAGAAAGAGGAGCCACTTTGACTCAACTCGAGCTCCGCCATATCTTCAGAAAGTGCTGAAGTACTGCGTCAGAGCGCGGTGCACCTTTGTGCTTCTGATGCGGATGGTGTTCTCAGACAGCGAGTTGAGAATCCAATCGCAGATCTTGAAGTGCCGACGAGAGCGTGACGTGTGGTCGTGACTGTCGATTGGCAGTGTCGAGCAGCGACACGACACGGAAAGTGACGATGACAAAGTGACAGAGAAGTCAAAAGTGAGTCGATGGTCCGTGCCACACGCATGTGCTAAGGACAATCAATTCTCACTTCACGTTTCAATCTCAGCAACCCAGAATGTCTGGCCGCGAAGAATCTCATCATCGGATCCCGCTCCTCTCGAGACCCGCACTTTGGTAAATTTGTCGTAGGTGGCCCCCCTTCGAACTTCATCACGGCAATGCATACCATGGGCGGCCCTTCATAATCGACTTCAATGTTGTATCCGATAGGCTCATTTACTCGTCTTCTTGCATCTGCAGATATCCCATTGCTCCTTGAATACCTCATTCGCCTCAGCGTCTCCCAGTGTGTTCAATCTCCGTGCCCGTTCGAGCAAACCGAGGATGTATTGCATTGTCATGGAACGGCACCCCGATACCATAATTGTGTGGCCAGGGTACGGAGCCCAGACATCGAATTCATACAGTCGTCCCGTTTGCCATGGTGTGACAACTGGAAAGTCGTCGTCGTACCCTGCATGACAGCGATTTCCTAGGAACTGGACCACGAAGGATACGCTGCCGGCATCACGACCATATCGCGAAGCTCCCAAAAGAACCCAGCCATGGGCCCACAGGGTCTTGGCAAAATCAGGATGTAATTGGAAAGAAGAATCAAGATGGAAAAGGTCCACCAGCTGGAGAAAGTGTCGCCTGATCGCCGGAGAGGTGGGAATCGTCTGGCGAAGACGGCTGGAAACGCAGTTGACTGGAACTAGACCGTCCTTTGGAAGTTGACTAAGTATCATCTCGCATAGTTCTGGGATACTGAAGACCCTTTCGGCTGCGGACAGCGTCTGTACTGCCATTTTGGTCGAAGTTGAGGCGTATTGAGGGCAATTTTGGAAGGCTTGTTGTTTTGATTTCGGGTGTAGCGTGCATCTGTGGTGCTCGGGTGCTGAAGTGCGTTGGTACGACATGTCTATCATATGGCTCACATACGTGTTGGAAACTCAAAATTCGTTTGCCAGCTGTCACATACAGCGTATTCAGAGAAGCTTTCCAGGAACCACTTTTCTAGCCGGGCTCTGCCACGTAGTCAGCCCAGGTGCAGTCACATCGTTACCAAGGCTCTAAGAGGGCAAGAGTGAAGGGATCAAACCTGACACGGTGCTAGACGCGCCCATGCGTGGCTGGCAAGAGAGCAAATGAGTGAGAAGAGTGACGCCGTGCTGTAATTCTGACTAACTGCACCTGCACTGACTGCGACCGTGCATGCCGTTATATAATTATGGTCTCGCCAGAACTCATCAGAAATTGACTACGAGGATTGCTTCTGCTTCGTCCAGAGATCGTCTGCGTCGGGGTGAATCTCAGGCTCCTGAATATACTGGCGGCTCTTGGCTTTCTTTCGGCTGTCGACGCCAAACCTCTCGTCGCGATCGGCCACCAAAGTGTCAAAGTCCAGCTGATCGTGGCTCGTGAAGCTTGTCATCAGCTCTGGTTTTCCAAGTGGCACTTTGTCACCACGATCGACTTGCCACAACTGGAATACTTTGCCGTATAGATGGACGACTTCTTCCATCTCGGCATTCTCGGCCTTCTCCCAGACAGCATCCGGTACGGCAGCCGGCTTAGGCATCATCAGCATTCCTGATTTGACTTCAAACACGTGCGAGTGCCAAAGCTTCCGTTCTTCTTGATCCAGAGATTGAAAGATGCGTGGCGAGACCATGTACTCGACGCCAATCAGACGAGCATTTGGGCCAGGGCTATCGTATAGAATGCATTGTCTGACTTCCTCGTTGACGTGGGCACAGTAGTGATTTGCTTCCGAAATACGTGTCGGCTCGTTCACGTACACATGAAAAGCGTTTCTGAGATAGTCAGTGAACTCAGGATGGGTGATGAAATGAGACACCTACAGATGAGCACAAAGTCGCTTCGGCGGATCAAAGTTCTGTACCATTGATGCTCCAGTCTCGAGTACCGTTGACTTCATCGACTCCGGATCTCCCTTTGCGTTGTTTGTGACTGGGATATTGTCCATTTTGGTATGAGACTTTGCTGACTTGCCAAAATTGTAACTGAAGTATCTTCAAAGAGCTTAAGCATGTGAGTCTCTCCTTTCGTATTTCATAGGTATTTCATACAATGAAGCTGAATTGAACGGCGAAGTCGCCACGAATGTGGTCCATCAAGCAGCTCATTTTGCGTCACCTGCCGTCACTCCTCACGCCTGGTGCGACATTCCTCCGTTGTTGCACAGCGTGAAACAGACATTGTCGACATGTCTATGCTTGGTGATTCGTCTTTGGACAAGCGAGCGAGAATGAGGCGAGGTCGTGTCCACACTTTGGTCGCCGATTCTGGTCTGGTTGTTCGCCGACCACGTGATGATTAGACTGTTTGGAGGTATGCAGGTGTAACAAGAGGAGGCTCTGCTGAATGCCTGCCTGCGATGGGTGGGTGGCGGAGGAAGGAAGAACCCTGAACATCGGCACGTTTCGGCAAGACCTTCCGTACCTGCTCGTCCCGTCTCGTGAGCGTTTTCCTGACGCGACGCCTGGCACTCCGCAACACGACGGCGAGCCGTGGAACCTGAACGCAGACCGGGCGGATGTAATTCAAGCGCTTGGTGGAGTTGAATCATTCTGGAGCACGCTCGTAAGTTCACCTCTGACGGCCTACCTTCAACCATTAACTCTGAATTTATGCTTACTCCGCGCAGTCTTCCAGGTCGAGCGCATTCTTTCAGCACCATGAATTTTGGAAGCAAACCACCTACCAACGGTCCAGTCATCCGCAAGACAACCGTCAAAATCCCCATACCTCAGACTCAGAATGGTACCGCAGTGCGAGCGCCCGTCCGACCATACGATCCCAATCGCTTTAAGCCGTCGAATACACCTTCATTAGCCTCGAAGAAACCACAAAACCCGGCAAAGCGCGCAGTTTCCGCAGCGAGAGGCGTGAAACGCAAGAGTGTCACTCCCCAGCCAACATGGAGCAGCGACGAGGACGAAGATAGTAGCGATGTGGGAGGTAGCGACTCAGATGCTTCTCGGAAGCGCATCAAGAGCAGTGTCAGTTCACTAGACAGCAGCGGCCCAAGGCGCCTGCTCCTTGCCGAGGACTCGTTCGCGCGGAGCTCCATCTTCGAAATCATACACGGGGCAGATGCTACATCAGGAGACTATGCGTCCAAGTTTAAGAATCCTTGGAAGGAAGCTGAGTTCCTGACCTGTGAGCTTCAGTATCCCAGCCGAGGACAGCGGGAAAAGTTCCAGTTGAAATGGCCCAAGAATGAGGCGGATGACTACAAACCGATGGAGGACATCATCGAAACAATTAACACGATATGCGATAATTACTTGCCGGACGATTTGGCTGCACAGTACACGAGCGACGACACTGGGTTCAGAAGGCGGTTCAATCTTGCTTGGAAGCACGAAGATGTGGAAGAGTTCATTGATGTGGTCAACGAGTTCAACGCCATGCTGCAGAAGCTTATAGACGACGGTACTGTTCAGACAGTGCTTCGCAGCAGCCACATGTCGCTCGACTGGGCAAGACGCCTCCTTGAACAGACATATTCAAGGACGGTGTCGCCGAAGGTCGAGACATTACGACGATACGAGAACGGCAGTGACGATGTCTACGGAGAGTTATTACCACGCTTTGTGAGCGACATATTCAAGAAAACTAAGCTCTCACACGACATGACCTTCCTTGATCTTGGATCTGGCGTCGGCAATGTGGTTCTTCAGGCTGCGCTCGAGATCGGGTGTGAAAGCTGGGGGATCGAGAAGATGTCTAACCCGTGTGACCTTGCCGAGCTCCAGGAGAGCGAATTCCCCGAACGGGCGAAACTCTGGGGTTTGGACGTCGGCAAAGCCACCTGCATCAGAGGCGACTTCACTAAGAATAAGGAAGTCGGCGAAGTGCTGAAGCGTGCCGACGTTGTCCTCGTGAACAACCAGGCCTTCACACCTGCATTAAATGGAACTCTGTTAGACATGTTTCTTGACTTGAAGGAGGGCTGCCAAGTGGTCAGCTTGAAACCATTCGTTCCAGAAGGCCACAAGATGTCAACGAGGAACTATTCATCAATGGTCAACCATTTGGTACAGCAGAAATACGAGTACTTCTCCGACAGTGTCAGCTGGGGCGCAGACTGGGGCAATTGGTACATTGCCAGAAAAGACCGCGAGCCGCTGCGAAAATTCATGAAAGTGAACGGACTGCGCTAGCGGCAAAAGTCCTGATCAACCTTCACTTACAGCAGCATTGAGTTTTCGCTTATTTCTTCTTCATATGATCAGAAACGACAGAATTGCGCACGCGTCAGTGTTAACGGGTGAGGTTTCACTAGGAAGGCATCAACTTTGGCGAAGGCTTGGAGATGATACCCATCAGCATATGCAGAGTCTTTTAGTTTTTTGAAGCATGTTTTCAATACTCTCTCCTGATACGTATGACATCCTAGGCTATTCAGATGATCTCACGACGCACCTAAAAATCTGTGGGCAATGAAGCAATATTGAAATGTCGGTCGAGGTGAGGTGTCAAGTCTAGAACAGTCTTCCTGCATAATTTCCACTACCTCATAGTAAATCTGCACGGCCAGGAGATGGATATCTGCCAATGTGAATACCACGTCATGCCAGAGCTCAACCAAGCCAATTGCATGCGAACTGCGATTTCCTGGCTCGTCGTCTGGGCTGATAACTGTGATGTGGAGAAAGTAGCACGTACGGCAGTGAGAAAATCATCACGTATGAACACCTCATGGTCTGATATGTACGCTCCACACAATGTCTTGTCTCAGCAGGTGAAGCCAAAACAGACATGTGCAGAGAGGGACGTGTCTTGAAGGAGACGAAGCCACTCATTTACTCTTGCGACTCTGTCCACAAGCATCGCCCTGGGGTTGCCGGCGACACTCTCTAGCTATCTCATCGCGTATTGTGAAAAACTTTGAAATTCGGTGCGAGAACTGTGCAACAAAAAACGGGAGTGTACATGAAGTTGCTTCGGACTCATCTGGACCGAGCATTTGTGGTTGCAACTCGCGATCTCGCAATAGGAGATGTTGTCTCGATCGAGGTAGGTGGAAAGAAATTAGAATTTCGTGAAGAACGGTTCGAGTTTTGATTCCCGCGTCGCCCGCTTTCGGCATCGGCATCGGTACCGGCATGATTACTACCTCATTGTGTTGATTATGTCGTCAATAATAATGCGCTGACTTCTGACCTCGTGGGGAGGACAGGTGGTTACTGCATCATCAACATGGTACGCAAAATAAAATCGCTAGGAAAGCGACTGCTGATACTTAAATTAGCTGCCAAAGCGAAAGCAACCTGCAGCGACAGCACCAAAGCAGCCAGCAAAGCGCCGCTCGAAGCTCGCCAAAGAAAATGACATAACAGCAGACGAGGAAGCTGAAATTCGCGAAGCTTTTGATCTTTTCGCATCGCGCGACGAAAATAAGGAAGGCGAAATTTCTTCGAATGACGTCCGACGCTGCCTCATCGCGCTCAATGCACCACCTACCAGCAGTGCGGAGCTACAAGAACTCCTTGAAGTCGCGGATCCCGACAATTCTGGATGGGTGCCATTTGAACATTTCCTGCCTGTCGCAGCACTTCAGTTGAATCGTGTAAAAGGGCAAGAGGATGATGAGAAGCAGCAGGAAGAAGTCGAGAAGGCGTACAATCTTTTTGTCAAGGGACAAGATAGACCTATCACTATTGCGGACCTCAAGCGCATTTCGAAAGAATTGCGAGAGGATGTTCCGGATAATGTGCTGAAGGATATGATTCGAGAGGCGACGGGTGGATCTCTGGCTGGGGTTGGGAAGGAGGAATTCGAAGGTGTTATGCGGAGAGCGGGGGTGTTTGGGTGAGAACAGAATGGGAAAGAATGACCAATGCTTCAGAAGGAGGTGATCAGAGCGACTGCATCGCGGATGTGATGGCGTTTGGGAAGGATATACCCGGTGTGTACTTACATCATTCATGCTGTTGTTTCAATTTGACTTTCACTAGAGTACCAAGATGGTTTTGCTGCAGCGAGCTACCAAAGCACCCGCTATTGGCTTTTACAATCATTTTACCGATCCAGGGTCTCACACCCCTGTCTTCGACAAGCTTATGATCTGACGAACCTCGCACGTGTCCGTTGACAAGCGTGGTAGAGTTTCCGAACAGACTCGGGTATTGCCTCAACCCTTCTTCTTGGATGGAGGAGGAACGCACGCCCGACTATCCCCGCCAAGCCGACGAAAGTCGTTACACTGTGGATTAATGACGGATTGCAGAAAGGATTGCGACCCATCAGTGTTCATACCCTTAGAGAACCCATCCAGCGATGCCAACAGCCATTCGACCCTGAGAACGCTACAAGTCTTGGCGTATGTCTCCCGTACGGAAGCCGAGCGGCTCGAGGCTTTTGGTCCTGTGTTCTCAGCCACAAGGGTCCAAAGCGTGCTCGGGTATGGTACTGTGCTTTCTGAGGACTCAAGTACCAAACAATGCTCGGACCAAACTCTAATTCTTCACTCGGCTTGGCGCAGCCTTGCTCTCGATGAAACATTCGCAAACCTCATTACGACGAGGATATCTGTAAGAGACGACGCTGTAAGACTTCAGACATGGCTCTGCGCTTCCTCCAGGCCTTTCCCTCGAGTTTCCCGCATGCATTTGCGTCGAATGTCACGATGATGGCCCGAGCTCTGTGTTGTCCTCAGATCGCACCCGCTAACGCCAAACACTCCCAAGGGAAGCTTTGTCTTCAGAACAATATCTGACAACACCAATAGAGCTCATCGCTACTGGCTTATCCTGTCGAAACTCTGGAACACCGCTTGCTAAGTTTTTAGCATGCTACGTTGCAGTCAGAATGTCGCTTTCGACACGTAGACGCACTTGAGGCAGGTACAATTTCTACCGAATCTCCTGTCTCCTCCGTTTTCCTTCTCTACACGATCCACGACGTCTGACTCTGTAGTACCGCACTCGAGGCATACCACAGACATTCACAGCGATAGTGTTTCACACGATCAACAGCGCAGTCACCTGTACACATCAGCTCCGGCTTCTTGTGTACTTTCAAGACTTTCAAACCCGACTCGAGGAACCTGGTTGCAGTAACACTTCCAGGAGAAGAATCAAAACGACCCTCATCACCACTCACATACACATCAGCTCAGGCTTTTGTGTATTCTCAAGGTAACCTCCAGCAACCTGGTTGCAGCAGCCCCTTTCAGGCGAACAGTTCGTTAACACACCTCAGCAGACCTCACTCACCAGCTTCAGGCAGTGAGAATCCACCACGCTTCGGAGGACAATATTCGGACATTGAGAACGTCATACTCAAGCAGAGTACATCCTGCTTGTGACCATGGCCTCCCAAGGATTTGAGTCCAGCGTTGTCGAGGTGGACAATCACCCAGAGGAGGCTCTGTTGGCAGAACCTGCCAAAGGCGGCCAAGATGCCGACCACGACCCGCTGTTTGATGGCGAATTCCCGGAGGACACACCGGGTGAGCCTGATGCTTCTGCTCCTAGCTCTCTGACTCTAAACCAGGAACTTTTCGGGGACGACGACGACGACCTGTTTGGGGAGAGCCAAGATGAGCCGACGCCCACAACAAGTGAGCATGAGCCTGCTCACACTTCGCCTGCTCCCTTGTCTCGTGGCTTAGCCCTGCCAACTGTTCGAAAGTTGGCCCTGCCGACCAATTCGTCGGCCTCTCGAGTTGAGCAAGCAACGCCAACTCAAAGTGAGGTCGCACCTGCGACGACGACTTCCACACCACGTGTGGAACCGACCGCCGCTTCCAGGTTTCCTCCCCTGGCCCTGCCGCGTGTACAACCTCTGGCACTGCCAACCCTTCCGGCGGCCCCACGAGTAGAGCAGCAACAGCCAGCTCTAAGTGAGGCCCCCATTGAATCACCTGCGACAGGTTCTTCTGCTGCTTCGCCTTCCACTATCGGTTCGGAGCCAACTGGTGCAAATCAAGCACCAGAAGCGCCCCAGGGATCGAGGAAGCGCAAGCGAGACGACGAGGCAGGTGAGCCAGAGTCGTCGAAGAAGAAGAAGAAGCAGAGGGCGTCGACTGTGCAGGAGCAGTGGACTATCGAGCAGGAAAATGCGAGCACGGAAATGCAGATCCAGGTCTCACGCATTTCCCTTCCAGAGAAAGTGGCTCGTCACAGCAAGGTAGTATCGCGACTGACGCGTAAACTGCCGGTGCGCCCAAAGAAGGGCACGGAGGAGCACCCCATCGAGATCGGAGAAGGTGAAGCGGGACCTGCTCCCCGCGAGGAACCCTCTGGCACGAAGGAGCCAACACCGCCTGCCTCATCCTCATCGGAGGCTGGATCCAGCTCACAAGACACCGAGTCAACTTCGTCAAGTGTTGCGTCGGCAAGCTCACCTGCCTCTGCACCGACTCCACCTTCACCAGCGACCTCTGGTTCTGAGGTGGAAACCGACAAGGTGCCGCCAAAAACTGCTGCCGAGCTACACGGTAGCTTGGAGGAGCAAATGGCTGAGGCTGGGAGGAATATGGGCGCATACGCGAACAGCGAGGAGGCGCATCGTACGGCGAAAAGGGAGAAGAAAAAGTTGAAAATGCAGAAGTATAGGGAGGGAGTTAAAGCGCGGAAGGAAATGGGCTTAAAGTGAATCAGATTGAATATGTGTTTTGCGTTTTGTTTTGGACAGCATTTAGATAGTAACGAAGCACCACGGGCGACGCAATCTCCTTGAGAAGTTCAGGCTTTGGAGAGGTCGACGGTACATGGCGAAGGTCGGAGCCTGTACAATATGGTGAAATACAAAAGCATTTGTCCAAAAACCCATCGTCTTCGACATCATCTTTACCAAATCCCACACTCCTCAACAGCATCCATTAAATCTTCCTTGTCGCCTCCTCTCAACCCACTCATGGCGCCCCAAATCTCCTCCAAAGCCAAGTTCAAATCCTCTTCCACATTTCCATTACTTTGGAGTTTTCCAGCTTTCTCAACTTCCTTGTCGTAGGTTTCTCTTGTCCAAGATCCAGCACAAAAGACCCAGAATGCTTCACTTTTATCACGGAAGATTGGTCCGCTACGGTGCAAACGGGCGACTGCTGAAGCGATTTTGAGGAGTGCTTTGTCCAGGTTTTCCGGGTTAGGCGCCGCTGATGATGTGGAGTTGGAGCGTGAGGAGGGTTCGGAGAACCAACTGGTGTATGAGTTGATGTAGGTGGACATCTTGTGTGTGTATTGGTGTTGGATGCTGTTACTGGTGAGGCTAGGTTGCTCTTGTGTTGCGTAGAGAGTATTGGGACTACAGTCGGGCAAAATACGTATTTGTTTGGAGATATGGCTTGCTCGCAAACATGGTGGTCTCAGATCTGAGAAAGCGTGTGCAAACGGTAAGAAGGAACAGAAGCGCTTCGCTTTCTTTGACAAACTCTTTCAATGTTTCTACAGAGGGGGCAATGTCTCGCGACATATGGGGCACTGTAATCTATACTTCATCCAGCCTTCGAGACAAGTGCTGTGGAAGATGTGTCTACATGGTGTCACCATGTAGGCTCGCCGTGCAAGCAAATTGGCGCCCAGGCCTGTATCACTTGGTGCGCCAGCCTCGACAACTGGAACCTCCAGATCCTGCATACAAATGGCGCAGTCGAAGACACGTTTGCCTTTGCTTCTCGCCATCTCTTTTTCCTTCTCCTTCGCAATAGAAGCGCGCCTCGTAGCAGAAGGCGACGAGAGCCTGCGTTCTGAAAGTGGAGATGATGGCGTTGACGCTACTTCGTCTTCTGCGGCAGCCTGTGAGAAACCGATTGGCATCGTTGCACCTTCTTCATCCTCGCGAAGAATGGGATGGTAGTCGTATGCAGGTGGTGCCCAAGTCGACCGAATGAACCATCTAGGCCCAATCAGTTCTTGAGAACCAAGAATGACCACTTGTACCCAGACCCAGCCAGCAAGCAAAGCCAGAATGTAGTAGTTGTGATCAGCGAACACAACATTGTATTTGTAGGCATAAAAGTAGACGAAGGGTGTTAGTCGTAGCACACTCTGACCGAAGACGAACTCCCAGTTCAACGCATGCCGACAGTTTCGCTGAACATTGCGGATGATTTGTGGTATCCAAAAGCTGAGGTAGCACATGCCGAGTATTGTGATGAAAACTCGGCGGAACGAGGCTGGCCACGAGATTGAGTTGGTGCTGAATAATACAGATGCGAACATGAGCATGTATGACTTCGCATAAAAGGAGGCGAAGCTTGGCATGCGAGCTCGTACATGAGCTTCAGTATTAGTGATAGGCGGCTGGGCGATAGGAAGTAGACCTCCTTGATCAGACGGCATGAAGAAGACTGGAGTGGCACCAGTGTCGGTTGGGGGTGCTGCAGCAGTCGGTGGCTGAGCCGTTGTAGGAGGTGAGGTGATTGCAGCTGGTTGCTCTGATCGCCCAGTAAAATCGGCAGCTGCAGGAGGAGCTTCCGTTCCAACCTGTCTTGTGGTATCGGAGGGTGCAGTATTGGTATCTGCTGCAGTAGCGTCCTCGCTCTGCTGCTCCTCTCTGGCCCGTCGTTCTGCACGAATTCGCTGTAGTGCTTCTTGAAAACGCTGCTCCCTTCTTTGGTCTTCTTCCACCTCAGCTCTCACTCGTCGCTCGCGCTCTGGAGCTTGCACGTTCCAAATGTCCATTACGAAACGCATGCCAAAGAATGCAACGCTTGCAAAGGCGAGGAACCCTACAGGAACCAGCATCGTCCAGATGGTTGGAAAGAACAAGCTGGCCAGCAGGAAGGTCAATGCTACGAAGCCGTCGTTTGATGCAAGAATGGTGACAGCGTAGAGACTAATGCGGCTACGTGTAGATGGCGTACTCGCTTCTCGCATCTGTCGCATCAACAAAAAGAGCTGTAAAGCCAAGGCAAAGGAGAAGACAAGTAAGTGCTGACGCGTGTGCTTCCATAGAACCTCGATCTTGGCCCCACTGAGATGATTTCCATCTTGCGGTATGTCGTCTGGAGGGCCTTGCGACTCTAATACGTAGCCACAATCTGGCGAAAAGATCAGCACCGAGAAGCGCATATCTGGAGGACTGGGGAGTATCGCTCCGGTCGGAAATCGCAATTCTCGCTCGAGGAAAGCCATCAGGGCTGATGAGTACTGTGTGCCAGCTACAGGAGCCATCTGTTGCAGATACATGACGAGCTCGCACTCGGGAGTCGCGAAAGGGTTTTCGGCATCACCTTCGACCCTAGAATGCCACGGATTCGAGGAAACAATGTTACCATCAATGTGTCGCTGTATGACGTCTGAAATAGAATCGTTCAAAAGATTTCTGGTGTTGTTGAATGTGTCCTTGGACAGTGCCAAATGCGGCAATGTGAAGATGCCGCTGAACTTGGGACTTGTAGTCGTTATGATAGCTTGGCCTAAGGATGTTGAATATGCGCCATGGAGCTCCAGCTCCCATATGTCAGACGTGTCTGCATCTGTAATCTTGACCTCGACTCTCATGTCGGCGATGTTTCCACCATAGCGATCCAGCTGCATACCTGGAGACTCTTGCTCGCTGAAGCGTACACTAATCTCGCCATTGTTCCCTGTAATGTTCCTCTCGAACTGGCGAGGATGGCTGGCATGTCCAAATGGACTGGGCGGAGCATATTCGGTGAGATTCAGTTGAGGCACTGGCACCTTCTCCTGCACAGCTGAACGCTTCCACTTCCCACGCACAATGCCCGTGACGTTTCTGTACAACGGAGTCGGATTTGGCAGATCGGTCTCATCATCAAGCATCAATTTGCCCCAGTCTCCCAACGAGTACTCGAGCTGCTCCCTGGCTCTTGCTTTGATCGCGGGTAGTGCTGCCCAGGCGAAACCTCTCTCTGCCTCCAGGCCTGTCACGTTGATGAGATGGCCTTGTGTGCCAAATTCGGCGTCCCACGAGGAGTTTCCCAGGACCGACAGCTGTCTCTGCTCTTCGGCGATGACATGTTCAATCGACGGCAGGGCATCGAGCTCGGCATTGCGGATGTTGGCTGCCTGGTTGTTGGGGTTGAAGATTATCCAGCCGAGGATGATGAGTGGTAGGAGTACACCGCGTCGGTCGGCCATTCGCTTTCCATCTCCTACCTACCGATATATGCATGGACATGTCAAAGGGGCGAGTGGAAGCTTGCATTGCCTGCCGGCTCCACGTTCATGTCTACGCTTGCCGATAGTTCAGCTAGCGTCATCAGCTTCGGCAGCCGCCCGGGAAGGAACGACGGGCACGTGCACTTGCGATCTGATGTCGTATGGCTTAACATACATGACTTGGAGGGGGTAGTATCTAGGATCTGGAGTCTGATGATAGATAAAGCCCATCCCGCGCTGTTCATATCTCCACATGCAAATCAAGAGGCTCTAGTGAAGGGAGGACGACCGTGATTGAACCACCTCCAAAGACCATCCCTAGCGCCGATAAGGCAGTCGTAACTTTCTTATCGCGAGGCAGCCTTGCGCGGGGCAGGCAGCTGATGCCTACTACTGAGCTACTGACTGCAAGCTCGAGCACTACACTTCCACTTGCAGATGGACACGCCTGAGCTGTACATACGCTTGCTCTCATCATTCACCTTGAAAGAGCTGTCCTCTTCGCGACTACTAGCAGCCTACAAGATCAAGACGTTCGCCATTACATTTTGGTCGGTCCCACTCCTAGTCCAACCAGTGTCCAGTGTCGGTTTCAGCGGTAGGTCAGCCAGCTTGCTTGCTTCCGTGCTTCCCAACTTGCACTCAGAGCCGCCCGTTCCCCACTTCTCAGGCAGAGACGTCTTGCCTTTCCAGTTCCAGCAAACTGAACCACCAAGCGAGCGAACCTGCGACGAGACACTCCCGGCTTCGCTTCGTGGTGAGCCACCAAAAGTGTCCGTGTCTGTCCGCCCTGAGTTGGGCACGACACACATCGCTTCTCGCAATACAGCACAGCACAGCACTCAGAGCACTCAGCATGGAGAAGGACGATCGAGTTCGTGCTACCATGCCCGAGGTGCATGATCCTGAGCCTGTACAGACGTCCACGCTAACAGACGACCATATGCAGCTCGACACTGCCGACCACCACAACGAGCAGCACACGCACACCAACCCTAATTCTCCGCCGCTGCAACCACACAACAACCTACACCCATTCAACTTGAACTTTCCAACCCTCAACATCGACGGATCGACGGACGATCTGACGGCTCACCAATCGCGGAGGTATCGCACACCTCCCGCCGCACTCAGCACTCTCGGTGCCAAAGCCAGCATGGCCAACCGTGACACTGCCAGCGAGTCCGACGGCTCGCAAGCCAACGAGCAGTGGGAGCTCGTCGACAATCTGTCCGAGATATCCAACGACGATCACGACACTGCCAGCATCACTTCCAACGAACCGGACAGTGACGATGGCCAGCTCACGCCAGACTACGCCGAGACCGACGATGAGCCACAAGAGCAAGGAGATACGCTCGACGACACTGTTGTTCAAGAAGCCCAGCAAGAGCAGGTCGGCCAGCTTCCGACACCGCCCAGCACCGCAGCCTCGTTTGTCCAAGTACCACGAGATTTCTCTCAGAGCCCATCATCCAGTCTGGGATCTTCACGACTCCGCCAGGTCAGAGCGGAGAATGACCTGATCGACTCGTACATGTCGGAAGACATCGAGACTCCTACCCAATCCACCATAAGGTCTGCGGTATCAACCGTCCATCGTCGTTCCACCGCCATGAAGACCTTGGACATGGATGCCAAGACGAAGCGGATTCTTTTCGTATCGAAGCGAGTACTCACGCAACAAGAGGTCGATCTCATGTGCTCGAAGGTCGCTTCTTGCATGTCCGATCGTGACGGTGACTCAGATACCAACTCCTTGCATAGAGTCGTCCGTCTTCCGCTCACACCAGCTGGTATCAACCCACCGTCGGCAACTGTCATCTGTGGCGAGGATAGTATCTCTGCTACTATTCAGCACTGCATTGGTACCGATCGACGAGCATTCAAGTCTTACGGGCTACACATTTTAGATGTGGATGGCCGTCATTACTCCGTGTTTACTATTGGCGGAGATGGTAAGATCGACCTGCCGAAGCCAGACATCGCCGTTTTCTACCGGGAAGAGGAGGATGCTCTCACGACCAGCTGGATGCGGGATACCTGTGATGCAGTTCAGACTATCAATGTCCCGGTGCTCTTGATCCGCGAGCCTATTCGTGACTCTAAGGATTATGCTTCGCAACTGACGCCAAAAGGCCCAAGCAAATATCGCTCCATCGACGCCGTGGACTTTCTCAACACTGATCGAACCACTCTGGCCTACGAAATCCAATATCTTCTCGGCTCATCCAAGCCCGCCGAGTCACGAAAGCAGTCGTTACTTGGCTTCCGCTCACCCAAGGAAGTCAACTGGACGAAGCTTCTCATGATGATCGCTGTCTGTCTACTTCCCATTCTGACTGTTTTCTTTCAGCCAACATGGAACCCTGCTGTTGAGATCCCTGCTCGACGAGAAGCCCTCACGTTGTCACTCCATCAAGCAACTCAGTCAAATCTGACTTCAGAGTTCAACATCCATCACTTACTGCCAGATGTTCCAGCTGCGTGCGGCACCGGCTTTGGCACCTGGTATCCTTGGTCTTCGCTTGGATCACCGCCATCTCCATCGGAATGCGAGATGATGCCACACTTCCAAGACGTGAAGCCGAATCACCTGGTCGTCTCACTACCTGGACGACGCTCCTTTCCCGAACCCATCACTACCAAGGTATCTAAAGCCGATGGGCGATTACTGGGCTTCAACCAGACCAAGCTCATTGACGGTGTTTACCTCGTCACTTTCGATGTTGAGCAGGCTTGCGGATTGGTGACACTGGACATGGTGACAAAGCGCCCTCACATGAACATCACAGCTTCCTCTAACTTCGGCCATTGTCTCTACAAGCGCTACGAGGCAGCCACCACAGATGTAAGCAAGGCGGTGAGCAAGGACGTCACCGTCATGCGTAATAAGGCAAAGCATCTCAGTGACAAGCTGTCGACCGAGGTTGGTGCGGGCATGTGGGCAACCAAGAATGTTACAACTCAGGTTGCTCACTACATGTCTCGAGAGCTCCTATCGATCGGCCGGGAACTCCAGGTGATTGGCAACACTGCTGCTTCTATGCTCGGTAAGGCTGCTAAGGCCAGCAACCAGACTGCCAACACGTTCAGCAAGGATCTCATGGTCATGCAGAAGGATCTTGTCAAGCTCACAAAAGATCTTTCGGACTCTGTCAAGACCAAAGTCGAATTTGCCAAGAGTGAGTCAAAGGCTTTGATTCACTCGAAGCTGTCCCTGTCACGCGAGCGCATTCAGAGCTTCAAGAAGGCGTTGTCTGAGCGTAAGCGTGAGAAGCAAGCAGCCAAAGATGCTGCAGCAGGCAAAGACGCAACCCAGAATTGGAGGAAGACCTCTCTTTCCAACAAAGCGGAGTCAAACCTTGAAATGGCTCAGATGATTCGCGATCACGTTCAGCAGCGGACGGAATATGTTGAAGCAATGAAGAGATACAAGGAGACGATGCGTACGAAGAAGCATGGCAAGGAGCCGTGATCATCGGCTTTCACTTGTTCATGATTCGGATAGCGTTGGAGTTTGATGGAAATTTGTGAGAGTCTGTTGCAAGATATCACTGGCGCGAGAGGTACAGGTAGCCACGACTGAGGTCGGATCGGGTTGGGCACGGCGCTGGCAAGGTATTATGGGATTGAGGATACGAATGATACCACAGACACCACACGAGATACCATTACCCTGACTGAGAGGCTTCATAGCAGCAAGCATGGCGCCAGTTGGAGTAGATTTTGCAGACTAGGAACCCTACAGTATTCAAGCATCGTTATACATGAATACCAGGAATTCTTCCACTTTCTCGATAGTTACTTGTATGGATGAATTGATGTTGATGGTCCGCAAATACACTACCGAGCCAGTATTTCCGTAGTGGTGGTGGGTGTTTGTGGTAGTAAGTACAATACAATACTCCGGCCCCCAGCTCCCTGGTTCTTTTCGCCATTTCTGCTCCAGAACTCCTCGCTCCTTCCGTTGGCAGCCCTTTTCTCCATAGTCAGGTCAGATAAGCAAATGCATGCAGAAAAGAGTTCATAAGTAAAGCAAGTATAGCCAGCCGCATCGCAGATCGAGTTTGAAAGGTCTTTGCCTTGCTTCCTCAGATCAGCTGCAGCTTAATCCCTCGTCGCGGTCGTGCACTCTCGCCAGCGTCCTATGCCAGTACGCTCATGTCGACGCGCTTCTCGGTGAAGTCCCACAGCATTTTGATGAGTTGGTCTGGGAGGGTGTAGAGGTCGACGTGGAATTCGCCGTCTGGTAACAAGTCAGTCAGTATTGATCTAATGTATTAGACACGGCTCCCAGGGATCGAACTTACTCTCGACGTCGTTCTTCGTGTATGTCTCCTCGGACTTGTTGTCGTGAACCATCTGTACGACCTGGAGGAGGTCATCTTCGGAAAGGGTTGGGAGGGCTTCGGCGAGCTTCTCCATGTCGAC
The DNA here is from genome assembly GCA_012978405.1 of Pseudocercospora macadamiae. Classification (NCBI taxonomy): domain Eukaryota; kingdom Fungi; phylum Ascomycota; class Dothideomycetes; order Mycosphaerellales; family Mycosphaerellaceae; genus Pseudocercospora; species Pseudocercospora macadamiae. The sequence continues at coordinate 411,300 of WRNY01000007.1, forward strand.
ATTTCGGTTGGCCTTTTGTCGTTTCTTTTCTGGCTTTGCTGCCGAGGCGCCGTTGACTGCTTCGCCAGCTGGTCCGGACTCTTTCAGACGCTCGAGGAGATCTGGCTTGGGATTGCGGAAGGTCTGGTTGGTGTATGTTATCAGTGTTATTTCCTCCACAGTCTCATGCTCTTGTTCTACGTACCACGGAGTGTGTGCTCTCGTATCGCTCATTTTGGAAGTTGAGGTCGTGTTGCAGAGACTGGTCGCCACCTTTGGGTGCGCCAATTGGTGTCAGGGTGATGGTCATGTCGAACTCGCCCCATCCCTTCTCTCTGATCGTGAACGGTGGGTTCTTGAAGGCTGTGCCCTTGTGTCAGCGCCAATGTTCGCAAGTCGCACTACGTGCCTCTTTCACGTGTGTGTCCTTACATTGCTTCGCTCTCTTTCCGAATGACTCGTGAAGTAGGTAGGTCGCCTTCTCGAAGCAGGTCGCAGGCATGTCTTCGCCATCTGGGCCGACGAGGAAGATCTGGATGTCCCATGCGCGCATGGGGAAGCCCTCGACTTCTGGCGGATCGTCGCTTTCACTTTGTCAGTTGGACACGGCTCGTACAATTCATGCCAATCCGCGACTTACATGACATGTTGCGAGGTAACCAGCTTCACGGTTCTCTTGACCTGTGCGGGGCCTGTCAGTCCACGCTTTGGAGCCATTGCTGCATCGAATAGGGTGTCTTTGATATGGTTCGGGTTGTGAGATCGAACTCCAATTCAACCCAGCTGGCTAAAGTGCTTGTAGAGGTGTACTTACGTCCGGCATCGTTGTGGTATTTTATATGAATAGGTTGGACTGCGCGCTGTCACGAGTCGGTCGCATGCGCTCTCACTCTTTGTAAAGTGAAATGGCAAGTGTGTGCTCGAGCAAACTGTCGTCGCGTAAGAGTGAGCTGTCGGCGCGTGTGGTTGTCGTACGGTTGAGAATGAGATGGCGGTCGAAGATCAGCGCGAGATGAAGCGCGTTATATTGAAGTTGGAGCTCTGATGTGGGTGTGGAGGTGGTTCGCTCGCCTGGCCCGCTGATCCTCGACACGAGGGACACAAATGAATGGGACGCTACATTACTTTGCACATGCTCGCTCACTCTATGGACACATGCACATCTGATGCTTTGTGGAATGAAACCATCATTACTTTGACGAATGAGACATGCTGCTGATTGAAGGCTTTCGGTCTATCTAACTATTTCGCTGTCTTGAACAGCGCTGCCGGCAACAATTTGCCTCGTCATCTCGCAGCAGCAGGTTCCGCCTTATACAATGCCATGCTGAAGGGTATTGTGCAGTGGATGGGATCGATGGTTGGAGGTGCAGAACGGAACGCCCAGAAATATGCTGTAGTAAGGTTGGATCATCAACTCAGGGGCGCTGGTCCCATCGTAAGCGCCGAATATTCGACCTTGAGACGAGCCTTTCGACGATGGAACGATTTGGGCGAATCCCAGCTCTGCGTTCCACGTTCGGCTGCTCGACACGCAGCAGACAGTCGATAATCGGCTGTACTCGACATGGAAGCCGAGCTGGCCCGTCCGGTTTCGGCGAGACAACGGTGTGTCGGATCAGATATCCTCTACTCAGTCTTGAAAAGTGCCTCGTTCTCCTGCTGGGCCTTGATGAAGGCCTCCTTGAACAGGTTCGCGTCTGTGAATATGTCAGCATTTACTCTCCAGTCTACGAAGTGCATTCTTGCTCACTCTCAGCGTTGCCGAATCGGATGGCAAGGGTTTGTGCCTCTGGCTCGCCCTCAGAGACATCGGCAGCGGCGTTCCACACCCAGCTGCGGTCACTGCCGACGTTTGGCGAGAGCTTCATGTCCGGAACAACTGTGATGTTATCAGCACGTCTATCTCGTCTTCCTTGTGATCTTGCCCAACATACTGTAGTGGTTTGCGCAGACCTTGAGCGTCTTGTCTCGTCGCATGACCAGTCTGGTCTTCCCGTTCTCCTTGTGCTTAAGAAGTCTCACGTCACCGGTGCCTCGCTCCTTCCATTCTCTGCTCTCACGGTCGAACTTGAAGAGCTTCGCGCGCATCTTGAAGGTCTGCTCCTCAGCCTCCTCGTTGGTCTTGGTCTCGACTTGCTGTGTGAGGTGCACGACGGGCTCGAAGTGGACGTCGGCTTCCTCCTCGTCTGCCTTCTCATCGTCATCGCCCTTCTCGGCAGCCTCCTTCTCCTTCTGCGCCTTTGCGCTGCCGGAGCGATCGTTGTCCTCGTCCTCGTCTTCCTTCTTCTCCTTCTTGGCGCCGCCGCCGAACATGCTGAAGACATTATCCTTCACCGCAGAAGCCGTTTCCGCGGCCTTCTCGGTGGTGGTCTTCTCCTCAGGCTTGACCTCGGTGGTGTCCACCTTCTTCTCTTCGTCGGCCATGATTGCGGTTGTTGAAGAAATGCAATGTGATTGATCTCGGCTTGGTTGCTCAAAAGATGTGTCTGTTGATGGAAGAGTGTTGGTTGATGGTGTTTCGGTCAACTCAGCACATGAAATTTGATGGCAGCTGCCCCTCACAGCGGGCGTTTAAGCTAGGCCACCGCTGTTTTGCCGTTGGTCAGTGCGCCCCGTACCCCTGAGCATCGTCACATTCACATTCACACTTTCCCACATTCATCAGAGTGTCAACCCATGTTGACACAAGACCACATTCACGTCCACTCATCATCTACTGCGGAATGGCACTGCAGTCTGTCGATCGAAGTATGAACGACGGGGAGTCCATGGCATGGGCACATATCGAAATAAGATCTCAACATCGAACCTCAATCTCCTCCTCCACGCTGGTCAGCCAGAGTTGTCGAGCGACATGACCGGTAGGAATAGAACGCACCTTCAAAGTCCTGGCTGCATTCCCTTCTTGGAGTGGGATTAGAAGATGGGACTTGACACATGTGGAGAGGGTTCAGATGTGCATACCGTCCCTTGCCTTGGCAATTCTCAATACCTCCCATACGGAGCTCACTTCCCACGATCAGCTGCCTGCATCCGATAACGACCACTACTTGATCACCGATCAGCATTGCTTTGACAATGCCTGGACAACGTGTGCAACGCCAGAAAGCCTAGCTCATCACGACTCAGATGGTGTGCCATGAGGCACTAACTGCAGGAGTTGAGAAATGGGAGCCTAATTGCTGCCAATAACATGCAGCATATTCCAAGGCCGACATAACCTCCGATAAATACTGTGAAAGCACTGGCTCGATCTCCACTTTGCATTGCCCCAAGGAGCATCCTGAGGCTGCTTCCAATGCTCGAGAAAGTTGAGGCCGCCTGGCCGCCTGGCTGGCAACAGAGCACAACTGTGCCACCACAATCCGAGAGCGACGCACAGACAGAGAACAAGCTACAAAAGATGGCCTCCGCGGTCATTCTGGCATTGTTCTCACGCTCCATTTGACGACATCCATTGCTAGTTGGTCCCAATATGAAAGCATCCCTTGGGCTTCGCATGCGAGAGGCTTGGAAGTCTCACTTCGAAAGTCGGCCGCAAGCATCGCAATCGATCACACAATCCTTCACCCTTTCTGCAACTAAGGAAACAGATCAACTCTCCGACGATGACTCGTTGAACAAAGGACCATCGCTTCCTCGACACACCCAAGCTACTCAAATTGCAGATCCTAGTCTTGGATACCGCGATGAATGTATTACTGTTGACGCTAGACAGAACAGGAAAGGCGAATGGGTGCTGGCAAAAGGGACCGATGTCTTCGACAACAAGTATGAAGCCAAGAAGGCGCGGAAAGTAGACTCGCTACTTGACCCATATTGCCTTGTCGTCACCCGTCGGTACAACATGATGGGCCTGCTGGAAAGCACGATCTTAGAGATTCAGTCGCCAGGCTTGTGTCAAGCTGTTCGCAGTGTGGTCACACACTGGCCTGACAGCTCGTTTCGTGTTGGAGCCACGATCAAATGCGACGATCCGCCAACGCTGCTGTATCATCACCGCCATGAGCTTACTGCTTACAAGGCTCGGAAAGACGTCGAATACCGCACCAAATCTCAGATCGACCTTCTACTAGGCTTCTTGCACACACACATTGGCAGACAAATTGAACAATACGAATCGTTCTTAGCTGCTGGCTTAGTCAAGTTCTCGTATCTCTGGATGATGTTCAAGCCTGGCACGCGCCTTTTTGAGAAAGAAATGCAGCAGATCTTCTTTCTGGAGAAGGCAGAGTACGGAGAGACCGCTTGTGGCAAAGCATTCATTCTAGAATGCCAGTATATTGACTACGACGGCGAGAAAATCGGGCGAGTCAGACAAACGCTGATCATCAAAGGTTTCGACAATCCCCGAGAGATAGGAAGCTTGACAGTTACGCCTTTGGAAATGTGTGTCGAACCAGAGAAGATTATGCAAGCGTCGCAGGTCAGAGCAAGGCGCTTTCTAGAGTTGCGCGGTATCCACGCTTTGCAGCATGTCAGGAAGGGTCGCGTAATGGTCGACGCCAAGACGTTTCTCCGTCGCGTTGTTCCTGGAGATGAGGACAGAAGAACTTCGCAAAAGAAAGGCCTGTTGATCTTCGACGTCTGCAAGTGCTGCTGCTCGGTATGTCGCAAGGAAGTTGCAGAGACACCGGCCGATTACGACCACGAAGTACGTGAAATCAATTCCGAAGAAATGCTCCTCTGCTCTTCCACGGTGCTGGGCTTCGCCTTGTCCACTCATAGGTGGCTGCCGATGAACATTGATGAACTCTCGCCGGTTGAATGGACAGTTGATGCCATCGATCGACTGGTCCTCGATAAGGGGCAGAAAAGAGTCTTGTCGAGCTTGATCAGCTCGCCTGTGTTCACTGAGGGCGTTGAAGGGGATGTCATCGGATGGAAGGGTAGAGGTCTGGTCATGCTATTGCACGGCAGTCCCGGTACAGGAAAGACCTTGACAGCGGAGTCGGTCTGTGAGTCGCTCAAGCGTCCGCTTTATATTGTCAGCGGCGGCGAACTAGGTGCCTCGCCAGAGGAAGTGGAAAAGTCACTGCAGGACATTCTTGAGCTTTCTAAGCTCTGGAAGGCGGTCATCCTTATTGACGAGGCCGATGTGTTTCTCGAGGCCCGAAGCGCCAAGGACATCGTTCGCAACAACTTCGTTTCAGGTATGAGTACATTTCTCACCACCATATACTCCTGCTAACAGTCTCAGTGTTCCTACGCAGGCTCGAATACTTCGAAGGCATCCTCATGCTCACTACCAACCGTGTTGAGCAGTTCGACGAAGCCTTTGTCTCTCGAATCCACCTGGCCTTGGGGTAAACGGAACTAGAGCCATGGATGCGAAGAGAGATCTGGACCAACGCCTTGAAGCGTTTCCCAGCAGAGCAAGTTGCAGAAATCGATCTTGAGGAAATTTCAAAAGTTCCTCTCAACGGCAGAGTCATCTCGTATGCCGTGAGAACTGCCAAGGCTATTGCCGACGAGGACAACTCCAAATTGAGTACCGAGCATCTATGGGACGTTGTTAGCGTTCAGCAGAAGTTCAACGATCATCTTCTGGCAAGACGAGGTCTTTCCGCAACACACCAAGGCGCAATCTAGATCTCGAAGGCTGAAGGCTCATGTTATTCCCGGATCTTGACAATCTCAATTCCATTTACTAGCAGGGTCGTTCCTCTCCCGTGTCGGTCCGTCTTGATATTTTAAATCGTCTGCAAGTTTTCATCACGTGGATTGAAGGTTCGTGCCACTTCGCGCGCGCTTGATCTTTACCAGATCTACCAACTCCCATCGGCCGGCACATGAGGGGTATGGGGTTCTAGAACTCTAAAACTACGACAGAAGCTCGAAGCAATGACAAAATCGCTCGCTCGTACAACTACATATTATGTCGTCAGGGAAGGTCGACCGGTCATGTTTCGCAAAAACAACATTCCTTACTCTCCCAGTCTGTAGACCTTAATCAAGAACATAATGGCATCGATACCTCCAGTCATCGCTTGGGACTACCGTGCGTCCTTCCAAAACTTCTAAACACCACTGAACTTTTGCTAATTACGTGCTGAAAGAATTCGCTCCCAATGCGCAAAAGTCTCGCAATTACCTCTATGCGACCAACACACCTTTCAAAGTCTGCGAGCAACCTTTCTTCATCCCAAGACCCATCCTTCGCAACATCGGAATCACCTATCGCAGAGTCCCAGTCCTCAGCATAGGCAAAGACATCTTCCCAGATAATGCCAGTTTCATAGACGCAGCACAAAGTCTTCTAGAGAAGCAAGGCAAAGGTCTCAAACGACATTCAGCAGACCGATCATATGAGGCCTGGGGCTACCGAAGTTTCTGGGTAGCACTTCCTTGTGTGCCAGTTGAGTTCAACAACCAGCAATTGCAGAATGATCGCAAAGATTTGTTCCCTTTGTTTGGGAGGGCGGATTATAGCAAGTTGCAGACCAATGCGGCTTCGGAGTTGAGATCTTTGTTGGACACTGTTGAGAATGATTTCCTTGCTGAGGGTGGTCCTTGGATTGCTGGGCAGGAGTGTGGTTTGGCTGATATTCATGCTATGTGGATGATTAAGTGGGCTATGAAGACGTTGGATATGCAGAAACAGCCTGGCTTGGGGCCGCAGGATTTTCCGAAGTTGTACAAATGGTGAGTTTGGATATTCTGAGGTCGAGGAGATGTTGTCGTACTAAAGTACTCCAAGGATTGAAGGCATTCCGCACCACGAACCAGAGCTGGAGAAGAATGACAAAATCGATGAAGAAGAGGCACGGAAGCTAATATTCGGTTCGGAATATGCGATGCCAGAAATTGGAATTGATCCGAAAGACCCGCTGCAGTACAAGACCGGAGAGGAGGTCTACGTGGAGCCCACCGATGCGGAACCTGGACAGCATCCTCAGCATGGGAAGTTGATCGGCCTGAATACCAATAAGGTCGTGATCCAGCTTGATAACGGCTTGAGAGTGCACTTTCCAAGAATTGGATATATCGTTCACCGATCTGCGGATCTGCCGGTCAAGACTGTAGTAGATAAGGTCATGGACGCTGTTGGTCTTGGGGGTTCATCGAGTGTGAGCTCGGCGTCGTAAAAGTTCTAGATCGGAGAACGCATGAGAATTGCAAAAGTTTCCCGTCATGCCAAAGAACCTCTTTGATGCGAAGCAGTAAATGTTTGTGATTTTATCCCTGGACGAGTACAGTACCTTCGCAATGCTGCGGTGATGTCGACCTCGATCTGCCTTGGCTCTTTCAAGAGCCAAATTCGCCGATGTTCTCATCCAGGTCGCGGTTGGCAACAAAGTGGTAGGTCCGACGCTGACTTCAGGTCCCAAGTGCTAGTATCAATGCGCACATTGCCCTCCCGTTCATTCACTGGCAAGTCTGATAACGACCCGGGCGATCAGTCAAGCTCCATCGACGATCTTGGAGACTTTAGAGCAGAGCGAAACGCCTCGGCGCTCTCTCTGCTTACACCTGCAGTCCTGCTTTAGTTTCATTCCTCCGCCGAAGCACCCTCAAAGGCTTCATCGCTCCCGTCAAATTACTTTCATCTGAGTCTTGATTGCCTTCCTTACATGCTTACATCTGACTACCCGCATTGGTCCAGCGTGTTGCAAAAAGTTCTGAGATATTTCCCCTATGGTTGACCATTGTCGCTTCTCATTTGGCCCTAACACCGCCACTCGACGCAGGTGCAATACGAGGTCCCTCCAAATTCTTGATAGCTTTGTATATTGTTGAACAAGATCGATGGGGCATAAGCCATTGAATTTGATACGTTGATTTGCCCTCGGAATGGTACCTGTGAATCTGTTGCAGTTCGCTCGGAGAAAGGTGAAAATTAGGATTGAACGGCTTTCCAGTTATCTGCCCGTATCGGAAACGATGCCTTACACTCTTTCCGCTTCGGCCCAGGGCTGTACCTATATCCTTCCAAGACGCCCCTTCGAGCCTCAGTCGCTTGAGAAGATCGACTTCTTCTTGCGTCCAGGCCTTGCGAGATGTTTCAGAGCTCGAGCTAGACAATCCATGTGCCTGGCGCAATCTTCCAAGCTTGCTCTTCACGCTGCCATAAGGTCTGTTCAGCTCAGTAGCAAGGTCCTGGCAATCTTCTGTTTTCAAGACGTTTCCCATCACCTTCTTCAGCCGCTCAACTTCGTGCCCTTGCCATGGTCGATATTCAAGCGTACCACCTGCTTCAATTGGTCGTCTGGGCCGCCTAATTTTGTTCATAATACCACGGCATGAACGCTGCAGTCTCTCGGCGATTGATCTGAGATCAAGCCCTTGTTCACGAAGACGAAACAGCTCGTCCTCCTCGTCTGGGAGCCATGGCTTGAATATCTTCGTTTTATCTGTACTGTCACTGTGTCGATGTCGCGGTGCATTGATTCGGTTCTCGAGACTGAAGTATGAGCCTGCACTCCCAACCTTCAGCGTAGTCTCGGAAACCTGCGTAGGAATACATGGCCTAGGACGCAGATAGCGCAAAGGCAGCAAAGCGGTCCAAAGCATACTGGACTTTGGACTTTGAAAATTCGTCACATGCAAGCCGCTACAAGCCCGTTGGCTGCAGTAGGTTGATGTGACGCGAAGTGTGGGAGGTAGAAGTCGAGACGCGGATTGAGAAACGTGAAGTCTGCCGGTCACCGAATTTCTTGGTACCACACAGCCACTTCGACCACACATCTGCCCACACGTCTGCCCACAGGGCGCGTCTCCTCGCGACTAACGGACCCGAATTGGTGCCTGCGCATCTCAACTCATCGCGCTTCAGGAAAGAGGCGAGGCGAATGCATGGTGAGCAGGAAGGTGCATCTCTTGTTGCAAGCGCCTTCTCGAGTGTTGACTACCTTGCAGACTTTCGGCTTCACAGTAAGGACAAAGTCTCATAAACACCTTTCTCCGTTTACTTTCTGCCGCAAGATGGCTTCTCACTCAGACGACGAAGACCTCAAGACCGCCATTGCCTTGTCGCTGGCAGACTCTGAACCTGCTGGAAAGCCCCTCGAGCCCGCATTTGGGTTGTCTGGCCTCAACAGGAAGGCAATGGAAGCCGAACGACTAGCACGACAGACAGCACGCAAACGAGAGCGATCCATCTCACCACCTCCTGCTGGGAGCCCGAGAAAAGCTCCAAAGCTCGAGGAAACCTCCATCAGTCTCCCCAGTGGCGCCCGGCTAAACTTCCTATCCGCTGCTGTCCAAGATACTCAAGCAAGTCAGAAGTCAGACAGCGCAAGGACTGCTATCACTCGTATGAAACAGAAGATCAAGTCTGAGCCGGGAGAAGACCTCGACAGTAAGATCAAGCCAGAGTCCCTCCCTGCCGGCGCATTAAAGTACCCGTACGGCGTTGTGAAGAAGACGTGGGCTTTTGGCCACGAGCGCACAGGCAACGACATCAAACTAGAAGAAGTTCTCGAGGCATCCTCCGTTCGTACAGCTCTCCTTTCTGCATTCCAATGGGATGTGGATTTTGTGCTCAGCAAACTCAAGACTCCTCTTAATGGCGGGAAAACGAAATGCATCTTCGTCATGCAAGCCAAAGAGAAGGCCGATCGAGACAAGTGGCGCGAAGATGCCAGCGACATGAGCCACTTTCTCCGTCTCTGCTTTCCAAACATGAACGGTTTGATCAATTGCATGCACTCGAAACTGATGCTCTTGTTCCATCCGAGCAAACTCCGCATAGCAATACCGACGGCGAATTTGCTCAACTTCGACTGGGTACTACTTCCACTTATTATACCCTTCTGTTGTCTGAGACACTGGCTGACTGTGACTTGTCGACGTATAGGGCGAAACAGGGCAGATGGAGAACAGTGTCTTCCTTATCGATCTTCCACGGCTCTCAGATGGCGCAAACGTGGCTATAGAAGATCTACCGCCTTTCGGCCGAGAATTGATGTGCTTCATTGAGAGGTCCAACATTGATAAAGATGTCAGGGATGGAATGCTTGCTTTCGACTTTTCCGCAACGAAGGACATGGCTTTTGTGCACACTATCGGTGGGGTGCACTACAGAGAAGATGCGGCAAGAACTGGACTCCTTGGCCTCAGCAAAACCATCCGAGAGCTTGGCCTAACAACCAATAGTGATCTGGAAATCGACTTCGCTGCTTCATCTATCGGCATGCTCAATGATTCTCAGGTGAACGACCTACATGCAGCGGCACAAGGGACAGATCTTATCGCACAAGCCAAGTCAGCGAAGAGCAAGGCCAGCGCCGATTTCTTCAAGAAGAAGCCCAAAAGCGCTTCTTCCAAAGACAGCGCTGCCAGCAAGACTCGCAACAAAGTTCGAATCTACTTTCCGACGGCCGATACTGTACGCTCCTCCACAGCAGGAGGCGCCGGAACAATTTGTCTGCAGAGGAAGAATTTCGAGGGCAAGAACTTCCCCAGAGATATCTTCAGAGACTACAAATCAACACGAAAAGGTCTGCTCAGTCACAACAAGATCCTATGTGCTCGTGGCAAAGATGTAGCTTGGGTCTATGTCGGATCGGCAAATATGTCGAAAAGCGCTTGGGGCGAGCTAGGCGCGAAGAGAGATGAAAACAAGATCACTTGCCGCAACTGGGAATGTGGTGTGATCCTGCCTGTGCAGAAGAAGTCTGAAGTGAAGGTCGAGAAAGTTGCAGATGAGAATAGTGATCTGGAGACTGATGACGAGGACGAAGAAGAGTCGAATGCATCGCAGCGCTTGGTGAGCATGGATACATTCCAAAGTGTGATCGATCTGCCGTTCGAGATTCCGGGCGACGAGTACAATGGTCGCGAGCCGTGGTACTTCACCGAGTAGGACTCCGAGGACGACACTACAGGCCCGGATCCGCGTGATGTTCATGCGACACTTCATGAGATCAGGAAGAGCGTTGTCGCCATGAGAGCAGACTAGAACTCTTGACCAGTACTCAGATTATTTGCGCTATCTCATCGCAAGAGGTCCTGATGTAGGCGAGTACTAATCTCTTCTTCAAGTTGACTATGCCAAATGCTCCGACGCTCTATGTTGTGACGCCTATGCTTCCAATGTAATATGCCAATGCTCCCAGTCTCGTCCTTCATAATTCATCTCTCATAATACTCCATAGCCTTCGCCACGTTGGCTATCCGGACTCCTGTCAATCAATGCTTCTCGCTCGCCTCGCTTACCCTCGCTAATGCTTGGAACCCAACCTCTCATCCAACCAGAAACTCGTCGCCAATGCCACTTTCTACCTTGCTCCGCTTCCACTACAACCAGCTTCTCTGGCCCTTCGCCATATAACAAGAATTGTACACCGACGCTGGCATCCATCCCTAGGACCCCGGCGGCTCCAAGAAAAAACGGCAGAGCGGCTAGAACCCATTCTGATCTATTGCTGCCATCTTTGCCTACCCAGCCACCACCACCGTGCGGGCCGAAATCCTCCCAAGCACATGGATTGGTGAGTAGGGCGCTGGAATAGAATGTGTTGCCGCAGAATGCTGCGAAGAAGAGAAGTGGACTGAGACCAGCTGTTGACTTTCGACGCCAGTTCTTGAATAGCTGTGGAAGCCGGGAACCGAGATAGAGGACTGTTGACATCCAAGATAGGACTGTTCCGGCGTTCTCCAACGCGGTAGGCCCAGATACCAGAGGGTGGCCCTCAGCCGAAGAATGCTTGATGGGGGACGCATGTGCCATGGCAATCAAGCAGGCAATGAAGAGTATCGTCCGCGGTGAAGGCGATGGCATGGGGGACGAAGGTCCCACCCTGTGTATCCTGTTGCTGCTCGGCGTTCCCACTAAGCTTCCCTTCTCCTTCTCTTCAGGCGGCCGTTCGAACGTCGGTGTTCGGAATATGATCTTGGGTCTTGTTGGTGGTTTCGGGGTATTTTGTCCTTCAACATCATCAGACTCATGCTCGTTCTCCGTTTCAGTCCTGCTGTTGGTCGGACTCAATACTGGCATACCTTCTATTACCACTTGCTCCATGCTACCACTGTCCGCACTGTCATCGGAACCATGTGCATTGTCTCTACGCCAGATCCTCAATACTGGATGTCCATGCTTGAGTTTCTCAAACCATATCCATTGGCCTACTAAGCACAAATCCACAAAGACATAGTAGCACCCGATTGCAACCTGCCAGGAAGCCTGATGTGTGAATAGAGCTCCGAGAAGGTTTCCGAGGTCGCCCAAACACCACTCTACTAAGAAGAAGATGGACAGTCCAGATGTGCTTTGCAATGACCAGTTCTTGTATATCTGTGGAAGTTGCGCGAACAGCCAGGCGACGATGCTTAGAGCTCCAAGGAGATTAGATGCAAAGGCCAAAGGTGTCGGCACGCAAGTGTGGAATGTGCTGCTGAATCGTCGAAGGAACTCGGTCTCCGGTGTGCAATGGTCAGGTAAATGGGGCTCAAAGGCGGACGCAGTCAGCCATGAATTCATGACCGGGTGAAAGGAAATGTGTGTGTAGAAGCGTATGCGATATGTTGAAGTCCCCGTGGTTGGGCTTGCATATATTCGAGTGGAATGGTTGAGGTCGTCTGACACAGCGGACCTTGGTCGTGTGCTCAGCCACGTGCAGCCTGGTGGCAGTTGGGATATCGGTTCCTGATAACACCTGATGAGGTGGAGACTTGCTCGTGCAGGCCGGACCTGGGGAGATGTCCAAATAGGATCTTCCAGAGATCGAACGCTAGAATGAGGACTTTAGGTAATGGGAAGCTGTAGCTGCACGATGTCGCACTGGGCAATTGCAAAAGAAACAGCTAGTAGCACAAGGCGTTCTCGGACGCGTCTTGCAGGGGAAAAGAAAGGCGAGCGAGATGGCCGCTCAGGTACAAGCAGCTTGTTACGGAAGGAGTTACGGTTGTGTGTACTGCCCAGGTACAGGCTGTAGAAGATGTATTCTCTTGCCGTCGAGATCCAGCCCAGCGTGAGCGGTCATACCTCTGGGTGAATACGAAGGCCGTCGGCAGAGTGACACACTCACCTCACTTGTACCCAATCCTCCGGTAGCAAAGCGCACATGTGACGCGCATGAATACCGTAGATGGTGGGCGATAGGCCGCGATGATCGATTCTAGTGGGTGAAGATAGTGCAGGTGGGTTGGTTTGTTCATCAGCCTCGATAAGGGCGGATGCATCTCGGCGGCCAGCGCGCTTTGAACTTCTGGGGAAATGCACCCCACACAGGCGACCGTGATTTTCCGAAGGCTCCAGATGTCGGGCCAAAGCGGGCAGATGAAATGCTCACGTGTCCCTCACCACTTCAGCCTCACAACAACGACAGACGCAGAGGCACTTCAGGACAGGGCTCGATCATGAGACAGCAACCGACAAGGCTACGCTAGGATACACTAGCCGCATGGCTCCAGAGTCGATTGCGTTATACGAAGTGTCAGCACCACCCTTTCACCACGCTACATTGGCTCTCGATATCTGGCAGCTGGACGTAATGCTATGTTACCCTTGGTTGAATTTGGCATTGGTGTTCAGATCCTTGTATCATGCATAAGGGTCTGCTATGGACGGGGGTACTCCGAATCGCGTCTTTCAACACATCAACATCTCAGGTAATGCTCGTGTCCAACTAGGAGATAGCATCAAAGCCACTGAGGACGACGAGGAGACGCCAGAGCAGCGTGGGGAGAGTCTACGCCAGCAACGCGCGGAACGTCTACGACGAGAACGACAAGAAATCTTGGAACTGCTATTCCGGACAGATCCAAGAGCCGATCTGGATTCTGCAAAAGATAGAACGAGGAGCGGAAGGGTCCCGGAGACCTGTCACTGGATATTACACGATATCACATACCTCGCGTGGCAAAGTGCCTCCCAACCGCAGCTCCTGATCCTTGCCGGTGAACCAGGCATGGGAAAGACTGTGATGGCGACGTTTCTAGTGGAGCACTTAATCCAGCAGCCGAGCGAACCCAGCGTCGTCTACTTCTTCTGCAATCATGCAATTAAGACACAGAACACAGCGACAGCAGTGCTGAGAGGAATACTATATCAGATGTTCCAGACCTATCCTGAACTTTGTGAGTCGTTGTACGAGAGATTCGTAGCGCAGAAAGCAACCATCTGCGATGACTTGGTATCACTCTGGTTGGTCTTCGAGGATGCACTGGCCAATCCTGAGATCGGAAAACTTACCATTCTTGTTGATGCTATCGATGAATGCGAACAAGAGTCACGAGGCTTGCTGATGAGAAAGCTGCTGGGATATATGACACGCAGCCAGAGACGCGAGGACTTAGATTTCAAGGTACTCATACTCGCAAGACCACATATTGTCGATGACATCTCTTCCAGGGCTGTAAACCAGTATTGTCTGATCGAAATCACCCCAACATTAGTGAGCCAGGATCTGAAGAAATATATTGCAGCAGAGGTTCCTGCGGTAGCCGCACTTAAAAATTGGAGCGAATTAACTAGGCGTCAAGTCGAAACCTCTATTACAACAGAAGCGGAGGCAGCTTTCTGTGGGTTGCTATCGTGCTTGGTAATCTTGAGCGTGTCAGAGCAAGGGATGCTGTCAGGACCCTTGACAGCTTTCCAATACAACTACAGGGCGTCTATGAACGGATCTTATGAGAGGTGCCTAAGTCGGACACCGAATACGCTATTAGTACAATCCAATTCGTTGTGGAGGCTCGTAGGCCATTATCCGTGAGCGAACTCGCCGTTGCGCTGGCTATCTGCCACGCAGATGCTCACTACGACCTTCCGTCCGACCAGGAGATAGATGACACTCGGGACGTCTTGAAATGCTGTGAACAATTCTTCCGCTTTGGACGCACGGGGAAAGCCAAGGTAGTAATGCTTATCCATGCATCGATCAAAGACTTTTGGTTGTCACCACGTCTTTCAGGAGACTTGATGCATTGGGCACCCGCGCAGCGTAATGCTGACTATCGCTTATTAGCAGTCTGTCAGTCATATTTGGACATGCCTTCGATCTGGGACGTCGTGGTCAGCTTGAATGCTTTCATTCTGGCATATCAGTCTGGTTTCGCGATGCTACCCCGACCTCTCCCGGAATCTTGTGGCACCATAACCCTACTACAGTTGAGACTCCTTTTTTATGCGCTTGAAGAAGTGTCTCTCCACGTATCCAGGGACGATTTGGATATTGTCAATCAAACGATAGTCCGCGTGGCGACATGGATTGCACATATCACTGCTACCTATCTGCAAGAACTTATGCTATGGGCCTTAGAAGCGGGTGACAAGAACGCTGTCACGCTCCTGGTGAAACTTGTAAACCTAGGTGATGAATACATGTCTGCTAGTGGCCATTCGAAGGACCCATATTCGGCGGCTTGCGGCTTGATCGAGCGAATGGCTCGCCAAGCGAATCTTGTGCATCTTCAGCAAATGTACACTTTCGGAGTGTTCACTATCATAAATGAACACTCAAGCACTGCGTCGGAATCAAGATCTAGTGTCTCGACAGCAAGTTTCATTGCGCGATGCGTACAAGCTGCTTTCGAACCCGTGCACTGGAGCATCTCGCAGTACGCAATGTGCGCCGCCTTTGATCCAGATCTCCAAGAGGACAAATGTATGCCCCTCAAGGTCATCCGCTACATCTACGAAAAACTTCGACCAGCAGCTTACCAATCCGGCGAGACTGTACTGCACCATGTTGCCATGCTGGGTATTTACCAGGGCATTGATGTTTTAGTTGACTGTGGTGAGCAGGTCGACTTTCAAGATATCCACGGCAACATCGCCTTACATCTTGCGATCCTCCATGCACCGGCATCTAGACAACTTCAGACTCTTGAAAGTCTATTGCAGCATGGCCCCACCAGCCTCCACATGCGACCAAACAAAATGGGAAATTCTCCTTTGCATGTCGCTTGCGAGGACGGTACTGAGGAAGTCGTCAACCTTTTACTACGTGCACTCCGCGCGAGCAAGAAACCGCAGTCGTGTTTGGGGGCACGAAATAACTTGGACCAAACGCCTCGAGAGATCGCTCTTGCTTTAAAGCATGAGCGTATTGTGAATCTCTTGGACGAATTTGATTGGGAATAGACATTCAACTGTATGCATATTTGAGTACAGTTTCCTGTGAGAATCGCAAGACGTGGTGTTGGCCAAGTGAATGTGAATGTGAATCTGCAGCACGTGTTGACGTGAAGAAGAGGCGACAGGGATCTAGGATTAGTCCTACGCTAAAATAGACGCGCCGGCGGGGAACAAGTTCTATACCGCTCTCGTGCAACTCGACCTGTTTCTGCCACAACAACATCCCGGAAGTGGTGACGGCGAGGGTGGTCTGTGTTGTCTTATTGGTTTTCTGCGTTGGCCGCTGTACATAGGTATATGGCCCATTTGCTCCTGCACATCGCGACGAGCTCACGGCCGGAGTAAGACGGTGGATGTCGAGCTGCAGGACCAGACGCCTCCATCTGCAGGGCCGTTGACGCCAAAGTCCTCTAATCAACCACCGTGAACCACGCTCGGACGCGCTGCGGTGCGGTGCGATTGACACAGGACACACAGACAACTACTGAAGGTGAGACAGTGCGACACGTGCGGGCTGCCGCTCACACAATTCCAAACCGCGACAGAAGTCTACCGCAAACTCTCTGCTCAGGCAGGGAGACATGAGTAGCTCTACCACTACAAGTACATCTCATCGCCGCCATCAGAATCTAATTGCTCTGCAGAACCATCGCCCCTCGCACTTGTTTACCGTCATGGAGGAACCTGCCCCACCGGTTCCTCCCAAAGACCCTGAGTACCAGAGCCATACCAGCGGCAGTATGGATATGGATATCGACCGACCGCCGACCGCCCGCTCTTCTGCTCCCACAAGTGGCTCGAAGAGGAAGCGAGACACGTTTGACGACCACGACTACCGCAACGCTCGGCTCGAAGTCACCGACGGCGAAGACAATGGCCATACCCCTTCCAAGCGCTCGCGCTCCAATGTCCGCAGCGACGGCGACTACGATCTGTTAGACGAGACGCCAGCACAGCAGCGCAATCTTCGTAGGAAGAATGGTGTTCACAACCTCTCGAACCTCAATCTCCGTCACGCTGCGTCCATTCAGAAGCTGCCGCCACCGCAGCATTCACCGCCTCGCGAATCCAAGTTTCAGGAAGGCAGCCTGAATGACAGGCCAAGCGAGAAGCCGCCCTCAGTCTTCACCCGCCTCCCGAGGTCTGATAGCGCCAACCTGGAATATGTCGATGAGCTTATGGCAGACTACCATGATCCACTTCCAACTCCGAATGGTTCCGTGGAACAGGTGATCGAGCATGAAAAGGCTATCATGCCCCAGCGCGTTGCTGAGATCAATGCGCAAAAAGAGAATGAGACCCCGGGCATGTTCCGCTTTGGCAAATCATGGACGTCGAACTTCCACCCCGTCGCGCTGTGGAATCGGCTGTGGAACGACACGAAAGATGAGCTGACGCGCCAGAACATGCTGGATGCTGAGAAGAAGGCACGAACAAAGGCCGAAGCCGAGGCCAGATACGCGCAGCTGAAGAGTACAGGACAGCTTGGTCTCCAGCCAGTTTCGGCTGCTGCGAGCTACGATTTGCTTTCTACACCATACGATTCAGCTGTTGCTCTCGACAATGGCACAGGAGCACATCGACGCAACGTCTCAGGCCAGCTTCGTGCCTCCAATGACACCAGCCGTGACGGCAGCGAGGCGCCTGAGCCACCCAGGACAATTCGTGGAAGACTCTCCCGGCTCCATCTTAGGAAGCCATCGATGTCGTCGTTAACAAGCACTATCAAGCGCACGAAGTCCGACTTTAATCTGGCTGGAGCTGCAGAGCGCGAGTCTTCGTCCTCTGTGTCACCTACGAAAGCCAATTTTGACGGAGGCGGCTCCGTGCTGAGAAGGTCACACTCGAAATACGATCTCAAGAAACAGAACCGGCTGTCAAAACGAGTCAGTGATCTGGAGTCAAAGTTGAACAAGGCCCGCGCCGAGCTTGACACTGCTCTTGCGGAAGCATCACCAGCACCCAAACTGGGAAGCAAGTATGAACGTTTCACGCCGGTTGGCACCATGAAGAGGTCTAAGTTCGTGCCTGGAGCGCTGCCAACATTGCCTAGTGAGCGATTGCTGTTCCAAGACATGAACACGTCCCAAGCAAATCTTGCCATTAATGGCACTGTAGCGGCGACTGACCGGCGTCCACGCAATGCGATTGATTTGAGTAAAGCATTCGATGACATTGACGACGATGAGACCGTGAAACCCTCACGGGGCAGGCCCTATCCAGCACGTGCGCAAGACCTTTTCCCTGAGCCCGACAAACAGCCTGACGAAGACGAAATTCCTGCCGACGAGCTCGCCATACCTGATCACGTAGAAGACAATGCTGCCGAGGCAAATGCAGACGCTCTTGGTACCCACGACAATACTGTTCCCGAAGCCACCAAGAAACCTGTCAACGACATCCTCGATGCAAAGCTAAAGGCTCTGGACGCGTCAGTCAAGGCAGGCAAGAAATCAGCGAAGTCCAAGAAGCGATCGAGTCTCAACAAGGATGATAGCGGACTCTTCAAGCCAGGCCGAGGCGACAACGCGGACGACGACGCAGAGTGGGAAGAGGCTGAGAAGAGTACTAAGAAGAAGCGAAAATCTGTCGGTGAGTCTAAGAACAGTCCGCAGAGCAAGCGAGCGAACGCGGGCGGCAAACAAAAGTCACCGCATAAGAAGCTTGTAAAGAAGACCACTGCTGCCACGACCAGATCCAAGAAGAAAGCTAGCGGCGGTGAAGATAGCACGACCGCTCATTCTGCTCATCATACCGAAGAAGTGGAAATGGGCGACGCGCTCGAGAGTGAAGATGAGCTTGCTAAGAACAGCTCTCGTAACAGCATCGACGCCGAGACCCAATCTCTGGAGCCACTCTATGAGGAAGAGGAAGACACGGGTACACAGCAACTGAAAGATGAGCCAGCGCATCCCACGGCGATTGCTACACCTGCTAAGTACGGGCGTAATGCTGTTCGCTCCCGCTCGAATAGCCCGCATAAACGTGCCGAGCCAGGCGCTGAGGAAAAGATGATGGTGCGCGCGGCAAAGGCTGCGGTTCAGTCGCGACCAAGTCGTTCTGCAAGCCCGCCAGCAAAGGCATACAGCAGGAGGGTGGAAGTCATCAATGAGACCATCAGTGTGGTACCTGGCAAAGATGGTGTTCCCAATCTGCCAGCAGGAGCCAATGGTAGCTTTGAGAGCCTCGGTGACGCCGAGCAGGATGTGAACATTGTGGGAAAGGGTGGCAAAAGAAAGCAGGTGACTAAGGAGAACTTTGAGTGGCCTGATGATGTTTTCTGAACTCGTTCTGCGACAGACGCTTCGTTGGCGTCGCTCACTGCTCGAGGTACATATGAGTACAGATTGACATAGCCACAGGATGATGAGACGAGGGAGTTCATGATGTGGATGACAGGACACGAGAGATGCGTTTTACGGCTGATGGAGTTCTGGATTTCTTCTTTCGCATTGCAAGCTCGACTAGCATACTTCATCGAGCGATAGCAAGCGATGTTGTGGGATTTTTGCATCGAGTCGCGGTCTTGGAGCATTGTCCCGGTTTTAAAAGCGCAGGAGTAAGGGCTTTGGTAATATCAACTCATCCTGCACTTTCCACCATCCTGTCCTCTTCAATGCATTGTCTATCCCATGAACCAGGTGTCTTTCGTTCCCTGCTAGTTAACAAAATGAGAGAAATTTGGCACCCTCGTCCTTTCTTTACCAAGACGATCAGCGATCAACCCATACACACGCGGATGTCCAATGCTTCACCACTACTCTCGCATACCTCGCACTTACATTCTCCAAGATAAGAAAGATAAGATTGAATTCCCGCACCCAAAGTGGTAATCACTTAGACGACCGGCAAGTTGACAAATATTTTGGATTTCTTGGTGTTTTGTCCAGGGAATAGCAGCGAAGGTTTCAATACTTTGACATGGCTTTGACAGCCTGGGTATGCCTAACTTTAAAGCACACGCCATCCCTTCCAACAGCATGGTAAGATCCGAAGTTTACGCAGGGTTGGGCGTGGGAGATTTTGATCATGGTGAAGATGTGTATGATATGATCTTGATGAGAGTCTTCTCTTTCTTCACGGTGGGGGTTGGGTTTTGGACGAGGGGCATACGTACGCTTTGGAGAGAATGTAAATTGGAGAAAGGATTATTGGGAAAGTCCGTAGCTTTTCGAAGTCATGACACTTGTGCTGTTTAGCCTTGCAATCTTTTGCCGATGGGTATAGCGTACATCGTGGAAAAGCAACACATGGGATCAAGTCGCCGTCTTTCGGGGACTCTGTTCCGTCTTGTCTTCCTCGATGTTTATGGCTTGAAGTCACCATCTTCTTCTGGATCGTCAGGCCCTCCGTCTGCAACGGTGTCTAATTACATTGTCAGTTTAAGATACCATCATGATACAGGGACGGATCTTCTCACCTGCTGTACTCATTCCGCCGCCCTTACTAGTGCTGATCGTTGGGGAGAGGATGTTAGCAATCATGATCCATTCACGGCATCATAGACCTTACCCTCCGACACCGTAGTGCTCGTTGCCAACATGTGCTTCCCCAGTCTTCTTGGAGCCCTCCATTCCATAATTCGGGATGCTTTGCTTAACCTGGTTGGCGGTTTCTTTGGCTTTTCCTTCCACCTTTTCTGCTAAGCCACCACTATGATAAGTGTTAGTGATAAGTGTAATCATTGTGTTTGGTAAAGGGGCTTGAAGGTACGTCTTGCTTCTTGTCTCTTTTGGCGCAGCTTTGCCTCCCTCCTCGGGTTCATAGGCGCTGTCGCTTGAACGGTTGCCGCCATCAACGTCGCCGTCAGCAACTGTGTCCGCGGTCGACAAACCGCCGTCTTTGGAAGTTCCCCCAACGTTGTAGTTTGGATTCTCAGTCGACATGGTGTAGTGATTTGAAACGTTTATCGATGTTGTTGTTGCCAAATACCTGCTAGGAACACCATTCGGGCTTCATATATGTACTGTGTTCAGACCTATTACTCTTTGTGACGTCGTGGCTGTTTGAATCGTTTGCATTGTTTAGCTGGCGTCCACGATCTATGAGTGGTCAGTAGCTACGTTATTCCAATCGTCGATGCCGCTGGCCTTGCTTTCAAACCGGTTCTGCCAGTTGACATGACGCATTGCCTCCTTCAGGCTTTAGCGCCTTGCTACTTTGACGCCAGGCTGAAAACAAGTTGCGAAACCAGGCAACTACCTTACGAATGCTTCCAAACTGGAGGTTGAGCGTAATGTTCAAGGTATCTGATACTGAATTTTGGCAGCTCTACATACAAATTCTCGTCTCCTGTATATTGAGCGGCAATTTGCGAAGCGTATCGTGAAGGTCGTAGAGAATGCCGAATCGAACCATGAGTCGAACCAAAAGACATAGAAGATAAACAATGTCGCAGCAGATTAGACTTAGATCCTTCAAGAAAAGCCTGGTGCGGCCAAATCAAAACACCATTTCCTTTCCCAACATAAGAGAGGTATCAATGCTCCGAGTTCGTCCCTAGCAAAAACGCTTCATCAATCGCCCACAGCGCCGTGCTTTCATATTTCGTCCCAAAAGGTCCTGTCGCCGCCCGCAAATTGTCGTGTGCTGAAACATAGGTGACATGAATCTGGCATTGTCCTTTTCGCTCGCTCGATTCCGGTCGTTGTCAAAACTTTCAATTGTGGCCGGGAAGAGCCCGCATGATCTGCCGACCGTCGGCTCTACGGTAGGCCATGTTCAATGCGTTTGGATCGAGCTCTCCGCTTGTATTGTCGTCATCATCTCCTGCAGACATGGATGAGCCAGACATCATGTTGTTGTAGTCGTTACTCATGTTCGGCCTGGCACCTTGTCTTAGAGGTTGGTTTTGATGCCGGTCGCTGAAGACGTTACCATAGCTACGCTTGTGGCTATCTGGCAGCGAATTCTGGCCCGGGTAGTACGAGTTTTGCGGAGCAGCCGAAACTGGGGAAGCTGGCTCAAGCTTGTTGCTTGAAAGCATGGCAGTCTGCAATGGAGGCAGCTCCATGACCGGCTTCAAGCTCAGTGGCGTGTTAGCACCTGGATTGCGGGCCGGTGGATGCACAGGCTCAGGAGGCGCGGGCCGGGTCTGGTACATGTCCATTGAGGATGAGTAGCCGTGACTTGGGTGCGCAGGCGGAGGAGGCGGCGGTATTTGTTGATACGCCTGGGTTGAGTTCATTTGAGGTGCATATGAGGGCTGCGTAGTCTGAGGCGCATATCCGGAGGGAGGTGCGGGTGCCGTCTGCTGCATGGAGTTTCGACGGTAGTCATTTTGCGGTTGCGAGGAGTAGTCGACGCTTTGGCGCTGTTGTTGATGCACATTGTCGTAGTTCGGCGGAGGTGGTGCATTGAACTGAGGCTGTGCTTGTTGAACAGGGGCGCTCTGTTGCGTTGGATACTGGTAGAAGTTCTGCTGCTGCATTGGGGCTGGCGCCGGAGGAGGTGGAGGGTACTGTTGAGTATATTGGGGCGGTGGAGGCTGCATCGCCGGAAGTTGCACAAAGGGAGCCGGCTGGTAGGGCTGGGTAGGAGAAGGTCCATATGATCCAGACGCAGCGTAGCCATTCTGTGGAGTGTGCGGTCCTGTGCTATAGTGAGACTGCTGGTATGGTTGGCCCATGTCCTGGAGTGATGGCCTGCGTGATATTGAGTTCCCTAGTGATTGGTGGCTGGTATTACTCGCTGACCGTGGGCGTGCAATGGGGTCCATGTAGTTGTGTGGCGTATGCATCGTAGGATAACAATTAGACTCCGGTGTGGAAGACATCCTCGCCCTTGCGTGAGCAGTCTCATCCTCATAATCGTCCCATTCCTTCCCATTGGCCTTCGTATCACGTCTGCGCATGCGAACATCACGTCGTATGCGGACACGGCAACCTTGCTCAGCAACGACGCGGCTCAAGGTCGTGCTCTCGGTCAATCCTGGGAATTTCTTTGCGCTGTATACCTGGAACGGCTCCGATTTGACTTCCAAACGGTTGCTCACATGGGCATCTCCAGCGGCGTTGGGTTGCACATCATCCACAAGCTTGTCCTCATCCTTGGGATTCTTGAGCTCTTCGAACAGGTCGAATCTCAATCGATACTTGCCCTCATGTCGGACAGACAAATCCGGGAAAATGAAATAGCCTGCTGGATTGGGTCGATCAAGATAGACCATGCCAGCAACAGGAGTACCAGTCAGGACCGGAGGCGTGTTTCGCTCCTGGGAGACTCGTCCGTGGGCCATTGGGCGTGCATGTTCCAGGCTCGCAAACAGGAAGTAGTTAGCATGCATGGTGAAAGTAATGTCCTGATCCTTATTGTCGCCTTCGAAGATCTTCAGCTCGACGATGGGCGGCGGATCTACAGGTCGACGATCTGCCGATGCTGCGAAGAATTGTTAATGCAGTCCTCTAAGGGTGCGTCGTGTACTGCTTACATTTGGCACCTTGACCGCAAGCACGAGCGCGCACTGGCTGTTGCAAGACAGTCATCTTGTAAGTAATGGTGCGGCCATCGACAGTGACCCGGGAGATGGAGCTCTCAGTCTCATTCTCGACCGGTATCACGACTGGGCGGTCCATTCGCTCCATGATGCTTGACGTGTATATGCAGAAATATCACTGGTCGCTGGCAGAGGTTAGTAATCTGTGCTCACCGACGATGAAGTCGATTATGGTTTGGAAGAGTTTGGGAAGGGAGTGGCAAGAGGGAATACCAGTCCGCTGTGTTGGTGATTGGGCAGTGGGTACCAGGCGCTCGGGGCTGGATTGTGGCCGCGGTACCTAGAATTACCGCGAGTAAGCAAGGGAGACTCACAATATGGAGGTTGCGCGCCAGTGTAGGAGATTGCCGCGGATTGTCGAGGGACGGGCAATGTGTCGCGGCAGCTGCTCGTGGTGCAGAGTCGACGAGCGGTGGCACCTGCGTCGGAGAGGGTGGCGAGCGGGTGTAGTTGTAGAGAAGCGAAGCAACAAAGCGTGGGTGCAGAGCGCAGCAGCAGCAGCAGCAGCAGTGCCAGTACCAGCAGCGGCGGCGGACCAGACCAGATTTCGTTTCGCAGCGAACGCGCCTTCGCAAAAGTTACCGGGAGGCCGGCCTCTGCTTTTTGTCTCGTCGGAAGCTCCTGACCACGAGTTCGCAATTGAACTCAACACTCCACCGCTGGCCGCGTCTATCTCACTGGCGCTCCGACACGCTGGCTGAAGCAGAGCGCTGCGCTGTGGGAAAGAGGATGATCCTGAGAGCGCGAGAGGAGAGAAAGAGAGAAGGAGCAGCGCGCGTTCATAATTGGTTGCGACCTTGCGGACGCCCAGGATCAGGCTAGCACCGTTAGAGTTGAAGCGTGTGGGGCTCGTCGATTGCATTTGCAGGTGTGAGAGCTCGCTTGGTGTGCGGCTTGCGGACCACGACGCTTTCACCAAACATCCGCCCTCCCATGCCATGCCCATGTCTATGCCTGCCGCCCACTAGCAGGCTTATGCAGGGCATGCTACAGTGCCTGCGCAGACAGAGTTTCTGTACGCTTTGCTTTGCCTTTGAACGTGATTCCGGCTGAATGCTAGATGCTGCAAGTGACGATTGACGGCGACCGCACTGCAGGGCCTCCGTCTTGATCGGCGAACCTTGGCCTGCGCTGCTGCGAACAGACATCAAAAGCAACGCGGTGCAGTGCGGTGCAGCGCCAATAATCGTGCGCACCTCTCCATCGCCGCCAGCGCCAACGGCACGTATCGTGTCGGGCCTCCAAAGCCACATGTTCGCCCTAACCGGCTGAGCATAACCGGCGTGCACCCAATTCTCAGGGAGGTGACGTCGAAGATTGCCAGGTCGCTGCATGTAGCTGGAAGCCCGCGAGTAATGTGCTATACACTGAAACGATACCCACCCGCGGCCTTGACAAGTCTTCCATGCCTGCTAGATCTTAAAGGCCTGTCTCTGTCCCGTCGAGCGTGAGGTGTGCAGGTTGCCAGGTGTTTGGTCCAGCACGGAACACCCAGCACGCCAGTTCCGGCCCGCCTTCATAATGCCAACGGCTGGAGCTTGGCCTTGGCTGACTTTTGGAGCTGCAGGACCTGCCGCTGGCGAACGTTGATCAACCATGCTGCACACACAATTCGGACAAGATCGCACGCCCCGGGCAGCTCAGCAGAAAGCCTCCTCGGCCCTCTCCAATACCATCAGCAGCAGTCGTGGTTGTTCATACCGAACCAAACTCCATGGCGGTCCCAAAACACGCGCTCGACGCCAGCGCGGGATTCACCCGCCAGGTTGGCCACAGCTCCGAGTTTTGGTGTCCATTCGGAGAATTGAGTTCAGCTCCTGGTCTAAGCCTGCATGGTGAAAGTCGTGGCTAAATGGCTGTTGATCCAGCAAAGTCTCAAGCGAGCCATGGAAATAGACATGTACACGTGCGGAAGCCCTTCCTACGACGACCGTCCGACCATAGGGACAGTCGTTTCCGAACGCCTTATGAGCCACAGTTCTCAACCGTCTCATTACAAGGCTGCGGTACAGCTGGCACAGCCGAATAGAGATTTTCGCAGTGGCCGAATAATCTGCAAAGCTACCTCGCGAGCGTTTCCACGAATTATGTCTATCTGCACACGTCGAGGCAGCACATCGAACACACATCTGCACACGAAGTCATCCTGTGTTGCATGGCCACGCCTTTTGTCACATCACAAGGACACCCTCTGCTGTGGTAGCACAAGACTGAGCAAGCATCACTGATCCCGAGAGCAGCAACCCTGCCACCTCCGCTCTCTTCCACAGTGTCCACCCGCCTCAAGGGGACGAGTAATAACAAAGAGTGTGCCATGTTCATCAATCTATTAATTAGAATAGTAAAATGTTACTATTTTTTGGCTGGAAAGTCCTAGGATTAGCCTAATCGGGAATCTACGTAAGCTTCTAGAGGCTCTATAGACGTTTCTAAGAAACTTTAAAATTCGATAATAGTAAGCGCTTTTAATAGCTATATTAGACGCGTTTCTTACTATAAAAGCGCAATATTCTATATTCTTAATTATAGAGCTATAGTATAAAGTTATACTAAAATATATAACTTATAGATATATAGTAAATATATTATTATATAGTTACTCTAATTTAGATATTACTTTTACTTAAAGTATTACTTCTAAGAATTAGACTATTTAGAGTTTAGATAGTAGTATAAAATATAATTACTTAGTATAAAAAATACTAATTTTTACTAATATTAAATAACTTCTATAACTAACTTTTTCTACTAATACTATTATAACTACTACTACTATAATAAATTTATATATCTTCTATTTTTCTAAAATATTAACTAATATAAATATAGTTTAATTAGCTACTATAAAGCTTATATCTCTCTATATTTAAATAATTAACTATTTTCTATTTATAAGTTTTAAACTTTTTAGAATTATAGTTTAGAAGTAATAACTAATATAGCTATAGTTAAAGTACTTAATATAGCTACTATATTTATTTTTCTTCTACTAAGTAGTTACTAGATCTCTTCTACTAGCTCTAAGCTTCTAGCTACTCTAGAGCTTAATATAACTAAACTTTTTTATAATATAAAGCCTAACTAACTATATTAGAACTTAAATAGAACTTTTAATATTACTAATTTTAATATTTATATATCTAGTAAAAAATACTTTAGTAAGTAAGTCTTTTATATTAATCTTTTTTATAAAGCTAATAATAGAAATTTATATATATATATAGTATACTAAGAAAGAGTATACTACTAAGTACTTAGAGTTTTAAGTAAAGTATAATATAAAGCTATATAAAAAGTATAATATTAGTATAGGACTTTATAATATATAAAGCTATTATTTAGATAATAAAAGTAAAATTTACTATATTAATAGTTAACTTAAGCCTATAGAGATCTATAAGTACTATATTTAATTATATTAAAAATAGCTTAGTTTAAACTAGTTTTTAGTAGATTAGCTTAGGTTTACTATATTTATAGCTATATAGTTATAGTTAATAAGATATAAAAATAGTACTATAGCTACTATATATATTCTAGCTAGTTAAGTCTTTTTAATATTAAATAAAATAGATAAAGCTACTTCTAGCTTTAAGTATTTAATATTTCTTTTAATAAGTATTTTAAATATATACTATATTTATTAGTAAATCTATATATTTAGATATCTAATTATAAATATAAGCCTATTCTATTTTATATATTCTATTTTAGTTAAGTATTTCTAAAGTTAACTTTATAACTTAATATTAGCTAACTTCTACTATTTTAGATACTTCTAATATATATATATTTTTTTTAATATTTCTATTATTACTACTTACTAGTATAGATTAGTATAATAATTCTTATACTAAAATAATAGTTAGAATCTTATAGCTATCTAGAGGCTAAAAGTTCTATTATAGTAGATTTTTAATAATATAATAGCTTCTACTATATCTAAAAGTACTATATCTAACTAAGAAACTTATTAATTTTATATAAGATTATTAAGATTTTAATTAAAACTATTAAACTCTATACCTAGTATACTTTATAACTAATAAAGGCTTTAGAACTAGTAAAAACTTAAGTAAAATAGTAGATAAGTAACTATTTATAGCTCTTATTTACTAGATAGCTAATAAAAAATTTAAACCTTTAACTATAGCTCTTTCTACTAAATTATAAAAAGAAAAGAGCTCTAGTCTAATAACTAATATAATTAGCTAGAAGTATTAAGAATAGATAAATATATATATACTTTACTTAAAATTTAGTCTATTTTATATAAAGAAAGTATAACTATAGATTAGACTTAATAATTAATTCTTTATATCTTCTAGACTTATACTACTAATATATTAATTAAAGAAGCTTAGTTTATAAAGCTATATATTATAAAAGAGGCCTATTTTAGAAAGTAATATATTATAACTTTTAGCTTTTTAAAAAGCTTATATATAGATTTATTACTAAGTAACTAGAATAAACTACTTAGATAGCTCTAGAAAGTAGTCTAACTATTAGAAAGTATCTATTACTAACTTAAAGTTAAAAATTATAAAAAAGTATTTATAATTAGTTTAAAGTTAGAAATAATTAAAAATACTTATATCTATTCTATATATAATATATATTACTAGAGAAGTATTTCTAATTACTCTTTTAAGTCTAATTAATTTAGTCTATATACTACGCTAGTATTATTATTAACCTATATTAGCTACTAAGCTAAGATATAGTAATAAGCTATATCTATATAAGTATTATAGTTATTCTTTTTACTAGGATTACTATATACTAGCTAGTAGCTACTAGAGTTAAATAACTTCTTATTATACTTTTTACTTATAAGGTAGCGCTAGTACTATATCTATTAATACTAGACTTAGTCTTTAGTAAACTACTTTATTACTTTCTAAATACTAATACTATAGCTAAAAGTATTCTTTAATTTAAAAAACTATATAAGCCTAGTAATAGAGTCGATATAATAGTATATAGTAATAAATATAGTTATCTAGTTAGCCTATATAGTCTTAGAGTTCTATTTAAAAGTAATAAAGTAGAAGTAGTTTTAGGCTTTAAGTTAGATATAAATATAAGTACTAATTTTCTAGCTATTATTATCTTTATACTAGAGTAGCTCTAGATAGAAACTACTTCTTATACTATTAAATATAGTAAAATCTAGAAAGCTATAGATAGTATATAGGCTTATAGCTATAGTAGTAGTAGTAGTAGTAGATATACTTAAAGCTACTTTATATTAGCTATAATAATATTTTTCTATTAGTAAATTACTAGCTTACTAGACTATATACTATTACTTATAGAGTAGTTTAGTATTATATATAAAGTTATAGTAGCTTTAGTTAATATAGTTAAAGTAGATAGGTTAGAAGTTAGCTTTATAGAAGTTATTCTACTAAAAGTAAAGTTTAAAGTTTAAGAGTAGTTAAGCTAGTATATATATAATAGTTATAATAAGTTAGCTAGTAACTATAAAAATAGAGCTATAAAGTAGTAATAGTAGGTATATTATAGTCTATATAATAGACTTTATAAGTAGTTCTTTATAACTAAATAAAGCTATTAAGTATATATTACTAAAACTATATATATTATAAAGTTATTTAGTTATTACCTTAGACTAAATATTAAAGCTATCTACCTCTAAATAAACCTTATTCTTTACTAGATTACTATCTTCTTAAATACTATTCTATATCTATTTCTTTAATAGTAGATACTTATCTAATAATTTTAATAACTTTAATTAATACTATCTAATTCTTACTTTTCTTATTTATACTACTTTTATTAGAATCTACTTAAATAGCGTCTAAATATCTTTTAATTCTTTTAAATATTAACTTTTAGTACTATTATAGCTAGTAGCTTAAAAATAGTTATATAGCTAGCTTCTACTAATTTCTAGATATATAATACTAATAAATAGCTAAAGTAGCTTTAAGTAGATATTAATATCTAATTTAGAGATCTTAAGAAGTCTACTTATATTATATTAAAAGTCTTAATCTAGAAGAATAGAAATTAGTATAATAAATAGCTAAGTTACTAGAGCGATATTAATCTCTATAGTACTTTCTTAGAAATAAATAGATTTTAATCTTATAGTAAAAACTAAAATAGTTAGAACTATATTATAGTTAGTATAATCGATACCTAGCTAGAGTTATATATTAGAAAGAAAATTAAAGAAAGTATAAAGAACTAGTAAAACTACTTATTATAGTATTATATAGCTTTTATAATTATTAATTTAATAACTTTAGATAAAGATCTTCTACTATTTAACTATAATAAGGATCTTAATAAGTAATTTAATAACTTTAAGGATTTAAAAACTATATACTTTACTATCTTTACTAGTTAGCTATAGAAAGATAGATACTTAATTAACTATATTTAGATTATAAATAATAGTAGTACTAATATAGAAAAAGATAAATATATTATAACTACTTTTTACTAGGTCTATAATATAGTAATAATAGAAGTAAAGCTTCTTAATATAGTAGACTAAAGAAATAATAGTAGGCTTTATAGATTTAAGAAGCTAAAGTCTATATCTAGCTTCTTAAAAGTAATAAAGTAATAAAACTAGTATAATAAGCTAGAATTATTAGTTTTTAGTAGTAGTTTAGACTTATTAGTTTTTAGTAGAGACGACTAGCTATATAAGTAAATTAATAAGAAGTTTAGAGTTTTTAGTAATAGTTTAGACTTACTAGCTTTTACTAGAAGTAACTACCTATATAAGTAAATTAGTAAGAAGTTTAGTATTTTTAGTTTAAAGAGATATTAAATCTAATATTCTAACTTAGTAACTAATTTTTTCTTTCTTCTATTACTAAGCTTTACCTATCTATCTAGAAGAGTATATTAATATATAATTAAAAAAAATAGATAGAAATTATATATAGAATATTTTAATAAATATCTTAATAATTCTATATAAATTTTAAGAGATTTTTAATTATTTTTAGACCTTTTAGGTATAGTAGAGCTTATTATACTATTAAAACTCTACTATAGTATATAGTTCTTAAGAAACTAAAGCTAATTCTCTATAAAGTACTTTAATTAATATTTTAATAATTCTATATAAAATTTAAAAGATTTTTAATTATTTTTAAGCTTTTTAAGTATAGTAGAGCCTATCGCGCTATTAAAACTCTACTATAGTATATAGTTCTTAAAAAACTAAAGCTAATTCTCTATAAAGTATTTTAATTAATATCTTAATAATTCTATATAAATATAGAGAGTTTCTAGACTATATATAGGCCTTTTAGATATAGTAGATACTAGCGTACTATCTAAATTCTACTATATTACCTAACTCTCGAGTTACTAGCTAAATTACTATAGATTAGCTAATAAAGATAGAGTTTAATTCCTATAAGTTATAATACTACTTAGGCTAATATCTTAATAATTCTAAGTAAAATTACTAAAATTTTAAGTTAGAAATAGTAGTCTTAGATCTTATAGTTACTAGTATATAGTCCTAAGTCTACTACTATTTAGTCTTTCTTATATATATAAAGATATATAGAGTATAATTCTAAGTATCTTATTACTACTAGAAGTATTATTTAGTACGCTAGAAATAGTTTATATTATTATAAGAAAGTATTTAAGTAGATTAGTTTAAAAAATAATATTTAGTAGACTAGGCTAGTAGCTTTAGTAGTAGCTATATTTTACTAGAGTTTACTTATACTATTACTATAAATAATACTTAACTTTTAAACTATTAATTTATATATATAGTAGTATAATAAAATACTAATATAGTATATACTAAATTATATAAAGAAAAAGAAGAAGTCTTAGAAGATTTAGAAAGTATTAGATATAACTTTTCTTTAGTCTAACTTAGCTATAGACTAATTTATATACTAGAGACTATTTTTCTATATCTACTATCTTTCTATCTAAAGTTCTTAATAGGTTTACTACTTTAGTAACTACTATTAATTATAGCTACTATTATACTTTAATTAAGTCTATATAGCTATAGCTAGTTCTAGTACTTACTATTAATATTTCTATTTATCTATATCTATTTATAGATAGCTAGCTATATATAGCGAACGTAGTCTAGAAGTATATAGATTTTATCTAGAGAGCTATTACTATAGATAGTACTATAGGACTAGATTTTAGTAATTAGATAAATATTAAATTCTACTTTTATCTAGTTTTATATAACTAGAAAGAAGTTATATAGTATAGAGGTATTAGCTAGATCTTAAGAAGTACTATATTATAGTAAGTCTATAACTATATAGATTATCTTTCTACTAGAGATTCTATTATTCTAAATTATAATAAGCTAAATCTTAGAGTATCTTACTATATTAGAAAATATCTTAATAGTCTCTATAGTAAATACTATATACTTAATATTATAGGTATTAGTTATACTAGAGTTCTTTATAAAGCTAATATAGTTACTATCTAAGGTTAGCTAGAGCCTAATATAGTAAAGAAAGCTCTTACTAATAGCTAGTTTCTTTAAGTTTAGTTCTATAGATAATCTAAACTTAGTTTATAATAGTAGAGATATAGATCTTTTTCTAGAAGTTAGTATAGCTTTTATATATAGTTCTTTTAGTATCTTCCTCTATATTAGTTAAATCTATAAGGCTTATAATAAATATATTAGTAGAGGTATAGATAAGAATAGAATTATATATAAGGCTAGAGAGTAGTAGAGTATACTCTAAGGTAATAGTTTATAGTAAGATTACTAGATATATCTATTTTAGATTAGTAACTAAATATAAATAATATAGATCTACTTATAGTAATAATAATAGTCTAGATTTAGAAAATATCGATATAGGATTAGCTACTATAGTTAGAGTAGTATAGCGCTATAGATATAATAAGTAAAGTAATAAAAGTAGTATAGTTAATAAGTATATTACTATATTAAGAAGAGGTCTAGTAAAGAAATCTAATTATAAAGTTAGCTAATATTAGTAGTAACTTTCTTAGTATCTTAGTATACTAATATATTTTATCTATAATAGAAGCTACGCTAAAGAAGACTCTAACTAAGCTAAGTTAAGCTATACTACTTACGTAACTTTATATAATAACTTATAGTCTTTCTTTAAAGAATATTATATAGAAATATATATCTATTATAAGAAGATTTATAGTATAGAAGAATCTCTAGTATAACTAATTTTATAAAGTAGCTTATTAAATAGAATACTAGAACCTCTAAAGAAGCTTTAATATTATAGTATATATCTTATAGTATAATATATAATTTTTTAGTAATTCTAGTAGCTAGAGAAAAATTAAACTTAAAGAATATTAAAAAAATATAATTAAAGTTAGATATTACTAAGAAAAAGGATCTTTCTAAATATAGATATTTATAGTTATATATACTAATATTATCTAATAATTAGTCTATTTTTAATCTTAGAAAGCTATCTTAGTAGAGTAACTTCTTATATCTATAACTTAGTTTCTAGTATAATCTATTAGATTAAATAGAAAAGAGCTCTAGTAAAGGCTTTATATTATAGTATATCTTCTATAGTATAATATATAATTTTTAGTAATTCTAGTAGCTAGAAAGAAGTTAAATTTATATAATATTAGAAGGAATAATCTTAGAATATATATAATAGTATAGTTATTTATTAATCTTTTTTTAGTCTTTAGTCTAAGCTTTAAGTCTATAAATAATATCTACTAAGTAGTCTACTCTAAAGATACCTTATAAATAGAGTCTACCTATACTTTCTATAACTAGTATATAACTTTTAAAACGTTCTACTTCTATATTACCTACCTAAGATATATTTCTATCTCTATTTATAAATACTAGAGATACTATAAAGTAGACTTACTTAGACTATAAGCTCGAACTTCTATTATCTAAATTTCTAAATCTTAAGTCTCTTTATAAGTATAAGTACTATAACTTCTATTATAAACCTAGATCTAGTATTAAACTTATACTAGTATAGTTATCTTATATAGAAGTTATACCTCTAGTAGTTATTTTTATTCTATCTACTAGTAGTATTAAAAGAGATTACTAAAGTCTAATACTTTAGCTTTATATAAAGTCTCTATAACGTTTACTATAATTATTAAATAGTAATATTATCTTAAATACGCTATCTTTAAGTAATAATATAGTTAATATAGATAAGATAATTTCTAGTAATACTTAGACTATAAATTTCTTAACTTTAGATAGAGCTTTATATAATAAAGTTTATATCTCTAATACTAGGTTAAGTATACTAGCTTTAAGTATAAATATTAGTATTCTAGAACGTAAGTTTAATAGGCTTTATAATTTATCTAATATTAAGATATATAGGCTAGCTCTAAGTATAAATATTAGTATTCTAGAGCGTAAGTTTAATAAACTATATAATTTATCTAATATTAAGATCTATAATACTAGTAATTTACTAGCGCTTAGAATAGTTAATACTCTATATAAGAATTTACTTATTAGTAATTTCTTAAAAGAAGCTTTAGAAATCTAGAACGCTTCTATTAGTAAAGAAACTTATATTAACTTTAATATATAGTAGAATATTAACTTTATAAAATAGAAAACCTCTAATAGAAGTTTTAGTATATTTTAAATATAGCTAGGTATAGTAGTTATAGTAAGCTCTACTCTATAAAATTAAGATAAGTACTACTAACTATTAGAATAAGCTTAGATTATAGCTACTACTTTTTCTAGAAGTATTTCTATAGTATAATAGATAGTAAGTATTTCTCTATTATTTATCTAGCTATACTAGAGTACTTAAAAAAAGTTACCTAAAGTATATATTAGAAAGTTAGTATTACTTAAGGTCTACTATATTAGAGAAATAATATATACTTATCTATACTATAATACTAGTTATTTCTTTAATAAATAGGTATAGAAGTTAAAGCTACTAACTTTCTAGTTATACTTTATAAATAGTAGAATTAATTCTATTAAAATACTAATTTCTTTAGTAGAACTTAAGTAGCTACTAATAGAAATAGATTAAGTAGCGCGTAAGTTCTAGGCTAATATCTAAGTATATAATAGTACTATAGCTTTTATATCTTTTATAGCTAGTAATAACTTAAGAGTCGATAGCTATTAACTATACTTAATCTATAGTAAAGTATATTATTTTAGAAGTAATTTCTTTAGTAAAAGTAGTAATAAAGATACTACCTCTTAATTTACCTAGTTATACTTCTATAATACTAATTTTACTACTTAAACTATACTAATATAATACTCTTCTTTCTAGATAGATACTATTTATAAGCTAGTTAAAGTAATCTAGAGAAAGAATATATTCTATTAGATACTTCGACTAGTATATAAGTTCTTTAAATAGAGTACTAAAGAGTATAGTCTTATATTCTATATAGCGACTATAGATATTATATATAATAGTAAGACTTAAATTTATATATTCTACTATCTCTTCTATACTAAGATAGCTATAGTATACCTAGATAGTATAATAGATAAGATCTAATCTATAGCGACGTTTTATATTATAAAATAAGACCTAGATACTAGTTATAATAGTAGTAATTAAGAATTTTATAATCTAATAATTAATAAAAGACCTATAGATAGCTCTTTACTACTACTATAGTATATCTATTATTTCTACTCTATATACTTTCTACTATATTATATATTACTCTAGATAAAAGATATACTAGAATATTTATAAGAACTTACTTAATAGAAAAAGTATAAAAATATAATACTATATAACTATTAGAAGTATATATTATATACCTATTCTAATATATTTCTAATAATCTTCTAGAGATAATAGTTATTCTAGTAGCTACTAGTAGATATATAAGTAACTATTAATATAAATAATATTTTATAGTACTATAATAACTAAGATACTATTTATATAGTATTCTATAATAATATCTATAATTTTTTTAATTAATCTACTATAGCTAAGAATTATTTTATAACTATAGTTAGTTTAGAACTATATATCTATTAAGTACTATTTTTATTTAGAAATCTACTTTTATTTTTAAGAGAACTTAGATTTCTATAAGTAATTCTACTTTTATCTTTTATTAGTAGTAATTACTAGATATATAGCTTTTATAAAGACTCTATAGCTTTAGTATTAGAATTTAGAGCCTCTATATATTTTATTATAATAACTACTAATTCTAACTAGCCTAAAGTTAAAGAATATTTTTTTATAAATTAAAAAGCTTTAGATTAATCTAATATTATTATATATATCTTTATAAAAAAGGCTATAGATCTTATTATATAGCTATCTAAGAAAAACGTTATAGGTCTCTTAAAAGTATACTATTAGAGAGTTAAATACTAAAAATATAGTCTCTCTTATATTTATATTTTACTCTAGATTAATACTTCTAAGATTACTAATAAGCTAGAGTATTATATAGATAATTTTATCTTTATAGAACTCTTTTCTATAGATATTAACCCTAATAGTACGCTAGTAGCGATAGTAAAAACGTATATAGTCTATAGTTTATATAAAAGTTATAAATATATAGCTAATAGACTTTTATAAAGTAGCGTTTATAAAAAAGACTTCTTTTAGCTTTAGAAGAATTAAATATTTCTTCTATATAATAGCTTTACTTAATATTAGTATTAGAATAATAGTTAGACGATTAATAAGTCGACTAGGTTTACTCTATACTTTATTAATAATTACTAGATAGTTATATATAATCTATATTTTCTAAAGCGTTATAGTTATTATATTAATATTAAATAGATATAGTATATAAAGGTTATTAAGTATATTTATAAATATATCTATAAGAGTATAGAATAAGCTTTAGTCTATTTATAGTAGCCGGATAATAAAGTAGAAGCTTATCTAAATATAAGATATATTAGACCTTTATAGATAGTATTTTAGATATTATTATATAAAGAAGTAGACTACTTTCTATAGGTTAAGAGACTTTCTATATATCTATCTAGTACTAACTTAATAACTTTTAAAATAGATAAGCCTAAGAATAATATATAAAGTCGAGTAAGTAATCTTTTTTATTTAAAGCTAGTAGTATTTTTTAAACTATACTTCGACTATAGATAATAGTATTTTACTTTTAATTTATTATATATTACTACTCTATAGT
Source organism: Pseudocercospora macadamiae (assembly GCA_012978405.1). Lineage (NCBI taxonomy): Eukaryota > Fungi > Ascomycota > Dothideomycetes > Mycosphaerellales > Mycosphaerellaceae > Pseudocercospora > Pseudocercospora macadamiae. The sequence continues at coordinate 447,977 of WRNY01000007.1, forward strand.
TATTTACTTAGAACTAGAAAGATAGAAAATAGACTAACTAAGTATTATAGAAGCTAGTTAGTTATCTAGTATACTCTATATAGCTTATAAGTAAAATACTATATCTAATTAAGCTTTTATAAATAGTACTAGGCCTAAAGTCTTTTAAGAATTTAAAAATATTTAATAGAATAATATATAGTAGTTTTTATAAAGCTACTAAAGCTTCTAGAAAGCTTCTACTTTTAGATTACTAGAATATTATATTTAATAAGGCTTTCTAAACTAGTATAGTATCTATACTATAGTAGATATTCTTAATCTTTATTATAAATAGTAAGTTAATATAGAAGGAATAAATAGAATTCTAGTTATAGTACTATAATAGCTTCTATAATAATTTATAATTAGTCTTATACTACTATAGTAAACTAAATAATACTAAAGAAGATATTAAAAAGATCTATAGCTATAAGCTTTAGAAGATTATAGATAAAGTCTATTAAGAGAGTATAGATCTATAAAGGTTAGAGTTACTATAATCTAATTAATACTAGAAGAAAAGATATAGAGTTAATATTATCTTATAGAGAGAAATAGATTTTAACTATAATAAGTAGAAGTTAATTAATAATAATTTAGTTAGAAAGATAAACTTAGTCTAGAAAAAAGTATATATAAATATATATATATAGTTAATTTATTATAATATAAGTATAGATAAATTACTTTTCTTTTTTTTAAATAGACTTAGTAGTATAAATAAAACTTTTATATATAAAGTAATTATAGTTAGATTTTATAGCTAGAGTAAAGTAATACTCTATATAGCTTTAACTAGTATTATAGTACTATTACTACTTAGTAGTACTATAGCTTACTATTAATTTAAAGTCCTAACTAATAGCTTAGAAGATAGCTAAAGTATATTAAAAGTAGATTTATATAAAGTAGATATAATTAAGTAAATAGTATTAATTATCTAAAATAAAGTACTATTATAGTAAAGATATAACTTTATAGTAGTCTACTACTTTATATATAAGCTATATAGTATATTAATATAAAAAGACGCTCTATAGTTTAGAAATTACTTAGTTATTTTTAGTAGTAATTTTATATAATATCTACTATTTAACTCTAAAGTTAAAAATAATAGAATTACTATAATAGTAAATTTACCTTTACTCTATATATAATCTATTCTATTCTAGATAGAAATAAATATCTACTACTTAACTAAAAATATATAACTATAAGATATAGTAGAAGGCTCTATAGTATTATAATATATATACTAGCTTCTATAGTTAGCCTATAATAAAAGATATATAAATTAGTTCCTTTATTTATTTAAATATCTTAACTAAATAAAGAACCTATATACTCTAGTAAATAAAATTTATCTTTAGTAGTTAATAAAAGAACTAGATATTAAGTCTTTTATATTCTATAAGTAAGTTCTTCTATTAGTTAAGAATAATAATATTAACTATATTAATAATTACTATAATAAGATATTTAGCTCTAGGCTAGTCTATAAGTACTATATAGATAACTATATTAATAAAAAGGCTTAGAGAGTATTATATAATTCTAGAGTAAAGAAAGATATAGAAACTATAACTTTATTACTAAAGCTAAAAGAAGTTTTTTTAAAAGTATTAGAGCTAAAAGTTAGTACTCTAGTAACTATTATCTAGAACCTAATACTTTACTAGAGTATTTATAATAGAATATATATAATTATTATAGCTCTTTACTAGTATAATATTACTATAAAGAAACTAGATAATAAGCTTAATAAAGAAAAGTATATAATTCTATATATTAGCTTAAGTAATAGTAAGAGCTATTTATAGAAAATTACCTACTAATAATTTCCTTTTAAACTCTACTATACTATAACTATTAATAAGGCTTAAGGTTAGTTATTAGATATAGTCGAAATTAATTTTTAAAGCTTACTTTTTTTATATAGATAGCTCTATATAGCTATATCTTAGATTACTAATATAAAAAAATTATTCTTACTAGTTAACTATAAACTATATTAAATATAAGATTAGTTTAATTTAGATATATAGGTTAAATAAAAGAAATAGCTATCTTAGCTATAGTTAAAAGACTTCTAATATAATAAGAATTACTAGAAAATAGAATTACTATAGTATTTTAAGACTAGTAGATTATATTTTAAGACTATAAATATATACTAGTTAGGTATTAGACTATCTATTTTACTAGTCCTAAAATAAATTATTAATAAGATTCTAAAGGATAAATATAAACTAAAGATAGATAGTTTTCTTTTATATAAAGAATAGATAGCTACTATAGTAAGAAACTTTAATAAATAGTAAGATAATTTTAGTAATTTTAATAATAAAGACTTTATAATAATAGACGTATAGAGATAAAGATTTATAGATATTACTATATAATACTAGCTTATATATTCTTAGCTTAAATATCTTTACTTATATCTTAACTTATATTTTCTTTTTTTTTATCTTACTTATATATTTATATACTATACTCTAGTTATATCTAATAACTACTTACTACTATTATTATAGCCGACTTCTAAACTTTCTTTATCTTCTATACTACTATTACTATTACTATTACTTTTACTTTCTTTTTACTTACTTTTATATTCTTCTACTCTACTTTTACTTTCTAGTTTATAATTTATACTAGAACCTAGAAAGGATTACGCTTATTTATTTATACGCGCTATTTATAACGCTTATAATACTAGAGAATTAATAGTCTTCTAGGATATATAAATAATACTTACTTTATAGATTCTTAATAAATAAAGATATAATATAGTCTTTAGGCTAAAATATATTATACTACTTAGAAATAAGCTATAGAATAAAGTAGATATCTAAGTATAGAAAGAAGCGTTTATTTATATTCTAGGTATTAATATAAAGAGTTATAGAGTTACTAGGTATCTATATAAAGAAGATTATATATACTATAAATATAGTAGTTATTTTATTAGATACTAATATTTATATATAATTATAAAAAATAGCTATTATAGAAATTATATAGCGCTATATAACCTAAAGTAATATATATATTATTATACTAGATTTAGTAAAGATAGTATATACTTTCTATCTTTATATCTTTTCTATTCTTATAGTATAATAGTAGTATCTATAAGACTTTAGAAGTACTAGAAATAATCTTCTTCTAAGTATAATAGTAACTTATAATATAGTTTTTAGTTTCTAGTACTATAACTAAAACTTACTTTAAAAGTTAATATAATAGATAGCTTACTTTATAAGAGACTATTTTTCTATATAATTATTCTTTTCTATAAGTAAAAATAGAGCTTTTAAAATATCTTTACTAATATTAAGTAGTAAGTTAAGAGACTAAACTAGTATATTTTAAAGATAGAACTCTACTAAGCGTACTAGTATACTAGACTTATAATAATAGAGTACTATAATTATAGTTAAATAATCTTACTTTATATTCTATTAAGGATAATAAAAGCTAAAAATTTTAAGATTTAAAATATTTATAATATATATATAATAGTAATATAGATATAAGAACTAAAAGAGCTTTCTAGAGAAGTTAATAGTATAAGTAGAAAGAAACCTATATAGAATAAGGTTATAAGTAATAGCTATAATAGAAAAGATAACTAATAAAATCTATTATATTTTAGTAAGTCTATATTAAATTAATATATTTTTTAGTCGAAAATAGATATTTAAAGCTAGCTAATAGCTAGCGTAGTAATAGAGTTCTATTATAGTATAGCTAGATAAATAGAAAGTTTTAGAATATTTAAATACTTAATATTTTATTTTATAATATATTATAGTAAGATATCTACCTAGAGTAAAACTATATTTTTTCTTATTTTTATATAGTTAATTATTAGATTTAACTACTATTCTTATATATCTAAAAACTAACTAATCTATTTTATTAAAACTCTTTTTTAGTTAAGATCTTTTTACTAGATAGTATTATTACTAGTTATTCTAAACTAATTATACTAAGCTTATATAATTATTTCTAGTTAAGTATTTATATCTTTTAGTCTAAATTAGTTATTAGTATAATAGTATATATTATTATAGGTACTATTACTATATAGTAGAAGCTAGTATAGAGACTAAGTACTAATAGAGATAGAAATATTACTACTCTAGCTTATAGTAATAAAAGAATTAAAAAAGTTTAGCTACTAATTAATAACTTAGTTAGCTTCTAGCGTAGCTATCTATTAGTAGTAGATAATAACGTTACTACTATTATTAGTATTCTTAATAAGTTAAGCGCTAATCTATATAGTTAGATAGACTTATATTAATTAGTTACTAGAAGTCTATTTAGTATAAGATATTAACTAACTAACTATATCTAATACTAAATAAATAATCTTAATACTATCTATAATAATTATAAATCTATTTCTATTAATAAAGAACTACTAACTATTTATAATATAAAGTAGATACTTTATACTAAAGGCTCTAATAACTAGAGAATCTAAGCCTAAATATATATTATTTTATAGTATACTTAGACTTATATTTTCTTATAGTATTATTATAAGATTAATTATACTACTATAGTTTATATAAGTAGTATTAACTTTTAGTACTATCTAATATATATTAGTTAAGTAATAATACTATAGTAGTTATACTTATAGTATAATTTAGACTATAGTATAGTAATTAGTTAACTAAGGTTATATATTAATACTAAAGTATTATTAATAAAGTTTTCTATTAAATTTAGCTAATTTTAGTAGCTTTTATTTTCTTAGTATACTAAGGTAATATTACTATATAGACGCTTCTATTTATATATAAAAATTATAAACCTTAAGTACTTTCTTTAATAGTATTATATATATTTCTTAATATAGTATAGTAATATCTAGTATTCTTTATTATAGATCTATTATATAAAGTTATACTAAAATATATAGTTTATAGATATCTAGTAGATATATTATTAGCTAGTTACTTTAATTTAGATATTACTTTTACTTTTAGATATTACTTTAGATTAAAGTTAGACTATTTAGAGTTTAGGTAGTAGTAAGTAATATACTTACTTAGCGTAGTATACTAACTTTAACTAATATTAGCTAACTTCTTAGATTAACTTTTTCTACTAATACTACTATAACTATTACTACTATAAGTTTATATACTTTCTATTTTTCTAAAGTATTAATTAATATATATATATAGTTTAACTAGCTACTATAAAGCTTATATTATCTATACTATTAAATAAGTATAACTACTTTAACTATCTACTATCTATAAGTTTTAAACTTTTTTAAGTTATAGTTTAGAAATAGTAACTAATATAGCTATAGTTAAAGTACTTAATATAGCTACTATACTTAATCTTTTACTATTTTAGTTATATATTATTTTTATTAGAAATTTAGTTACTTCTAAACTTTCTAATATAACTTAGCTATTTAATAGCTTCTATAGTACTATATACTAGAAGCTAAATAAAACTCTAGACTTTACTAAAGCTAAGCTATATATATATAGTAAGAAGATTAAAAGTTAGCTAGTCTTTTATATAGATAAAATTATTTCTACTAACTTAGTTTAATAAACTTATATCTAGTATATAAAGAACTAATATATTATTATTTATATAGATTTATAGTTAGGTTAGAATATAGAGCTAAATAAAAAGTTTAATATTAGTAAAAGACTTTATAATAGTATAAATTAGTATTTAGATAGTAGAAGCTAGATTTATTATACTAATAGTAGACTTAAGCTAGTAGAGATTTATTAAATCTATATTTAAACTATAAAAAAAGTTTTTAGTCTACTTATACTAGTTTAGTTTAGCCTAAGTTAGCCTAGGTTTACTACGTTTATAGCTATAAAGTAATAGTTAGTAGAACTAGAGAATATATATATTTACTATTATATATTATTTAGTAGTTTCTAGCCTCTATAATACTTACTAAATAAAGAAAGCTACCTATAGGACTTATATATAAAATGTCCTTTTTAGAAAATGTTTTAATTATGTCGCACTATAGCTACTAACTGGTTTGGAGAAGTTAGAAGACCTAGTGTCCGCGCCCGCGGCGCGGACCCGGGGCTAGTGTACAAAAGCTTAAAATTCGTCGTCCGTCGTCCGAAAAGGCCGATGCAGACGAGAAAGCTCATCTAGACAACGTGCGTTCTCCGTCCGTGTCATCCCATGCTGCACGTCACAAACACGTCCGTTCGAGCTGCCGCCCTCATCACTATCCATGATCGAAAGGAGGCAGACGTGGTAGCGGCGTGCAACGTGAACGGGGATCGGTAAGCAAGACAGACCTACCGCACGCCACTTCGACCTCCGGAAACTCCACCCATACAAAAGCATCCACCTGGCCTTGGACCTGGACCTGTCAACACGCTTGCACGCATATGCTGCGATGATCCACTCATACAAGCACGACCAGTGCTAGCGAGCAAGCTTTGATGGTGTACCATCCTCCACAGCTCTGCGCTACTCGGCCTACTCTACAGGACCTCAAAAACATCTCGCCATCACTTGCCGCTCGCCACAAGTTTCATGATGGCGACACGCGTTATAAAGTGATCCGGATAAGGGACCACCGCCAGAGACCGTGTTCTTGGGTCACCCGATTGCGGCGGCGCTACTATGCGTCCGCAATGACATTCGTCGAAGAGGTGAGCGGAAAAAGCCCAGGGATGCTGTTTCTCCTGCAGTTACACAGCAGTGGGTAGCCACCCGATGCGAAGTCCAGGGTTCTTACGCGCCTCGACTAGAACAGACGTGGAGACTGCTAACACTCTGTGGCGAACCAACGAGAGAGCAATGCATATGGTGTTGTGGCTGGGAAAGAGCTTTGTTTCTTACAGCGGAGACTCGGAGGTTTCTGCGTTCTGTTCTTTCCATGGCGTCTTCTCTCACACCATACGATACTGTGCATCCGGGCTCTCGTCAGAAGAAACAATTGAACTTATGCAGAACATGCATGCAGCGCCGCAAAGAGTCAATTTTAGCGGAGCGTGTATCGACGCCTGCAACACTGCATTCGATGCGTTGGCACGACTCGCTCTTTTCCTCTCTCGTCCTCGACAGCATTGCAGTGGCAGATCTCACGCGTGCTGAACATTTGACCTCATATCATCGATCGAGATCATGCTGTGGCCTGTTCGATTCTCACACCTATACAGTGATAGTCATTTGTCCCTTTATCTTGAATCATATCCGTCGTAACCTAAAAATTCGCAACTTCAAAATTTGTGCTCGTTGCGCGTCTCGGTAGACGTCAACTGGACTTGTCGATCAAACGCAGCTGTTAAAAAAGACTTTCGTTGAATACATCTCTGAACAGGGGTATCAATCTCCTCAATTCATCGCTCGCTTGGACACGAAGAGGTCATAACCCGTAGATCCAACAAGGGAGCTCCAAGCGTCTCGGGCAACTCATTGCCGGTGCATGCTGCAATGATCCAGACCTATAGACGAATTCACGACGTTGAAACCGTTGAGTTGCGCGCATGCCTTGTCTCTGCCGACGTCGTAGTCACATAAGGTAAAACAATGTCCATGATGTTGGAAGTTAGAAAGACCAACAAGGCCATCTGCCAGCCCACGTTAGCTGCTGTCAATCCTGAGGTTGCATTATTTTCCAAAGGTGGAGTACTTACTCCAAGCCATGGAGGAAGAGCCGGAAACGTGGCTTTGGTCGGTCTTGATCGGTCTGTGACTGGCGGCACTTTCCGGAGAGATCGTGACTACTGAGCTAACTGCGCTCCCAGTTTCGAACATGGTCCCGCACTTGACATCGCCAACTTCCTCGTACCCAGAGCACTGGATCTTCACTGAAGAATCTCTGCAAGCGCTCTTACCGCCCGTGGCTGCTTCATCTGGATAGATATCGTGGTACGCCGGTGGCGCTGGGTCATTCGACGCGGAGGCCGGAGCTGAAGCTGGGAAGATGTCCAGATTTGGTGCAGGCTTGCAAGGTGCCAGAGAGCTGAACTTTCGGTAGTCGGGCAACCTCGGAAGAGGAGGAAGGTGGATGTTATGAACAGTCTCTTGGAAGTGGTTGATCTGCGCTGCCAATGCATTGCGCCAGGCCACCATGGCACTGAAACAGTGCGTTGGTATTGCTGGCCCTGCAGGCTCCGGTAGTTCCGCAATTGGATCAGGGATCTCCAACTTGTGCGAAAGCTGAACGCTCGCACGCCTTGAAGGTGCTCGAGAGGCGCAAGTTTGTTCGCTACCACCAACTTCTGATTCATAGTACGACGCACTTGCAATGTCCCAGGACGCTTGAGAAGACGGAGTGGAATCGTAGCTGAAACACGACCGCAGAGTCGGTCTGGAGTTCCTTCGCCGTGCTGTGTTCAGCAAGATTTGCGAATATTCTTCACGAGAGCCATGCGGCACCAGATCAAGCGCGGCATAGCCACAAAGGCTTCGGATAGTCGGATCCGCTCCTCGCGCGATCAAGAGCTGGAATATCTTTGTATGGCCTTGCACAGCAGCGTGGAGTAAAGGAGAGTACCCGCCGCGATCTCGACTGTCCGGGTTCGCGCCTCGAGCGAGCAACGCAGCGACCACACGATGGAAGCCCAGGGAGCAAGCAAGAGTCAGCATGGTGTTCCCGGAGGTCGATATGAGATCATAGTCCGGCAGTCGAGGACTTTCGCTCATGTCCGCTGCATCGAATATACTCAGGATCATGTCCTCCACTGTTGAACGCTCAGTATGGGTTCGATGGGTTGCGGGATACCCTTGAGGTTGGCCTAAGCCGGCGCGACTTACGCGAGACTGTACAAAGGCCGAAGCGCTTTGCTGCGCAAAGTTCTGCCATGTATCGGTGTTGCCGTACTGCTGCTCCGACAAGAATTTGAGCGCCATTACCATCATTTCTTCGTTGTACTGAGTGTATCGAAAGATAGGTCTGCTAGCTGGCATGGGATATGCCGGTGTTCCTGGAGGATTGAGCAGAGTTAGGTGTACTGAGCCTGCTCGTCCCGGTGGAGATATCGTGAGCATGGAGTTGGGAGATATAACCTGAGTGGGCGAGATCTGATCACCAAACTGCACCTGGATTCCCGTAACAAAATTGTCGCCGAATATAGCGACTTCAGTACCACCGCTAACCGGACCTTCGTTCGGCGTAATCCTGGTGATCGAGGGATATTGGACTTGATTAGCATCAGTGCCAGCAGAACCTGGCTGCGCCTGGAACACTTGTTGTTGCCGTGGGCCAACCGTATTGGTGGGAGTCTGGATAGGATGTTGGCGAGCGTATGCTGCCATATTCGCACCTCTCGTCTGAAGTACAGGCGAAGATGCTCTACTGGGGACCGCAGACGAGGGATGTGAGAAGTATGCTTGATTGCCCTGCATGCGAGAAACGTCCACTTGCGGCTGACTGAAGTTGAATGGCCCGTTCTCGTTTGGTGTAGGTGGCCCACTTCCGAAGTACTGTGCTGGACCGTTATTATTCGGAATAGTCATGTAAGACTGGTTCATCTGATTAGGGAAGCCCACGCCCGTCGGAGAGAATTGTGAGTTCATTGATATTGCTGATGGCATGTTCGAAGATGGCGGCTGGCTTGTGTCTACTCTTGGGGTCATAGTGAGACCGCTGGGAACCTTTCTGTGGAATGTGGACGACTTTCGTTTCTTGTTGGGGCCTGCTTGTCCGGCACTTGTAGGCGATCCGGGCCTGGAAAGACTAGTTGGAGTCATTGTGGCAGATGTCGCTTGTGAAGCATACCCAGAGCCTGGGAGTTGATGCACGTGGCTATGGGGATTGAACTGAGCACCATACGCAAGAGCTGGCAAGTTGCCAGCAGATCGAGAGGATGTAAATGGCTGGACATGTGCAGACATGTCAACCATGGAATGCGACATCTGCAGTCCGTTCGGTAGAAACCCTGGGGTTTGGTAGAAGCCTTCGTTCGGTACAGTAGCAGAGAAGCTTTGAGGATGTGTCTTGTGGTCGTCTGTGATAAGAATGGAGTCTGAGATCTGCTGTGCCACCACATTTCCTTGCTGATCTTTCATGGTGAATATCACCTGGAACCCTTCTTTCTCGCTCTGGTGCCTACAATAGCATGCAATTCGCATCGCCGCCGTGACGTGTAGAGCACCATCTGGGGGTATGTACTGTTCTCCATCGACGCCAGTGTCGCGTTGCGGATACGTTCCAGGCTCGCATGGTTTGAACGGGAGATACTCGTTAGAATTGAACACCACTACTCTTTCCGTCTCGAAACGCTCCCAGTGCTGCTGCTCCTCTTCTCGCTTCGTCTTCTTCCTCCCAGCACGCTTCCGCTCTCGTTGAATGCAGTTGCTGCAGATCCTGACCTCGCCACCGTTCGCGGGTTTATCAGCGTCATCCAAATTCTTAGAATCGTTCTTGTCCTCATCGTTTGAGTCTCGCATGAGTTCGGCTCGTCGCTGGATCTCATCGTTGTTCTGAGCCGCAGCTTTCTGCAGGGCCTTCTCCTTGAACTGCGGGTTATGCATCGCGCTTGTACATACCAGCATAGTGTGAAGTTCCAGAACTTTAGTCTTGTCAAAATCCTCCTTGGCTAAGAGTTTTGACTTCGCGATGGTGTGCAGCGGCAGATGAAGGTGCTCAATTCCGGGTGGCGGCTTCTCAAGAGTCATAACGATATTGATCTGTGTCTCGACCCGAGACTTTGTCGAGATGGGAGCAATATGAAGTGCAGATCGACCTCGGCGGCCCACTCCTCGAGATGCACCCGAAGGAGTTCCACCATTTGGGACTGGCGACGGAGTGAAGTTGATGCCACCTGGAGACGTCAGTTGACCTTGGAATTCGGTAGGCCACTGCGGGTTTGACTGTGCAAGAGAGGCATTCCACTGGGCACTGCTGAACGTCTCCGGACTGTCTGATGATGGCGTAGAAAATATGGCGTTTGGGGACGCTTGGTTGAACATGAGGTTGGTGGCAGGAGACTGGTCGCGTGAGCCAGCTATAGCGAACATACCAGGATTGATGGTCTGAACAGGTGAATCTTGTTGGAATTGTGTGACACCGGCCATGGTCGCAGCAGGCATGTGGACCTGGGCATCCAAAGACATGGCCGAGTTAAAGTCCCCGGCCTGGATAGGACTTGATGCAGCGCTATTGAAGTCGAACTGGCCTATACTGCCATCGCCGTAACTCTTCCGCTGCTCCAACGACAGGTTATGCATGGGTTGCGAGAAGTGGTCGTAGCTTCGCACCTGCTGCACATCCCCCATGTTCATTTTGACGTCCTCCATCTTGACCTGCGCCTTCCCCGACTCGGTCGTAGGGTTGGATATGGGCGACTCTGACTCTGTTTTCCGCTTCCGTCTGCTCGATGTGTCTGAAGCAGAGTCTTGGCTGGAGCTCTCAGCAGAGGTGGAGGCAAGCAAGGGCGGTTGTGCAGCCTGAGCATTGGGTCCTGCGCCCGCGTTCGCTGCAGCGTCCGGGGTCTCGCCATAGGCATCGAGGTTCGTGAAGTCGTTGAAGGCGCTGCTGCCGAAGGGCGACTCGGCGGGCATGGTGAACATGGACATGTCGCTCCAGTCTGCCACCCCATCTCCGTTTCCCATCGGCGTGTTCCTCGAGTCCATGGTCCTGGCGGCGGCTGCACCTGCACCTGCACCTGCGCTGCTCCTGCGATCTGGCAGCCGCGCGCTCAGCTCACGCTCGCTGCTGTCCCGGCGCCGGGTCCGACTTGTGTTTCCGGCGACCGTCGGCGCGGAACTGGGAGGGGTGGTGGGCTGGGGGCGCTGGCAGAGGCAGAGAGGAGTTCTGCACTTCTGCCTGTCCAGTCCTCGTCCTCTTGCACGATCGATGCACGTCGGGAGACGCCGCAAGCCACAGCGACGCTTCTCTGGATCCTTTAACGGCGCATGAAGAGCGGCAGGCTGTCCGAGACTGCGAGTGTGGACGGCTTCGCTAGCGTTCCGTGGCAGCGCTCTTCGCAGACAGACATCCAATGCAAAGAACTACGTGCGCGGGATCGTCTTGTTTGCACTGGAAGGAGACTGTGCTTGAGAGAGCACGCAATGAGGACAGTGCAGCCGGCTCGAACCAAGGCCTGGTCAAACTCAGTTGGCAGCAAGCCGCCTGAGGTGGAGTCAGGTACCGTTCAGATGTACCTCGAGCAACTTCCTGCTTTGCGTAAACGAATGAATGTATCGATTATCTGCTGGAGCCGCGTTTTCCACGCCCGTGACAACAGCACGGTGATACTGATACAGCTGCCCGTTACGCGCTCTGCACCGCAGACACAGCTGGGCAGGCAGGTGACGGCCTCGAGCGGGCTGGACTATGTCCTAGCAGGTGGACTTCGGATCCTCTCCCCACTCTACATCGATTTGCGGGAGGTTTGGTGCTACGGAAACCCTGGTACCTCATACATCTACTATATGGACTGCGCAAGCCGGCAATCAGCATACACAGGAATCAGCATTTCTTATCGCTATCTATTCACATCTATGGAACGTCGGTACTGAATCAATCTCCTATCTCTCTTCCCCGCGCCATCGTCGCGACGGTACGCAAGCAAAATAGGAGAGTCAAAGACCGTTCGTCGAAAAGATACCTGACTGCTCTGAGCTTGCTGCAAGTCATCCAGTCGTACCCCGGGTGGCACTCTGGTCACTCGCTGTGCAGCGCATGCGCCCACTGCACCCAGCCGCGGCGTCCCGCTGGCCTTCCAGCCTGTTGAAACGCCGATACCTGAGGTGGCCTCACTGCAAGTAATCGGCAGCATCAGCTCTGACAGGCTGACAAGAACAACGTGGCAACAGCTTTCCAGGTCCAGCTCCGTAGGCGAGCCTGTGCTCCACCCTGAAGATTGAAAATCCCTGGCCACTGCGTCGGCCCGTTCAAACCGAGCGAGGAGAATGGATCTCCTTGGCAATGGCATTGAATGTTGCGAAATCCGCCCCGAGTCTTGCGGACCTCCGAGACAAGATTCTGGAATGCACCGTGGTACTGAGTATTGCTAGATATGAGTTGGAGATGGGCACCACCAGCAGCACTAAGACTGTGGAAGTAACTCTGAGGTGTCGTTTGAACTTCCGAGTAAGCCTCAACTCATAGGCCTTGGCGTCTTAAAAGAGCGTTGATCGAGACCCACCTCCAGTGTGGCTCCTTTCGAGGCTCACACTGCTCGATTGGAGAAGAACGCCGGTGGGAAACTGCTGATCTGTGTCAGTTTGTTGCCCAAAACAGTGGCACAGCGAAAGGGAAAAGTAGGCGTTACGTGAGCTCAAGAGCTACACCGAGCAAAGGCCGCCAGCTACCACCGCTAGACAGACAGTAGTGCCCGTCTGGGGTGTGCATCAAATCAATTTAGCCGCATGCCATTGTGGCTACTTCGCATATCTAGGCAGTATCAGCCTCGGCGTGAATCTCTCAATTATCGGGATCTGATACCGATTCGATAATTGTCCAATAGAAATATCCGCCTCGCCAGACATCTTTCGTCTACGCCCTTCGTGCGGGTCTTTGCAAACGAGACAGCATAAGTGGTGTCAGTCTGGGCCCAACAAATGCCAGCATCGGAGCCAACAGGGTAGAATCTCTTGTTTACCGACGGAGGACTCAGGAGGAATGCAAGTTTCGACAAGGAACTATGCATTGACTGGGGGCAGTGAATGCATAGGAGAACTTCCGAGATGCCGTGATAGGCAATGTGTCGTGTGAGCAAAGGAAGTCATCTTTCGAAAACAACAAAATGCATAACTTTTGGTCTCGTGCCGCTAAAGCAGTCGCACGCAATATCTGTCTTTATCCTACACAAATCAAATCAAACTTTTGGGGGGTATCTCATGAGGCCGCCTTGGCCTTGTACTGGTAAAGACGCCTGATCATCTGCAACCGTTGACGCCAGCTCGATGGGTATTCGCCCGTGTCTCCTTGTTGCCACATGAGCGAAAAGACGCAAGCATTTAACGCCAAATTCCTAACATATCCGCCCAGTGATGCGCCAGAGATGACCTTTCTCTCGTTGGCTGATGAAAGTTGTGGAAATCCAGGCCGGTTCAATACTCGTACGTTGTAAAAGCGCTCCTTCTTGTCTTTGGTGCACGTGAACTCTCGTGCTTGAAGGAAGCTCGTACGCTCCGATGGTGAGATAACAATGTAGACATAGTTGAATGCGGAGGGGAAGGTGTTGAAATCGAATTCGGCGCCAGAGGTGTTGAAAATGATGTTGACAAAATCATTTCCAATGTGGCGCTTCTTGTTGATCACAGTCATCTTCTGGTCATGCGGATCGTTCGGCATGAACGTGGTGATGTGATAGACTAGCTCGGTCACATCGTTGTTGTAGACGATGGTGTAGGCACCATCGGCATCAGAGGCTCGATCCAAGCCCTGTGAATTGAACGTAGCATCTTTGAGCTTTCGGACTGAGCCGAGATCTTCAAGGAACTCGCGATAGTCTGGTGTTCCAGACGTATTCAAAAGTATCTGGTCTTCTGTAGTCTGCTCTTCTCCAACGAATATGACACCTGCCTTGTGCGAATCGAGGGCCGGAGTCCGATCCAGCATCTGAATTGCTCGGATGACCGCATCGTCCTCCGGAAGAGTAATAATCTCAAAAGAACCCAATGCTGACGAGGGCCGAGGTATGGCCACTTTGCCATATGTTCGTCCAGTGACATCGTCAGGGAAAACACTAATGTAATTTTGTGTATCATTCTCGACAGTCACTGAAGCCGTGAATCTGGCGTCCAGGTCTTCGTCGCTCTCGAGGTCATGTTCCATGTGGGATGATAAAAGTCGCTGCGCAGTGCCTGAAGGTCGACGAATGGTGACAATTGTCTTCCCGGTCCTTAGCGCTGTCTCGGTGGTAATGACTAGGATACCGGTGACACGATGTCGTGTAATGATGCGGCCGTCGCCCCGGTCGAACACCGTCCCTAAAGGTGCATTCATAACTTCGTCTGCATCAACGCGGTCCATGAGGTCTATCGTCACCAATCCCTGTTCTTCGATGTGCTCTGTGCCATCAACATCGGTGTATCTCAGACAGCTTGTTATGTACTCTTTGAGACCATGCCTGTCTTCCTTGCGGAGAGCCATGTACCAGAACGTGATGACATGGTGTGCAAGCGCATACACGTATTGGGCCATATCATCGCCCGAATTGGTACTGCTCAAACCTGCACTCTGCTCGCTGGTTGGCGTCCGCTTGCGTTCAAGCATAGATGTGCTTCGGACAGATTGGAGGTAGCTATGGCAAACACCAAATATACGCTTGAAGTCTTCTCGACGGAGTCGATCTTGCAAGTCTGGGAATCTGGACAGGCCGGCGAAAAACTCCAGTACATACAGAGCCAAGTATCTCTGAGTAACCATCCGCGCCATTTTGTTGATTATAGCATCCATGTAGCCGGCCATCATTTCTGGGAGCTCGTAGCATGAGATTGTCAGGCCGTGTATGCAATGAACACTGACAGTATGCTCTCGCGAGCCAGCCACGTTGATGATGGTCACAATCGCCGACTTTAGATCGTTTCTTGGTAATCGGTTATGATAGCTGATGGTTGCAGTCAAGATTTGAATCAACTGAGTAACCACGTAGGATTTGTTCAGTCCAGTCTCAGGTGGGGGTTCTTTGAACGAATCGGCATTTAGGTGGTCGCAGATGGCGCTTCGCAGGGTGTTGATCTGTTTGTGGTTGTCATGCCAAAGAGCATGATTACGGACCAGGGCAGGCAACGACTTCAGAATCACATCATAAACCTCCCATCTCTCCGGCTCTCGGACCAACATCCCATGTATGGCATCAATCAAGGCATGCAATGACAGTGACGACAGACCGTGCAGGTTTGTGGCCCTGACAAAGTTGTTCGTGTCGCTTGTCCAGGCACGACTAAGGTAGCCTTCTCCAGCAGCATCTGCACGCACACTCAGAAGCATCTTTGTTATTTCCACACTGTACTTGGCCACCTGACAAAGCAGCGGAAAGAGCCAGTTCCGTTGAGCTTCCCATTTCTCTTTTTGCATTTTGTAGGTGAAAATTCTCACCAGACCTTTGGAGAGGACATCGACAGCAGGGACTGCAGTTCCTTGGTCCTGAATCAAGTTGTGTAGGGTGTAGACAAAGTCTCGCCGTGCTACAGTAATTTCGGTCTGAAAATATGTCGACACGCTGATGTTGATGAATTCTTCCAGTTCTCCAAGGTAAAGTGTCGAATCACTGAGCTTGCCGAGAAGATCTCGATAGCCCTTTTCCCACATCTCCAGTTCGTCTAGCATGAGGTATCTCGACCATGGCACAAGCAACTCTTTCGAAAGCAATGGAGGTAGCGGTCGACGTGCATCAACAAATAGACGTGCTAAGTCTGGCTGATGGCGCAATTCGAACTGGCCAATTCGAGGCTCCAGACCAACAAACAGAAAGTCTAGAGAATCCCTGTCCAGCGACTTCAGCACACAGCTGTGAATAAGTTCCAGACATACACCCAGGCCGCCGTGACTGGCCATTTCGTTGGTGATGTCGTCGTCGCGTAGCATGGTTCCAACCAGGATAGTTACCTGTTCCCTAAGGATCGCATTCTCCCCGACCGAAGCCTTTCGTAACCCCAGCAGGAGCTGGATTGGCTGCAGAGCATGTGAGCTCAGGTCACGGTCTGGTAGCAGTTTGTTGGTAGTTATCATGAGAGCTCCAATGGTCGCAGAAAACTTGAATTTGGACAGCAGATTTTGCTGGTCGCTGACAACGTCAAGGAGAGCATCTGTGAATTGACCTCCTAGATGTGACTCTAGGATATGCTGGGCAACCATCCACGAATGCTGCGACAGCTTCTTGTGTCTATTCGATCGGCTGCCTTGATAGTAGGCATATGCAATGAATCGAACAGCGGGGAGAAGTGCCGGGATCAACGAGTAGATCCCAATAGTGTCAATCAAAACCAGTGCCGCATAAAGATCGGTGGTCGAAGAAGACCTGCTCGCAGCATCCAACGCCGTCTGTAGTAGGGTACTGAGGGGTTCGGGTGCAAACCATTTTGCGTGGTACCGAATAGTCGTCGATGCTTCCTGGAGTACACTGGCCAGTGAGGGCTTGATCGATGATGGCGGCGGTGACTGAAGAGCCACGCTGCCCGAAGAATTGCATAATGTGATTTGCCGGGTAAGTCGCTCGCAGGTGGATGCCTCGTGAGGCGTTATTTCACGAGGAACAGAAGTGTCCATGCCATCCGAGGAATTGACAGAGAGACGAAAGGCTACCGAGTTGGGAGAGATGATGGTACTATTATTCCATGTGTTAGAATGTTTCAGAAATGTGCACCGTGACCTCAAAGGCTAGGATCAATGCAGACAGTGGCTTCTAGGAAAAGGCATAGCAAACATGAATGTTCATGCAGCCTGCATCGCCCAGAGCAGACTGAGGCCGCCCGCCATCACAGTCAAATACGTGCTCAAAGAAATGTCCCCGCCCATGTCGCACAGCTTCACGCCGGGTCCAATGCCGTTGCGGCAAGCCGCAGCGAATATGGCGATGGCGACACAGTGCTGGACAGTGGCGAGCAGCCCGGATTTGATGGCATTCTCGAGCACAGGACGCCTGGGACGTACCTCGAAGATGGACTGGACAGCAGCGGGCCTCCAGAAAGGGCAGACGGAGGCCTCCATTCCGGAGTTGGAGAGACATGTTCTTGAATGATGTCCATGCACACTCAACCTCCACGAAATCCTCGATGATGAGATGGCTTTCCCGCGTGCGCATCGTCGGTGGTGATAGGCACGGCGGCAGAGAAAGCAATTTTCTGCATGCGAAGCTCGCGGTGCTATGTCCGCTCGTCAATCATCGTGCTCCACGCATTTCGTATCTGATCACGCGAAGGAGTTTTGTAAAGAATCGCGGCCTCAGCGCATAGCAGCGGGTAGAACTAGCGGATAAGCAAGGTACGTAGGAAGGCACCTACCTCGTCAGCTCGAAAAGCCCTCGCCCTTTCCCTCGCTCTCGAAACCTGGCTGCTCGTGGGAACGCAGGTTCAGACGAAAACCCTGCAATGGCGAGGATCGTGCCGCAGTTTCCGCCGTTCCACGCGGGCGCAGGCGCGGTTGCCGACAGGCATTGTCCGACAGCGCAGTGCAGCTCCACTGCAGTCTCCAAATCGTCGGTGCTCGCCTGGATCAGGCAGGCAAAAGCGCACACCATTGCGACTGCAAGAGCACCACTCAGCAGACGAGACCAGGACCAGGAGCGCGGTCGGCGAACGAGACGCGACGGGCAGTGAGCAGCAGCAGCAGCAGCAGGTCGGGGACAGGATGCTGCGCCGATGGACCACTATTCGCCCGTGAAAGCAGCGCACATCGCCGTGCTGGTCCTGCCAGTAGGCCAAATCGCGCGTGAAACTTTTGCACATTTCGTGCGGCGAGCCCAGCAAGAAGCCAGTCTGTTGCCCTTGGCCGACGTTGCGCAGCACCCCGACGCTGATGGCTCCTTTCTGTCGCCCAAAGCCTTTCCGCAGGGCGCACTACTCTACAGCTATACTGCCTCGGTGCCTTCCCAGCAGCAAGTGCAGCTCTCTCCCTTCGAGTTGCACCGGGAGCCCTTGCTGGTCCTTGGAGTCGTAGATGGACGGAAGCATGGCGTCAAGGAACGGGTGCAAGAGCTGGAAGGCGCCTCAGCCTATTTGAAAGAGCGCCATCCGCGAGTGGTGCACCGCCAGTTGATAGTCCTTGAAGGAGACGACGTGCAAGATGTATCACACATATCAAATGCAATTGCTGTTACAGCCATTCAGAACCACAATGATCCTTCTCTACGAGCAGCTATGTGCGTGCTTTCCGCCCGCTTCCTCGCCGAACTCACTACGTACGCAAAGGCGGTGTACGCCTCGCCCACAATCCCAACGCCTGGCCAAACAGCCCGCAACCTCCAGAGAACGGGCTCATTACGTGACGACGAGCGAAGGGCCAGGACTGGTTCTGGGCCCGGGACGCCGGTGAGTGTTGGCATTTCCAGTCCCACAGATGATGGGAGTCCGCAAAGACCCCCGTCCAGAGCACCTCCGGGACCAGCCACTTCGTTTGATCAGATCCCTGGAGCCAGCGGCGCAAGCGCTACTTCGCGACCTGATAGTAGATCCAGTAATCAGAGCAGCAGCACCAAAGCCAGGAGTGACAGAACTGCAAGTCAAGATCGCGTGTCCGTTCAAGGCTTTGGATCAAGCACGACGCAAGAAAAGGCTCGAGTACGAGGGAAAGCACGCGTTGGCATAGTGCTCGGCTCAATATACATGATGGCCGGGCATTGGAGTGAAGCCTTGAGCATTCTTGTCGAACACACAAGCAAAGCTCGATCGCTTGGCGATCACTTGTGGCATGCCAAGGGCCTGGAGCATTTGCTGGTGTCTATGATACTGCTGGCTTGGCGGGGTATCGAGTTCCAAGTGCCTTCATTGTGTGACCCAGTGGCAGAGCGAACGGGATCGTCGAATCTAGCACGAACTGCAGCCGATGCTCGAGTGGCAGCCGAAGGAATGCAGCGGCAGATCATACGCCTTTCCGTGGTGATACCAGATCTCAGTAGACTCATTCTCAGTCTTTACAGATCCGGAGAAGGGTCGCTAGAACTGCCATTCCTGGTTCATGCTGAAGCAGCAGTGCGAACATCGAGACTACTGACAGTCTTGGTCTCTGCTAATGGAGAATTGACTCCTGCAAGACTAAGGCCTCTCATTGCTGGGTCGAGTGGTGCAAATAATACAGAGCACGATCAGAATGCTCTCACACGACAATCATCTGGAGTTGGCAAATCTAAAGTACTGTCCAAAACCACGATCGCAGATATGCTTGCCCAGGCACTCCCTTCCAACGAGGACGGTTTAGCCTCTGGAGACCACATCAGACTGCTTGCGGGTATCGCATCTTCCTATGCTGTGCTAGGGTTTGTTCGGAAAAAGGCCGTGGTCGTCAAAGACCTGGTTGTTCGACTGACTCAGGCACTTATTCAGGCCAGAAAACTCGGAGCCGCAGAGATGGGCATACATCCCGCTGCTAGCCTCTCAATCGAGACAGGAGCTGAGACCTTGATGTCTATTGCTGAAGAGAGCAGTGGGATCAATGACTTGATGGGCGACGTTTCACGAATCTATGGCGTAGCATTGGTGACCGGTTCTCGGTCTGAAACTCCTTGTTATCTGGACAGTCAAGCGTTCGGTCACCCTGGCCTCAAACGCGACCTCTTACGAGACCTTACGGGATTCTGTGAGGCATCTCCAGATCCACACGGTGTCCTCTCCTTAACGACATCATTGCTTAGACTCGCAGGACCTTCTGCCGCTGTTGATTCAGCTCCGTTTGATACCTGTAATCTGTTTTCTCGTGAAGATCAGATGCACTTGGCCACCGTTGTACATCGGACCGTGGCTGTATCGCGACATCTTGGACTCACCGATGTCCAAGCTCTGTATTGGGATCCATTTCTAGTGCGAAATGTGCAACTTCTACAGCCGACAGGGCAAAGAGCTGTTATTGATAGAACCAAACTTCACATGGTCGAGAAGGCAGCCGATCAACCACTTGGGCCAGGCAACCCATTTCTGTACGACCCAAGCGCGAGTCGCCCTGGGACGGCTGCAAAACAAACATTCCTTCTTGTGCAGAACGAAGCGTCTGAGTGCATCATCACTCTTCAGAATCCATTTGACATTCCTGTCGATATTGAGAAACTAGAGCTCGTCACAGACGGTGTGGATCTCTCCTCGTATCACACACCTATCACACTGGGGCCTTTGAGATTTCAGCAGGTCATTCTGATGGTTTGTCCGAAGGCTGCAGGCCAGACAAAGATCACTGGGTGTCTTGTCAAGATGCAAGGATGCTATCCACAAATTTTTCCCATCGTGACAGACGCGTGGTCAGCGAAGGATCCGCTAACGCTAAAAGATCTTGGTCTTCATGCTCGACTTCCTGATAATGGCGTCAAGCATGATCTCAAAGACTTAGCAATCGAACCCGAGGTTATTTCAGCGAGTGTGATAGAAGAACTGCCCTCGCTCGTGCTCGAGAATACAGCCCAACTCCAGTCAGGCTTGATGCTGCTCGAGGGCGAGAGCCGATCGTTGGAACTCATACTAAGGAACACTGGCAACATTGCTGCAACCGTATTCGAAGCTACAGACACTGGAGATGTATTGCGTCGTGACGATGAGCATAAGCTTCAGGTGCGAGGCCTCAAGCACAAACGGTCCAAATCATTTCTGCCAACCACAACTGTGTTACCAGGAGATTGCATCACGTTTCGCTTTCGAGTCGAAGGCAGAGCTGGTCTATCGACCACACAAGCAAACTTTTATTATAGCGCCGCTGGTGCCGGCGACACGAAGCATGTGCGAGTTGTTTCAGCGCCAGTAGTTATGACAGTCAATGCAGCACTTCAACTGCACAATCTCGACATCACACCAAACGAGGAGCATGATACTGAAACGCTCCTGGTGGCTTTCGATATCCGCAATGCCTGGCCGAAGTCCGTCTTCTACGAATGTTTCAACAAGATGGCTCCACGGCCACAAGATACGGCTAGTGCTCAGGAAGGACAGCTATCACCCGGGGAAATTAAGCGAATCTACCTCGATGTTCATCACAGCACAAGTGAGAGCGACTACGAAGATGATGTCGAAAGCGTTCGCCGGAACTTCTTAGACCAGCTGCATGTATCGTGGCGAGTAGAAGAGCACAGTGGGTATGTCGATTTGCTCAGCCAGTCAGTAAATCCGGACGCACTCGACCTATTACGCGGCCCACCTGTGAATCTGGTTCTGGATGTGAGCGGAGGGGTGCCCACTGTAGCCGTGGGAGCCTTCGTGACGATCACGACGAGGTTGTCGAATCGTTCGAAGCATACGGGACCGCTGTCAGTACAGCTCACATCCCGAGCCGCAGATGCTGGACGAGAAGAGAGGAGACTCGCGACTGCTGGAACGTTGCATCGTATCCTGGCTCCTATGAGTGCAGGCGAAGAGACAGTGGTGGAGTTTGTATTGTGTCCACTGCTAGCAGGCACCCTAGAGCTGGATGCTGTCGCTCGACCAGCTCAGATCGGTCGGCAGGCAAGTCAGAACGAATGGCAGAGCAAGAAGTCGCTGTCCATAGAAGTTAGATAGCTTATAATAGGCTTCATGTGAGAATTGAACATGGTAAATGAATAATTGATGAAGGCATGGAAGGCCTGCACTGGTAGTACACGTTTGCTCGGTAGCGGATCCGATTTGCGCGACCAGCTCGAGCTCGCGTCACTGCAGCAGAGTGAGAGTGGGGGCTAGAGCAGAGATGTTTTGGGAGAGCAGCAAAGCTTGTTGACCGGGATCTGCTGGTTGTGTTCGAGTTGCTTGCTTGGTTGCTTGCATTGCTTGCCATTGACTTTCGTTTCGCCTGGCTGGCTGGGGACTCGTCAATCACACCTCAGCACACCTCCCCGACAGCTCCAACATGAGATTCGGCAAAACTTTGGAGCGAGCGGTATACGCTCCATGGAAGGACAACTACATCGACTACGCCAAGCTCAAGAAGCTGCTGCGTGACGACGATTCGGCGCCGTCGAGCCCCAGCACCGCCGAGTCCCGCCCCGACCGCTGGACCGACGAGGACGAGAGCAAGTTCGTCCACGAGTTGGTCAACGTGCAGCTGGAGAAGGTGCACAGCTTCCACAAGGAGACGTACGAGAAGCTGCGAGACCGCACAGCCAAATGCGAGGCCAAGCTCGACACTGTTGCCGTCGCGGAGGCCGGCAACGGTGAAGACACCACCAATGGCGGCGGCGGCAAGAAGCCGGTGCCCAGTGAAGAGGAGAAGACCAAGATCCTCAAGGAAGTGCTCTCCGAGCTCGACCAGATCACGAAAGAAACCAATGAGCTGGAAAAGTACAGTCGTATCAACTACACCGGCTTTCTGAAGGCCGTCAAGAAGCATGATCGCAGACGCGGAGGCAAGTATCGCGTACGACCACTGCTACAGGTGCGTTTGGCGGCACTGCCCTTCAACAAGGAGGACTACGGCCCGCTGCTGTTCCGACTCAGTGCCATGTACAGCTTCGTCCGAAACTCACTCGAAGGCGGGGACCAGACCAACAAGGCGATCGAGAACGAGGAGGGCAAGGAAGAATACACGAGCAAGAAGTTCTGGGTCCATATGGACAACCTGCTTGAGGTCAAGACCATGATCCTGCGACGTCTGCCTGTGCTTGTCTACAACCCTCAGACCTCCAAGGTTGCAGAGGGCAACCAACCCGATCCATCCATAACCAGCATATACTTCGACAATCCTGCCTTTGAGCTCTACACTAATAAGGTCGACCACAGCGCAGGCTCCTCGCTGCGTCTCCGCTGGTATGGGCAGCTCAACAACCGCCCTGAAATATGGGTCGAAAAGAAGACTGTTACAGAGGACGAACGGAGCCACGAAGCCCGTTTCACCACGAAGGACAAATACGTGCAGCGATTTATCAACGGAGAGTATCATATGGAGAAGCAGATCAAGAAGATGGAAGACCGTGCTGGTGCAGACAGCAACGAGACCAAAGGCTTGAAGTCTGCAGTTGACGAGATCCAAGAGTTCATCAAGACTTATGATCTACAACCTGTCGTACGTGCAAACTGTACTCGCACGGCATTCCAGATTCCAGGCGATGATCGTGTCCGCATCAGTCTTGATACGGATTTGGCTTTCATCCGCGAGGACGCCATCGACCAAGACCGCCCATGCAGAGATCCCGATACTTGGCATCGCTCTGATATTGACAGCAATGAGTTGGAGTTCCCATTCTCATCCATTAGAAAGGGCGAGATTACTCGGTTCCCGTTCGCTGTTCTTGAAGTCAAGTTGCGTAATACGCACTCCAAGAAGAGCGCCGAATGGATTGAAGACATCATGAACAGCCATCTTGTCAAAGATGCTCCAAGATTCAGCAAGTTCGTGCACGGTGTCAGCACGTTGTTCGAAGACTATGTCAATACATTTCCCTTCTGGCTGAGCGATATGGAGACAGATATTCGAAGAGATCCGCAGCAAGCCTTCGAGGAAGAACAAGCCAAGAAGCAGAAGGAGATGGACGACGAGTTTGCGGTGGGCTCCCTCCTCAAGTCGAAAGCAAGCATGGGAAGTCCAGCTCAGCGAGGTGAGCGTCGTGGTACTGCCGTCCTTAGTCCGGTCGGGACACCTGCAGACAGCTCATTCAGGCGGACGCCGGGCAGTGCGGAGACAGCAAAGATGAGTCCCAAGATCAACACCACTTCTGCAGCACCGACACAAATGGATGACGTCGTAGAAGAACCAGATGATGATGACACCGGTACTCACACGCACACTGCAGAACGGGAAACCACACCTGGTGGTCTCAAGAATCTCTTCCCGGGATTTAGTACCAGCAAGTATGCTCAAGCACGACGCGCAAAGACCCAGCTTCCACCAGGTGTATCAGAACCGAAGGAGTGGATCAAGGACCAAGGACCAGTCAAGGTCGAGGCAAAGGTGTGGCTTGCAAATCAGCGCACATTTATCAAGTGGCAACATGTCTCTATCCTCCTTGCTTCCCTATCTCTCGGCCTTTTCAACGCTGCCGGTCCAGACAACACGGTCGGCAAGGTTCTGGGCATTGTATATACCCTGATTGCCGTGTTCGCTGCGGCATGGGGTTATGGCATCTATATGTGGCGACACAGTCTCATCCTGAAGAGAAGCGGAAAGGACTTTGATGCTGTCGCTGGCCCAGTCATCGTTTGCATCGGCCTCATTTTCGCGCTGTGTCTAAATTTTGGCTTCAAGGTGAGTCGAGATTTCTTCGAAAAATACCTAACGAAAGAGTACAAGCTAACTGCTTATAGTATCGTGCTGTTATGCAGGAGCGCGAAGATCAACGCCAACAATCGCTCGTGATACAAAGTGAGTACACGATGTTGCAGTAAAATTTGTATATGTATATAGAGGACATGCTCAGAGCACGATTTTGATTCTACTGTGGCATTTGCAGCGATCTGGTCAACCAACACATGTAGAAGTTTGACTGTAGGAGCTCGGCATATTTGGCTCTGGAAACACACAAAGCGCCTCTGCCCAGCGGCTGTTGCAGGAGACGACGAACCCGCTTTCTGAAGAGGCCTCGCTTGTCGTAACGAATAAATTGGCTATTCAAAACCAAGTGGGTCGCGCTTCGAGCACCTGGATTTTCAGAGAACGAGCGCTTCAGAATTCACTGCAAGATTTTGCGAAGTCCAGACTCCTGGTCACAACTGCCAAACCACAGATTCAAACGCAGATATCTCAAAATATCGCACAGCATGGGAAAAGAGGCGTCCAAAAGGATGTTTCAGCAACAAGCGCCGCTTGAAACAATTGCGTCCCTTGGACGAACGCAGTGCCAAAACGCATCCACAAAATTTCCGCGCCACAGAGTGCAGCACTGCAGCAGCACTTATTTAATGCAGGTACCCAGGCGCAGAAATCTACCTCCGACGCCTTGGCCTGTTCTTGTTTGCCTGCGTTGTGCTACATTAATGATTGGGAGTGCTCGCTTGAAGACTTCCCGCTGGCTTGAAACATCCTAGGGATGGCTTGGCGCGATCCCGACCATCGTTCTACTTTACAAAGTGCAAGCCATGTGGTGATGACGGGATCAATGTTCCGCATTCGCGTGTGAACCAGAAATGGAGTTTTTGCCGATTGTGCTGTAAGCGCTTCATTTCAATCGTTTTGGTATAAGTCGATCTTGTACCTCTAGAGAGTGTTTCCTTCTTCCTTTCCCTCTACAAGCCTGTGGTTTTCTCTGCTGTGCAGCATCGTTTCTTTTGGTGGTCTAGTTACCATCGTTCACTCATTCGAGAAGTATCCTGGTGATACTTTGATCCGTTCTTTACAGAGTTCTGCGAACTACACAGAGAAAAATTGAGATCCGACAGAAGCAATACCAGCGTCACGAAGCCCCCCAGCATTCGCCATGTCTTTTTTGAAGACGGTTTCGGTCCTCAGATCGCTCGCTGCTACAGCCTATGGCCACGGTTACGTTCAAGGCGTTGTTGTTGCTGGCACTTACTATGAAGGCTATTCGCCTTCGTTCCAGTAAGTCGATCTTCGAACAACTTAGCTGCATCATCTGACCATGTGATAGATACGCCAACCCTCCTCCAACGGTCATCGGATGGTCCGATCCCGAGAATCTGAGCAATGGATACGTTGCGCCTAGTGCCTATGCCGATCCCGACATTATCTGTCACCTCGATGCTACGCCAGGTGGTACTTCTGCCAAGGTCGCTGCGGGTGACAAGGTCGAATTGCAGTGGACGACTTGGCCCGATAGCCATCACGGTCCAGTTCTTGACTACCTGGCCAAGTGCTCGGGTGACTGCACCGAAGTCGACAAGACGACGCTCGAATTCTTCAAGATCAGCCAAGGCGGTCTCATCGATGGCAGTGCCTCGCCAGGCAAATGGGCCTCGGATGAGCTTATCGCCAACAATAACTCCTGTAAGATCAACTCTTGTCCATGGGTGTCCAATTGAAGCTGACCAGATGTAGGGGTCGTTACCATTCCGACTGGCATCGCTCCAGGTAACTACGTCCTTCGTCATGAGATTATCGCTCTCCACTCAGCTGGCGATGCCAATGGTGCTCAGAACTATCCTCAGTGCATCAACCTTGAGATCACGTCCGATGGTAGTGCTTCCCCTGCTGGAACTCTTGGTACTGCACTCTACAAGGAGGATGACCCTGGCATTCTCATCAACATCTACACTACACTGTCGACTTACACCATTCCTGGACCTACTCTTTGGAGCGGCGCAGCTTCAGCCGCCAGCCAGACTGCAGTCTCCGTTACCAGCGATGCTCCAGTCGAAACGGGCAGCTCGACTTCGTACGTCGCAGCTACTACCACTGCTGCCGCCTCTTCGGCGGCTGTAACCACTTCTGCTGCTCAGACTACCCAGGCAGGCAGCTCGTCTTACGCTGCCGCCACATCTGCACCAGCTAGCTCTGCCGCAGATGCCAAAGCCACCTCAGCAGCATCGTCGACCTACGTCGAATCCGCTGGTGCCGGAACGACTGTGACATCCGAATGCACTACTACCATCTACGCCACCGTGACGGCATACGACGGCGAGACTTCTGCTGCCGCCAACTCAGTTGCCCCATCAGTCACAGCAGCCCCAGAATCTGCCATTGCTTCTCTCATTTCAGCAGTCCCATCTGAGGCTCTGACTTCAACCATTCCGACCACTATCGTCTCAACTGGGACTGGTAGCGCCGCTGCTTCTCCGACGGGCGAAACTCAGTGGGGAGCCAAGCCGTCCAAGCCATTGCCGGCAGGGTGGACTCTGAAGGACTTGTTGCAGTGGGTGGCTTATCTCATGAAGAAGAGCTGGAATGAGAAGAGAAATCACGCTAGGGACTTCAGTGCAGATATGGAGGAGAGAGCGGTGTATGGCGAGTACGAACCACCAGCGTTGCCATACACACCATAGGCGATGATAGTAGGTGGATGATTGAGTGTTGCTTCTTTTCGGGATCTGAGATCCTGCAGGCTTTCGATTCTTGGACTTGTTGTATATATGACGATTTTGGATGTTTGTATGAATGATGCAGCATTGCATTGAGATCCCTCATCAAGTTCAAGCATTGAAGGATAGCACAAGATGCTCGACGCATGTGAAAGCACGCAATCTGGTGCCGATGTCGCAATTGGTCTTGGCACGGACTTGAAGTCACGAAGCTCACAGTCGTTCAAAACATCACACTTCGACACGCGCAGCACGCACGCGCGATAGAGTCGACAATGGCTGCACCAGGCCTCTGCTAGACATTCCAAGGTAAATACACTCGTTCTCGGCTGTGTTTCTGGTTATATGGATTAGAGTGGCACATGTTAGCACTGATAACAGCGAACTACACGCCATCATCCTTCGAAGCCAGCAAGCACCGAGTCCTCGACCTCGACCTCGATCAGCCGCAACACAGCGCAGAACCATGGCCGACTCCAACAGTGGCGATGGTGCACGACCGAATGCTCTCATTCCACATGTCCAACGCATCCTGAGCGATCTCTCCGCCTCACCCTACCCCATCCTGCCCTCACCCGAGTCGCAAAAGAGGCGCGCCTCGGTTGCATTCGTCATCCGAGTCCAGCCCTCATATGCGCATTGGCCCGAGTCAGCTACGCCGCAATCAACCTCACCAAAAGCTGACAACATCGAGTCGTTCTTCGGCCAAGACTGGGTGCAGTACGGCGAGCCAGAAGTGCTGTTCATCAAGCGCGCGTCACGGAAAGGAGATCGCTGGACATCGCATATCGCGCTTCCAGGCGGCAAGAGGGACCCTACAGATGCAGATGATCAGGTCACGGCGGTGCGCGAGACGGTGGAGGAAGTCGGCCTGGATCTGAATGAGTATGCCATTCCATGTGGCAATCTCCCGCAGCGCATGGTCACGACGCACTGGGGTAAAAAGCCGCTGATGGTGCTGTCCCCATACATCTTCCTCGTCACTACTCACGCCCATCCGAAGCTCAGACTGCAGCCATCTGAGGTCGCCGAGACCCATTGGTGAGTGGCCGGCCATAGACATCCTCCTGTATCTCCGCGACATGTACTGAACATAACTGTAGGGTTCCACTGCGCAGTCTGCTCGACACCGAGAACCGCACTATCGCGTTCGAAGATGTCTCCAGCCGCTTGGCGAACGAAGAGACCGGAGTCAAGAAGTGGATGTTGAGCATGATCCTGGGAAAGATGTCGTTCGCCGCTATCAGTCTTGACCCGACAGACTCGCTTTACAGTATCGAGACACCAGCCGACTACACGC
Source organism: Pseudocercospora macadamiae (assembly GCA_012978405.1). NCBI lineage: Eukaryota > Fungi > Ascomycota > Dothideomycetes > Mycosphaerellales > Mycosphaerellaceae > Pseudocercospora > Pseudocercospora macadamiae. Next base: position 476,799 of record WRNY01000007.1, read on the forward strand.
TCCAGGACAACAGACATACCCCTGTCACCATATGCGACACGGTCTGCACCACCGTCACCAAGATTGTGCGCTCCGATATCTTCAACCAGATGAACATCCCGCGCAAGCATGGCCCGCTCCTGCTATGGGGCCTCACCCTCGGCGTCGTCTCCGACTTCCTTGATCTGACGCCTCCGCACAATGCTCTCACCCTGTGGACCTATCCCACCTTCACGCCTCTCGATGTTCGCTTTGCCATTTGGCTGATGACCTACAACTTCAAGGAGCGTAAGCGCATTGAGCTACAGTCGGGTACCGAGTTCAGCTTCCGTGGCATGCGACCATCCTTCGGTGGCGCTTCGGAGAGCGGAATCATGAGCAAGGGAACCGAGATTGCTCCCGATGTCTCCGAATCGACCGTCTTCGTGGACGATCCCAAGGAGGCCGAGAGAATGGACGAGACTGGCTTGCATGGACTGGGTACTGGTATCTGCGTAGGAAAGATCGCGTCTAAGAAGTCTGCGGTCTCGACTATGCTTGAAGGGTTAGTTGAGCCTCTTGCCAAGTTTTTCTTGCCCGAGATCACTAACCGTGCCAGGTACTACGATATCGTTCGTCGAGCCGTCGCCCTCTCTTTGGTCGGACGGGCTAGCGTGGTCGTCGTTTTGGGCGTGGTGGTGTACAAGAAGTACTTGAAGAGATAAAAGGAGAGTACTGCATGGAAATAGGCGCTTCTGGGACTGGGATAGAGTTCGAGTGAGGAATGGTTCCTCACCTACAGTCGTACTAGCATAGCGGAATGAAGCGATCTGGGTGAGTTTCCCCAGACATATACCAACGAATGTCCCTCACTTTCCTAATTAATATCGTTACGCTCCGCCCTAGAGCTGGTTGTCCACCCTTTTATTTGCCAGCATAGGAGACATTGCCCGGGTTGTTTGGACCGAGCTGAACAGCGGATGGCTTGTGAGGTGAGTCTGACGAGCTCACCTGTTGCTACAAGGATTTTCCCATTTCTAATGAAGATAGCCGTGCTTCGCTCTGACGTTCATGGACTGTACTAGTGTTCGCGGGCGTAGGAGATCCTGACTGCGGTCTTGTAATGGAGTCGGAAAGCAGATGTTTCCTGATGTGAGGCAGGTAAGCTCACCCGTCATCGTGAATCATTCAATGTCAACCGCAATGCTTCGACCTGAAGTCGTATGGCCATATTGCTATGTGCAGGCACGGAAAACGCTGACTGCGATTTTGTTGCGGAGTTGAAAAGCGGTTGATGCTTTAGGTGAGGTAGAGAAGCTCACTCATCACAGATACAAAATCACTCATAAAGGAGTTCTGGGCTCTCCCCTTATACAACTCAGCTGAGCTTCGCGTGGAGACGCATTAGAATGCTGTTTTCCGGCACTACCAGCTCGTCTGCGGCAGTCCGGTCGTTTCTGTTGCACAGGAGGAAGTCCAGCTTCAATGCAAAGATACTGGATGCTCACTCGTGCTTTTCACGCTGGTGTGGAGACCAAGCTCCTTTATATGCCATCAAATTGTGTCCTGCTTGCACACTTTATGCCGAGTCCCAATCTCACAGAGAGCCTCCCTGTCTTCTTGCCAGAAACGAAATTCGATTCCATACATAGTTCCACGGCTCTCAAGTGTAAATCTCCAGTCAAGCTACAAGAAATCGCAACATAGCCTTCGTTGATGCCAATATTCTGCAGACCAACGCAGTATCCAGGTCCAATATTGTAGTGGCCTCGTTCGTCACGGTTTAAATGCAGTCGTGGCAACGCCCAAATGCTTCCGTTGCCCGCAACAGCATATCCCAGAAGATCAGATTCGTGCGATCACCTCTCCATGCATCATAGCAAACACTCCGTCCGGGTCATTCGTCCACTGTTTCCAAGCAAGAGCATACTCATTCAACTTCTCTTGTGTAACGCCAAGTTCCATAGCCCGTTCCGCAAACGCCCCATGCGTGCATCTCCCAGGCCAATGTCCTCCATAATCTTTCCGTCCCTCTGGCGTATTGTAACTCCAAGCACTATGCGTTGCCAGAATGTTATCCCTTGGCACACCAGCCTTAACAGTCCAATGCTTCAGCCTTCTCCCAGCATCCGTCGCGCCACCATTACCACTATGCACCGCCTTAATAGTCTCAAAACACTCTTCAAGCAAAGGATAATCCGGATAAAACCTCGCAGTATGTAAATCTCCCTCTCTCATACAAACAACTCCACCCTTTTTCGTAACTCGAATCAACTCCTTAATCGCCTTGACATGTTCATGAAAATGCGCCACAGCCTGATGCGTATGTACGACATCAAACGTCCCATCCTCAAAAGGTAAAAGATACACATCTCCCTTCACAAACTCAACATTCGTAACACCTTTCTGTTCCGCATGAACTTTCGCAGTCTCTAGCACAGCACCAGAAAGATCATACCCGGTAACATGTCCCTGCGGCATCATTTCCGCAAAATCCACAGTGATCGAACCAGGTCCACATCCGACATCCAAAACTTTCAATTCGGGATTCTTCTCCAACATAGCCATCAACGTCGGTATCATATACGCGCATTGCGAGCTAGCTTTTCGTGTAGCATGTCCAGATATGACACTTTTGGGCGGATTGAGTCCAAAAGCATAACGAGCCTGTTTCTCTTCGTCGGCAGAAGCTGCTTCGAAATTTTTCGACATTTTGGTTATTAAGGTTGCTCTTCGTGCTGTGCCACAGCTGTTTCCCATGACTTGGAATATGGAGCCCGGCTTGGCTTATATCGCAGCCATTTTCGGTAGTAGTGGTTGCAAGCTGACGTCGGAATATGGCCTAGGATCTGACTAGTGACCCTGACAAAGCATGCTTATACGCTTGTGAATAGGATTTCTCGTACGAGGCTCAACCAAGAGGCCCTTTTGCGTGACTGCAGCAGTGGACCTTCCACAGTGAAGAGGTACAGAGCGGTCAGGCCATCTCACGATGTACCGGGAAAATGGGGCACCGCGAGCCGAGTTTCGCAGACGTTTGCACAATCTATTCGCATCTCTGGTACCTTGACGGGTTGACGTTAGCTCGGCCGGGAATCGGTTCAGGATTGAAACTTTAATTGAATAGGTAGATTCCTGGCCTTCGGCACAGCCCAGGTGTCGACTCATTCAATGGTTTTTTGACTGCACTTCATCAATCGATATATCCACGGCAGCTCGTCGATCCAATGTTGGGGTTTCGTAGTGCCTGACAGTGGCTGGAATCTGTCACTTGGCCACGGGACCTCAATACCTATACACTATGGAGTCATTGGGTTTGGCCTTCTCTCAGTCCACCACACCGGCCAGCAGATCAGAGCTCAATCGTACATCTGCCAGTGCGTACCGCTGCCATTCTATGCTCACACAAAGTGCTGCCCGTACTACACGCTGCCAAATCAATAATGTGCCGCCTTAAGACGCTGGATATCTCAACTCCCTGCGAATACCACCCATTCAATTCAAGACCCGTTCCTATACGCTCCTGTCACCCACCAATGACCCCGATGACCGTGGATACCACGAATCTCTATATGTACTTCGACGCTTTTGCTTCCGCCGTGTATCATGGTTGAAGTCGTTTGCAAGATGCGAGCTTTGCAAATATATACACCACGAAGAGTATCACCCGAGAAGCCAGACCCCGAACATGGTTTCCAAGTGGGCTAGTCTTATGCCTTGGAGGCAGAACATCCATGCATGAGTGTATTTTTTGGCCGAGAGTAGCCAGCATCTTCCCAATGCGTATAATTTGGATTGTTGTATGCTTCTGGGTGCCGTGCAATGTAATCCGTTGTTTCGTAGCCTGGCGGGTCACATGTTACCATCGTCTCGCCATCTTTCTGGTACCAGCGCACATAGTCGACCCGCATAATTGTTGGAAATTTGAGGTTTGCCATGTCGACATTGACCCAGCTGTGGGAGAAGCCGAGGTTGAGAATCATGGACATTGGCTCTTCAGAGACAAGTCGTGCTTGCACATTGCCGTTCGGGCCAATAGCACGACCGTCGAAGCGCATCATCTCATCGTCTGCGACAAACCAAGCAACAAAGGCATCCTCGCCGCTACCAGGCTCATACTCGAATGAGTACTTTTGGTAGGCCTTGCCATCGTACCATTCATTGTTCAGCATGGTGGTTGTGGAAATTGCCTGCTGGAATGGTCCGCCTGTGTATGTATTGACGTAGCTCAGGTTGTAGTTTGGTGTCTCCATGAAATTATAGTTGGGGTAGTAGAAGATGTCGAATGGTGCGACTTGATAGGATTGCGTGGCCACACTATAGCCTTTGCCACCCCAGTCTGCGCTGACTTCGATGATATCGATCTCAGGCGCGCCGCGGCCTGTGCCAGGACTTGGATGATCTTCACCATAGCAGACACAATTTGGAAGTCGCTGACCAGGCAGCCAGCTCGTGCCATCTGACATAGACTGGTTTGGGGTAATTCCAACATCGCAGCTGTCGTACGTGTATGGCCACATACCGTCCGTAGTTGCGAGATAGCCAGGCCGTCCTAGATTGCCCATCGTCCAGACACCAGGCCAAAGACCGTGAACGCCAGCAGGGCCTGGCAGACTGACTGACACTTCAAAGACACCGCCCTTGAAGCACAACTGGTTCCAGGAATGGATCGCCCCGGAGCGATAACCTAGTCCGTGATTTTGAAACGCGTCAAGTTGGAGCTGCAGTGTACCATCGCCTGTCCGAAGAGTGAGCGCTAAGCAAAATCTGCAGGAACAAGTGCTACTTACCAGTATTCACCGCGTCTGGATCATACCATTCGAGATCTTGTGTGGCCCCGTACCACAAGTCGGGTGCGAACCAGTACGGGTCGTCGCCTGGGTAGAAAGTCCGATTCTTTGCATTGAATTCGTCACTGAAAACCAAGACGAGCTTATCGCCATTGACGCCGGTCTTCTTCATGGCAGAGTCCGGAGTGTCAGGATCGATCAGTCCAGTTCTGACATTTTGCAGGAGTGGATAGCTGTTGTCATTCACATGCGCCCAAGAATCTGACCCGTCTCCATGACCGGGCATTTGATCCAAAGGCGTCTCATAAGAGTACGGGATTAGACTAGTTCCAGTAAATGAGACGACAGGTAGGACCACGAAGATCGTGATGAGACCTGTCAGGAGAAAGATTACGCCAATTGTGTTCACGATGTTGGCTCTCGAAAAGCGGTCCCTGAAGGTAGGCTTGAACTTTTTGTCATCATCCCACTTCGGCATGTGCATGTCGTCATCTTCTTCTTGCTGATCAACATACAATGGGAATGCGCATGGAGCAGAGAGTCGATCATCCAGCCAGAAGAAAGGCACCTTCTCGGGATCCGCGTTGTGGATGAACGCAGGCGTCCCAGTTCTCTGCACTGGCAGAGCAGCCACCGTGACTGCGGAGGACTTTTCCTTTTCATCATTTTGCTGCGTTGGCTTCGGCGACTCAGATGTTATTTCGAGAGGGGTGATATCATCAGAGATCATCGACGACGATATCCGCCGCTCGTCCTTGAAAGGGTTGGACAGGCGCTTAGCCAAGTCTGAGGATGATACTGCGTTACTGGGAGCAAGATGCGTCGATGAGTTGTATGTCGGTAGCTGCACTGTCACTATCGAAAGATCCTGTTGCGATGTGTTCGCTGAGTTTGATCGTGTAGCGAATGGATTGAAGTAGCGAGTGTAGTCGGAACCCAAGTCCCTTACTGTAGTTGGTGTTGAGTGCGAAAGAGTGGACAGCGAATCCATCTGCGATATTTCTGGAACTCTCAGCTGCAGTGGAACGGGCGTGTGAGCTCGTTTGGAGTTCATCCTATCGGTATCGACAGAACGACCTTCTCGACGTGCCGGACTGTCAGGCCTGCGCGCTTTACCAGCACTTTCTCCACTGCTTTTCCGGCTCTGTTGCTCTCGACTTGAGATCGAGGGGCTTTGATTCAAGGGCGAAGGAATGACAGGCGCATATGGAGATCGAGAGCCATCCTGGTGCTGATGAGCAGGTGATGGCAAGGAGCCATCGAGAGGCGGTCGGGCGGCAGTCAGACCTGGCGACGGCGGTGGACTGGTTTTATCCTCCCTTGACCCAGGACGAGACGCTTCTCGAATAGCCTGTGCCGAAGCCTGTGCATTGATGTTGGTTGACGACCGCCCGGCCTGATGTGACTGTCTCTCGTCAACGCCGTCATATCGTTGCGGTGCTCCCAAAGTCGGTCGTAATTTATGCTTCTGCAGTCGTTGTCGTTGGGATGGAGCCATCGAGGAACCAATAGGCTAAGATCCCAGGAAGGCCATGCAGTGATGTCGCGCACACAACCTTTGGAGCGAGGGTGGATGCTGGAGTAGCTATTGTTTAGCACGCGTAAGGCATTTGCATGAGCATGTGGTTTCCAAGGCCGGATAGGCAGTGGCGATGTCTGAGCGGAAGTCGCTGGCAGAAGGTCCGGCTCGCGAAAAACAGCTAAGGCAGGAATAGTGGTCGGTCGGATGTGCAGAGATGGAGAGTGCAGTCTAGTGCAGGCCCGAAATTGTCCGGAATCAGATGCAAAATGCAAGAGCGTCCCGGCTAGAGCTCAACGGCAGCTGCAAAGCCCAAATCAATGTTGAAGACCAGCGAAATGCTGTCTTGATACGCAGTTGATGCAGCCGATTAGTGAGGAACAGCCAGACTCGCCACGACGAAGGCGTCGTGCCACGAGGAAATGTCTATCAACGCCAGACAGCGTTTGACATGCCTTGAAGGTCGAGATGGTGTGCGGAACGTTTGACGCAGGAACATGGATTCGAGCTAGGATGCAGCACGAAGCTCGAGCTTCTGCATGAATGGTATGGCAAGAAACAGAAGCGCTTAGTTTGGCATCCGTGAACAAACCTCCTCGTGTGATCAAAGTATCTGTAAGACCACCCATGACGCTCGAGCGACGCGCTCTTGCCTACCTGAATATGTTCCATCACGCCGAGTACAAAGAATCCTTTGTGCTCAAGTGCTAGGAGAAATCCTCCAATCGCGAGACAATGAAAGTGACGTTGTGCGACACTCGCTGAAGGACTGGATCCGGCAACGCAGCTCTGATATGCAGGGATGGCACGGCCTCCAAACAAGCTTCCCGCTCCCGTCGATGTTGCGCCATCGCTGACAGGGATCATGGTTCATGTCGTCTTCTCCTGCTCTCCTGCGAAAACGGCCTCGCTCGAAGGACGAATACCAACCAGCTCAATCAATTGGCGCTGAAGCACAGGATTGAGGACAGTAACATCTTGATTTGCATAAGAAGATATGATACAGGTGTCGACGAGGTCAAACGCGCAAGCTTCTGGCCCCATGTAGCTGCAGCTTGCGTACATCCTTCATCGCTGCATGTGACTTCTTGGATGAATATTTCAACAAGCATTCCTCCCGAACAACTTCTTCCATAGCGAACAGCTCTGCAGTAAGGAATCACCCAATCCACATCAAGACAACATGAGCAGCCTGGTTCACTGCCCACAGTCGAAGCTCACTTCTTGGTGCCCAGCTCTTTCCCGAACAGACTGCGAAGCTCAGCATTCTGCTTTGTCAATCTGGCGAAGACGTTCTTGTCTTTCACAGACTTGCAAGGCATGCCGTTGTCGCTGGTCATCTCGACGATGTCCAGTACGTTGTGGGGATGATCCTGCGATACCTGAGCCTTTTGAAGAACCTTGAGGAGCGGCATGCAGTCGCGGACGAGTCTGTGAACCGAGATGCTTTTGTAAGCGTAATGCACATCGTCACGGAACATTCGTCGGCAGAACGTCAAAGACAACAAGCCTTTCGCCGCTTTGAGCTTGTGGAGGGCTGTCGTCGCGACTGAGGTGTGATAGCCCCAACCAGTGATGGCGACCGATCTCAGATACTTTCGCATGTTGCCGATGGCCTCGAGGAATGTACGAAGCTCTGGCAAGCCATTGAGCTCGAACACGTTGTTACCATACGCCACTGGGCCTGCTTCCTGGAGAATTTGCTTGCTCGTTCGGAGGATGGCGTAAGCGCTTGGTGGCATTCCGCTCCACTTCCCGTTGCTGCTGTTCCAGGTCATGCCCGGGTGGTCGCTGCTCCAGTGCAATGTATTCCTCACAGCTCGTCGATCTCGCTCCTTGGCTTTGTACGTGATGATCCGGATAGGCTTCTCTTCCTTGAGCAGCTCATCGTAAATCATATTGCGGATTTCCGGTGGCAAGTCCAAAAAGCGGAAATGCTCGGTTGGGACAGGCTCAAGCATCAAAACCTTGCGGCCTTTGAGAGGTCCTTCAGTGATGGTGAGCTGAGGCAGCGGTCAGTCAAGTACAGCACAGATCTGTTCACTTTACTCACAGCTTGAAGCCTGAAAGCATCATCGTGCTCGATCTTCACAGTATGGCTGAACTTCGAGGCATTGTTGTCGAATTTGGACAACTTGGAAAGATCGCTTCCAGTGGAGATGCTCGATGAAGTTTGCCACGTGGTGTAGCCGGACGAGTCGCTGGGAAGTTCACTTGCAGCTTTCTTCGCGACGTTTCGAGGCATGACTACCTCGTGGAAAGTCGATTGGTGTGCTTGGTGTGGTCTGGTGGTTGGAGAAGCGAAGAAGAATTTGGTGGCCAGGTGAGAAGGCCCCGGCCCAGGCAGCCACCACGTGGCAATTGAATCGACGCGTCGAGGAAAGAGCGACCTCACGCAGCCAAAATGACCCACAAAGGGGGCGCAATCACAAAATATCAATTCGAAATTCGCTACGAGCAACATGCACGCTAATCATGATCATCCTCTCACCTTACGGTAGGAAGGCGGCTTCACAGTCCTCCTAATGAGCTTACCTCCATACACCGGTCCCAAACTCGCCGCAGCAATGACAGCAAATCTCCACCAAAAGCCTGGGCTCGCAATGAAATGCAAGTCAAAGTACCCGCTCAATGCTGGAATAGATCCAAAGTACGCCGCCGCAGTGCCCAAAATGCTAAAGATCATAATCGGATGCCAGGTCGTGATTTCTGCAGCGACCATAACGAGCTCGTTGATGATGAGAACAGAGTAGCTCACACTCACCATCTTCTTGAACTCAGGAGTGGATAGTGGTTGGTAGGTTGGGTCATCGAGAGGAGCGTTCTTGTTGAAACCAGGCATGAGAATCTCCGAGCCACCCTGGATGATCAAGCCCTGGTAAATGGATATTGCAACCCAGATGAAGAATGTTCGATACGAGAGACTTTTGCCAAGAGTTAGCTCTTTGTAGAGTTCTGGGTAGAGATTCGCAAGGCCTTCGTCAACGTCTTTGTCTAGCACGAGACTGAAGACGGGTGCCATGGTGTACACCGTAGCATAGCCGACAAGAAGCCAGTCTCGGTAAAGGGCGATAGGCTCGAACTTGGACGCGATGCTGAAGACTGTCTGGCACACGGAGATGATGAGGCCACGATGCATCACGAACTGAGCGAGCTTAGCACTTCGCCTGTAGCTGTTCCGGCCGTGCCAGACGAGTAGCTTGGTCAGATGCGCAAATTGAGTTATGCTGAAATCGGCAGCCAGAGAGGCTTGCTTTCCTTCTTTGCCGACTATGCCGACACCGACATCTGCTGCCTGAATCATCGAGACATCATTGCCTCCATCGCCAATACAGGCGATGCGCTTCTTGGTATATGCGCGAATGAGGTGTGCAATGTCTGCCTTCTGCGTTGGCGAGCAGCGGCAAGCAATGACAGCAGGAAGCTTTACAGCAGTCGTGATGAAAGCGTCTCGGTGATATTGCAGTAGCAAGGCCAAAGACTGGCCATCGATGAGCAACGCAGCATTGGCTTGGCTTCTCAAAGGGCTTAGGGCATCAAGAGCGAGATTGCGATTCTTGAGGCCGGCAATGGTATGAATAGTCTGCTGACGAGAGACAAGTCGAGAGGAGACGGCAACGCAACGAGCAGTCTCCACTTTATCGCCAGTCAGCATCCATATCTTGATTCCGGCATTCCGCAGCAACTCAAGACTTGGCCTAACTTTGGGTTGAAGCTTGTCTTCCACACCTGTGACACCGAGAAGATCGAGGTTGTGCTCCAGGTGCTGTTTCACGACTTCAGCCATAGCAGTATCGCGACCCGCTAGCGAGAGAGAAGCCGTGGAGTAAGCGCTGCTAAATGAAGCATATTGCTGCGCAGACATTGGCTTTCGTCCGATGACGAGCGTTCTTAGGCCTTCACGGGCCATGTTATCAGTCTCTTCATCCAGCCAGTCATTAGAAGCCACGATGGATGTCATGACGGTATCAGCGCCTTTCTGGAAGAAGACAATCTCTCCTTCTTCATCTTTGGCAAGGTTACTGCTGCGGATGAAACGGCAAATTATACCCATACGTTTGCTGTCGCTTGTGAATGGGAAGACATTCAGGACTTCCACTTTGACCACGGTTTGATCGCTGCCAGTATATTGCAGGGATATGCTCTTGCGGTCGCGGTGTGAGAGGCGCAGTCCGACTTGCTCAGTCCACTGCACAATTGCGATTTCATCCGGCGAGGATGCTTGGTACGATATACTCGGTTGCCCATCTTCGTCCTCTTCGATGGTCGGTGTGACGTTATGGCACAATGCCAGAGCGAGCACAAGATCACGAACGCGCAAGCCAATCTCGCGTCTGGTTCTTGTTGCGCCACTCAAAGAGCTGATGCCTGCAGATGGAGTGAACAAGGCTGCTCTCTCGGCATCTTCTGCGGGAGTGAATGCTTGTCTGACATAGCTGTTGACTTCCTCCATCGCCTCACCACCGTAGCTTACAGTTCCGACATGAACTTTACGGAGCTCCATCTCATTCCTGGTCAATGTCCCGGTTTTATCGCTGAGGAGGTACTCGATGCGACCAAGATCCTCAGGTATGGTGCTCGTTCGGACGATCGTGCCTGGGATGCCAGTATCCCGATGGATGAAGTAGGCGTATACGCTTTTGCCCAGATCCAAATTGACACGGAGCGAGATTGGGACAATGGTACTGAACAAGATCAGGAAGCGCATAGCCGCAACGTACCATTCGTTCTTGAAACCTTCCAAAGCCACGAGAATGACGCTCAACGCAGCCGTTAGTAGACACAGGATCTTGACCAAGCTGTTTATCTCGAGCTCAAGCAGTCCCGTCTTGGACCTAGAGGCTGATGTGGATAAAGCTGCTCGAGTCTGTGATCCAGTATACACTACTACGGCGTGGACCGTCGTGGATGAGGCAAGGACAGTATTAGCCCATGCCGTATTGTCAATCGTCAGAGGACTTGATTGTCTTTGAAAATTTTCGACTCCCTCTGCATTATCACCAGCAGCATGTGAGTCGTACGCTCGTTGTTGTTTTGAGTCTAGCTCGACAGTTCCCACGAAATCGTTGACTCTCTTGTCTGGCTTTCCGGCTGTCACTCGAAGCCGTACGTATTCACTGGCGGCTAGATTTTGAGCAATTGGGGTTGCCAAGCGGAGTTTCCAGTCGGTTTCTCCATCGAGCTGATCAGTCCGTATAAACGCTTCGCCGCCTCCACTGGGATCTGCAGTTGTCGTTTCATTGTCCAGCTGCTGGCCATGCGATGCTTCCAATCTCTCGTGCTCTGTAGATGAAGTTGCGTTCTCTCCCATGTCTAAGAGTGCTGACTCGGATGATCTTGGCTCAGCTATTGATACTTGCGCCACAGTTTCGCTGGAAAAGCTCTTGAGTATGATCACGTCGGCAGGTATCCTCTGGTCTTTGCCTAGTACAAGCACATCCCCCACCTTGAGATCTCTGGATGGTTTTGTAATTTGTGTCACGTTGCTTGAGGGTGTCCCTAGACCCTCAGTACTGTATTCCTCATCCTCAGCCTGCTGTAGTCTTGCATCATCATCCACTGAAACCCGTCTCCGCTTGCCCTTCTTTTTCTCAGTTATGCTCTTTATTTTCCGTTTCTTGCTGCTTATCCCTCCGTTACCCAAGTCAACTCCAGGATCGTCAAATCGTAGCACTTTGTATGCTTCGCTGTTCGCTTCGTTGTCTCTCTTTCTCCTGTTGATGTCATCATAGGCCTCCTTTCCCAGGGTGATGCTTAAAACAAAGGCTAGGGGGGCAATGTAAGTGCTCAGATAGCCTATCCGCAGGGCAGGAACAATCTGCGACAAGGCGACTAGCAAGAAGTACATGTTGAAGAAGAACTTGAACTCATTGAAGAGCGTTCTCGGCAGGAAACTCCAGGGTGTGTACTTTGCATTCGAAATGGCATTCGGCGGAAAGCGTGAGGCTTGCTTCTGGCCCACTGCCACGTCTCTGGTTGCAGCCGGGTCATGTTCATCCTCGGGCTCGTCTGCGTCTGTAGAAGACGGCAGCTGGACAGAAGCTGTGCGCTTCACGAATGGCAAGTAAGAAAGTATGCCTTTTCGTCTCTTGCCAAATCCTCCCAGATCACCTAGCGCCTGTTGGGAGAACCTCCTCAGACCGCCATTCGTCTGACCCAGTAACGGCGCATCGTCGTACTGACTCTGGCCAGAGCTCGCAGCACTTATGCGCTTGCTCCTTTCCTCGTCCTCGTCCACCAGCGCCTGCAGATCTTCGGCATCTTGGTCCCGCGGCCGTCGTCTCCCACCAAAGCGCAAATTGCGGAGAGGTATTCGAGCGCCAAAATCGTAGCTGATGCGACCCGAACTCGGCTGCCTGGATGGAGTTTTTGGGTGCGCTGTCGCCGTCTGCGGATCTAGCTCATGGAGCACCAGATCCTCGTCCGACTCGCCGTCATCGTTGTACGCATCGTCCTGGTCGAGAGGTTTGTGGTATCCATTCGGACTGGTCATGCCTCATGTCATTGCTTAGGGGTCGTTGAATACTGGCGTGGATGTAATGGATCTCGCTGCCTCGGTTCGGTCTTGTTGTAATTCGGGTGGTCGCGAGAGAAGACAGTGCACACTGGGAGAGCTTCTGACCACTTCTTTGTCTGCTGCCTACACTACTGATTCCCAGCTACGTTGCATAAATTCTCCACGTCGCGCTCACATGCACCAAGTCAATCATCTCACGGTACGCGGCCGGGACTAGTTCTAAGACGACGGGAAGGCCGGACGCGGATGCCACAACGCCACAGTCCACCCCAGCTGCGGCGTGCAGATCGCTCGCGCATCGACTCCTGATTGTAATCACGTCTGCCACTGCGACACGCCTCCTGGCAAAATATTTCAATGCTTGAACGTATGTTGCGACTGAAACATATTATGGCTTGCACAGCTGCATAGACTTTCTGGAGAGGGTTGCGTTCTTGTATCATTATCTAGCAGGTGAGTGAGTTGCCGAGAGTCGTTCGCAGAGCTGGCAGGGAAGTCGATGGTCAGCCCAGCCCGGCTGATGCTCATTCCCTCGGCGGCCACGTTGCGACTCCCATGTTCGAAGATACACAGCGCCAGATGCTAATACTCGGCGCAATGTGCAGTACCAGTACCAGTGTCCGCGCCGCAAACTCTCTCTAATAATACAGTGGCCGAGCGGCGGCTGTCACGATGAGCGACGATGCCTACCCTGACTTCGGAAGTGCCTGGACATCGGCACCTGTCCCAGCAGCAGTATCAGCATCAGCACAAGCATCGAAAATGCCATCAGCACCAGCCTCGGTGCCTGGCGAGGGCTCCTGGAACCCAGCACAGCGACCCGACTCCAATGCGCGCCACGCCAGAACAATAAGTACCGCCTCTGAGCTCGAGTTCTTCGACCGATTCCCGCAGCCCACGCCCGAGAAGCCGAGAGCGCAGCCACGCGCAGAGCTGATGGAGGATGTACAGGAGGATGAGTGTGATAGGGCTGATTCGCCCAGCAGGAGGCAGAGCATCACCGTGCAGACCAACATAAGCCAGACATTCGCTACTGCCACGCCCGAGCAGATGTCGCAGCTGCCCAGTACCGAGAGCGATGCAGAGGGGCCCATGAGCAGACGCGCCAGCGTGCAGGAGGCGGAGCGCGTCCCAGACAGCGACGACGAGCCACTTACAGCTCTGGACCAGATCGAGGCCGAGACGCCCATCTTCCGACATGGAGAGTCTGCGCCGGCACAAGAGCTGCAGCTGGAAACGAGCATGCCCATTTCTCCAACCGATCCCATCTTTATTGGCACACCCGGCATGCAGACGCCCGTTGCAACCGATCTCAACTTCGAGACCGAGCTCGACAAGTACCAGCAGCGACAACAGGAAGCTGCTCTGGAGTATGAGCACCAGAGCGAGTTGACTGAGATGGAAGAAGCAGTGGACGAGGCTCCCAATGCACCTCTGCTGGATGACCCGGAAGCGCCGCCAACCGTGCAAGATGTGAAACGGGAGACACCAATGGAAGTGATAGAAGAAGATTCCGTACTCGATGACTTTGATGGGGCCACAGCGCCGGGGAAGCCTTTGCCTAAGTCCAGCGTAAAACCAGGACAGCTCGATCGCAGCTTCACTACAAACTTCACAGAACTCCCTAAGACAATTGTGAGGGAAGAAGCGCAGGAGACACAGACACCACTTGATGCGGGCTGGCCATCAGCCGGCGATGACAAGACATTTGGAGATTTGCTAGACGATGAGCATTCGACTCCAATACAGCGGTCATCAGAAGACTCTTTCGAGGCCGTAGATCCTGTTAGTAAGCCTTCTTACGATGCTTGGGGATCTGCCGCAAACGACGATGCATTTGAGTTCTTGAGCGAGCAGGAAGGGATCACGAATACAGAAGCTACACAAGTGAAAGGACATCGCAGAAAGGACACATGGGGTGGTCTGGGCCTGTCCGATGATACATTTGGGGAGCTTGTTGGAGCATCGAGCTCCTCTATCGACGAGCACATTCCATCAGCTGCAGTTCCGGTCGCGGCAGCGGAAGAGGCACGTTCGATTGAAGCACCGGTTGGCGCTCCGGCTGAGCAGACTGATGATGACATGGCCGCTGCATTCGCAGCGGCTCTTGGCGAGGATGATCTTCTGGACGATGCAGCTTCTCTGGATCCCTCAGCATTCTTTGGGGACGACGATCCCGGCTTCTTGGATGACGAGTTACTTTCGGATCCTGCGCCTGCACCGCCCGTGAAGAGCATACAACAACAAGTGTCCCGTGGGGTCCCAAGCACTGCGAGCCCATATGTGCCGCAGACAACTCAAGTACCCGTGCGACAAGCATCGCAGACGAATGCATACGCTGCAGCTCCTTTACAGCTTAGCCAGAGTCATGGCAGATCTGCAGGCACTCCGGTTACTGGACTCTACGACGTGTACAACCAAGGAGCGCCAATCCAACAACAACCCCCTGCTCAACGACCTAGCGCTCAGTCGGCACAGAGCTTTGTCGATAAGGCGAAAGGCGGATACCAATCTCCATACGACCTTCCAATGGATGTTGTGAAACAGCCTAGACAGAGACTACGACAAGCACCCTCGATTTCACAAATTGCTCCTACTCCGCCACACAGAAGTAGCAGCATGTCATCTCAGATCGACCATCCTCCTCTTGCTCGGCCACCTACAGCCGGATCACAAGGCGTCAGCTTAACTCCACCCTCTAGCTCAGGCTCTATGCCGGGACCTCCACCCAATACTGCAATGGGAGCAGCAGCTGCTGCCAAATCGACCCCGAAAACGAGTAGCGCGGGCTTCTTCGAAGACTTGCCTATGGTGCCGAAACCGAGAGCTCGTCCCTCTGGCGCATATACTCCTCAACCACAAACGGCAGGAATTCCTCCTGGAACGCCCCATCAACACCAATTCGGTGGCCCAGCACCACCCGTACTGCCGCCGCAAAGACCTCAAGCCCCACCAACGCCTGCCCAGCAGCCGTCTTACGGCGGACTTGCGAAGCCTGAGAAACTACCGCTGTTGCCAGATCAGCCGATTGTACCAACGCCCACTCAAACACCCTCTGCGCCTCACGTGAATCAACGATACTCACCAAGTAGCCTACCTGCTCCATCACAAAATCAAAGTCGCTTCTCGCCAGCTCCACCATCTTCTCAAGCTCCGCCTGCAGGTGCTTCGCGCTATTCACCGGCTCCAGCTGCGCAGCCGGCTGCGAAGAAGTATGGTCCAGCTCCAGCATCAACACCTTCGGCACATCCCGGGCTTCCACATTCACACTCACAATCCCACGCTTTCGCGCCAAGAACGAGTAGTCCGCTAGCATACCACGAAAAGCCGCATGCTACCCATGCTAATGAGTTCCCACGAAATGCACCATCGCTACCGTCATCGCCTCCAAGCCTCAATGGTGGCCGTGCCTCACCAGCGATCATGTCTCCTGAGCGAGCGACAAGCCTCAGCTATTCTCCAATAGACCATCGTGGACCAGGTGCAAGCATCACATCTCCGCCACAGCGGCCGCAGACCCAATCTCCTTCCGCTGTGATGAAAGTTGCGAAATACTCTACTCAAGTGCCCACTGAACGACCCACTTCTGCAGGGACTCAGATGGCACCGATATCGTCTGGAGCGCCTTCTTCCCGGGCGTCCTTCTTACCTCATCGCCGACAATTTTCACGCGATCTCAACTTCGTCCCGCCTACTGATCAGCATGCCCAGGACAATTTGCAGAGATGGAAAGGCCAGCCAATATTTCACTGGGGAGATTCCGGCGCAGTCATCAGCAGCATCCCAAAGCAGACACCTTTCTACGCCGCCGGCCACGGACTCCCGAGTGTCAGATGCACACCTGGTTCGATTAGTATCGAGCAAGCAACGACATTCATGCCTATAGACGACCTCAACGCGAAGTTTCCAGGACCGTTACCCACTAAGGCCAAGAAGAAGAAGGACGTCTTGGCGTGGATGACTACCAAGATCGACGCCCTTGAGCACCGAGCACAAAATGTTAGAATGGATTTCCAGGTTGAGCCAGACCTCAAGAAACGTTCCGATGAGAAGCTTACACTGTGGAGAATAATGAAAATCTTTGTTGAACATGATGGGAAGCTGGAAGGCGACAAGAAGATTGAGGATGAGCTACGGACTGTGCTCCTCCCTAATCTCACGCAGATGAGCCAGGTTACAGAGCTACAAAGCCCGATCGCGACATTTGGGGGCGCAGGTGCCATCCAAGCCGACACGGTCGACAAAGCTGTCATCATACAGCTTCGCCAAGCTTTGCTGGAAGGCCAACGTGAACGTGCCGTCTGGCTAGCTGAAGAGAAGAAATTGTGGGGTCATGCAATGCTTATTGCTTCTACCCTAGGCCCCGAGACATGGAAGCAGGTCATTCAATCGTTCGTACGAAGCCAGGTCAAGACTGTTGGTAGTGACGCACGATCTTTGGCTGCACTGTACCAAGTTTTCGCTGGCAATGCAGAGGAATGCGTTGACGAGCTTGTGCCTCCAAGTGCAAGAGAAGGCCGACAGATGGTCTCTAAAACCGGTAGTGCCATTGCTACGAACCCACTTGAAGGTTTAGATCAGTGGCAGGAGACCCTAGGTCTTATTGCTGGTAATCGCACATCGACCGATGTACATTCGTTACTCGCTCTGGGAAAGCTTCTTGCTGGCTATGACAGAGCAGAGGCCGCACACAGCTGCTTCTTGTTCGCCAGGCAGCTGGCCAAGCATTCTGGCAATGACGACCCAGAGGCAACCTTCGTGCTGCTTGGAGCGAACAGTCAAGACCTCGGACAGGACCTGGACGCGATTATCCTCACCGAAATCTATGAATGGGCCTCGTCGTTGTCGATACAGAGACCCGAGTACATCGCCCATCTGCAAAGTTGGAAGCTGGTTCACGCTCAGCAGCTCGCTGCATCTGGCATGAAGTCGAAAGCTTCGTCGTACTGTGATCACATCACTACAGCATATCAGTCGACTACCAAACCGTCGCCGTACTATCACCCGACGTTCACCCAGGCTGTAGCAGATCTGTCAGCATTCTTGTCGCAAACACCTCAAACTGACGGCAAAGGACTACTTAGCAAAGGTGCGATGAATAAGGTGACGTCGAAAACCTCGAGCTGGTTCACCAAGTTCGTTGCTGGTGACGATGATCAAGATTCCAACACCTCTGGCGGCGGGCCTGGCAGTGAGGTCTTTGGAATGGTCAATGGTGAGTCGCCGGATCTCAGCCGCAGAGGCTCGGGAGAAGGCATGTACACAGCAATGATGGGCGGAAGTGCCGTGCCATCATTTGGCCAATCTCCGATGTCGACATCATTCCAACAGTCATTTGCGCCTTCTACAGCGCCGAGCAAGTATGCTCCATCATCTGGGTCTGCAAATGGAACCAAGTACGCGCCGATGGCTACCGGCACCTTGGGTATGCCCACTGGCGAGCCACAACGCGCTGCCTCGGAAAGAAGATATGCACCTGCGCCCTCACCTCAGCCTTCTTTGGGCAATGGTCTTGACGTGGTCAGGCCGGACGCCAATAGAGCTGTGTCCGATTATGGTGTTCCATACATGTCTGACTCGAGAAGAGGAAGCGCGCAATATTCGTCTGGCAGCTATGAGCCGCGGCCACTACTCACAGAACAGTCGAGGGCCAACACATATCAGCCCGCAATTCCTCAGCAATCTATGGCTCCTCCTATGCAAGAATTCGACGCTTCAACCCCGGCCTTTGGAGCGGCCAGCGAATCTCTCGCGCTTGAGAGCGTGCCGGATGCAGAGGATGGAGGATATCAGCCTCAGGATGGTGCAGACAGCTATGCGCCAACTACAAGCACTGGATACGACCCACCAAGTTATGGCTATGAGCCACCGAGCTACCAACCTTACGAACCAGAGCCTGAGGCAGAGGAGATCGAAGACAAACCCCGGCGACGAATGATGGACGACGATGATGATGACGATATCATGGCTCGAGCCGCTGCTGTCAAGACATCGACACCGGCGCCAAATACTTCCGCGAGTCAGTCTTCCGCGATGTCGAAGTCCGAAGCAGACCGCATTGCTGAAGAAGCATTCCGGAAGGCCGCCGAAGCAGATGCTGCAAGGGACAGTGCACCAAAGGAAGGTAAGAAAGGCTGGTTTGGTGGTGTTGGCCTCGGCGGTGGTGGCTGGTTTGGCGGCAAAAAAGATGCTGCTATGCCACAGTCGGCTCCCAACAAGCCGATCAAGGCGAAGCTCGGAGAGGAGAATTCCTTCTACTTCGACAAAGACCTGGGCAAGTGGGTGAACAAGAAAGATCCGCAATCCGCTCAGACCGCTGCTGCTGCAACACCGCCACCGCCGAAGGGAGGACCTCCTAGCAGAGTCGCCAGTGCAGCAATGGGACCTCCATCAGGCCCGCCGAGCCGAGTCGGCTCTGGAGTCGGACTTGCTGGAGCTACTGCCACACCTCCTGGCCCGCGGTCGATTTCTGGCTCTCCACAGCTTGGCCACGGTCCACCATCTGGTCCTCCTTCGCGAATTGGTACACCAGCTGGCGGGTCAGATTCTGGTGCAATGGCCATGAATCCTGCAATCGCAGCACTGAATGGGACTGGACCTCCATCCAAACCACCGAGTCGACCACCTACCAGCATGTCAAACGCTAGCAGCTTGGATGACTTGCTTGGCGAACCTGTTGCAAGGAAAGCGGGCGGCACTGTCAAGAGCAAAAAGAAGGGTGGTCGATATGTCGATGTTATGCAGGCGAAGTAATTGGCTTCCTGCCGGAAATTTGTGATTGCATTCAAGCATGGCGTTGGCGTTCAAGCACATGGTAGCACAGTGGATGATGTATCATGTGCCTGGTTGGGTATCATGATACTCTTTGCATGGGAGCGTTTGTTGGATACCTGATATCAATATATGTGGGTGGTGAATCAAACCGCCTACTTTGTAGCATAGCACCTACGCATAATAATGAGACGGAAGCTCACGAGCGAATCCGATTTGAGAGGGAAACCCTTCTCGCCCTTACCACTTACTTTGCTGTGCCTACCACCAGCCTCAGCCATCATCAGAAGAACTCGGTGAAGCGGCACACTGCCTTTCTTGACGAGTGAGTCAAAGGACTGCAGCTTCCTTTTCATGAATTTCTGAGTCTCGATCATGGCATGAACGCGAATTTCAGGCTGCGCATCGGAGACTTATCAAGGCAAAATGGTAGAATGACAGGAGGTTGGTCTTGATTTCTTCACGGACATCCGCAAGTTCCATCCTAGTAAACATCTCGTAAATTGTCATGGGTTGCTAGCAAATGTAGTCTCCTAATTGGTGCTATCCGTCGTTCCTCTGACCGAGAACCCTTGACTTGTCTCGTGAGATCCAGACCCGAGTCAGATGTCCGATGTTGATGATGAATTCTTTCCTCGATTCCCTTCATTGCGGTCTTGTGCGAAGTATTCTGTGCTTGGCACACTCTTATTCTCCGGAGTCCGTCAAAATGCGAAGTCAATAGTGCGAAGAATCGATCCCTGAGCGTCAGCAGTTGGAGCGAATCTTCGCTCGTGATAATTTTTGCCCGAGAATTGTTCTTAAGTATTGGTCTAGACTCTGTCACGAGGCTACTTTACTATACTAAAAGTTGTCCTCGTGCGTATGCGAAGAGAACAATCGGGCATTTTTAAGGTCACGAGTACGATACTTTAGGCTCTGAAGTACCGACCGGGTGGCTGCATATGATGGCCCTGGAATGACGCCAGAAGTTTATTGATGCAGCGATTCGTACGGAAGTGCAGGGCTGATACTTCGGAATATCAGACAAATGCATGCCCGGGAAGCCGGTTTTCGTGAACTGACAACTCGCGAAGGTGAATGGAGAGCCTGCCAACGCATCTTTGCCAGGGTCCAGTCCAGTCAGTCTGTCCCTCAGCTCGGGTAAGCGCCTTGTTCTGATTCGATGCCAAGGCTCAGCCAGCACGACCTCATCTTGCTCGTGCACGTACTCGTCCTGAGCATCGCTAGGGGATGAGGTTGTGCGAAACACGCCAGTTCACGCCCATGTTCAATTGGGCTCGCTCACCGCATACCCTTTTCTTTACGTGGTTCGAGCCACTGACAGCATGACCCGCTTGACGCCAGCACAGCTAGAGATCTATGGGACATTCTCCAACCTGTCCCGAGGCGGCCATCCTGGTATGGCGAATGATGCCGGAATATCAAGGTGATCCTTGTGGCACATTCGACGTCAGTGCTCATATGCTTTGTAGGCAGCATTGTCCAGAACTGCATCCGACCGACAGCGGAGTTAGACAACTCTTGGTAGTCTGTGGGCACGATATGTGCAAGTTCTGCTTATATATATGCGTGTCATTTGCCGCCGCGGCTCGTGAAGCCGTATTCTGGATAATCAGCAGTTTCAGGATTCGATCTCATAGATTACCTCGTGAATGCCAAATTTATTCTTAGATATAAGGATCTACCGCACCCAATACGTTGGGTATTTCTAGAACCTGCAGGAACCGAAAGTCGACTTCGTGTAATCTGCATTCCCCAATTCTTGGACTGGACGGACAAAATGCTCACTTCGATACGAATTGCTTTATCGGCCCTACTGCTGGGAAGTCTGACAATTGCTGCACCACTACAGGAGCGAGATGTCCTGAAGCCCGTGATCAGCACGGATGTAAGCGAGATTCCCATCCGGTCGATACGAGAGTGACTGCTCACCATTCCACAGTTCCCAGATCCTTCGATCATCAAAGTAGGCGACACCTGGTACGCATTCGGCTCTCAGTCTGCGTATGATTACAAGCATATCAAGGTCCAGCTAGCCAAGTCAAAAGACTTCAACACCTGGACTGTCACTGGTAAGGATGCACTTGGTACCCTCGCTCCTTGGGCACGACAAAAGCATCCTTCGCTATGGGCTCCCTCTGTGTCTCAGCGGGCTGATGGAAAGTTCTTAATGTATTACTCCGCTGTGACGAAGACAGCTGGAAATGGTCGTTTTCATTGTGTGGGAACGGCCGTAGCGGACAATGTTGAAGGACCATATCACTCGAACTCGGATCAGCCATTTGCCTGCCCGACGGACCGGGGTGGCGCCCTGGACGCTTCGTATTTCCGAGATGGCGACAAGCATTGGGCTCTCTACAAGATCGATGCTAATGCCATGGGCCATGGTGGCGTGTGCGGCAATACCGTTGCACCTATCGTGAAGACGCCAATCATGATTCAGCAGGTTAAGGCCGACGGAACAACCAAGATCGGCGGACCAACGGAGCTGATCACGAATTCTCAGTATGATGGTCCACTTGTGGAAGCTCCATACATGATCAAGAACAATGACGGAATGTACGTTCTCTTCTTCTCATCGAATTGCTGGACGACCGACCTTTACGACGTGAGCTACGCCACCAGCCGCAGCCCTACTGGTCCGTTCGTGAAGTCGAACAAGCCGCTATACGTTACAGGAGTGCAAGGAATGATCGGCCCAGGCGGAGCTAGTATCGCTGCAGACGGCGTTCATTTCGCAATGCATGGATACGAGCATAGAAGCAGAGTCGGTCACCGGCGGTCCTTGTATGTGACGAAAATCGGTTCGAAAGGGCGACAAGTGCTCCTCACTTAGCGGATTGGAGAGCTTCCGTAAGACAGTGCTGGCACTGTCGTTGATATTGACAGTTTATGATACCCAAATCGTATGAAGGTCGTTTGTTTGAGGTCCAGAATCTTTCTAGTTAAGCACTTCTGGAATTTACGTCAAGGTCGCTTGTTATTGTTCTTGGCAGCAAGATCGTCGTTTTCGTCATTTGAAGACTTGACGCCACCCTCCCAGATCTTGAATGCGACACTGCCCTCAGCACACCAAGCACCGAACACGACTTTACATGTTCGACTCCATCCAATTAGATTCCGTTCATCACCGGCTGTGTATGCTTTGTCCTCGTAGACCGGGTCTTTCAACAGAGCGATGCGAGCGGATAACTGATTAGTCCAGGTCAATCCCAGGCTTGGGGTCTTGAGGCTCCTCACAGATGGATCGTCCCCCCAGCCGGTGAAGAATCTCTGCTGATGGTCAAGCGCAAGAGGATCATCGTTTGACAGCAGCCCCGTCGAATTGTGCTGGGTACGATCCTGCGTTGTTGCCAGTCGCTGCGATGGTGTTCCTGGTCGAGTATTCTGTGTTGACTGGCTAGGGATTCCCAGCGTGGGCTCCACGCTCGTGAACCGGTCCGCGACTTGATTCGCCACAACAACCGCGATGTTGTACTTGCGCGCAAGATTTCGTAGAAACGTGCCGATATGCGCAAGTTGCGCGCTGCGTTTAGCCAATGCTTCAGCGCTTTTCCTGCCTTGGCCACCTTTGTCGAATTCAGCGCGGTAGTTAGCCGCAATGGAATCGATCACCAGGAGACCAACATTGTGCTTCTCAACAGCCACTGGCACCTGATACCGTAGAATGTGCTCCTGGGCCTCGAGATCGTGGATGTGCGTACTGTGCACCTTGCTGAGCGACGGTCGGACTGTTGGCGATAAGCCAGCCAATTTTGGGTGGTGCTTCAGTATCTGTGTCAGCCGCGTCGTCTGGAGCGGCGCTTCTGTCGAGATATAAAGCGCTGCATCTCCAGGTCTGCTCTTCGACTCCGCGTCTGACTTTGAGATCTGCACCGAAAGCAACAAGGTCAAGAGAAATTGTGTTTTCCCAGCAGCGCTGAACATGAATCAGATCAATGGAATGAACATATGAAACCGAGACATGCTCACCTCTCGCCGACAATCTCAGTCAGATGCCCGCGAGCGATACCGCGACCCAGCGCGTGATCCAGCTCATCGTCCAAAGTGCTTACCATGGCACATTGCTTGATGAGGTCGAGGCCGGGAGAAGTTCCATGTTCTCCTCCTGCGACCTTGCCACCATCGTCGCGTGGTAATGCTGTCGCAGGCACTGAATCTGCATGTAACGCGTGAATTAACGCGTCTGCAAGTTTCTTCACCTCTCCAGGCGGCACCTGCGCGCGTTTCGCAACATCAAGCGCGTCGAGCGTGAGTAGATCGGCGGTAGACAACCGCGCCCGCTCGAGCGACGGCAGAATGTGAGTGTGATTTGAAATATCAAACTGCGGCAGGACTGTGAGGACATTCATCTGTCTGCATCTCCGCCGCGTGCACCCACACGACACGTTCTGGGCGCGATTGTTGTGTTTTGCCTGGCAGTGGAAGGTCGAGGCTGGCTTGCTTGCTGCCCGGGCGTGTGCTTCCATTTCGCTTCGCTCGGATGAATGGCTCCCGCGGTCCTTGGAAGCCGAAGCACCTCGTCATGGCAACATCTGGACTTGACAAAAGTACGTAGAGTGTCGGTATACCTCAGTAGTGCGCCATATATCATAGTGCTCCTTCTTATCCCGTACTGGCATCCCCATCGCATTATTGCATTCCAAACTCATCCGCGTCGTTCGCCATCAATCGTCACTCACGACGACTTCGGCCACACCTGCTTTTGACAGCTTAGGTACCCTTGCATTTCACCAGACCTCCCTCCTGCAGGCAGGCTAAGGAAGCTCTAGTGGCCTCAATCCTCGACCACTCCACGACTTCCTGTCGTCCGCATCGATATATCTCACACAGCACAATCGAAGCCCCGGCGGAGCGCTGGCCGTAACTTCCGCAGTGGGTCCGCATACGCCTTGGCCGAGGTGGAACACTGCAGCGACAGACAGGCTCCAAAGCCTCTGACAAGGTCAGTCTCCGGCTGTCTTTCCCGTCACCTGCGTAAAGTGCCGCATCTCGGTGCAGCGGCGATCCCACGTGCAATCAGAATGAGCCGCACGAGCCACCATCACATGCTAGCCCGGAGCTCTTCTACGCTCTGCCTATATCACCCTTTGCGGGGCATCGTATGCGATATCTACACTTCTTTGCTCCTTTACCATTTAGGTAGTTGCCAACCACCTTGGGCCTTGCAGGGCATGTGCTTCGTCAGTTGAGCTCGTCCCAATGCCGGACTACTATCATCAAGATTGTCACTACTTCTTCAGAACTACCTTGCGGGGCCTATCCATTGCCACGCTTGTTTCTCCTTTGCATTCTTGATCATTATAGCAAATGCTTACACTCATTATGTCTCCAGTCCGGACCTTGCCGTCGATAGACGAACAGATTGCGAAAGCGAGCAGGCGAGATTCCAGGATCATGGGCGATAGATCACATGAGAATGCCAAAGAGGTGGCTCAAAGCTTCTCAAAACAGGAGAAAGATCCCTTGGCAAGCCATAAGAACCCCGAGTCCAGACCTGGTGTCACTTTTGCTCATCAAAACAAACTACCCAAGCTACCCATTCCGGACCTCGAGCAGACGTGCAAACGATATCTTGAATCCGTTGATCCCCTTCAGAATGCCCGGGAGCACGCAGATAGCGAGCGTGCAGTCCAGGAATTTCTTCGAACAGATGGACCGCAGCTCCAGGAAAAGCTCAAGGAATACTCGGCCGACAAGAGTAACTACATTGAACAGTTCTGGTACGATTCCTACCTGAACTTCGATAATCCCGTGGTGCTCAACTTGAATCCTTTCTTCCTCCTCGAAGATGATCCAACACCAGCACGTAACAATCAAGTCACTCGCGCCGCCTCACTGGTCGTCTCTGCCTTGTCTTTCGCTCGAGCTGTTCGGAAAGAAGAATTGCCACCAGACACCATCCGTGGTCAACCCCTTGACATGTACCAATACTCTCGACTTTTTGGAACAGCTCGTATTCCAACGGACAGCGGTTGCCACATCGGTCAGGATCCGGGGGCAAAGCACATTGTCGTCCTCTGCCGAGGACAGTTCTACTGGTTTGATGTCCTCGATGACAATCATGACTTGATCATGACTGAGAAAGACGTTGCTCTCAACTTGCAGGTCATCACCGATGACGCTGAGCAGACTCCAATCCACAACCAAGCCAAGGGAGCACTTGGCGTGCTCAGCACAGAGAACCGCAAAATCTGGTCTAGCTTGCGAGACTTGATCAGTAGGGACGACGAATCCAACAACAGCGACTGCCTCAATATTGTCGACTCGGCGCTCTTTATTCTCTGCCTGGACTATACCGAGCCAAAGACCAGCGCAGAATTATGCATGAACATGCTGTGCGGCACATCGGAGATCGAGCGCGGCATTCAAGTTGGGACCTGTACCAACAGATGGTACGATAAGCTTCAGATCATTGTGTGCAAGAACGGAAGCGCTGGTATAAACTTTGAGCATACTGGTGTCGATGGCCATACTGTCCTTCGATTCGCGTCCGACGTTTACACTGATACAATTCTTCGATTTGCACGCACGATCAATGGTCAAGCACCATCATTATGGGCATCACAGTCCCCGGATCCATCTAAACGAGACCCGAAAAGCTTTGGCGATGTTAGCACCACACCTCATAAACTGGAATGGGATATGGTATCAGAGCTCACTACTGCCCTGCGCTTTGCAGAGACCAGACTCGCGGATCTCATTCAGCAGAACGAATTTCAGACGCTGGAATTCGGAGAGTACGGGAAGAACTTTATTACATCTATGGGTTTCTCACCTGATGCATTTGTGCAAATGGCCTTTCAAGCTGCATATTATGGCATGTATGGTCGCGTTGAGAGTGTCTACGAACCTGCCATGACCAAAGCATTCTTCCACGGCCGAACGGAGGCCATTAGATCCGCTACACACGAGAGTGTGGAGTTCGTTAGAACGTTCTGGGCCGAGAACCCACCACCGAAGAAGGTGGAGGCTCTCAAAAAGGCATGTGAGAAGCATGCAGCACTAACCAAAGAATGTGCCAAAGCTCAAGGCTTTGATCGGCATTTGTATGCACTGATGTGCCTCTGGCAACGTCAAGTTGACGGGGATCCGGAAGTCACCGGCAGCGCTATTGGAGATGGCACGAGTACGAACGGCTGGAGCAGTCCAACATCAGACCGGGATCCGAACAGCATCGCAGCTTCACCGAAGCGCAGCAGTTATGCAAGTGAAGAATCAGATGGTGTCAGTCTGCAGCCAAGTCCCACTCGGAATCGCGAACAGGCAGTCCTTCCCACCATCTTTGCCGATGCAGGATGGGATAAGATCAATAACACAATCTTGTCGACTTCCAATTGCGGCAATCCATCACTGCGACATTTCGGCTTTGGACCAACGTCAGGTGATGGTTTCGGTATTGGATACATCATCAAGGACAACAGCGTGTCAGTTTGCGCCAGCAGCAAGCACAGGCAGACAGCGCGGTACATTGCGGCCCTTGAATCATATTTCTTGGAAATCAGGAAGCTGCTACGCCAGACGCATAGGCGCGGAACCGCAACGGACAAGAGCGCATCACGAGCACGCGAGGCAGAGGAAATGAGGCCGAAAGGTCATCGACTGAAGAGCAGAGGTCGTATGGTAGATGGAGGAGGTGCGATCAAAGCACCAGAGGTAGACAGTAGTGTCGCCAGCGACGACGATATGGGTGGCTGTAAGTCTCCCGCTCCATGAGTAATTGCATCGCCCAGAACTAACAAATCGGTACAGATGGCTTCTTCGATGCAGGCATGCTCCTTCAAGCCCTAAAGGCAAAGGATGAGGCTGCCGAGAGGCCTAGTGAGAAGGCGCAGCAAAGGAGGGAGGTCGGCAAGAAACTACGATTGATGGAATATTGATCTCAGACGAACAAGCATTTGATCGAGACAACTACACAAGGCTTTTTCGACACCGATCTAAAATGACGCGTTGGAGATACCACTAGACCGTGACAGCATCTTATAGCAGGATATACCCATTTTCGTTTCAAGATCAGACAATTCAATCTCTAGAGCAGGCCTTCAACGCATGCCCAATCCCACCATATCTCACTCTCCTCCTCCCCAGCCCAGAATCCAAGTAAACCTCATCACCTTCTACCTCCCTCCCAGCAACCTCATGAATCACCCCAACGCACCGTTCAAATTTCCAAACCCCTCCAATCCTCCTCTGACAAAGTTTCCATATCCGCCAAGTATAAGGACACAACATATCTCTCGCACCATTCCCAAAACTCTCCCAAAGTATCCTTTCCTCGAAAATCCTTTCACTGATTCCAGTCCAATACTCTGAAGTTTGTCTCTCATCCACATCATCCCAAATCCGCAAATTTTCCAAATCATGTTCTTTCGGAGGAGGTAATTTGGAGAATCTTGGGGCAAGTTCTTCAAGCATGTACCGATAAATTTTGAGTTTTTCAATCATGTAGAGACGCCAGATTTTTGCGGTGCCTTCTTCGGAGAGGAGATGATTGGTTTGCATTTCTTGTTTGGTTTGGTATATTTCGAGGAATTCTTGTGTTGCTTCTGCGAGTTCGGGGTAGACATTGGTGGTGATAAGACATGTAGCGGTTGTCGAGGTTGGTTCGGAGTCGATGGAGACGAGTTTTGAAGTTGAGCTGCCCATTTTCAGGCTTTGTTGTGTACGCGTCGTTGCGTTGACGATGATCGGTGAAATGGTTGCAAGTGTTGGAAGTTGGGGATCGGTTGTTTATGATTGCGGCTGGAATTTACATGTGATCATTTAGTCCTCTTGAGCTCAAGGGAAAGGAAACCGTGGTCTTTAATACTAAGCTGTCCTCAGATAGTTCCTGCAGCCAAGGGATAAACAGCACACATAGAGGACATTTAAGCTCAGCACAAGCTCTAGCGAGCCAATTAGTACCATGGATACAGTAGCTGGTCGAACCAACGAGGCACGGAGTGATACTACTGAAATGGCGGAAGGATTTGCGGAAATTGCTGAATACCCTTCACCGTAGACAATATTTACAATGCTATCCATTAAAGTTGGCTCGTCCTATAACGAATGAGGGGGAGGGTCATCGACTACTGGCTTGTCAAATGATCAACAGCCTGCGCACACATAGTTAGCTTCTATGGACATGAACAAAACATGGTCAACTCACCCTATTAATATCGTAATCATACCGCTCAAGAGCTTCGAGCGCTTGTCCTCGTGGATACCCCATGCCGGTGAGTCGTTTCAGAATTGGGTCATCGTGTTCAGTGCCAGGTGTGATCGCACCGCCTTTGGCGGACAAAGTCTTCTGAGTTTGAGCCGTCGACATGTTCGAAGGCGGCGGCGGAATAGGGATCGATCTGGGAGCCGTGGTTGGCGGTTCCTGAGATGACGCAGTTCCGTTTGCAGGCGCACCCCATGGGTCGCTGCCATCGAGCGAGGTATCGACTTGTTTACTGTTGTCGAGGCCACTGAAGATAGCATCCCAATCATGATGAGCATTCTGTGGCGTCTGCTGTATACTGGAGTTGGCACTTGCGACGGCGGCTGTCGACTGACTGGGTTGGAAGCTGGAAAAGCTGGAGAACCCATTGGAGCCACTACCTTCAGCATGGTGTAAGCTGCGGTTAGCAGCCACAGGAGTCTGCTGTGAGCTCGCCGCTCCAGTAGTCATGCTAGCTGCAGGCGAGTCAAAGGTTGGATTGAATTCGTTGCTTTCTCCGTCGTGGCCAAAGTCAAAATCACTGCCACTTTTATCTGCTTCCTTGGCTTCGGCCAAATCATCGAAAGCGTCAAAATCATCAAAAGCACTCTTAGGTGCTGGTGCCGGCGCTGATGTTGCAGTGCCTGTGCTTAGCGGAAATGGATTTGTTCCACTTGAAGTGGCAGGCGGGGTCTGCACAGGAGTCTGCACGGTAGAGTCTGGCGCAACTTCTCTGGAAGCCGTTGTTGTCAATGCGGTAGGTGTGTCGTCTGGCGGTGGAGGGCTTGTCGGATCCTCCCTTGCGGGCAGAAGTCCTGTGAATTCCGCTGGGAATTGATTGTCCGCACTGCCTCCATGAGTGTCCTTGTTGCTGTCCTCATAAGTAGGTGGCGAGTGCTGAGCTTCTAGACTTGGCAGCGGAGTGCTTGGCGCAGCGGGCACTATTGTCGCAGCAGCCGGCGCAGTGTCAGACACTGGCTCAACCACCACTGGCGCATGATTCCTGGGCGGTGAAGCTGCCGTAAAATTGTCGTCGAAGCCTCGGTCGACATCTTCATCATCGCTACTATCGCTGTCTTCGTCCTCGTGTTCGAGACTTTGAATGGGCGGGAATTCAGATCCGAAGCCAGTAGGTGCCGCAGGGCCTTTGCTGGTAGTGGCAAATGGATCCTCATGGCCCGCGTCCTTCGACTTGTTGCTCTCGCCAAAATCAGCAAACGCGGAATCGAAATCATCCTTCGGAGCAGTCGAGGTCTCGTGCTGTGAGGACTCTGCGCCTGCCGCTGAGTTCCAGGGATCTTCAGGGAAAGCACCAGGTACGCCTTCCCGGGCAGCAGTGTCGGGCTTGGGATCTTCCATGAAGCTCCCAGGCACATGCAGAGAAGACAGACCGGGAGTCATCACTGCAGCATCTCGAGGTGGAGTCGCTCCGCCAGCCCTGCTTGCAGGTGGCACGACCCTAGTGGAGCTAGCATCAGTCTCGTTGCCTTTGTCATCTGGGTCAATGACAGGTAATTGCGAAGAAGTGAATTGTCGACCTTCCGGTGGCGGTGGAGGTTCAGCAACGACAGGGCTGTCCTTGGCTTTGTCGGAGAGTGGTGGTGTTGCTGCAGGAGTATGCTGTCCAGCAGACGAAATGCTCTGCACAGAGTCAGACATGCCTACGGGCGCAGCAGAAGGAATTGAGCGTCCCACAAAGCTTGTCGCTGGTGGAGTACCAGTTCTACTCTCAGCTTGCCCTGAGGGAGCGAATGCGCCAGGCGGACCAAACAGGGCATCAAATGCGCTTGGCGTGGGACCCGCACCTGTCTGCTGCGGACTGATAGCTCGAGAGCCTCCTTCCTCACTGGCTTTCCTAAAGAACGGATTCGTAGCACTCAGTGTACTGGCCGCAGGACTTGCTACGTTTGAAGCGGGTGCGGTATTCTCGACGGCTGGCAGCGATCGCATTTGTTCCTCGCGCTCGGCTGCTTCACGTTGAAGCTCCAACTTCTCAGCCTGCAAACGATCTCTCTCAGCTTCTTGGGTGGCAAGCTGCTTCTTGTTGATACTGACCATACCCTTTTGTTGCCTGGCATCCAGCTTCATCTTCTCAATCTCAGGCTTCAGCTTCGCAACCTCAGAATTCATCTCTGCAATGCGCTGCTTCAGGGTGGCGTTTTCTTGTTGGTCTGCTTGAAGCTGCTGCGAAACCGTTTGATGTTGTGTTTGTAGATCCTGGTAAGTCCCTTCGAGCATGGCGATTTCCTGGCCAAGCTTCTTCGTCGAGTCGCGAGAAGTGGTCAGCTGCTGTTCGATCTCTTTCACGGCACGCACTTCTTGTTCATATTGAGTTCTGAATTGCTGCAATCGGATTTCCAGGTCGCGTTTCTGGGCATTGGTCTGGTTGAGCTCAGCCTGGCTAGTGTTCTTCTTGGCTTGAGTCTGCTCCATTTGTGAACGCAAGTTGCCGATCTGATTGCTCATGTTGGCCAGCTCGGTGGTCTCATTCGTTATTTTGCTGGCCTCTGCGGCATGTGTATCATTGTCGCCTAACAGATCGTCGTTTGCTGTAGGCGGTGGTGCTCTCACTGCTGGTGGTTGGTTTGACGCCATAGAGCTTCCGGTGTTCTGCTGTGCTATGCTGGCGCCAAAGGCGGATGTCGGCATGAAGGGCTTGAACATGCTTCCACCAGGCTGTTGACCAGGCGCATGGAACCTGGCCGGACTCGCGGGACTACCAGGAGCAGGCGAGCCTCCAGCAAAGGGATCTCTCGTGGCAGACATTCCGGTGCCTTGAGGCTGTAGGACAGGAGCCTGCGAGAGTGTCGAGGATTGAGCTGGCTCATCAAGCCCGAAAAGGTCATCAGCTGCGGACTTCGGCATACTAGGAGCTTGTGCAGCATTGTTGAATGCGGGAGCTGTTGACTCGCTCTGCTGTGTTTGTTTGCGCAAGCTAGGTGGAACGAGGGCGGGTGGCAAGAAAGCCGGCAATGGAGGAGCATTCGGTGCACGTTGCTGTCGAATCAGGTACATGGCGACCGCAAACTCGTCCTTGTTGAGCTGGCCCTCGCTATTGATATCAGAAAGATCCCAGATCTGAGCGAGAGTCTCTTCCGGCAACCTAGAATCGGAAAAGAACTGCACAGCCTGTTCACCCGAGAGTACACCCCGGCCCTGAGTGTCGATCGTGTTGAAGAACTGGTCGAACTTGGCCTTGTCCGCAGGGGTTACGAGCCATAGAGGCCCGCTAGCCTGGGCAGACAAGGGCTGAGGGGTTCCATAGCCTGGTTGCCGTGCGAGTGGACTCTGCGTTCTTACAGGAGCGACACCTTGTCCCGTAAGCTGTCTTGGAATGGCCTGCGGAGGTGGCCCAGTGGCTTGCCGGCTTGGAGGTGCACCTCGCCTAGCAGCAGCGTCCCATAGTCCTTGAGGCAAGACGTTTGGCAGCGCAGTCATCGATCTTCCTTTCATGCTCGTTAAGAGGTGCATGGCCACAATGAACTCAGTCTGGTCTAATGCCCCGCGCTGCTCACGGTCTGCAGCCATCCATATCCTGCCCAAAATCTCGTTCGGCAGTCCCGCTCTTTCGAATATCGCCTTTGCTGTAGCGCCATCTAGCAGACCATTCTGCGCGCCTGACCTCTCGAACAAGCCCGAGTACTGCTGCACCTTCAATGGATCGAGCGGAGGCACCCGGATTGCGCCTTGGCCGGACAGCTGTGGTTGCAGCGCACTCGTAGGAAATGCCCCCGTGCTGGGACTCGTTGGCGCGACCGCTGACGCTGGTGTTGATGCTGCGCCGATGCCTGGTATCGTCAAGCCTTCGAATCGCGCAACAGGCGCTGGCTTAAAGGCCAGCTCAGCACTGGGCTCTCTGCCTGCCTGGTAGTGTCCTATCAACCGCAAGACCATGCAAAAGCCCGGCTTGGTCAGCAGGCCGCGGTTCTCCGTGTCTGCAATCTGCCAGATCTCGCCGAGAACGTTGGGCGATACATTGGTGCGCTCGAAGAAGGCGACTGCGTTCTCGCCCGTGACGACGCCCAGCTGGTCCTTGTCGGCTTGTTGGAAGAGGTATGCGAACGCGCGCTTTTCGTCGGCGCTGAGATTAAGAATGGCGTGTTCTGCTGCAAGTATCAGTTGCTATACGAGGTCGAGGTGTCTGTATGCGTGCGCAATGAGCTGCCATTACCCGTGTCTGACATGGTGCCTGGCTGATGGCATCAAGCTGCAATGGAGTCGAGTGAGAGCTCCCTCATAAAATGTACGGCGGCAGCGACTGGAAGCAGTACACTGACGGATGGGCGAGCGGGCTAATGTACAACTACAAACAATGCAATCCAATGCGTGCGCGAAAGTGAGCAAGGAAGATGGGCTTTCACACGTGTAGTCGACCAGGAAAGCTAAGGTTAGGATAGGTACAGTGGAGTGATGATGGCTGGTGGAGCGCGCAAGCACCAAGCAAGCAGGGGCCAGCAGGCAGTGAACTCATCGTTCTTCCGAGCTCCGTGCTGCACAAACCACAGCGTCTTCTACACATCGTCATCAAACATACATGTAACAACCGATCCCCATCGTGAAAGATTACAAGTGCCTTTCATGCATCACGCACTCGTGATATAGCTCATTGATCGCTACCCACCTCCCTGCCGTTGTCCCAGAAGAGCACGGCACCACCAGGAATATCGTACTCGTTACACGGATTCGCCATACCACCATGATCTCTCACGTTTCCAGCCAACACATCGAACCCACAGCTCTGATAGAACCTCTCCTTACCATCACTCGCCAATACCGAGCAACCCACGCCTTCTTCTTTTGCTCTTTCAAATCCCCACTTCACCAGTCCCCGTCCAAATCCTTGTCGACCGAAACTTGAGTCTACTCCTAGCAGCGTCAAATCATATACTTCAGCTCTGGAACTCTGCATCCACGGGACAACAAATGGTCCCAGTCGTGCAAGTATACCAGTCCGTTCTGGATCTGCAGCGCGATTGGGGTATACATAGGACTCCAGATAATTGTACCAGTTGACACTAGATCTGATCGCACTCCTATACCAACTCTGCGCTGGCGGTGTTGCTCTACATCGTCGCCAATGTGCCAATCCCGTGATCGACTCGGTGCCGTCTTCGTTGACTTTGTAAGAAACGAAGACATAATTGTCTGGTCCTGCAAAATATGCCGCACGAATCATGTAGAGGAATTGCAAGTACATGTCGTCAGGGTATTGGTCTCTATATGGGTGCATGAATACGCCGAATCTGGTAGAATTGTCAGCTTCCAGATGTCAACAAGAGTATACGAGATTGAGCATACAAGTCCTCATCTTTGAATGCTGCTGCAAGACATTTCGATGCTGGAACGAGGTCGGCGTATGTAGCTGGTCGGATTGGCATTGTGAAATGTCCGAAGAGGTGAAGTGACGGCAAACTGTTATCAAGAAAGCATTGAGAATTTCGTTTTAAGTCAGCTTGCGATCAGTGTCTTGCTATCGATCAGAATGATTGAGAATTGTAGGAGGCAAGAAATCAGGGAGACCATATCGCGTTACGACGGATTTAGTACAGATCCGCGGCACCGAGATGGGCAAGGGGAGGCGACGAGGGCCGGTATCATGTCAGGCCATGTGAGCCTTCTGATATGCCGTTGTCTGTCCATAGCATACTTGAAAGCCATGCGCAGACCGATTCTGAGAAATACTAGAAGTATGGGAGAGAGCGAAGAGCATAGTGGAATGGGAGGCTATGTAGCTCGCTCGGGAGTTCCGAGTGCTCCGAGGAATGTCCGCAGCGTGTGAAGCTCTTTCCGTTCGCCATTCTGAGTCCATTGCAACTGGTCAAGATATAAGACAAGATATAAGACAAAATGGGATGGTTCGGGATTTTCGGCTCAAGTAACGCAGCAAGTGATTCTATAGCACCCGAAAAGCCAGCAGAGTCTCATAGGGGCGCCGCTCTAACAGACGAGCAACGAATACGCATCTTCGGCCGTCCAGGACCACCACAGTCGGAACACAAAACGACTCAAGAACACAACGCCGATGCGGAGTTAAACGATCTTATAAAGGCGTTCGAAGCATCAGAAACAGCTTCCGCCACAGCAGGCCAGACCGCGATTCCAGCGATCGAAAAGCCAAAGCCAGAACCAAAACAACACTCTCGCATCCTCCCAGATGGCGGTCTCGATATATCACCAGACGCAATCTACCCGCGCACAATGTCGTGCCGAGAGCAGTTCGACCAAGCGTTCTACTGTCAATCTCTCGGCGGCAAGTTCAACGACATCTACAGGTACGGCCATTTGAAGAGTTGTTCGGAGCAGTGGGGCGCCTTCTGGTTTTGTATGAGGATACGGACATTACCCGACCACGAGCGGCAAGAGAAGATCAAGGATTTCTACAAGGATCGTGATGCAAAAAGAAAAGCTGAGCATGGATCTAGTGAAGACGTTTGGCAGATTAGGACCAGAGCTGTGGAAAAGGCTTTTTGGAAGGATCCTGATGCAGAGGAAGACGTGCCGGTCAAGGGGTGAGGGACTGGTCATGTTGGCTTTGAACGAGGAGGCATCGATTCCAGGCGAGGAACCTCTCCACACCGCCGTCCGTGGCCAAATATGATGTTACAATCTCCACTGAGATGGAAGGCAGCGATGGAACGTCATGCCCGTTTCCGTCAGGCAGAATGCAGCTGGCAGGTGCTGTGCTCATCACGCGACAAGTTGCGCAGGAGGTCGGCCCGAGCGCTTGCTAGTATT
Organism: Pseudocercospora macadamiae; assembly: GCA_012978405.1. NCBI lineage: Eukaryota > Fungi > Ascomycota > Dothideomycetes > Mycosphaerellales > Mycosphaerellaceae > Pseudocercospora > Pseudocercospora macadamiae. The sequence continues at coordinate 512,276 of WRNY01000007.1, forward strand.
GAAGAGATTGTGGCAGGAGACATTATTTTGAAGATACCCAAAAACGACTTTACAAGGAAGGTCGTTCGAAAAGAGCTGGAGGCTTGAACATGCCAATCAGTATCATAATACTGATAAAAAGCTACAGGTACATATACATCGTCATAAACGCGACGCCCCATGAGGCCATCGCGCATCTCAACTCTACCAAACGCCGTGTCCATCTCTGGAGCGTCCAACGCCTGTGTAAGCGAAACGAAACAAAGCCTTCGAGCAAAGTCGTCAAAAATCATAGAGCGGATCGTGTCGCGAGATCATGCGATACCGGCTCCTTCACCATTCTAGAACATTCCTGGAGCCATGAATCCATAAGGTGCACCCATCATGAGCCCCATCCCACCCCCAAGCCCGCCTCCGACGCCCATCCAAGGATTTCCGCCGCCGCCAAATCCTCCCCAACCCATCTGTCGCAGATACCGTCTGCCACGAGGCTGCATGAGTGCTTGAATTGCCATAAGTTGTTGGATCTGTTGCCAGGTGTATCGTGTGCCGCGGTGATAGCCAGTTTGGTAACCGGAATTATAATAGAGCAAATTCATCATGGCGGGATCCATCTCATCGAAGCCAAAGCCGCCGCCGAAGCCCCCGCCATCGAAAGCGTCGTGTAGGCCCACGCCGCCAAAGGGTACCAAGGCCATGTGGAATGGTAACCAAAGAGGGTTGATGCAGTACTGAGTGATTTAGAGCCGGACAGCCTCCAAAGCTAGATGACACTCTACTGGTTGCAGAGCAATTGCTAACAATGATTAAAGCTGGCTGGTTTGGAAACAATATGTGATGTGAGTGTCAGCTTTGATGTTTGTGGTTTGGGGACAAGAAGGGGAAGGTGCACTGGCAATCATTGCTGGACTCTTATATTATGGCATGCGGCCCTCGGTTGCCTTCGAACAGCGGTGACACATGATGTGCTTCCTCTTGGCCGGGCTCTGCTGAAGGGAATTGACATACGCCTTGCTACGGTACCACCTCACACAATACACGCCTTTGGACGCAGACTTAACTCTATCTGGCAGGCCGAAGCTGTTCCATCCCCTCGTGGCACGCTTCATTTGATCATGTCACATACGATCAGGACACATCGAACAGGAAGTACTCTGACATACCCGATTCGTAAGCTCATCGCGAGAGAAGAGTCCCTTGATCGCACAGATCCTGAGTCTGGTTCGGTTGCTCGAACAAACGGAAGCCGACATATGTGACCTACAATTAAGTAGAGACCGACCTCGGGATGGAGTTTGTGTACAGTACCAACAGCGTCGACGCAACGGCAAGGGGAATCGGCATCATCTCAGCGACACAAATGTGCATACAGCCACATCGATCCCAATAACGAGAGCACAGCATAGACATCATCAACCAAGCAACCACAAGAGGAAGAGTCATGCCGCCCTTCCAGGCGCATCGAACAATCAATCTGATGCTGACGAAACCTGAGCCACCTCCACATACCTGTCAACGAGGCTGCGTACAACATCCTGCTCCAACCAGATCCGAAACACAGCGAGCTTGTACTTTCCCCAAGCGCCGACGCCTCATGCATTATTCAGCCGTGAGCCAAGTCCACCTGCTCGTGGTGCTTCAGATTGTTTGCTACCCCCATGAAATGATTCGACGGGGAGAAGCGGAAGGGACCTGACTTCATGCATGCCGCTGTCGTTCGGAATTCCTCAGCTAGAACAAATGTTTCTGTACCATTCGACTGCATACGTGTTTGGTATATAAAAGCCAAGCCTTCGAAAATGAAGTTGCTGGGAACACAAAACAGTCACTCAGCAGGTCCAGGTCCAGAGCGCCGTACACCGCCATGTTATTCATGCCTGTCATAATTGCGAATCGCGATGCTGGCCCCAAGCTCCACATCGACAAAGTCACTGCCCAATTGCTCTACAAGTCGTCGTCATCCCGCAAGCCCACGAGCCGACGTTCTGCAAGCTCGTTGATTTTCTCGTTGAGCACATCGCGATTGAATCGCTGGGCGACTTTGCCAGCAGCTTCCAACATCTTGCCTGTGCGGTCTCTCAACAGTGACGCTATCTCCAAAGCCTTCATGCCATGCTCATCGCCTGCCCTACATTCGGCTGCTAAGAGTTGCAGCAACGCCTTGTCCACTTCTCGCTCCATGCCGCCGACTTCTGCTTTCTGCGAGCTCGTGGCATTTGTGTTGTCGACAAGGTCGCGCAAGAGAGTATACATGATCGACGACCTGACGTACTGTTCTTCTAGTCCCCTTTGATGAGTGACTTCTTTGTCGTCCTCGCTGTCATCGGATACAGGGGCCGCAATCGGTATTTTGAATTCGAAATCCGTGAGCAAGGGCCGTGGGAAGTACGGATACTGCTCGCCACCTTTGAGAATGATGCAATGGAATCGGTCATTTGCCACTGCGACAGGCCAGTAGCTTTCTTCCTTCTTGCCTCCAGCGAGTCGGTCCAATGTCTTGGTATCAAGGAGAGGGACCCACTTGGCCTGGCTTGGTGTCCTCCAGTGCTGTAGAATCAAGAGTACACCCTCACTGTCGTAGATGCAGGGGTCGCCATTGTCGCTAAAAAACACAGATCGCAGTTCGGCGCCTTCTGCAAGAGCAACAATATCTTCGCTCTGGTAAGTCTCATCTCGCTTTACGTTCTCGATCGTGTAGAGTAAACGAGTAGAACCATCACCTCCAACAGGGCCATTTCCGACGGTTATGATGTAGTCTCGCCAGCTAGCACAAGTGACAGCTGGTGTGGACTTCTGACGATAAATCTTGAGTGGTAAGCCGAAGAGACTGTACACACGTACATAGCCAACAGAAGTTGTGGCGACCACACATGTGTCGCTGAGGGACAAGGACGTCACTTCTTCGCCAGGCGGTAACTCGGTCCGCCAGTCAACACGTGTGGTCCACGTCTCGTGTGGTCGGTAGTATATGATCGACGGGTGATCTCTCGCCGATGCACATGAGAAGAGAGAGCCCTTCTCATTCAGACAGGCCTTGTCGTATCGCCAAGGGTCTGTGAAATGGAAATCACGATGCTCTTGTCGGTCGTAGAACTCAACGGTCACGGTGTGGTGAGTGTCCTGATTCACAGTCCACACAAATCCAGTAAGGTTCAGGCAGAGATATCGTCGATTGCCTTTCCATGGTGTACTGCCGGGTTGAAAGGCATCATGTACCTGCGGCTGCCATGTGCTGTAGGCAGCATGTCGTTTCGGCTGAGGTCCTTTAAGAGCATCTGCATTTCTTTTGCCAAATCGATTCGGCTCCTCAGCATAGCCAGCGCCATCGTCGTCCTCAATGAAACCATCGCCATCTTCAGACATTGCGTCGGGTACAATAGCGTCAGGTCCGAGAAGATCATCTAGATAATCCTCTTCAGCTGTCCTTCCATTATAATTCTTGCCGCCCTTCTCCCAGGCTTTGCGTGCATTACCAGACACCTCAGACAAGGCGGCATTGCTGTGCGGAGCCTGTTGCAGCCCGCTTCTCAGCAGGCTACGATGGGCATCGGGCACGAAGTCTTCCCGTATGAAGAGCTCGCCATTGTTGTTGGTATATGATAGCACGTTATCCTTCGGATGCCATTGAATGTCCAGGATTGGATCTCGAACGTCACGGAAAGTCTTTAAGACCTTTTGAGTCTTAGTTTCCCATAGAAGAAGCTCTTTGTCCAGGTCAGCTGTGACGAGGAGCGCGCCATTGGGGGACCAGGCTGCTGCTGTTATTTGCGACTTGTGGCCGCCCGAGAACGTCTTCTGCTTAGACCAATCGCTTCGCGAGACGACCTGCAATTCTCTGCTTGAAGTTGGAATGGCAAAAGCTGTGCCATCTGGGTGCCAAATCGCTCTAATGCTTTCCTCGGAGTCCGACTGTACCATGCTGATCAGGCCATCGATCCGCTTTATCAGCTGCGGTTGCTCAGAGCTGATGGAGTACATATACACCACTCCATCAGTGCAGGAAGCTGCTAAAGTGGTTCCACTTCGGTCGAAAGAGAGCTGCTTGATGGGCCGCAGGTGTTCTCTCAGGAACATGACCTTGTTCATGTCATCTGTGTTGACTATCTTCACATCGTGCTCGCTGTTTCCATTAGCAGTCTCCGGGTTGAATGATCTCAAATAAGCTTACTCGCTTGCCACTGCGACCCACTGACCATCTGGAGAGAGTGCAAGATCGCGAACAGGTGCTGTACAGCGCACTAAGATCTCTTCCATTCGTTTCGTGACCAGACTATACTTGGTGACTTCTCCAGTATCTGAACCAATAATAAAGAAACCATTGGCGGCAGCTGCAGACAGATGATTCTCTGTAGGCACATCGATGATAGCGGGTTCATCGTCCGAGCCATGGTCAAATATTCGTACTGCTCCATTCAGGCCTGCTGTCACAAGCTGCTTGCCGTCGGGTGTGTAGCTGAAGTATGTTGGCCCAGGGGCATCTATAATCGGGTTAGAAATATCAATCAGAGCAGGTCAGACGGTTGCCGTCTCACGAGCTGGACGTCCTCTCAGTGCCGACATTGTCAAATATTTGTGTATTGTAAGTTGTATCGCAAGCAATTCAGACAGCTCAGTCTTCCGACGCGTCGCGTTTCGCGCGGAAGGTGCGCGGTGGCCAAAGCTTTTGGTGCCGCCAGAAGGCTTGGAGCGGCCGTTTGGTTGTCAACACTGTTTCTGTTTCTGCAAAACATCACCTCACCGCTTCGCACACATTCGCACTTCTAAGGTCGCAAATCGCATACGAAACCTTCCCAATAGCAATCGAAGATGAGCAACTCCGTCCAGGACCCCAACGCGACCGAGGGCGCAAAGGCTGCCGACACTCCAATGGACATGGCTGTCGAGAAGGGCAAGGGCAAAGCTGCCGCCGACGAGCCCATGGACGAGGACGATGATGATGAGAATTCCGAGGAAGAGGTATGATGGCAGTTGTTTACGCATGCGATGACTGTGACTGACCTATGTACAGGCTGAGGGTAAGACCGCATACGACATGCTTGTTGGCGCATAACCACTGACAGCATTTGCAGGAGAACCAGAGGAGCCTGATGAGGACAACATGGAGGAGATCGACATGGACAACATTGTCAGCTCACGCACCCGCGGCAAGAACATCGACTTCGCCGAGGCCGCCAAGGACATGCAGGACGATGATGAGGATGAGGAGGATGACGAAGACTTCCAGGACGACGATGCGATGGTGAGTACATCGACCAGCACAGGGGACTCCTGCGCGAATGGCCGCAACTCTGTGATATACACTGCAGATGTCATGGGAAGGACACACAGGCTGACACAACACAGGAGGATTGAAGAGCGCAGCATCACGTCGCCCTGCCATTTCCGCCGAATACCTCAGATCTGTTCGCCCATCGGTACGTTGCCATCAATCACTTGGCTAGCAACATCTCTAATCGATCAACCAGAACCTCTCTTGCATATGCTTTGAGTTACCAGATGGGTAGAAGAAAAGTAGAGTGAAACTGCATAGCTACAAGAGCTTGGACCTTGACCAAGCCAGGAACGATGGACCATGTCCTCGCAGGCAACCGTGTATACTCTAGTACAGCCAACGACGAAAAGACACGAAACATGCATTGTCATTGCCACGTCCCCTTCACTTACTTTTCTATGTCGGTGTGTGTCAGAATCACGCTGCTTCATGGGTTTTGAGGGCGTGCTCGGTCCGTCGGTCGCAGAAAGTCTCAAAATCAGCCTCTCACTAGTGAACGTCAAGGGTCAAGGTCGTGCTGGAATTATTTCCATCGGAACATTCGTGCCCCAGTCCGCCTGAGACCAAGGACCACCACAGTCAGCGAAGGGAAGACGAAGGCAAACGCTTTGTGGGTGCGCGTGTGCTGTAGTAATAACTCAAGAATTGTCCACTACGCTTCATTGATCCCGCCACCAGCGTCCATCCTCTAGCAAGCTCTTTTACGGTCTTTGACGGCGGTTTGCATGTGAAAAGGTGACTAGAGGTAGTGTGTTTTCGGCCGTCTCAACCTGCCGCTCGTCTCGAACACGAGGCAACAAATTTGAGAGCAAGTCCGAGATCGGCCGTAGAGTGTTACTGTACCAATTCCGCACCGCCCGCTGCGAGCTGGTGGAGGGCAACGGTTGACCTTTATTTGTCCCGGATTCGTCCGATATTTTCGATATTGGCGACGAGACGACTTTGGCCGAACAATTGGCCGGCGACCTTGAGGACCGTGTCCACGCAGAAGCATGGGGACTCGGAAGCTATCGAATTTATGTATGCAAATGCTCAGATGATCGAGCAGAAAAAAAGTACGTCGTCACATCATGCTTTTTGTAGCGAAGCGAAGGAGTGCAGCGGAAGCGGAGGATGAAGATCCTGTACATAGCAACAAGCAACAAGCATCTCCTGCGGCGGCTTCAGCGTCTCAACTTGCGGCGATAAGGCAGGACAACGCACAGTGACATGTGCGAATTACTCCACGCATTCGTCGCTCCTGCTTCGTCCAATTGGCAGAGAGTGAATAAGCTCGCAGTCAGCGTCGCGGTTCGCCGCGTCGAGCTGCACGGCAATCTCACGGCACTGCAGACCACTGAAGTCATTGTGAGATTCAGTTGGCAAATAAGAATCCGGGCCTTCTCAGCAAGAGGAGCGAAGACCAGACGATGGCCTGAGTCGACGCAGGCAAGCTGCAAGTCTAAATACTAGCTGCAGAATCACGCACACGGCCAGACTGGGGTAGCCAGGATCGGTCCAGGGTCGGCGGCGTGCGACTGGGAAATTATTTTCACCGTGTCTGTGTATGGCCGAGCGTACGTGGAGACGGTCGACAGACTCCACGTCGCGTCTTGATACGACGGAGAGAGGGACATGGCTGCTTCGCACGGCCAACTCAAACCAAGCGTGTGGGAAGCGACGAATGAGAGTAGACATTGGATTGCCTGAATTGAGCGTGCCTTGCTGCAGCATAGAAAAAGTAGTGCTGCTGGTTGTTTGGAGGGTCGTAGCCGAGGTGGACAGACACCATCCGTGATCGCTCTTCAACACGGCAGCGAGCAGAAGCACAAAAACGCTGAGTTGACAGCCACTTTCCGAGCCGAAGACTTTCCAGGCTGTTCTGTATTGAGTAGTGAGGCCAGCTGGCTGCCCAGGCGAGAGCGGCAACGGCTTGAAGTTGTGGCAGACTCCACCTCTGCATTTATGATTGCAGCTAAGCAGTGAGGTGGGACCTAAGGCTTGGGCAGAAGAAAAGGCAGCCCACGGATCCATACCTCTCGCTTTGCTCTGTCTGCTCGCTCCCTCATTTCTCGCCACTACACGGAACAGTCACCTCAAGTCTTGGAGGATTGCTACGGGTAAGTCGTCCATGTGTTGTCTGCCAGCGTTCGCCTCCATACCGCCTTTGTTGTCGCCGCGTCCACGTGCGTTTGTTCCATCGCCGCCGTCGACTGAGTGACGACCGAGTTCGACCCCACGATCCGATCGACTTTACTTTGCTTTCTCCGGACGCAATTCGTCGCCCAGTCGCAGTGCTGAGCGGTGCAGCGACCGGTACGCTGCGCTCCGAGAACAAGTCGTGGACATCATTTCCTCGCCGATCGGTCTCACCCAAGAAGCAATACAATTGCTTGGCCGACAAAGCTTCTCCCGCATCCTCCCCCGGGCATTGTATTCCCTTGCTCGAGCACGAAAATCCGCTGCCTTCTGCCCGCACACCTCACTCAAAGAAGCTCCCTCACTTTCACCCATTGTCACAGGCTGTCTGTGGCGTTCCGAGGTCGCTTATCAGCTACCTATCAATCCACACACCTGAAACTAATCACAAACGCTCTTCAGTTTCGACACTCTCTCAACAACACACTACTACAACATACAGCGCAGTCGACGCACCGAACCCGACAAACGAACAAAACAACCACCAACTCCCCCTCGAACCATTCGGCTTAACGCCGATAGAATGGGTCGAGTCTCCTTCGCCGACGATGTAATCGAGCGCACCATTGACGAACATGAAATTGAAGAGGAGCCAGTAAAGGTCTATGAGTACCAGAACACTCCAGAGAACAAGTCTTGGGCCGGCGCTCTGCCTCTCAAGCAGGGTCTCTATGACCCGGAGCTCGAGAAGGATGCCTGTGGTGTAGGCTTCGCCGCCCATATCAAGGGCAAGGCGAGCCACAAGATCGTCACAGATGGTGAGACCAAGATCTGTCTACCATGCAAGTCGACGTTTAGCTAACACAGTGTAGCACGGAACCTCCTGTGCAACATGACTCACCGTGGTGCAGTGGGATCTGATGCACGAGACGGAGATGGCGCTGGTGTCATGACCTCCATCCCACACAGATTCTTCGTTAAGAACTTCGAACGAGAGCAAGGCGTAAAGCTTCCGGAGCTCGGAAAGTACGCTGCTGGAAATGTGTTCTTCAAGCCGGAGGAAGAGGCTCTGAAGGAGACACTCGACAAGTTCGAGGACATTGCAGCTGAACTCGACTTGAGAGTATTGGGATGGCGAGAGGTGCCAAAGGATAGTACCCTACTCGGTCCGGCTGCCAGCTCGCGAGAGCCAATTATTCTCCAGCCATTCGTTGTATTGAAGTCAATCTACGGTGATGGCAACGAGCCAAAGCCAGACTTTGATGAAAAGTACAACGAGCAGACTTTCGAGCGACAGCTCTACGTGCTCCGGAAGCGTGCTACTCATGTCATTGGGCTGCACAACTGGTTCTACATTTGCTCGCTCAGCAACAAGAACATCGTCTACAAGGGCCAGCTTTCGCCTGTCCAGGTCTACGAATACTATCACGATCTCGTGAACGTCGACTACGAAGGTCACTTTGCATTGGTGCACTCTCGATTCTCGACAAACACATTCCCCTCGTGGGACAGAGCCCAGCCACTCCGATGGGCAGCACACAACGGAGAAATCAACACACTTCGAGGAAACAAGAACTGGATGCGCGCAAGAGAAGGCGTGCTTCAGTCAGAGTTCTTTGGTGAGGAGCTGGAATCACTCTATCCCATCATTGAGGACGGAGGTTCGGATTCCGCTGCCTTTGATAACGTGCTAGAGCTGTTGACGATCAACGGCGTGCTCTCGCTCCCAGAAGCTGTTATGCTCATGGTTCCGGAGGCGTGGCAAGGCAACGATCAAATTGACGGTGCCAAGCAGGCTTTCTACGAGTGGGCTGCCTGTATGATGGAGCCCTGGGACGGTCCAGCGCTCTTTACGTTCTCGGACGGCCGTTACTGCGGCGCCAACTTGGACCGAAACGGATTGCGGCCGTGCAGATACTACGTCTTGGATGATGACCGAATCATTTGTGCCTCGGAAGTGGGCACCATCGCAATTGACCCAACCAAGGTCGTTCAAAAGGGACGATTGCAGCCAGGACGCATGCTCCTGGTCGACACTCAGGCCGGCAGAATCATTGACGATGCCGAGCTCAAGGAGACTGTCTCAGCCAGGCAAGATTTCAGGGCATGGCTTGACTCCCAACTGCTGGTTATGCCGGAGATCTACAAGAAGCTTTTGGAGAATGGAACAGACCTTTCCCACAAACTCACAGAGACTATGGTTCACGAGGACCCGCGTCTGAAGGCTTTTGGCTACTCTTTGGAGCAGGTCTCACTTCTTCTTGCACCTATGGCCGCCGACTCAAAAGAGGCACTCGGATCCATGGGCAATGATGCACCTCTTGCTTGTCTGGCTCAGCAGCCACGCTTGTTGTTTGAGTACTTCCGACAGCTTTTTGCGCAAGTCACAAACCCACCGATTGATCCCATCCGAGAGTCGGTGGTCATGTCTCTTGGCTGCTATGTTGGTCCGCAAGGAAACCTGCTCGAGATCAACAAGGAGCAGTGCCATAGATTGTACCTGCCTTCGCCCATGCTGTCCATCGAGGAGTTCAACGCGCTCAACAACATCCCCTCCCTCCACTCTGACTGGTCTGTGGCTACTATTGACATCACATTCCCCAAGGCTGAGGGAATTGAGGGCTACTACAACGCGCTCGACCGCATCTGCGACGCTGCGACCGAGGCCATCGAGAATGGAGACAAGATCATTATCCTCTCTGATCGCAAGACTTCCTCCGAGCGAGTGGCTGTCTCTTCGCTCCTGGCGACTGGAATGGTCCATCACCATCTGGTCCGCAACAAGTGGCGATCTGGCGCGGCTCTCGTAGTCGAGACCGCTGAAGCTCGTGAAGTTCACCACATGTGTGTTCTCGTTGGTTATGGAGCAGATGCCATCTGCCCTTACCTTGCAATCGAGTGTATCCTGAAGCTCGACCGCGAAGGACTCATCCGGAAGAAGCTCAGCCCGGAAAAGCTCATTGACAACTACAAGCACTCCTGTGACGGAGGAATCTTGAAGGTCATGAGTAAGATGGGTATTTCCACCCTGCAGAGTTATAAGGGTGCTCAAATCTTCGAGGCTCTGGGAATTGATGACAGTGTCGTGGATCGCTGCTTCACTGGTACCGCTACTCGAATCCGAGGAATGACCTTCGAGCTCATCGCTCAGGACGCCTTCGCGCTTCACGAAAAGGGTTTCCCAAGCCGCAACATCTTGGAGATTCCTGGACTTGCTGAGACTGGAGAGTACCACTGGCGAGACGGCGGTGAGCCGCACGTCAACGATCCAGTGTCGATCGCCAACATTCAAGACGCCGTGCGCATGAAGAACGACAAGTCATACGAAGCTTACTCGCGCTCCGAATATGAGCAAATCAAGAACTGCACACTTCGCGGTCTTCTCGACTTTGACTTCGAGGCATGTTCACCAATTCCAGTCGAGCAAGTTGAGCCATGGACTGAGATCGTCCGTCGTTTTGTCACTGGCGCTATGTCTTATGGATCCATCTCTATGGAGTCGCACTCAACTCTCGCTGTAGCTATGAACAGACTCGGCGGCAAGTCTAACACCGGAGAGGGTGGAGAGGACCCCGAGCGTAGCTTGCCTATGGAGAACGGCGACACCATGCGATCTGCTATCAAGCAGATTGCCTCTGGCCGTTTTGGTGTCACAAGCAACTATCTTGCGGATGCGGATGAACTTCAGATCAAAATGGCTCAGGGTGCCAAGCCTGGTGAAGGTGGTGAACTGCCTGGCCACAAGGTGTCCGGCCCGATTGCAAAGACCCGTCACTCTACTCCAGGTGTCGGCTTGATCTCGCCACCACCTCACCACGACATCTACTCCATTGAGGACTTGAAGCAGTTGATCTACGATCTAAAGTGCTCTAACCCACGAGCGCGAGTCTCTGTGAAGCTTGTGTCGGAGACTGGTGTCGGAATTGTTGCTTCAGGTGTGGCCAAGGCCAAGTCTGACCACATCCTCATCTCTGGACACGACGGAGGTACTGGTGCTTCTCGATGGACCGGTATCAAGTATGCTGGCCTGCCATGGGAGCTTGGTCTTGCCGAGACTCACCAAACGCTTGTCCTTAACGATTTGCGTGGCCGTGTGGTTGTTCAGACTGACGGTCAGCTCCGTACCGGACGTGATGTTGCGCTTGCATGCTTGCTTGGTGCTGAGGAATTTGGCTTCGCCACGACTCCACTCATCGCAATGGGATGCATCATGATGCGCAAGTGGTACGTATCGATGTTCCTGGTTGAAATAAGTCACAGCTAACATTTTGCAGTCACTTGAATACTTGCCCAGTTGGTATCGCTACTCAGGACCCAGAGCTTCGCAAGAAGTTCAAGGGTACTCCAGAGCACGTCATCAATTTCTTCTACTATGTCTCGAACGAGCTGCGTGCTATTATGGCCAAGCTCGGGTTCCGCACCGTGAACGAAATGGTTGGCCACACCGAGATGCTCAAGGTCCGCGAGGATCTCAGGAACGCAAAGACCGAAAACATCGATCTGTCGCTCATCTTGACACCTGCGCACACTCTTCGTTCTGGAGTCGCGACATATAATGTTCGCAAGCAGGACCACAAGCTGCACGTGCGTCTCGACAATAAGCTCATTGCTGAGTCTGAGCTGGCTCTCGAGAAGGGATTGCCTTGCCGTGTAGAGTGCGACGTTGTCAACACAGACCGAGCACTTGGAGCCACACTTTCCTACCATATTTCTAAGCGTTATGGTGAGAAGGGTCTACCACACGACACAATCCACGCCAACATTCGTGGCTCCGCTGGACAATCTTTCGGAGCCTACCTCGCACCAGGTGTCACTCTCGAGCTCGAGGGTGATGCCAACGACTACGTTGGCAAGGGTCTGTCTGGTGGCCGACTGATCGTTTACCCACCACGCTCAGCAGTGTTCAAGGCTGAGGAGAACGTCATCATCGGTAACGTTTGTCTCTATGGCGCGACTCTGGGTACTTGCTTCTTCCGCGGTGTTGCCGCTGAGCGTTTCGCTGTCCGCAACTCTGGTGTTACAGCTGTCGTTGAAGGGGTCGGTGACCACTGCTGCGAGTACATGACTGGTGGTCGTATCGTCGTTCTTGGAAGCACTGGTCGCAACTTTGCGGCTGGTATGTCAGGAGGTATTGCCTATGTGCTCGATCTTCACCAGGACTTCGAGGGCAAGGTCAACCAGGAAATGGTTGAGCTGTCCGGCCTCGAAGATCCTCATGAGATCGCCTTCCTGCGCGGTCTCATCGAAGATCATCATCACTACACCGGTTCCGAGCTCGCAGCTCGCATCCTCCTGGATTTCAACCGTGCCCTTCCACACTTCGTCAAGGTCCTCCCGACAGATTACAAGCGTGTGCTTGATGAAGAAGCCAAGAAGCAAGCCGACGCGAAGAAAGCCGAGTATCCACTGCCAATCCTCCCTGGTAACGCGGTGCGTAACTTGCACGAGACTTCGCGTGAGCACGAGCACGCCAAAGAGAAGAAGGCTACTCTTGGTGATCTTGAGGAGAGCGTTCCAGATGCTCAGGCAGAGAAGAAGAGATCTCTCGTCCTTGACAAGACCAAGGGCTTCATGAAATATCAGCGCCGATCTGAGAAATATCGACAAGCAAAGACTCGAACCCGCGACTGGGGTGAGCTTAACACTCGTCTCAACGAGGACGAGCTGAAGTACCAGACAGCTCGCTGCATGGACTGCGGTGTTCCGTTCTGTCAGTCTGACACTGGTTGCCCTATCTCGAACATCATTCCCAAGTGGAATGAGCTTGTAAGTTCTGCCGCCCCAAATTTTAGATATATTGAGTTGATTGCTAACCTATGTCAAACTGCAGGTCTTCCAAGGCCAGTGGAAGGACGCCTTGAACCGTTTGCTCATGACCAATAACTTCCCAGAGTTCACTGGTCGTGTCTGCCCGGCGCCATGTGAGGGCGCCTGCGTTCTCGGCATCAACGAGGACCCCGTCGGTATTAAGTCAGTCGAGTGCGCCATTATTGACCGCGGCTTCGAGATGGGCTGGATGGTTCCTTCTCCACCAAAGTTCCGCTCTGGCAAGACTGTAGCCATCATTGGTTCTGGTCCCGCTGGTCTTGCTTGTGCTGACCAGCTCAACAAGGCCGGCCACACTGTCACAGTCTATGAGCGCTCTGACCGCATCGGTGGTCTGCTCATGTACGGAATTCCCAACATGAAGCTCGACAAGAATGTTGTCCAGCGTCGTGTCGACTTCATGGCAGCCGAGGGAATCAACTTCAAGACTGGTGTGTTCGTCGGTGAAGGCGATATCACTCTCGATTCCCTGCGCAAGGAGAACGATGCCGTGGTTCTTGCCACTGGAGCGACTGTTCCTCGTGACCTGAAGATTCCAGGCCGCGATCTGAATGGTATTCACTTTGCCATGCAGTTCTTGCACAAGAACACCAAGTCGCTACTCGACTCTGAGCTTGCCGACAACGCCTACATCTCTGCCAAGGACAAGAACGTCATCGTCATCGGCGGTGGTGATACTGGAAATGACTGCATTGGTACGTCCGTTCGTCACGGTGCCAAGTCAGTTATCAACTTCGAGCTGCTGCCACAGCCCCCAGCGCAGCGCGCGAACGACAACCCATGGCCACAGTGGCCTCGTATCTATCGTGTCGATTACGGTCACACCGAGGTCAAGACTCACATGGGCCGTGACCCACGTGAGTACTGCATCATGTCCAAGGACTTTGTTGACGACGGCAATGGCAACGTCAAGGGTGTCAACATCAAGCGTCTGGAGTGGACCAAGAACTCCAGCGGAGGTTGGGACATGAAGGAGATTGAAGGCAGCGAGGAGTTCTTCCCAGCTGAGCTCATCATGATTTCCATGGGTTTCTTGTCTCCAGAGGAGAAGGTCACCGGAGGACAAATTGAGCTGGATGGCCGCAAGAACTTCAAGACTCCATCTGGCAAGTACACCACCAACATCGAAGGTGTGTTCGCTGCTGGTGATTGCCGTCGCGGTCAGTCCCTCATCGTTTGGGGCATCAACGAAGGTCGACAATCTGCTCGCGATGTGGACTCCTACCTGACAGGCGTTGGCACCATGCTTCCAGTCACTGGTGGCATTGTCAAGCGCCCACCATATGAGCTGCTCCACAAGCAAAACGGCGCTCCTACCGAGCTCATCACCGCCGCTGCCTAGATCAGCGCGGCTTTTACATTTGAATTTTATTTTTTCGGACGATACCCTCGTTACCAGATACCCTTTTGCAGCGTTACGAGTCGATAGAGGACAGCATAGCAGCATCGAGCAAGCACGCAAGAGAGAGCCAACTGTTTGTACGATGGCACCGCTACGAAATGGGAAATGGATGACGCGGATAATCATTGACGACCGTAATGAATCACAAAAAGAGCAAGCAAAATGGGAATCCGGCGTTCAAGGCCTATGAATTTTTGTTGCTGCACGCTTTGAACATATGCTGCTGTTTTTTGAGAAATCCTCTGCTTCTGCTTGCGTGCGACAAGGTATCGGCTGTCTGATTACTTGAACGATTCTTTCGATCGCTACATAGAGAAAAAAGTTGAGTGCGCGAACGCTCTTCGACACGAGTACAAACAACACTTCTTGCTTCGCTTTCGCTTCCACTTTCGCTCACAAAGTCACTTTATCACTTCCAACTATCATTCCAGCATCATGAGGCAAAGAATCACATCATCTCTGACTGAGTGGACAATCGCGAGGTTTTGGATCCCAAACCCAGACTCGCTCGTACATCTTCAGGTTTGGTCCCTTCAGTCAAAGCCTTGTGCGCTTTGAGCAATTGGTCAATCCTAGCCGCCGAAGCCTGAGGCTTGATCGTGGCGTTGAGATTGTTTCGTCCCACGAATGGGATCTCATCGGCGCTGTATCGAGAATCTGGCGATGTACTTGGCCGTGATGATGAAGAGTCGCTGGGACTTCGTGATTTCTCGTGAGAAGTCTGAGGTCGTCCCTGGATGTGGAGTCAGTAAGTGATTGCATGAAGCCTTGGCCCTTGAGAAAAAGCTTACCTGGAGCTCAACGTCATGCTTCCCATCGAATCGATCCAAGTATGTGAGGGTGGCTTTCACAGGCTCGCGTGGTGGATCGTGAATCTCTAGACGAACCTGATTCTGTCGATCGTGGTACAGAATGTCAGGCGTTCGCCAGCTTGTGCTAGTTGTATTCGTGGTGTTCGTATTGTTCGTATTTCGAATGCTTGGGCGCTGTCGCCACGAAGCTTCGAACGAGCGTTGTTGTCTCAGCTGTTGGGAATTGTGTGATGTCCGTGCTATATGAGGAGAATCTGCGCTCTCGTTGGTCGAGCCGTATTCGCCAGAGCCTTTGACTTGGTCGAAGTGCTCAGACTCAGTATTGCCCTTTTCCATATCTTGCGCCGCAACACCGTCGAATATCGCAGTAGTATCGATTGTAGGTTCTTGAGAAGCGCTACGAAATGGTGTGCCGCTGCCGAGTTGCCGGGAAGATCTCTTTGACCCAGTGGTTGGCATTTTGCTTGTGGTCGTTTGCCAGGAAATTTGGAGAAGTCCAGCTAATGGTGGCATACAGCAACAGATCTGGCTAAGATATGCTTCGATACTGCTGTAAAGACCGATGTAGCTCAGGTAGTAGGTGAAGTTGGGATTGGTCGTGATTCCGTGAATATAGAACATGCGTACGATAGACATCGCTGTCACCGCGCAGCCAACGAGGAACACTGAACAGATTCTGCCTTCGTTAGGATAATAATTGCCAAACCGACGGTTTCAACATACCCAAGCTTCTTAGTTCCAGGTACCTCCTTCAAGGCGAGCAGCTTCGGGATAGGCAATAGGATGACAACAACGTCAAAGCCTAGCTCAGCTCCTGCTAATGCCCAGACCCAAATTTGCCGGTTGATGAAACTGCCATGTGCCGAAGGATCCACGTATCTCTGCCATTGATATGAAATAGGTAGGCTCTGCACAATTGCAATTATCTGGAATGCAACCAGAGCAGATATCAGCAGCGAAAGCGTGAGCCGACACAGATTGCGAAATGAGTCCCTCGCATGCCACACTCGCAGATATAGCAGCACCAGAGATATCTTAGTTCCAAATATCACGAAGGTATACATATTGGTGCAGATGTAGAACCACTATAAGCAATCTGTTAGTGGGTACGCCAAAAGGAGGTTGTCGCGCCCAGACAGACCAGAGTGAATTCTTTCACATCATTAGGAGTGAGACCCCAAATGTCCTTGCCCATTCCATAATGTATGGCATAGTGTTCACCGACCATCAGCACTGTCAATGGAGCCAGACACACGATCGCAACTAGATCGTCCCAACGAAAGCCAGGTCCATGAAGTCCCGACCATCGTGACAAACCACGGAAAATTGTGAACACAGCGGCCACGCCGAACAAAGCGTAGGCTACAATGGCAAGCAGTTGTCCTCTATCACGGATAGCTATGCTGCAAGTACTGGCCTGAAACTTCTTGGCAGCTAGCTGGTCTGCAAAGGAACATCCAGATGAAGTCAGGCAGGTTCTCAGATCGGTCTGGAGTTGCGCGTTGTCGCAGAAGCAAGACTGTTCGGGCGTACAGTCATATCTTGATAATATTTGGTTCGAGCATTGTGTCTGGAGGCGTTTAGTTGAGTGCACGCGTAGAGGTCGCTCAGC
Source organism: Pseudocercospora macadamiae (assembly GCA_012978405.1). Classification (NCBI taxonomy): domain Eukaryota; kingdom Fungi; phylum Ascomycota; class Dothideomycetes; order Mycosphaerellales; family Mycosphaerellaceae; genus Pseudocercospora; species Pseudocercospora macadamiae. The sequence goes on from WRNY01000007.1 coordinate 529,297, forward strand.
AGCACTACGTACCACACAAGAGGACAGTGCCTCCATAGCCCCAGTGTTCACATTGTTCTGCGCCAGGACTCTGCTATGCCAATTGGTAGCAAGCAGAGTGAGCCAGACTGCTGGCCGCATCTTTGGGGTCTGGCACCCGCAAGGATAGTAAGTAGGAGAGAAAGCTTAGCGAGTTCACCGAAGGCCATGTTGCTGTCTTTGTGTATATCAGGAGACTTTAGGATCTCACGATTGTTGCTTCTGTGAGCTGTCCTCGACTCATGTCCGTTCGGGCTATGAAGTCGTGGCGCATAAGGCGCCGATCTGGCCCGTGCAAATGCAAAGTGAAAGAACGGTATACTCTACCGGCTTGCGATGATGGGCAATGTGCAATACCAGTTCGGCCGGCTGCAGTAGGACGCTCGTTTCAACTTGAGCTCAACGACATACCGCTCGCTCTCTCGCGGCATATCACGTCTTAAAAGCTGCAATAACGCTTCAGCAGACATTCGCAGGATGGCTGGAGGACACAGAAAGATGATTACGCGACTCGTGTGAGGTGTTCGGATGACGCAGAAGGCAGCTATCGCACCTATTCGATAGTAGCGGTGCCTGACGAAGGAGCTGTCGCTGACTCGAGAGGTTCGTCGTTCCTGAGGTCAACCACGATGATCGGACTCCACGGCAGCCCACCACGAACCCACCCGAGCCACCATCGACCGCCAGTCCGGCATCTTCCTGATTGTGGTCAGACGCGGAGGTGTGGCTGTCAGTGGATAACGGAAGTTGGGGATGATCTCCAGCGGAAGTCTTTCGCCCGCGTCAAAGACTCCACGCAATCGCATTGCCGATATGCTCCCGCACTCTACCAAGAACTACTGAAACTCTCAGCCTTTATTTCGGATCAACTCGTCAGAAAGGAAGTGCTACCGGGCATATGCCCAGTGCTTGATAGCCAAGCAGTGCCATGGCGCGACGTGCGCCGGGTTGCATGTCCAAGAGCACGAGTGGTGCGACTCTAGAAGACGCCTCTTCGAAAGCTTCCTGCAAGCTTACCCAGATCGTGGCTGGCGGGCGAGCGACAGCGAATCTCTGCGCTCGCTTGCGCAATAACAATGCACTGTAAGACTCCTATCTCTATCTCTCCCTCGTGTCCCGACATCTCTCCCTCTTGCTCTGCGTGATGTGATATTTGCGACCACCGCACTGGTCTTGGTGAAGGGCATCATCGACGGAATGGCGACGACATACACCTTCTCACCCGTTACCGCTACGGATCGCGCGGGACTAGTTTGGGTCGCGGCGATCCTGAGCCTGATGTTCACCATCCTCACGCTGGCCACCCGCTTCCAGATTAAAGCTCATACTCTCGGTCGCGACGACTGGCTTATTGCGGCGGCTACAATCATTGGAATCGGTCAATACATCGCCATATATGTTGGGTTGAGCAAAGGAGTGGGACAGAGCAGTGCTCTGCTCACACAGAGCTATGCAAGAGAACTGGGCAAAGCGGTACTCGCGAGTGAAATACTCTTCATATTGTCAATCACGCTCAGCAAGCTGAGCGTGGTCTACTTCATGAAGCGGTTGTTCACGCGAGACCACAGCTTGGCCTGGTGGGCGTGCAATATCGGAGTGTTACTCACTCTTGTATGGGGATCCGCGTCAGCCCTTGGAGTGAGTGTTGGTTGTGGTCCGCGGCGCATATTATATGGACCGGAACGATGTCCTGGCAAACTGATGCGATGGGAACTGGTCATTAGCTTCGACGCAGTCCTCGAGGTCGCGTATGTCGGACTTGCAATTGTTCTGGTCTATCCTCTCCAAATGAAGATGTGGATCAAGTCTACTGTGGTCTTTGCCTTCGCATTTCGTCTCCTCTGCGCCGTCCTGGCAGCCTTGCACGGAACCTGGATAGCAAAGTACGTAAGATCGAGCGATCCTGGTCTTGCCATTGCGGATGTCCTGGTCTGGCAAGAAGTATGTCTGGGCTACTCGCTCATCGCAACTACAATTCCTACACTCAAGAACTTTGTTCGTGGCTATAATCAAGCGATGGGCTTCGATGCATCATTAGAAAAAAGAGGCCTCGGAGGAGGCTATAATCTTGGTTCTCTAGTGCGGTCCGCCAACAGGACTGCCCAAGGACACAGTTCTGGTCATTCCAAGAGCGGCTCAAGCAACCGTGCAAACGTCAGTCACGCTTCGCAAAGCCGGCGCGACATGGAGGAGGGTGGAAACAAATTTGGCCCTAGCAATGGGGACTACCGAGTCGGTGTGTTCCATGATTCTGACGGAAAGGGCAAGAGACGCGCGATGTCCGGGGCAAGCGAAGAAGACCTTATCAGACGCGATGTTAGTGTCACTGTTGAGCATGAGCGAGCAAGCGCAGCTGCAAGCAGAACAAACTCGGAGCCAAGCGATTCCGTCATTCTGTCCTGAGCTGGGTGAGGTGATTATCTACACCTTGTCAAATTCCATATCGAGCGTTCCAAAGGTCAGTCGGCCGTTGAGATGACGACTAGGACGACACTGTGCTCTTCAAGTCCCATACTCGGAGGTCTGCGTGGACTCAGGTGCTCGGGAGGGCGAACTCGCCTCTGCGTTCAAATCGAGCGAATGCAGCCGAGTACCAACGATCAACTCACTGAATGAGTCAGACAATACCAAAGTCTGGTTGCTTTCATTCTGAGCGTGTTGGCGGCCTCTGCTTGTATATAAGCCGAAGGTTCACACCTGAGGCTGAAGCTGGCCTTGCGGCGCCCTCTTGGAGGTGGCAGTGCTCACAACGACAGCTCAACATCCCGGCTACAACCAGATGATGTGCAGTTCTCACGAGCATGTGCAAGGGTAACATTGCCTTGCTTACCGGTGTGGATGTAGACCCACTGGTATTTTATGCTGGCGGCTACAATGTCTCACCTCACGTGGCCTCAAGAATGGATGTCTCGAGTGACCTTTCATGCAGGCAGCGAAATGATGCCGCAAAACAATGCCTCGTTGTCGTCTGGAACATGACGCATTCTTCTAGATGCCGCCGTGGCACTGCCGCCCATTTGACAATACTTAGAAGCCCGACATTTTCGATTGGAACTCTTTCTCCTCTTTCCCAAACGACTGGCCGAACTACTGCAGCCTTACCGCAAGTCACCTAAATCGTAAGAACGCTTCCCTTCTGTCAAGTTGACGTGCTCGCGGCTAACAAGCGAGCAGATCACAGCATATTGGCAAATCATCACATCAAATGCCACATCCAAACCGATTCTTCCCATCGTCAACATACACAGACTACTACAGCACAGACGTCGAAGCCCTTGTGGCTGAGAACGAGGAACTTCGTCGTAGCCTTCGACACCGCGAACATGAGCTGCGCAAGAAGGAAAAGGAGCTGAGGAAGTTTGAGCATGCATATCATCAGCTCAGGCGGAACTATATCTTCGTGCTAGAGGAATTCGATCGACTCAGGTCCAAACTGCGCCGATATGAGCGACACGAACGACGGGTCCATTTCTAGTCGTGTACTTGTTCGAGCTGGGACACTTTGATGGTGTTTGACTTGGCGCACCGTTTGTACTGGATGGACACCGGAGTTCTGGGCGTGAGATGAGACTGAGAAGTATAGAACCTGCTACAGAGGGACATGGCCTTAGGTTGGGTTATTCAGACAGCGCCTGGAGATAGATATCGACTGAGTAAAGTCATCCTTGGAATGTAGAATAGACCTCATTGATCGCAGGGTATTGCAGAGTAGGATCAAGCGTCCCAGCGTATGCGACCATTTACTGTTCAAACTTTCTTACAACCAACATCACAATGGCTTCGACACAAACTGAGGCAACGCTCAGAAGCATTTTGCGATCGTCGACCGGCACCCTCGAGAGATGCATCATTTGGTCATGTTGCGAAGTTTCGAGTTGCGACAGGACCTAGGCATGATTATGGCATGATCGGTGGCGTTCCGAGCATCCCTGAACTGCACGATGCAAGTGATTCCATCAATTGAGCATAGTGAGTGTCCACGAGAGTCGCCGTGATTCTCTCGTCAATGGAGTCGCTTCGAGAAAATTGCCATGACGACCGTTGGGCCACGACCACGAGGTCTTGGCGCCGACCTCATGCAGCGTTTCTACGCACGGACTTGGATACGTCATAAAGAAACTGCGCAGAACTCCATCGCAGAACAGAATCTATGGACGTTGTGAGACGAGTTCGCATCTGCAAACGTGCGCGTAGGTTGTTTCCCAGCGTGTGAGAGCGATATTGTGGCATCCACAGTATCCAGAAGGCAGAAGCAAACGCTAGAAGTCAGTCGTGGCTGCCAGAAGTGAGTCGCAACTGCGAGCGAGCTCTAAATTCTCGAAGATTCCAGCAAACAGCGAGAATCAAGGGTCCGCACCTGCCACAGCAGCCCACTAGAAATATTCTCAAACACCACCAAGACTCTTCTACCTTTCTTCCACACACAAACCTTCAAGGCTCAACAGATCACCGAGACCTTTCTTCTATACGCGCTTTTCTTTACGATTCCCTTTGATACCCAACCCTACTTCACACGAATCCGACAGACACATCCACAATGGCACCAGCTATCGGTATCGATTTGGGTACCACGTACTCGTGCGTGGGTATCTTCAGAGATGACCGCATTGAAATCATCGCCAACGACCAGGGTAACCGAACAACACCCTCGTTCGTTGCCTTCACCGACACTGAGCGTCTCATTGGCGACTCGGCGAAGAACCAAGTCGCCATGAACCCACACAACACCGTCTTCGACGCAAAGCGATTAATCGGACGCAAGTTCGCCGACGCAGAAGTGCAGGCAGACATGAAGCACTTCCCCTTCAAGGTCATCGACAAGGGTGGCAAGCCAGTCGTCCAGGTCGAGTTCAAGGGCGAGGAGAAGACCTTCACACCAGAGGAGATCTCTTCCATGGTCCTCACCAAGATGCGCGAGACTGCTGAGTCCTACCTCGGTGGCACCGTCAACAACGCAGTCGTCACTGTTCCCGCATACTTCAACGACTCGCAGAGACAAGCAACCAAGGATGCTGGTCTCATTGCTGGCCTCAACGTCCTCCGTATCATCAACGAGCCAACAGCCGCTGCTATCGCCTACGGTCTCGACAAGAAGACCGAGGGTGAGCGCAACGTGCTCATCTTCGACTTGGGTGGCGGTACTTTCGATGTTTCCCTGCTCACAATCGAGGAGGGTATCTTCGAGGTCAAGTCCACTGCCGGTGACACTCACTTGGGCGGTGAGGACTTCGACAACCGCCTCGTCAACCACTTTGTGAACGAGTTCAAGCGAAAGTAAGTACACTCTGCATTCCATCAATCATTTTCTGAGTATATGCTAACGTTTTCTCCAGGCACAAGAAGGATCTTACTTCCAACGCCCGTGCTCTCCGTCGTCTGCGGACTGCTTGCGAGCGTGCCAAGCGTACCCTCTCCTCGTCTGCCCAGACCTCCATTGAAATCGACTCACTGTACGAGGGTATCGACTTCTACACTTCCATCACCCGTGCTCGATTCGAGGAGCTCTGCCAGGACCTCTTCCGCTCCACCATGGAGCCAGTCGAGCGCACTCTCCGTGACGCCAAGATCGACAAGTCTTCCGTCCACGAGATCGTTCTCGTCGGTGGTTCTACCCGTATCCCAAAGATCCAGAAGATGGTCTCCGACTTCTTCAACGGCAAGGAGCCAAACAAGTCCATCAACCCAGACGAGGCCGTCGCCTACGGTGCCGCCGTTCAGGCTGCCATTCTCTCTGGTGACACTTCCAGCAAGTCCACCAACGAGATCCTCCTGCTCGACGTCGCTCCGTTGTCGCTCGGTATCGAGACTGCCGGTGGTGTCATGACTCCTCTCATCAAGCGCAACACTACCATTCCAACCAAGAAGTCTGAGGTCTTCTCCACCTTCTCAGACAACCAGCCAGGTGTGCTCATCCAGGTCTTCGAAGGCGAGCGCGCGAGAACAAAGGACAACAACCTGCTCGGCAAGTTCGAGCTTACCGGCATCCCACCAGCACCCCGTGGTGTTCCACAGATCGAGGTTACCTTTGACCTTGACGCCAACGGTATCATGAACGTCTCTGCCCTCGAGAAGGGTACCGGAAAGACCAACAAGATCGTCATCACCAACGACAAGGGCCGTCTTTCCAAGGAGGAGATTGAGCGTATGCTTGCAGAGGCCGAGAAGTACAAGGAGGAGGACGAGAAGGAGGCTGGCCGTATCCAGGCCAAGAACGGCCTCGAGTCCTACGCCTACGGTCTCAAGAACACGCTCTCTGACTCCAAGGCTGAGGAGAAGCTTGACGCTGCCGACAAGGAGAAGCTGAAGGCCGAGATCGACAAGACCGTTGCTTGGTTGGACGACAACCAGCAAGGTACCAAGGAGGAGTACGAAGACAAGCAGAAGGAGCTTGAGGGTGTCGCCAACCCAATCATGATGAAGCTGTACGGTGCTGGCGGCGAGGGTGGTATGCCAGGTGGCATGCCAGGCGGCCCAGGTGGCTTCCCAGGCGCTGGCGGCCCAGCTGGCGGCGCTGGTGGCGATGACGGCCCAACCGTTGAGGAGGTTGACTAAATGCTTTCAGTCTTATAGATACCACTTGAGTTGGCTGCATGGCATGGCGTTATACAGGATGGGTTAGAGCATGGCTTGACGAGATCATGATGGATGGAAAAGCATCCCTTGTGTAATTTAGCGTATAGGCCTCTGAGATTGGCCTCAGCAGTGAAAACAGTTCAAAACAACTTATCTTTCCAGTCTTCCCTTTTACAGCAATAGTGTCAACAATTTTGCAGGCAAACGCAGCCGGTACTTCTACCGCATCGCCTCTCGCTGCATCTCACTTCGGCCCAGATCGATTGCTCCGGCAGTACTCAGCAACACCAACACTTGGGCTCGGCGGAACAAGTTCACAGTCACTGTGATGAGACTTCGGACTTTCCATGGCCGATCTGGACCTAGAGAGAGCTTTCCTAACCTCCGAACTACGATGCATGCTCTCCTTCGCTCGCTCTCGGGTGTAATCCATCTTGCTCGGCCGAGCGCAAGGCTCTCCATCTCGGGGATCAGCATGTCAGCTTCTCTCTAACGCCGTACGAATGCACTCTACCCGCTCATGCCGATGATGATGCTGTCGAAAGACGAGTAGGCAACTACGATTGAACTCAAACTATATACAGATCTAGTCAAGAGCACGAGAATGATATCTCCCATATTACCACTCCAAAGCAGTCTTTCAACGACCACACAGAAATGTCTTCTCCAATACTCATCACAACGAAGCTACCCAACAACAAGACTATCCTACCCTACGAATCCGACGAAGTTTCGTCAAGTACAAACAGTTCGAGAAGAAGTTCCATCTCCATGCAGACCACGAGCACAACAAATACCAGCCAAGAAGACCTACAAACTAGCCCGAAACAAAAATCACATCAAAAGCGACGTAGGCCAGCGGCGTCACAAAGATGGCCTTCGCGACCAGAGGATCAGGGTTCGATGACATCGAAAGAGAGAATGCAAGCCGATATCGATTCGAGCTTTTTGACCAGTGTACGACGTCGACGTTGAGAGTGGATGCGACCCACCGAGATACCTCACACAGCTACTGTGCCGGGACGAACGATCACGATCTATCATGAAGTCGGCTTCGATGAAGTGGGCTTTGAGATGGATGAATTCCAGCGTGATGAGTATTCAGGGGAGAGTGTACGATAAAAGCTGTTGAGTGGTATCTTTGCAAACAATATGTACGGTTTAAGCCATTTTCTGCCGAATGTTGAGTTGCCTTCTTTGAATTCTTTCGGGGAGACATATTTCCCCTTCTCGTTAGAACTCTGTCGTCAAGATCTTCTTTAATGCTGCTTGTTCCTTCTCATAGCTCTCGATGTTCTTCTGACTTCCAGAGATCTTACCTAACAGCCACTGAATCCTTTCAAACAGTTCCTTGGGCTGCTTCTGTAATTTGGAAAGCATCTCCAACTCAGTCTCATACTTCTCGATGGATTTGTTCTCGCCGCTGATCGCATCAGTCAATAATGTCATCTCCATCTTGGCACGAAGAACATTGTCTTCTACAAGCCGCTGGAAAGCGGGTTGATAGACGGGTTTCCCGGGCTTCACGCAGTATGGGCGACCATTGTTTGATTGCACCGTGATGAGTTCTGCTTGTTCGAGGGCCTGGAGTGCCTTTTCGCCGCCGCTTTTGAATGGGTCTTTCGTTAGGATTTCATTGTAACGGAGAGCCTCGTCTTTCGCAAGGTCGCGGACCAGGAGCCATGCCTGTGCTGATGTCCATTCCTTGCTATCACTTCCAAGTAAAAGATACATCTACACGTCACGAAGAGTTGAGTGTCAGCAAGTGTGTCCAGAGGACGTGAGCTGTCGTGGAATAGCTTACCTTCAAGATTTCGGAAGCCGACTGGTCGACAATTTCCTGAACTGCTTTCGAGGGTGTTTCTCCCGCTTTAATGCGACGAGCAAAGAATTCAAGATCTGTGAGTCGTCCTCCAAGATATCCAATAACATTGTCTAATTCACGAAGATCATCACGCTTCTGACTGGGTGTCAGAGATATGCTTTCCTCATCCTTGTTTTCCTTGAGCTTCTTGTGTAGGTCTGCATCAAAGTCAAGATGTGAAATTACATAGCGTTTCGCCACCTCTGGACTACAATCGCCGAGCGAGATCTGACGGAAGACGCGGTCCGGCAGAGCTTTGCTCAATGACTTGCTGAACGAGACATCATTCGTGAGGAAAATGACATGCGCGATATTCGAGGTCGTCAGCGTCGCGGCCCATTCTGCAAGTTTGTCGTACACAAGGGCCGCTCCAGGTTCTGAGCTCTTGTGAAGGAAGTTCTCTATAACCACCACAGGTCTATGCTCCGGATGTGCTTCCAGATATTCATCGTCAGACATTCTCGCATCTTTGTCGTCTCTGTTGTTTCGCCCATCCAGAGCGATACTCTTCAAGGCGACAGTCGTCTTGGCCCAGATTTTAATCAGTTGATTCTCCAATGTTTCCGAGAAACCTGCTTTGGTTCCCGTCATGCCTTGCGCTGCCAGATCCATAAGTCCGCTGATGTTATTAACCCAGGAGAACACTGGTCGATATCCAACTTGAGCGGCTGCAGCTGCAATCGTGGGCGCATCTCCACGAGATTCCTGAATAGGCTTGCAGTCGACGACGAGAACTCTATGCGCCTCGCGCTTATGTTTGAGAGCATGCTCGAGGACCAGTTCCCGTTTACCGCTTCCTCGCGGACCCTGAACGACGATGAATGTATCGGCAGATTCCATGAGCCAGGACTGTATCTGTTGGATTTCGTCCTGCCGATCATCCCAAACGACTTGCATGCCACCATCTTGTCTGTTTGAATCAGATCCGAAATATTTCACCTTATTGTAAAGGTCTTCGCCCTGTCGAATGAACCAAGCGAAGACGACATTCTCCTCCAAATGAAAAGCCCTTGTGATATGGGCCTTTATAGAAAACGTTCGCAGTGGGTCGAATATAGTGTAGGAAAGTCCGGCTATTAAAGCGACGATGATGGGGAGCACAATTCGAGGATGATTCACAATCCAGTCCTTGATCCAGCCTGCACGCTGTTTCTTCTCGTACGTCAGACGTAGGACGGTTCCCGTTTTACCGCCACCTTCGGCATCAGAGACGAGATATCCGTGCATGCAGTTCTTAGCCATGATAGCCTTCTGGTGATGCGTGAAATCAAGGTAAGCATATCGCGGCACAACTTTTGAGTCGGACGCTTGTACTACGATGTCCGAAAGCTTTCCAAAGGGTCGAAAGAAGCTGTAGAGTTGCTCTTGACTAAGTTCCGCAGCTCCAGCTCCAGGTTCCGTAGGAAGAAACTCAACACGAAGACGTTGAGATGGTGTTCGCGAAAGGTCTTCTAGCCATGGCTTTCCCAAAACGAGGCTCGCTCTGACGTGGGTAAAAGGATTCCACCACGGTCGAGCTTTGTGCTCCTCCAAGTGCTTTGCGACTGCTTCAGCGATCTTTTTCGAGTCGCTCGTTCCATCATGACAAAACTTCACGAACGCCGCGCATTCGCCGTATCGTGGCAGAATCTCGACTACCTCAGCTTTACCAAGGTTTGCGTTCTTGACAGCTTTCTGGAATACAGCCTGTGGATTCACCGTGCCATATCTGCCCATAGTAGGATCCAGTTTCTTGGTAAAGACGCTCACTGATCCAAACTGGGAGGTGAGTCGCATCAACCATGCCAAGTTGGGAGGGAGGATCGTGTCCATGAAGAGGATTCCTTCTTCCGGAGCAGTGACAATGTGACCAGTATTATTCTCTCCAGTATCGCCAACCATGGAGCGTCTGAGGGCCAATGAAGAGATGATGGGTGATCGCACTCTCCAGCTTGCTGTCGTTCCCAGAAGCGGACGCGCCGCCCGGCAGAGGTGATGTCGTGGAATCATTTTCTCGGAAATTTGGCGGCCTCGCCGCTCGAACAGATGCTATCTCATGTCTTTTCGATGGTAAATTGACCTGCGAACATCGAAGTGTTGTCCACGGTTCCTTGTTTCTTGGTCGCGAACGCGCTAAGGAAATAGAGTTCGCGTTATTTGATCTGTAGGTCACGTGCCCACATTGACGAATGGTCGAGACAAGAGCACAAGATGGAGGGAAGAAATGCTACTAAAATACTCGTAAAGCTACCAGTGTATACAGTATCAAATGCCGCAGAAAAGCACGACTAATCTCCAAGCCCGTCCCCATACTCCGCTTTTTGGTAGTTGATGGATGCCTTAGTTCACGTCGAAGAGTGGCTTCAACGTCTTTGCGATCAAGGTCCATTCGTCTTTTTCCACTTCATCTCGGTAGAATTCCTTGAGACAATCGATGGATGCTCTGCTGACCAAGGAGTATAGCACATCCTTTTCTTCCAACTGCCGACCATATCCAGGCTGGTTGGGACCTTCGATCTTCACTGCTACTGAAGGCGAACCCTTCTTGCATATGGTGAGTTGCTTGTGATCTCTCTCGATGGATACTACACGTCCCATCGATATGATGTCCTTTACGCCAGTGACAGGATTCTGCTTCACAGCAGCGATTGGGGTGTGCAGCCGTAGATTTCCTGCAACGACATCGACACCAATGACAATTGGATCCTTCTTGTTGAAGACTGATACGGGGTTGAGGACGCATGGGAAAACCGCAAGCATCTTGCTCTCTTCCTTCTTCTGCGCAGTGAGTTGCTGCATGTGCTTGGTAAAATCGTCGAAAAGGTGATAGATGATGTCTGCAGTGAAAATCTTGACACCCATTTGGTCTGCCAGTTCGTGGGCATCCTTATCAACCTTGACGTCGAAGCAGAGCATGACCGCATGTTCCTTGCTCTTCTCCAACATGGTTGACGCTGTGATAACGTCTCGCTTGTGGACTGGACCAATGCTAATGTTCGAGACTGGGATCTTCATGTCTTTGAGGAAAGAGAGCAGAGCTTCAAGGGAGCCTAGAGTTGATGCCTGGACTGTGACACCACGGCCACTCTTTGAGATACGAGACATGAGGTTCTCGAGATCGCCCATGACTTCTTCTTCAAGCTCTTCAATCTCGTCTTCATCGTCCTTATCCTTGACGAGGAGAACGCGAGAACCAGCAATGGCATTGTCAAGGCCGTTGGCCGCAATCTTGACACCAAGTGCAGCCTTGACGACCTTGTTGTGCACGTATTGTGACTTGACACGAAGCTCTTTCATCTCAGCTGGTGTTAGGAGCGCACGGATATCGGTGGTGATCGGGCCGTCTGTACCGCAAAGTACGATTCGATCGCCTTCGCGGAGCACACCATTGGAGATGACAACATCAATGGTAGTTCCCAGGCCTTCAATCACCTTAACTTCGAGAATGGTACACTCGACCTCGGAGAGGTACATGAGCTGCTTCGTCATACGTTCTTGCGTGAGAGTCACCAGCAGCTTCAAGAGATCTGGAATACCCTCGCCTGTGTGAGCAGATGTAGGTACCAGCGAGACATATTTGGCCATGGATTTGTTCTCGTAGAAGAGCTCAGCGTTGAAGCTTTGTTCGGAGAAAGCCAATTTAGTCTTCTCAAGTCTGTCGCGGAATTCGTCCTGGACGCTCTTCTTCTGAAGACTGAGGGAGTCACGGAAGCCATTGTTGGAAATGGGCTTCCAACCGTAGAGACGATCGATCTTGTTCAGCGCCACAATGAAGGGGGTCTTGCGGTCGCGGAGCAAGCGCATCGATTCCAGTGTCTGAGGCTCCAAACCGTGCATGATGTCAACGACCAGGATGGCGATGTTACAGAGCGAGCTACCACGTGAACGCAAGTTGGTGAAGGACTCGTGCCCTGGTGTGTCGATGACAAGAAGACCGGGGACCTTGAATTCGAAGGCGCCGTCTTGGTTGACAACGGCTGTCTTTTTCTGTAGCGCGTCGACTGGGAAGTATGTAGCACCGATTTGCTGGGTAATACCTCCCGCTTCGCCCTCTTGGACATTGGTTTGGCGAATCTTGTCGAGCAGCTTCGTCTTACCAGTATCGACGTGGCCAAGAATACAACATATAGGTGAGCGAAGGTCATCCTTGGAAGCTGCGGCAAGTGCCGCTTCACGCTCTTTCTCACGCTTTTGAATGGCCTGTTGTCGTCTTTGCTCAGCCTGTCTCTTGGCTGCAGAGAGCTGTTCTTCCTCATCTTCGGATGATTCTTCCTCTGAAGACTCGTCCGACTCTTCTGCGGGTTTGCCGTTCGTCTTGGCGCTAGCTTGCTGAGGTTCGTCGTCTGATTCCGCATCCCAACTATCTTTGACGCCGTCATCTGATGCCTTCTCCGCCATGGCTTCCCAATCGTCAAGCTCGTCATCATCTCCGTCCTTGTTGGCCTCAGCCTCGAGGCGAGCTTTCTCAGCCAGCTCAGCAGCTTTCTTCTCTTGCTCAAGTTTGAGCTCCTCCATCTTTTGCCGGGCCACTTCTTCCTCTCGCGCCTGTTGTGCCGCTCGCTCCTCAGCCTCCTTCTTTGGGTTCTTCTTCTTCCGCATGTCTTTCTGAGTCGGCTTCTTCTCAGGCTCGCCGTCGATACCCGCGACTTTGACGCCTGACTCAAGCATCTGCTCGAGACGTCTCTTTTGCTGGGCCTCCTGCTGTCGCTGCTTCTCAGTCTTATAGGTGCCTGCCTTCTTCTGCTCCTCAACCTTGGCCTTCTCCCTTGCCTTCTTGGCCGCTTTAGCAGCTTCTTTGGCCTTCTCCTCTTCCTCGAGCCTTTTGCGCTCATTCTCGGCAGCGGCTGTCTCCTCCTCCCTGAGGCGGGCGGCCTCCTCCTGTTGTCGGCGGAGTTCTTCTTGCTGCTTCTGCAAAGCTGCCAGCGCAGGGCTCAGCTTTTTCTTCTTACCACCTGTAGGTTCAGGCAGAGTAGCCATCGGCGCCGGAGCATCGTCTACAGGCTTGGCCTCAGCTTGTTTCTGCTGTGGAGCAGGAGTGGTCTTCTTCTTTGCCGCAGCCTGTTCCTTTTTCCGCTGCTTCTCGCGCTCTTTCTTCTCCTTCTCCTTCTCTGCCTTAGTCTTTACTCTACCGCCATCCTCGGCATCATCTTCACCATCTTTTGCGGGTTCCGGTTCGGCCTTCTTGGCGCCACCCTTTCCTCCTTTCTTGCCTTTGACGGGCATATCGAACTCATCGTCCATCGTGGCTTCCTCGGGTGCCTTTGCTGCCAGGTCGGCAGCTGGTTCGGCAGGCGTGCCAGTCCCACTAGCATCCTCGCCCTCGACAAAGTCATTCTCAATGGACTTGCCTTTGGCTTTGCGCTTCTGCTTGTTCTTCTTGAGCGCTGCCATCAAGCCGCCACCCCCAGCACCTTCTTCCTCCTCTGCATCTTGAGCGGCATCGGCAGCCTTGGCCTCGGCCTCTGCCTGTGCTATCGGGTCGGCGCTCTCACCGAGACCCTCGTCCCAGTCCTCATTGGCCTTCTTTCCCTTCTTGCCTTTGGGTGCCATTTTGATGGTATAGACTGGTGGTAGAAAAGTTGACGATCAGGTAGAATAGACTAGCCTTTGGTGGCGAAACAATCTCCTGAGCGAAAATGTTGGTGGGCTCAGCTGTTGGTGGAGTGCGGTCTCAAAGATTTGCCTCCTGCATCAGGCGGATCGGGATTAAGGAAGAATCTGCGAGCTCTCATACTACCAGGAAACGGCAGTATTTTGCTAGGACGTGCAAAGCACGATTAGTGAGCTGCGTGGGCCTTGAGAAACAACAACAACCAAATGTCGCTGTTATGGAGTGTGCAGTCAAGTGTTGCGAGAAGCAAGAAACGTGCTGTGTGTGGGGTCACAGTGGGTTGAATTTTGGCCGATGATGTCGGTGCTTCGACGGCTTTGTCTCCGGCACAACAATAATTACCTTGGGTACTACATATTTTACGGCAATCATTGTACATACATTGTCAAATTGGCATGTGATCGCGAAGGATGCTCTGAGTCACAGGTTCGCCCACGCTGACTGTCCGTTAATGACCAGATGCAGCGTCTGTGGTATACAAGCGGCTGATTCGTGAGTCTGAGCCGCAGGCCCCATAAGAAGTGAACGATCGATGACTGATTCTCGTATTGCTTGTACGCTATTCAGAATGTCGTCCCATCTACTAATGCAGACGTATCATCACATGCCAAATAACATCCTCGCCGCGCCTTCGGCAGCATCCCCTTCTGCTGGCTTGTCTCCTGCTTTTGAGACCGGAGATCCATGCGCGAAAAACAAAACTTTAATCGCAATGGCGAGTCCAGCGTGCAGAGCTATGACAACAATCAAGAGAATCTTGGACGTCTGAGCATCAGTCGCAGAGACGACTGGGTAGAGGTTGCGGAAGAGGAAGACAGCAGAGAGCGCGAAGCCAACTCCGACGAACGCGAAGTTCAATGCTAGCCGTCGTGTCAGTATATGCTCGTCTTATAGCAGATCTAAAAGTTCGTCTTACCAGTCAATGGACTCCACGAGATGAGTGCCACAGGTATCCAGATCAAGTTCGCATAGCCATAGAGTGCCCAGCACTCGAGCAGATTCGCGCTCTCGCTTCCAAACCACTTCAATGTTCCCCACAACCCAAGCGGTATCACAGCTGTATATCCGTAGATCAGACCCGCCGCTCCTGACAAGAGTCGAAAGTCGTATGCAAAATGCCCTTTGCCTTTCTCTGCCAAGTATTGACTGATTGTTCCTGTCAGGAACAGAATGACAACCACCGTTGTAGCGATCCAAAATGGACCATACAGGTCTGGGTTTCCTTCTAGCACATCGAGGAAGTTCTGTCTCGGGAACAGCGCTGCTTGGCAGCGATGAAGGATCTGGTTGGTATCGACATCGAAGAATTGCTGGTAGAAAGCGATCGACCAGAGATATCGCTTGGACGATGACGGCGCGTTCGAGGACGAGTTGAGGAAGGAGTTGTTGGCTTGATCGGGCTGGATCTTGTTCCCGCCGCGCGCATTCTGATTTTCGAAAGCTGTATCGTCTGTTAGATGTAGATACAGGGAGTCATGCTAGATGCTCATACTTGAGTTGTGGAATTCAAGGTCATCGTTCAGGTCGGTATGGCCGAGATCTCCCTGAGTGTGTTTAGCACATGTTGTCGAACTCGCACACGGCAATACATTTGGCTAACCTCGGCATCAACATCGACCACGACATCATAGCCTTGCCTATTCGCCATGACGCTTGGCCTGCTGCAATGTGTTTATGGTGCAAAGGTCAATGTCGAAGCCTGGACCTGACGCGAGTGGACAGCTTCACTTTGGCACGCGGCAGCTGCAGCTGGGGTCCGCACAGACCACATTATTGAGCCTTGGCAGTGCTGAGACAGTGGGAAACTACACTTGCGAAAGAAATATAAAGAGTCTGAAAATGTTTGATTTTTGCATAAAGAAAGCTGGATTTCGGACTCTAGATGTAATGACTGCTAAGGTCTGCTATCGTGACGCAGGACAGGAAGAAAGCATCGTAACTTTATTAGCCTTCTCGAGTTTCATCCTGTACGGCAGCCTCTAAGCACTGCAGTCACATTGGCGAAAGCTCCCTGTATCAAATACCGCTACTGAAATGAGTAGAGCTGGTAGGCTCTGGTCTGTGGATTAGAACAATTGATCTTTGCTTTTAACAACTACGCTTTTGCAATGTTGCCAACTGATGCCCCACATTCAGGTCAAGACGACCAGTGCGCATAAGACCACAATCACAACTGCTGCCACGCCTCCTTTCGGCGCCGCACTCGTGGTACTTAGTTCTGTTGGCACGGCCATAGTGGTGGTGACCTCGCTAGGAGGAGATGGATGCATCAATGAAAGCGTAGATGTCGTGTTCTCGATGAATCTTGGTGCCACAACAGGGACTCCCTCGGAGTAAAGTCTGGCACTGATAGTGTCGCATTCGTAGTTTGTATAATACGAGCCGGAGATTGTGAGATTGAGGGGGATGCAGTGTGTAGAGAGTGATTTAGTGCTAGTTGTGTCAAAGTTAGTTGGTCAAATAGGATGGTGATGTGACTAGCAACATACCATACAGCCGCCCAGGCATCTGACTGACATTTCTCATCGCAAATCGACTCGTAACAGGTAGTCACATACCCACATGAGTTCGCAACTGTGGCATCAGCAGAGGAGTCGGGGCAGCAACCAAAGTTGCCGCTGGAGTCGGCATTGCAATAGTATGACTCGTCGCAAGTCAGAGGTTGACCTGATGTACGTTAGCCATGTCATGGTGCGTACTCACCGACCTCGTACTGATATTCCAGTTTTTCCAGCCACAAAGAGTTGGCTGCGAGCTATCTACAAGTCCGTCGCGTTTAGCTAGGAACTTCTTGGCTTGCGACGTGGGAGGCGGTGTTGGCTCCATCTGCCATAGTATATCATCTCTAGAGCCGGATGGTTTGGTGGATGTAGCGAAGGCGCTGACAGCTTGAGCATTTGCCAGGATCCATATCGCGCTGCACACTGTCCAGCAAAGCATCGCCTGAAGTAGTGACGGTTGAATAGATCCGAAGATTCGAGACAGACACAACAACCAGAACAAGTGGGTCCCCCATGATATTCTTGTCCTCGCTGACGCGTGATCGTAGACGGATCTCTGAAGATAAGCCTATGCAGCATACCCTGCAGCCTCGTGGTCTTCACCGTGAAGGATCATCAAGGCCTAATCTCTGGTTTTTCCACGTTTCTAGGCTCCTGTTCGTCTGCAGGTCTCGCGACTCAAATCATCCCTAGGCGTTTTGCACTCCATATCTTAGGGCGATTTCTTTCACATCTCGAAATATGCTTTGCATGATGATGTCTAGTCATCGCAGTGGAAGATCTGTAGATGGTGATCGTACAAGCGGACGAGCGTGCAATCGGCGTGTTGTTGTATGCGAACTGGGTAGGACAACTCCTCCAACGCAGGATAATCATCGTGTGGCAGGGGCGATGTTCCGAAAGGGGATTAGCTTGAGGAAGCCCGTGCGCTTAAAGCCTTGGCGGGCCTCCTGCCATTCCACTTCATCATGATTCCCTCACATCGTTCACGACTAGCATGGGCCTTGTTGCGGGAACACAGCGCTCACGCAGACGATATCGTGGGTTTGATTCATCATTGTGGCCATCATGTGCATCGCTCGGACTTCACATGCTAGCGCGGAGGGTGCCACTTGCTGTCAGCCTGACAGGCCTCCCAACAATAGGCCTCAGCTCGCTTCGACGTGCATTGGAAGGCTGTTCAGGGTATTGCTGCTGTGTGCCCGACTTACTGATGTCGCATAGGTCTTCTGAGCTCGATGGCGCATATTGCGCTGGGCTGGACCGAGTCGGTCCTCGCGTTTGCCTCGATCTCTCCATCAAAACACAATACATACGCAACCCAGCTTGCAAAGTCAAAATAATTGCAGCTCATACAAGGAACCAATGCCATAGGCTTGGGCACGTTTCAGTTAATTGCCAGACGATATAGCATAGATTGTGCAATGGTCGATATTCAACTTCAAGATACCGCGCGAACGACTCTGATGTCGAAATCCTCAGATCGATCATCCGGCACGTCAAACTATGTACGAGCTGCTCGGCAACCTCCAATATTAGCGGTCTGGTGGCAGGAAATAATCGCAGCTTTCTTCTTGGCTGCATCTGCAATTGCATCATTTGCGACCCTCTACCCGTATCAGGGCAAGCCATTGCCAGACTGGCCATATTCGATAACTGTCGGAGCTCTGCTTTCCGCGTACTCCGTCATTCTGAGTTCGACCGCTTCCTTCTTACTTGCCCAGGGCCTTTCTCAATTGAAATGGCAATGGGTTTACAAGAGAGAACAGCCGCTGCACGACCTTCTACTGCATGATGACGCTGCGAGAGGACCCATAGGGGCGATCAGTCTCTTGAAAAGATTCCCACTTCCACGAAGCTGGCAGTGGTTAGCATGCGTGCTGGTCCTCATTGCGCTTCTTATCGGGCCTTTCACGCAGCAAGTTCTGCAATATGGCCAGTGCAATGTCCCAGTCAAGCGGTCGGATATACGACAGGCAGGAGTACCTCGTACTTCAATTTTTGTCGGACAAGGAACACACGCTGGAGCTGGTACCAACAGTCTGACTATTGCTGAACAAGCCGCCATTATTGGAGGTCTCTACACTACTGGACAAGTCAGTGCAGACTGTCCGACAGGGAACTGCACCATCGCCCCCTACAATTCAGTCGGCTATTGCAGTGCCTGTCTGGACATGTCCTCTGATGTTCAAATCGTTGTCGTGAACAACACCAACGACTTACCCCCTTTCAACAATACAGTGACCACAACCACATCCTTACCTAGCGGCATCTTCGTGGCTTACGACGGCGCGGAGGACTACCCATCGTGGGGTTCCTACGACTTCGGTATATCAGGATATAGTGACGGAGACCTTCAGATTCTTCTTGGAATGCCTGGGCAACCTATGGATCCTGCGACTGGCAAGGCTCCTGATGGGTGCGAAGATCCAGCCACGAATCGAACTTGGCGCTGTCAGGGATATGGTGCTGCCAGCTGCAGCTTTTATCCATGCGTTAGGTCCTACAACGGCCGTGTGCTAAACGGTGACTTCATGGAGACAGTGGTAAACGAAACACATCTGAGTGATCCGACTTGGAACTCCACCTGGGGCATTGTTGGTGGGGTCTTGCTTTACACTTTGGATGCGTCCTGTTTGAAAAAGGATGAACATCAAATGCTTGAAGCCGCTGGAGTCAAGTTCAACGCCAGTACTATATGGACGCCTTACTTACCCTTCGCCGCGCCAGACTATCAGAACGAACGTCAGGAGCCGTCGAACGTCAAAGAATTAATTGCGCTCGAGAAAGGCTTCATTGATCGAGGATGTCTATATGCTGTGGACTCATTCTTCAACCAAGGTCTGTCACAATATCTTGACAGTGTGTTGAATGGTAGCTTGACTGGATCTACCGGATACTATGGTCAATTCACTTCATTCCAAGGCTTGCAACTACTTCAGCTGATCTACAACTATGGCAACTCATCCTTCGAGCGCACCGAATCTCTGATGAACAACATCAGCCTCTCGCTCTCGAACTACATGCGGCTGAACCCTGGCCAAGACAACTATACATCGAGTATGCCTGCTACGGGTGAGGCGACTGAGATGAAAACCTGTCTGAACGTTCAATGGGTCTGGTTGGCCCTCCCCACGGCTGTTGCTATTATGACATTGGTCTCCTTTGGGGCAGTGATAGCAAGCGCCAGCAAGATTCCTCGCGATCTGAGAACGTGGAAGTCGTCTCCTCTGCCACTGCTCTACTATGGCCCACACCATAACATCGCAGATGGAGCTCATGACAACTACGTCACGCGACATGATGTTACCAGCATGAACCTTCGTGCAAAGGATCTAAAGGTACAATTAGTTCCAGACGACAGCGGCATCGTCAGATTTCGACAACAGCGTACCGCCGACGGTTCGATCTAGAAAGGATGTAATGGTCGTCATGAAGCTGCACTATGTGGATTTAAGAGCTTAAAATATTAGGGAAGTACAATCCACAAAACCATCTACGGTGCTCTGTGGTATGCCAGCCACACTTAGCTTGGCCATCGCAGCGGAAAATGAGTTTGCCCAGAGCCCTGCCGGAGTCAGTACATAGTTCCTTAGAGGAGGAGCCCTTTCGACGAACCTTGATTGCGCGCGAACTGTGCGAAAGACGGCCCAGTCGCTGAAGCGTTTGCGAGATTGACATCTGAGTCAAAGCGATACACTCCTGGAGGATTGCTCGGTGCTTGCGCCTCTCGATAATACGTAACATCCCAGACCATCGGAGTGGAGTCCTGTGGTCCTATTATACAAATTCGGTGAGTATATTGCGGTCTGAATGCAGACAGTACGCGACTTACCTCCTGACGGAATTCCGTTCGATTCTTCTGTAAATGCTCGCGAAGTGGAATGAGCTCCCATGAGCGCTGCCAGCTCGCTTGGGCTGATACCTTTATCAGCCCAGAGCGCGAGCAAAGTTTCTGCGTCAGATCCTGGACCAAATGCTTCTGGGAGAAGACCATCGGGTGCTGCGGTCGATGTATCGTTCCGACCAACCACCTGCGTGGGTCAGTCAACGTTTGCAAAATATTCACTCGGAGAGTCGATAAACTCACAGTTTTCACGATTGGACCTCCACGACAACTTCTGGTCCCGATGCTGCCAGCAAACTGCGTGATATCGGCAGCGGAGATTCCATTTGCCTTATATCTGGATCCCGCGGTCAGCAAAGACCGAAGAAGAGACGACATTGATTTACTGATTGTATTTGCCAAGCAAGTACTTATCCCGATAGTTTTGCTTGAGGGGCTGATTCGCTGGTCGCGAGATCTCATCATCGTTCAGCAAGAGGGAGCCATCTGCGCCTCCGGATGCTGGTGAGTAGGTTGGGTTCCTCACAGAATACCCGGCTGCGTGCTAGTCTTAGCACAAGCCTACAATCCAGCGTTCGTCACAACCTTACCAGCGTCGTGGAATGCAAATCGAATAGCAGATCTTGCTAGGTCGTTGCAGCCTGCGAAATCTCTCTTCAAGTCCGTGGCACTAACGATGACGGACTACAGTTAGCAAAGGTACCAGACAGCAGAGGGGTGTCACCCGTGGAGTTATGTACATCTGCGTCCAGATTGTTGGACAATTGGAGTTTCCACCTCCACCTGGTCTTCCGCCACCATTCCCTCCACCGCCTCCACCACCAAATTGAGCTTCTCGTCCCTCTAGTGTGGCGCCGCTGCAAAGCAAGGCTGTGGCGGCCGACAGGATCAGTAATGAATTCAACATCGCAGCCAGACGAAGAGAAAAATAGTATACATCTTGGCTGTAGGCCGTCGCTCGCAGCTCATATACTGCGTGCCCTTACGACAAATCATGCTCAGCTGAGCCTTTACTTGTATCGCTAAAAACAGGATCATTACCCAACAATTTCTCTTCGTCAGACCGTCACTCAAGGCCTCCCCTTCTGGACCAACGTCGTGGCTTTGAAACGCGACAAGTCATTGGCCTCTATTCGATGTGGCAATCGTGCGCTGGAGGGAACAAATCACGCGAGGTCGGTTGACACGAGTAGGATGAAGAAAGGCTAAGGCCCGCCGACTTCACGCACTGGCCCGAGCAAGTTATCGCTCGTTTCGTCTTTGAAAGGAAAAACCACGAGTAGACTCATGCAAGAATTATGCACGGTCAGCATCAAAAGTGGAGCTCTCATAAGCTGACTGGTCTTACCGGGCCGAAGACTTGAATGGCCAAACGGCTATGATCTTACTGATGCAGTGAAACATTTAGGGCTGTAAAGTACAATTGAACTTCATGTCCTTCAATTGATCACAAGCTGCTCACCTTTGGTCTCGCCTGCGGATCAGTAAGTACTGAAAGACTGGCCAACCACAGGAGTACGAACCGGATGACCACGCTCCCACAGCGAGCGAGTCAGCCTCTGAGCACGTTGACTTGCCCTGCGTCGAACGTTACGCCTCAGCCTTCTAAAAATGTCGGTAGCTTTCCGCCACCCGCGAGGCTTGGAGTATCTCTTCTATAGTTCGGAGATATAACCGACCACTCAACCTCGACGTACTCAGCTAAGGCAATAATTCCTTACGCATGGCGATAACAAATCCTCCGACCTGAGACAGTAGACATGGAAGGCAACGGAACCCTTGCGGTATCGACCGGCAAGCCCTAGCACACTACAACCACACGTGCCAGCCTCAGATCCCACGAAATCGGGTACAGCACGACTGCCGAAAGCCCGCGGTTCCTTAAATCTGGAGTGGCCGGAAACATTGCTGAGGGCTCCGTCGCAGGAACGAAAGTAAGGACAACATCCGAAGACTCCATCAGGTAGAAGAAGGAACAAGTTTACCTCGTGATGACTCGGAACTGCAATCCGGTGTCTCGTACGAACCGCGAAATGACGAGCCAAACCGTGAATGGGAGAGGCCAAGTCACCACTACTGGAAATCAGCTCTGCGAGACCACTATCCTCAAGCATGGAGTATCACCTACCGAATTCTGCCGTGATTGGGAGCACTGGAAGGCGCTTGATGTATTGACCACATTTCTAGCCACTGACACCATGCAACTAGGCCTTCAGAAGCTGTATTGCGGCCATCTCGCTCTGGTATCGACAGAGACTCATGTGGGACACATCTGATCTCGAATCGCTTAGGAACCCTGGCTGTGTGCTACTTGCTTTGTTCGATTCTCAACTATCCCTCCCAAGTGTTGGACGCAAATGCGGAAACCTGAAGTGGAACATGAGCTGCATTCTCTTCGAACATATTGAGACAAGTGAAGTCAAAAGCTGAGACAAAGGTTTTACTTGGCTTTATGGCGAGCGTCTTCTGATTGCAAGTCAACCCGTTTGACAAACATTTCGCCAGCATGGGCCCGATCAAGCAGGACTTAAGCTTGCGATGCGGATCTACCTAGATGATTCGTCAAACTTCAACACCACGACACGAGCAGGACATGGCAGCTGACAACGTTGAAGCTATTGTACCAGCCCTGGAAGCCTTTGATCTCCGCGATCAAGATGCTGACGCCGATGTTCGCGATGACGTTCTGTGCGTATGGCGTGTGGAAAGGGGTATGACTGCAGCTGACAATGTTGTAGAAGACACGATCCAGCTAATGCTGATGATGATAACCAAGAGGACTTCGACGACACCAACTGCGAAGCCGAGGACCCTTTCGATTATTCCGACAGTTCTATTGGGCTGGACCAGAACTCATATGCCAACGAACTCGCCACCATTCCATCCAACCTGGACATCCAATTCATACCATCTCCACCCGACTACGGTATCAAGATTGTCAACACTTCTGCTTTCGGTGCTGTTTTCAGAAATTGCATTTTCTCAGGCCTTACGATCTTCGAATGTTGCATGCTCAGTAACGCCGTATTCGAGGATGTCATCTTCCACAAATGCCACTTCAGCAACACGGAATTCGAAAACGTCAAGATTATCGGCGATTACTGGGATAACATTCGCATCAACAACTATAGATTCGCAGAAGATGATATTTGGAAAGCTCCAGAACCCGGCACTATAATTCATAACGACGTTCCTCCTCATAACTTCGATCTACGGGACCCAGGACGCTTCCCTAAGGTCCAAGAACATTGGGTCACAGAAACCGCTCATCAGCCGCAAGATATCAGCGACAGGGCCTGGGACGAGTTTGATGACCCGGCTGACAAAAATGACTACGTAGTGGATGGCTTCTCCATTCCCGCCGGCCTGGAACTGAGCGATACCCGTCTGATCAGCAAGTTCAAGCTCTCGAACGTGAGCGATCATAATTTCTTTCGCGGCGCAGTCTTCAAAGGCTGCACGCTAGAGGATGTGGAATTCGAAGATTGCACGCTCTTCGGCTGCGTGTTCGAAAACTGCCACCTCAAGAACGTGATTTTCAAGGGTGTGGCTTTGATACAGACTGCTTTCCGTGGATGCAACCTCACAGGCATATTTTGGGAAAACAAGCGGTATGGAGCAGCAGAGTACAAGGGCGAGGCTTTCATTGGTGCCGACCGCGAGCCAGGTGAGCCGAACGAGATTCTAGACAGATCTGACTTGCTTAGAGCATCGCGGCTGCGGCCTGCTCTTATGGAGAGGGTGGAACAAAGCAAAGGAGATGAGTCATGAGGTCTTCAATGTAGTAGCTGCGTCTTAGAGACATCATCGAAGTGAACATGGGACGTAGCTACGCCGACTCGTTTCGATACCTCTGCCTTTAACGATCTCATAACCCAAGTCCATCCATGCCGCGCACACGCCCACACGTTGACTTCTCTGGTCCCAATTTGTAGAACACTTTGACCTCCAGCCAAAATCTGTCTAGAATTCCGTGGCTGACAACATATAGAGTGTGTCCACCGCGGTTCCGCTCTTCACGTCTTGGGCCCATCAGTGCAGAATCATGCTCAGGCTAAAACCACTTCGGAGTGGAGAACACAGTCGCCTCTTCAGCCTTCAAGCCTGGTGGAGCAGCGACTTCGTGCCAGACCTCGCCGTCCTTCAAAGAGTCCTGAAGTCTCTGCGTTGTAGCTGTTTGATCTATACGCTTCAGGTTGATCTTCTTTCCTGATGGCCATGTCATCTGATTGTTCGTGACACGAGAGAGAGCATATTGGTCATGCTTCACCTTCTTTGCCGTCTCAAGAGCTTGATCGGCGATGAGTTTTGGCGTGGCCGTCTTGATGTCGTTTTGGATGAACTGTAGGCGATCGTATGGCGCATCGAGCTTGCGAATGCTGCGGTTCTTCCATTGGCAGCCAATGAAGTGGCAGTCTTGGTAGGTGGTTTGACGAATGACAGTGTCCATCATGCTGAACCCTTGGAAAGTGCAATTTTCGAAAACCACACCGTCAAAGATGCAATTGCTTATCATCGTGTCTTCGAATTTGCAGTTGCGGAAGACCGACAATGTGTAACGCTCGCCAGGACCAGCAATCATCCTCAAGCCACGAGACGACGTGTTGTCGAGTTCCATACCCGGGCGAAGAGAGTCTGTCGCACTACGCGGATTGAGACCTTCTGGCTCCTTGTAGTAAACCTCTCCTGCGTCGTATTTGGAGCCCTTGGGGACACCCCACCCGGACTTCGCTCCTTCACTAGGCTCTCTCTGCTTATATGGCGCTGGTTTGGCAAAGATCGGCTCGATATCCTTTTCCTTGTTGAGATAGAGCTCCTTAGGTTCTTCCTTGCTGTCAAACGAGGTGAAGACCTGATCGTTGTAGCTCGAGCACTCGGTAAGCTTGCGGTTCACCCAATGTCTTCCTTTCGGAAAGGTGCAGCCGGAGAATCTGTTGCCTTTCAGAACCACTTTCTGAAAGGAAAAGCCTTGGAAGTCACAGCGAAAGAAGGTGACGTTCATCAACTGGCAGTGAGTAAAGACCGTTGTGTATTCCTCATTGAAGGTGCACTCGATGAACTGCAAGCGTCCGACATGCGTTCCTCCTGTTTCGAAGTCGCTCAGAATCAAGCCATAAGCAGGAGCGCTTGGGATGAAGTTGATGTCGGCAATGAGATCTTTCGGGATCTGGGTACGGTCACGTCGCGATTCGGTGGCGGAAAACGGCGCCGATCTGCTGTGGTCAGCCAAAACCTCCACCTCGAGAGACTATTGTCACGTACTCAGATGTGCCACTCAGCGATTCGGAATCACTGCCATAACCCGGTGTGGAAGCCGACAGCTCAGTAATTCCCACTATCTTGACATCTGTGGTTTTCAAGCGCGGCGCCTGGAATGTGCGAGATCGATGAGGTGGTCTGCTGAATGTGAGCCCTGGATTTGCAGTTGGAAAGTGAGGTGCGTACTGAGCAGAGTACTGAAGCTCTGATCGTTCATCGTCCTGAATTTCGACGCCATTGGTGTGCTCAGATACTGGAGCCCTGCAGGATGTCAGTCATATCGGTTCATGGGTCGGTGACGGTGAAGCACGTACTGCGAAGTCGCATCGGCACTGGGTCCGCTCTTGTTAAGATCGACGCCGGCCAGTCTCCCCAACAAGTCCTTCAGATCAGGCGCCATCTTTGCCAGTGTGTTCAAGTCGCAGGTGAGAGAATGTACAAGAAGTTTGCGAAGTCGAGTTCCGAAGTTCTGTTGGACGAAGCTCGCCAAGGTTAATTGCCGGTGAGCACATGCCAAGCCAAGACCGGTGAGCAAAGCTAGTGAAACGTGAAGTGAAGGCAGGCTCAAACGTACATGCAGGAGGAAGGCAAGACAAACGCCGCAACGCCAACGCCAACTTCTCCTCATTCAGCATTGAGCCTTCAAACGCGCTCGTATCATATACTAGGTCGTCTCTCTCATAGAAATACCACGAAGATCCACCCACGTTCACATTCCCTGCACCAAGTGTCCATGCTCAGGTTTCCAGGTTCCCAGATTCCCGATCACATTCATATCACCTGAACCGTCCGTGTCATCGATTTGTTCGCAGCGAAAGACCCATCGCCTAGCATGAGCCCCACAGCACACTCCGAACAATTGCAGTCCATCTGTCGCTGCCGCTGCAGGTAGTACTCCTCGATACCGGTGTAGTTGTCGCCCAGGTACATCATCTTCTTATGTCCAATGACATTGTTATCTCGTACACATCGTATATCCTCGATCTTCCAGGTCGGTTCGTTCGCCTCAAGCCATTCCTCCGCTCGCTGGATCCGATTCTCCACGCGTTTAAGGATGAAATTTTCGATTCGTTCGGCAATGCTTGCTCTCGGGATCCGAAAGCCATTGCCCCTCATCAGCTTCAAAGCGTCGTAGTGTTCACTCTCTGAGCAATCGCATTCCACGTCCCGCCACAGGTAGATATCTCCAAAACCAATGCACTTCTCACCCAGGTACCATATCCTTTTCTGTCCAACAATGTTGTTGGTCCTTGCACATCGTATGTCTTTGACTTTCCGCTTCGGTCCATGCGTCTCGAGCCAGTTGAACAATCGCTGAACCCGATTCTCAACTGGCTGGGCAATGTTGTTGGACATCGCGATTTTCCGTCCGCGCGCCTTGGCGTGTAGAGTTCGTAGTGGCTTGGATTTCTCAGGGATGAGTGGATGCAGGCGAGTATGAGTGACGAACCAATACTGATGGCATGTGACGTCGTGAATTGATGCTTTCTCGTGATGGAATAGACTGCAGAGTTGGTCAGACCAGTACCAGTGTTGGAGAGATGATGTTTGTAGAACAGGCAGTCGATCCGGAAGGCGCGACACTCAGTGTGACAGGTGCAGCTAACCTCATGTCAGTCGTGGCAAGTGCACCCAATATGTTCATGGAAGGAGCATTCCGGAATCGTGTCGGAACAGGCACAACTGGTAACAAATTCGAAGCTGTTTCTGCATTTCCTCATATCTTTAATCATAGCCCACTGTTACTCCTATCAAGTTTCAATCAGTAGTGCTCAAGTTACACTCAGGGTATACCAGAATTCCCAACCACATCGCTTTCTGACTCCCTGGTGTGATGCGGCTCTCAAGATGCCTCCCCCTCTCATGCTATTCGAGAGGACAAACGCCCATGCTCCAATCGCCGACGAGTAACGTTGTAAGAAATATGTTCTGGTTCGTGTCATGACGCGCTCCTCGGTCTCGTTCGCGTGCTGCTCCTTCCTCTGCCTGCTTCAACATCACTGACGGCGGCTTCGTACGTAGGGATAGGTGGACTGGAATTGAGCAGCCGTCGCTGCTCATCTTGTTGTATTGCTGCACTGCTTGGCCGCGCAGTCGTGTCTGAATCATCGTCGTCCTCATTCTCCGAGGGACTTTCATAGTCAGGCGGTGGATGATCTGCTGGTTCAAAAGGAAGGCCGGGGTTTATGAGAACCTGGCTACTGGCGGCTTCGCTTGTACCTTCGCCATAGTCATCGTCTTCTTCGTCATGCATGTCCATTAGGTTCAATTGGGCCAAAGAGATATCAGTAGGGGACCGCTCAGGACCAGGACTCCTTGTTGGCCGCCCTTGCAATCGCACTTGAGCACTACTCGTTCGCGCATGCCCAGGTATCCATCCTTGTCCCTCTCTTACGCCCTCTCTGCCTCCCTCGAGAAGTATACTGCCTGCCTCGCTGCCATATGGCGGTGGTGGGGCAAGACTGCCATTCATTGGCGCAAGGCCCCATTTCTTGACGTTTGCTTCAATGAAGACGAACCCCATCTGTCCAAAATTCACGTGCACGTTTGCAGGCCCATTGGCACCAACTGTCGGGAAAAAGTTGTGCAGCTTCATGCCGTGGCATACGTCTTCGAGTTTCTTCCCATTCCGTGTGAAGAAAATGGTGCCCGTTCGCGGTCTGTATCCCACCCCTACAACGTCGCCTTGGACGTATGGTGGTCCATAGTTCGTTGCATTGAAAGGCTGGTTGAACTTTCTCTGCCCGGTGGACATGTACGCGATGGAGTGTTTGTGAGACCCAGGGAGCCTGAAAAGCGGATATGGCTTCGTAGAAACGCCGATACTAACAAGGGTCGAATCTGGTTTGTCGTAAAGCTTTGCTTCCCAGTAATAAACTTCGTTCTGCTTCGGTATGGGTAGATTGCTTTGCACACTGCATTCAGAGTCAAAAAATTCAATCTCGGTTCTTGCCTCGACAAAACAATTGGCGATCTCCAACTCGGGTTCGAACTCCCATGCCGATACGCCTTTTTCTTGGATCGCTAAAAACTGTGACAGAGAGATATCGGTCTGGACGGATTCGGGCGGGTTGTGCTGCACGAATGCTACAGTGTGTCAGCTCGATCAGACACATCAGTCTCCGCTGTGCAGCTCCACTAACCTTTCGCTCTGAAATACTCTGCTCTCTGTAGATCATCCATCTCGGCCAGGGCCTCTTCCTCCTCGCGCAAGAAACTCTGTTCGTCATCGAATTCGCCTGGCCGGCCGATCCGATCGAGGAAGATGCGACCTCGACTCGTATATCGGAAGAAGTAGATGGCAGCGATGATGACGCCCACCAACGCCGCCGAACCAAAAGCAGAAAGCATGCCAATCAGTATTCCCTTTCCCGTCGAGCCCAGCCCAACCATTCGTACACCCTGCTGGCTGTTTTGCCAAGTTGTTCTGCTTGCATAGTTGCGCCATTGCTCTCGCCCGTCATGCGTCTCCACGACTTGCCATTCCGGAGTAGCAGCAGGAGCACTCGTCATCGCCGGCGCAGGAGTACCCGATGCGAAATCGGTCACCAGCGTCGAGTGTATACCGAAGCCATCTCCATGCCCCAGCGCGGCCTGCGCCATCGGCAGTTATAAGCAGTCACGGTCGTAGAAGCGTGAATGTCGCCGTCGCCTGCTGGCGATATGTTGGTGAATCAAAACAATGATGCAGTGTGGTGCCCGCCTACGCCGCACGGGGACGGGTTTGTTGGCTCGTAGGCGGAGGGAGGCGTGTCCAGTGCCACTCGCGTGATGTCTGGGTGTTTGCGATGCTGTATGCCGCGGTCGCTGGAGCCTTAGTGTTGTGACCAGAGTGAATGTAAATGGCGATAGCACAGTGTGAGTTGGATGAAGTCGACAGCGCACAGCGGATGGCCAGTGCCTGGCTGGATTGCGTGGAGTGACGGATCACAGAGGCGGACCACAGCGGCGATGGCGTCGACGAAAGGCCTGGCTTCTGACTTGGGTGAAAGCGGGCACCAACTTCCTGTTCCCCCGTTGGCTGTCGTCTGCCAAGCACACTCGGGAGCAACGTCGTTGCTCGCCGGTCGAACCTTCACTTGCTAGCGAACAGGCGTTCTCGCTATCCTTAACCTTAGCCTTCTGGATGCGCGTTTCAGATCCCAGAACAAAAGCATTTATCGCAGAGAAAGTATTCTTTGATGAGGCTCCAACGAAAGGGACACAGTTGCTGCGCGCATTGTCATGCCACGTTCCATGTGGAGAAGACGCTGTGCTACAGAACTCGATCGCCAGATCTGCCGGGTGCGACTAGCGCCTACGCCAAGAATGAGCATGAGCATGAGCAGAAGTCACAGAGTATGTGGAATGCTATGACTTTCACTACGCAGTATACAAAGTATCGCAACGGTGCACAGAATCGCAGCCCATGATCCACGAGATAGCTGGCTCTCCTTCGTGAATATCATCAATGAAATGCCTGTGCCAATCAATATTGCCTCTAGGTATCGTTGCTCTTTCTTTCTTCCTGAGGCTACCAGTTGCTTCCCAGCTATCTACCTATCTACATTCATCGCTTCCAAAAGCGCTCCGGGTTTGGCCTCGGACATTCATCATTAAAGCAATGTGGCATATTTCATGCCTCTCGCCTCTCGTAAGGCATCTCTCATCTCATGCGCATCCAAGCCAGACTATTTTCCTCGTCCATGGTAAATACAGCCCCCATCGAGGTTGTGGTTGCAGCGGCCCCAGATCGTCCGTGTATAAATCCATTGCGCTACAACCACAACGCGCATTCGCTTTTAAACCAGAGAAACAAACGCCACGCCATGGAGCCCTTTTGTGCTGCCGCCTATTGCGGACAGATGCTACGCTAAACTCAAAACGCTGAACTGGTGAACCTCGCTATCTAGATTGGTATCGTAAGCAAATAACGCCTCGTCAAAAAGCTGCTAAGTATGTGGCTTGTGCTCATGCCATTGCGTACGACGTTGCGACGTACGGCGTCTGCACCATGTAGCACTCACCATGCTAGAATGAGTACAATTGGCGCAGCGCCTGCTCCTTCACCGGTGGTAGGTTGTGGAGGAAGTTGTCGAATCCCTCGCCTCCGATCATCTGTTTGTATTGCACCAATACCTGCTCGAAACCAGCGAGGGGCCCGTCACCTTGCATGCCGGTGAGGAAGAGGCCAGGAGCATTAGCCATTTCCATGAAGAAATCGAGCAAGCATTTCTCGAGTGCCTGTGGGTTGTCGAGGACAACGTTGACGAAGCCTTTGTATGCATGACCCTTTTCGTCAGTCCAGGGGACCTTTTGCATCGAATGTAAGAACGGTGGAGCGAACTTCTCCAGGTGTGGTGCCAATTGCTGGTGGCAGCCAATTCCCAGACGTCCTAAAGCAATCGCAGCATTCTCGTTGAGACTGTCGGGCACATCCGCGCTGAACATGATGACCGCCAGCTTGCCAAGGAGTCGATCGACGTATGGTTCCATGCCTTCTTTCTGCCGCATCGCAACCTCACCGCACGACCAGCAAGCATTGTTAATCACCCTGAAAGCCGTCTCTGGGTCCTCCGTTGGCTCGTTGATGTCAAGCTGTTGGATCAGGATCTCCATGACAGCAGGCAAGAATGGCTGAAGCTGTGAGAAGATGTATATTGCACAGTCGCCCAACAGAGCGTAGGCGGACTGGCGCACATCGTTGTTGCCATCCTTCATGCAATAAGCAAGCAGCTGGAACATGTTTGGCTGCGCACTGGCCGCCAATTTCGAGCTCTGCGACTCGTCTAGGGCTTGTATGATGCTACTGAGTAAATCCAAGCTGGTGACGAGGAAGTCCTTGTCGGGTTGGTCGATGAATGACTGCTCGGCATTGATGCCATCTTCTAGATTGTGCTGAATGAGGCTGATGCAGCGAGCGAAAAGCGGCTCGGCGTACGGCGCGAACTGTCTACCCAGCGCGGTCGCAACGAATGACAAGCATTCCAAGAGCGGGAACATCTCCCGCGACTGGTCTTGCACGTGTTGCCAGCGCTGTATCATTGCGGGCATCAGTAAATTGACGTTCTCTGGTTGCGCTAGTCTCAGTGAGGCATGCTCCGCCAAAGTCTGGACGCAGTCGTACAGGATGAACATGTTTCGGTCTTTGTACTTTCCGAAGCACTTGACGAATTGCTTGAGAATTGCGTTGCAGTAAGGTGTCAGCGCCGTGTTTGCCTTCTCCTCGAGAGATGCAAACGCCGAGGCGGCCGACTCCTGTACCTTCTTGTTGCTGTCCAGCATACGATTGAGTAGACCTTCCATCATTGGCTCAAAGAATTGGGTCTTGGGAGCAGTCTCGTCGTGTGCGGCCCAGGAAGCAAAGCGGCTGAGCGACCAGCATGTGATCTGGCGTACGACAGGTTGCTGGTCGTTCAGAAGAGACAGCATGTATGGTATGAGCTCGCTCAGATGTTGCTTGATGTCCTCCATGCAGCCTGGCCCGATGGCTCCGAGCGCGAGTACTGCAGCTTCGCGGTTAGGCCAATCTTTGTGTTTTAAGTTTTCAATCAACCAAGGCAACACTTCCTGGAAGACCACGCCATGGAAATGGCTCGCAAGGCTGTCAAGCGAGGCTGCTGAACATTTTCGCAGGTTCCACTCTTCCTCAGGATCGATGTCATCGAAGTCTTCATCTTCGTCAATTTCGCCATCGCTGAGCTCGTCGTCGTCCTCGTATGCGAAACCATTGACGGCAGGTTTGCTCTGACCGTTGGGTGGCGCAGTGCTGCTCGCATTGTCTGCTCGCGACGTTTTCTCTTTCGCAAATGCAGGCTTAATGTCTTTGGCCTCGTCCTCCAGATCTGCATCGTCTTCGTCACCTTCGAGTCGAAGCTGATCATCTTCACTGTAAATCATGCTGTCGAGTAGCACTGGCACAATCCGTGGAAGGTAGGGACCAAGCGCTTCACGCAGCGCTGTGTTGCTACTAGCCTCGAAAAAGAACTCGGCAGCATCTAGTGCCAGCTCCTGGTTGTGTACATCCTTTTGCTGAGCAAGTGTGTACTCGACTATGCCCTGTACGTGAGGGACGAGCATCTGAGGCAAGCCATCGGCAAGTAGCGCGAAAGCTCTGCAGACGAACCGCCGCACATCATCGTTGCTGTCTGTCGCTAGGCTGACAACAGCGCGCAGAACTTCGTCGATGTGCTCACGAACTGTAATAGCAACAGGCTCGGTGAGGAAAATATTGATGGCACCCAGTGCTCTCGATCTGACTTTCGGATTGGAGTTTGATGTGAAAGAGAGAAGCTTGGGGAGCAGGTATGCAAGTGGTCGTTGCGTCTGGTACTCTTGGTCGAGTGCTTTCTTGTTGTCTTCGCAGATCTTGAAAATAGCACCCATGGCGCCGTCCTGTGCCTCGGAGGAAGCTCGGCCGTTCTGATTCGTTACCATATCAACGAGCTCAGGCAGGACTTGTGGCCATCCTAGTATGCCGCCCTGTCGTACAACCTCGGTGATGACATTTCCGATATAGTTGCGGATCTGCGTATTTCGATCTTGCAGGCCAAGTAGCACATGCGATTTGAGATACGTCTGGCTCGCCTCCGGAATGGCTCGGTAAGATGTCTTGACATTGTTCTTGAGCATGATGGCTGCAGCACTCCGCGCAGCATGGTAAGCTTGTTCGTTCAGGCCCGTTGTTGAACTCGGGGTTGTGCAAAGGTAGACTAAGTAATTGTTGATATCCGGCGAGCCTTTGGCTTGCCTGAGCATCTGTCCACGTATTAGTATAGGCCTCTTGCAGCGAATTCGAAGGGACATAGCAAGGACGTACTTGCTCGGCATTCTTCTGTGCCCGAAGGTCATGTCCACTCAGCGAATCTCGAAGACATTGAGCAAGCTGGCTCAGATTCTCCGGCTGCGGTTGCCACTCCATGCTGAGGTCTGTGTGCCACGTGTCGTGGAAACTATTCTTGGTATGGTATGCGACTGATCGGAAGATGTAGAGGCAGCAGAGTAGAGGTCGTTCGTCAAGGGCCGAAGGTCAAGTATGTATATCGTGCCTGTCGTCTGTCGCAGGTGTTGGTGTTAGCAAGAGTGGCAGACGTGCGACGGAGTGTCTGCGCTGCACTGAGCACAAACGTAGCAAGTTGACTAACAGTGAAGTTCGTGCAGTCACCGTGTCCCTGGCAGAGCTCATTGCTCGCGCCGGTCTACAGCTCCATGGCTGATGTGGGCGATTTTGAGGCGGTGGTCGACTGCGGCGGGATCGTGCAGCTTCCTGCAATGGCAAGCGGGCGCTGATTCGCAAAGGGGATCGCGTGAGGCGTGGATAGCGTATGAAGACGGTGCCACGATGAATGAAAAAGCAGAAGTTGTGTGTCCAGAGCGCACACGTAGTACAGCAGTTTAGAGTTGGTACTTCTTGGTGGAGTTTTCTAAGAAGCCGGACCCTTGTGATGCTGACTTGGCTTCGGCACGGGGCGTTTGATCGCCAGGTGCTTCACTTTCGGATCCAACCAATTTATTCACATGCAGAATGCTACATCTTTCTGCGAAGAAGGGCAAGAATGCTTCTACGTTCTGCATCTCGAATCTGCCTCCTTCCCGCCCTCTGTAATGTCACTTCCAGGCAAGGGCATACTGGCAGCTTGTTTGCTACCTGGCAGCTTCGGTGAAAACTTGAGACAGTGCTATTCTGTGCACAGTATTGGAATACGTCTGAGAGACTCAGGCAACTGATATAATCATTGTGTCTGGTCAGTATGCCAGTGGATGTCAGTACGTCGGCGTGACCGACTTTCTTTCTAATGACGTTGGTCTCTGCAACGTGGACAGACACGCTTGTGCTTGCTCGTGCATCTCGGGCACGTGCATAGGCAGGCCATGCGTTACAGTGCAACTTACACAAGACGCAGGAACACTTTTCGGTCTTCGATAAATCTAATTCAATGTGGATTCACCCACTCACTGCTACCTAATCTTGGACAACGTTCGCACATGCATTTGCTCGAATCGCATGGCTTCGACACAGGAGTCCGTGTTAGCCCCAGCATCGAGGAGCGATACGAATGCAACGCCCGGGTGGCCATGGTAGCAGCCTCGGAGATGCATCGGCGAGTAGTATCCGTCGGGCATCTGCTCCGGACAATGACTGTAGGCCATCAGGCCGCGGCATGCAGCTATCGAATCATCTACGTCGTGGAGAGCGGTCCGGACGTCTCACAGCGTATTTGGCAGATCTTTGCTATTTCCCAGACGTTAGGAGATTCCAAACGTGCGGATTTCAGACCGTCCCACTGCGTAACGTCGTACAAGCAAGGCTGAGTCGCATACTCTCTTCAGTAATTCAAGATACGGCTAGCAATAAAGCGATTCGCATGCTCATCCGACCTCACGCTCCACGGTGAAAAGCACATCCACGTCTGTGGTAATGGATATCTTGTCGGCGACAATATGGTTGGAGGTGCTGACCTGATCTCCAAGCTCAGTTGGCCAGTCCTTCACGTCCCACTCGCAACCTTTCGTGGAGATTACAGCTTTGCCATATAGAGGCAGTATCCCAATGTTCGGAGTGATCAGACCATCCTTGACTGGTGTTTGGATCTCTGTAGTCCCAGGCTGAAGAAGGATACTCACACTGGCTTCTGAAAAGAACCAAAATCGTAGTCCTGGATGAAGGTACTTCTGCTCGCGGTAGATCTCGTGCAACAGACCAATACCTTGGTCAACTCGGCCTCCAATGCTGCCCAAGACGAGAACATCTTGAGCCTCTGGTGAATGAGCGACCACGGTCTTGATAGCTTTGCCGAAATCAGTGCTGTACTGATCCGGATCGTGGGTAATGGGTACACCGAGTTCTTCGTATTTGAGGCGGACTTCGTCATTGATGGAGTCTAGGTCACCGTGGATGGCGGAAGGCAAAGCATGGGCAAGGGCCTTGTGGTATTCAGAGCTCGGAAAGTGCTTCATGAGGAGGTCATGAACTCTGTTGGCGCCGCCATCCACGCAGATCCTGTATGAAGCATGTTCGTAAAGACGATGAAAGTATTCGAGATCGTCAATTGGAGAGTTCAGAATGACCAGGACGACCTGAGGACTGGCAGACGTTTCCTTTGGCTTCGGCTCGAGGTATCTTGTCACGTGTATCTTGGTGACAGGGCTGTCTAGTCCATTGAGAACGGCCATCTGAGATTCGCTTATATTGGTTGTTGATGATCGCCGAAGCGTGAGAGGTTGGCGGACAATAGCCTGCATGACGCAAGGAGAGATTTGTGCAGGGCAAACGGACCTGCTTCCGACGACGTCAACCAATGGGCGCTGATCTCGGATTCGAACCATTTCTAAGCTGCGATCCAAGAAACATTTACATCTTTGCGCGTTGCATTGGCCAAATTTCATCTCGTCGCTCTTTGGGGTCCTACCTAGCATATTTCACAATGTTCCGGCCGGCGTTCAGGGCAGCAACTGCTGCTAGATCCATTCCCAGAGCACAATACACAGCACGGCGATTCGCAAGCACTTCATCCGCAAAGTCTGGAAGCTGGAAGGGAACTGCTTTGCGGTGGACTGCTGCAGGAGCTGTGGTCTACTACTACAACACGTTACCTGTGTTCGCAGAAGAGCCAGCATGTGAGTATCCAACAGCGAAATCCCGATTCCACAGGTGCTGATTATTCCATAGACGCAGTGCATGCACCACTCGAGACGCCACACGAATCCGAACAGTACAAAACCGTCGACTCAATAGCTGAACAACGACGAGCACAGGCTAGAGCACATCTCCACGCCTCACAGCTTCAGGAAAAGACGGAGTCGCAGCAAACGGTGGCAGTAGCAGATGGCGAGCAGGTGGCGCCTGGTGGCGCAGGTGCACTAGAAGAGGAAGCCGAGCAACAAGGCGCATTCAACGAGGAGACTGGAGAAATCAATTGGGACTGCCCTTGTCTTGGAGGTATGGCACATGGCCCATGCGGCGAGCAGTTTAGAGCAGCATTCAGTTGCTTTGTCTATTCCAAAGAAGAGCCCAAGGGTGTGGAATGCATCGAACACTTCAAGACGATGCAAAACTGCTTCCGAGAGCATCCCGAAATCTATGGCGCGGAGTTGGATGACGAGGAGGTAGCTGAAGTGCAGGCTGAAGAGGATCGTGCTCAAGCTTCTCTCGCTCAGAAGCAAGCATCGTCCGAAGCGAGCGCTGCTCCGGAGTCGATATCGAGTGAAGCACAAGCTGCTAAGGAGCCAGTCAGTGAGACAGAAGAGGCAGTGCCGAAAGCATGGCACGATGGACGCAGTAATACTGCGAAGTGATGGAAAGACGCATCCGACACGAAAAGCGCTGTACCAGTAGCATAGAGCTGTAGCATAGAGTGTACAAAGAATACTCAACTCGAGTCTTCCATCTTCTGAGAAGGGTGTTGTCGTAGGAAGTGAAGGAACGAGTGAACAATGCCTTGTGCTGAACAGGCTGAGGCCGCCAAGAGCAGTGTACCCTTGTTCATTCGAGCGTCACTGGCTGGCACTGTCACTCTCGCCTTTGCACCCGACTTCACGAACGCTCTCTGCACATCGACATTCAGGCACCACTTGCGGGGCACTTTATCTTCTCGCCTCCGCCAGCGCCTTTGATTCTTTTCTATTGCCACCCGTGCAACCTTCAGCACATAGCACGCACATCCATATTTCCACCAGCATAACAAAGACAGACGGCCAGTCAGCCCGCCAACGCGCCCACCCGCCGCTGTCGAGCCTGATCCACTCGAGCTGCACTGCACTACTGCTCTGCACTGCACTGCACTGCACTGCGCTGTGCTGCACTCGAGCCAGCCAGGCACCAGCAAGCTCGCTCGTGACTCTGCGGCGCGCGCGCAGCTCTAAAATCAACCCGAGCTTCGCTTCTTTCTCTTCGACCTCCCATACCCACACCCACCAACACCCTCTTCCTCATCCCCACATCCACCTGCGCCTCGACATCCACCGCCATGTCGAAAGCAGCAGCAGCCACCGCGGCGCGTCCGCCACCACCCATGCCGACCAACAAGGACGACATCAGCGGCACTTGGGCCTTCCTCGAGTGGGGAGTCGAGCGTATCATGTACGGTCTCAGCGAGGGAGTCGACCTCAAGACGTACATGTCGCTGTACACTAGCATTCACAACTTCTGTACCGCGCAGAAGGCCGTGGGAGTCACGCAGACCAGCCTCAACTCGAACCACCGAGGCGCACACCTTCTTGGAGAGGATCTGTACCACCGTCTCAACGACTACTTGAAGAAGCATCTGAAGGCCGTGCACGAGGAGATGGTCAACCACGCCGACGAAGCCCTGCTCACATTCTACATCAAGGAGTGGAAGCGTTACACACAGGCGGGCATGTACAACAACCATCTCTTCCGATACTTGAACCGCCACTGGGTCAAGCGCGAAATGGACGAGGGCAAGAAGGATGTCTACGACATCTACACGCTGCACTTGGTCCGGTGGAAGGAGGACATGTTCGGCAGCACTCAGAACGCAGTCATGGATGCAGTCCTTCGCCTCGTTGAGAAGCAGCGCAACGGCGAGACCATCGAGCAGTCAAAGATCAAGGACGTTGTGCAGTCATTCGTGTCCCTTGGCATCGACGAGGCGGACAGCACTAAGACTACCCTCGATGTCTACCGCCAGTACTTCGAGAAGCCGTATCTCGACGCCACATCTACCTACTATGAAAAGGAATCCCAGCAGTTCTTGGCCGAGAACGCTGTGGTGGACTACATGAAGAAAGCGGAGCGGAGACTTGATGAGGAGAAAGATCGTGTGCCACTTTTCCTCCTGCCCGAAATCATGTCGCCTTTGATGAAGTGCTGTGAGAACGCGCTCATTGCGAAGCATGCCTCAACTCTTCGAGATGAATTCCAAATTCTCCTCGACAATGACCGGGAAGAGGATATGGCACGCATGTACAAGCTCCTTGCGCGGATACAAGACGGCCTCGATCCTCTTCGCACGCGCTTCGAGAACCATGTGCGTCAAGCCGGCTACCTTGCAGTCGAAAAGGTTGCCGACCAGGGCGACAATCTCGATCCCAAGGCGTACATCGACGCGCTTCTTGAGGTGCACACGCAGTACGCTGCACTGGTACAGCACGCGTTCACTGGAGAGTCTGAGTTCGTTCGCAGCCTGGACAATGCCTGCAGGGAATACGTGAACCGCAACAAAGTCTGTGCTAAGAACTCGAACCGATCGCCAGAACTCCTTGCCAAGCATGCTGATAACGTGCTCAAGCGGTCCACAAAGGCGACGGAAGAAGATGACATGGAAAAGATGCTGAATCAAGTCATGACGATCTTCAAGTACATTGAGGACAAAGACGTCTTCCAGAAGTTCTATTCTCGACATCTGGCCAAGCGTCTCGTCAACAGCACGTCAGCCTCTGGCGATGCCGAGACGAGCATGATCTCTAAGCTCAAGGATGCTTCAGGATTTGAATACACCAACAAGCTGCAGCGCATGTTCCAGGACATGCAAACATCCCGAGATCTCAACAACTCGTACGAAGAATGGGTATCACAGACGATTGATAAGGAGGATCGCAAGGACGGGGTCGACGCCTACTACCAGGTTCTTGGTACGGGTTTTTGGCCGCTTCAACCTCCTACCACCCCATTCCAGCCGCCGACTGCCATCATCAAGACCTATGAGCGCTTCTCGACCTTTTACAGCAACAAGCACGGTGGACGCAAGCTCACGTGGCTGTGGCACTTGTGCAAGGGCGAAATTCGAGCCAACTATGTCAAGATGAACAAGGTACCATATACCTTCCAGGTCTCGACATACCAGATGGCTATTCTTCTATTATTCAACGACGCCGACACCGTCTCATACGACGAGATTGCCGCATTGACTTCACTGGAGAAAGCAACTCTGGACCCGTCGATCGGCATCATGCTCAAGGCGAAGGTCCTCACTGCCAAGCCAGAGGGCGCATCTCAGCAGAGCGGCACCTCGTACACCCTCAATATGGGCTTCAAGAACAAGAAGCTGAAGGTCAATCTCAATGTCGCGATCAAGTCTGAGCAGAAGCAGGAGGTCGAGGACACGCACAAGACCATTGAAGAGGATCGCAAGATGCTTATGCAGGTAAGAACTTTCTTGAACTTCACTATGATTGCCGTCTCAATACTGACAATTCTTACAGTCTGCCATTGTGCGTATCATGAAGTCTCGCAAGACCATGAAACACAGCCAACTGGTCTCCGAGACGATTGGCCAAATCAGGAGCCGATTTTCACCAAAGGTCAGCGATATCAAGAAATGCATCGACATCCTGATTGAGAAGGAGTATGTCGAGCGTCTGGAAGGCGACGACCTTGGCTACATTGCCTAAGCGTACAAGCATCTGCACCATCTTTGCGGTAAGGAGGTTTCCCATCGTTCAAGGCGTTTTTTGATGGGTTGGCATGAAAAGGCAGCTGGCTACGCTGATGCATTGATGCCGCATGAGATCATGGATTGGGTTGAATTCTGCTTTAGCATGGCGTGGGCGTTCATGAAGAGCGGCCGCTTCAGGCCCGATGACATTCCCACAGACTGCAGTTCTGTGGCTGTGAATTCAAGAGCAAGTAGATAGAGGATCAGAGAATGTGCATGACTTGAACAGGGTGACTATTTTTCTCATCGACCGCAGCTCTGGCGATCATACATCGCTTCTCCTTGTCCTTGTGTTCACTGGAACGCGATCATTGTCCACGTTCTCTCCAAACGAACTAGTCAAGCTTATCGCACGTCCACAAATAAGATGCATAATTCTTTCTTCACCAAGAGGCAAGCCGTAAATGACGAACAAGATGCCGGCATGCCGGCCCTTGGATAGGTGTGGTCCGGAACACAGCACAAATCCAATCTGTTTATTTACCACTACCCAAGGAGACAATAGTCCTATGATACAATTTCACTCCAGTAACCCAAAGAAACTCCTCCTAACGCGTTCCCGCTCCCATCGCTGCGTGTCGAAAGGCTCCGCCAGCAGTAGCCATCATTGATTAAAAATCCGTACCTGTTCGTCGAGTGTATTTGCACGACTGGAGGTCCTGGTGAGTAATTAGCAACTGTCGCTATTATCCGTTATGTGACACTCACAATGGAATAGAGGCAACAATCCTCACTAAGATGATGAGTCTCATCTACGCTCTTCCGGCAGTTCGTGCGCCAAGGCCAGCTTGGGCGTTGAAGAGAGCATTTCCGAAAATGGTAGCAGGGTTCGGAGACTAATTCGCGCGTGTCTGTTAGCCAACGAAGAATGAATCTCTCATCTGAAGTTCGACTTACCTCCGGTACACCATAGCTGATCCTGTGACTGCCATATACCCTCGCCGAACCATAGTCATTATCATTCTCCCAATCATCATTCTCAGCATTCATTCGAACCCAGCTCTCTCTCCTACCTGGTTTGCTCTGCTGAACATGGGCGTCGACACTGGGTATCGTGCCATTGGTATAATTTGATCTATCGTTGGAAGGAGCCGCATGGTTGTAGTTCCATTGTCGTTTCCTATCCGCAGCGGCTTTTGAGGCCCAGTCCATAGGTGAGACTCCAGTCTGGTTCCTGTAGCGTACTTCACGTTGGGCAGTCTCGACATTGATGTTTGCAGGTCTTGGCCTGGAATGTGATCGAGATCTTGGTTTACTGGTTGA
Organism: Pseudocercospora macadamiae; assembly: GCA_012978405.1. NCBI lineage: Eukaryota > Fungi > Ascomycota > Dothideomycetes > Mycosphaerellales > Mycosphaerellaceae > Pseudocercospora > Pseudocercospora macadamiae. The sequence continues at coordinate 570,587 of WRNY01000007.1, forward strand.
TCGTGGCTGAGGTGGAGCTCGTAAGCCTTCTTCAGACCGTGATCGTCGCTTGCTGCGGATGTCGGTTTGGCGGTCGTAACGAGGCGCCATGTTGTCTGGTACTGTCTGCATGCCGGAGGCGGTGTGAGCACTGAAGTCAGGAACTTGGTTGGGATCCAGTTGTCTGCTCTGGCGTCTGCTGTCTGCTTTGAAATCTGGGCTGGTCTGTGCCTCGGAATCGGCATAGATGGCTCTGGAACTCTTATCGATTTTGTTGACCGACCGGCGTTTCTCCATATGGGAGTTAGCCATTGTCGTGTTGACATTCTCGGGCACCTTTGCAGTTCGTTGATTCGAGCCATGCTCTTGCGCAGGTCTTGCAGGCACATCTCTCGAAGGGCTTGACGTGCTGCCCGATGATTGCGGCGGGCTGGCTGAGTCGTAGCCTTTGTCATCAGTGTTATTGATAGCCTGCGACCGTAGATCGCCATTAGACTGCTTCTTCGCCATGGCAGCTTGTGCCTGTTCGTTACGCAATCGTTCCCGTGACTTCTTGCTTGCCAAGGCACGTGCCATGTTCTCAGAAATCTTCGTCTTGGTGCTCGGACTCTTCTGAGAATATGTACCCAACCTAGACATTGAGTTAGGGGCGAGCTGCTCTACTCCCCAGGCCTTTCGCGAGCTGATTAAAGGCGATTCTGGGGGCGGCTTGATGAGAGGAGAATTTGGTGGTAGTTCCACCCATCGGGCTGCAGCTGGGCCTGAGGGGCCCGAGTCTGGTCTATTGGTCGCAGTCTGAGAAGGAGCATTCTGCTGTCCTTGTTGTAAAGATCCAGTCTCCTGTATTGTGCGTTGCTGTCTGTCATTGTTTGGACCGTTGGTCGAAGAAGAGATGGCATGATATGTTTCGTCACCGACGAGAGCTGCACTATTTGAATACTGATGTGCAACTGTGTCGGATCCAGAACTTCCTGAATGCTTAGATGACGAGCTTCTCTCGTTGCGAGTGTTGGCCTGCCGGCGATAGTCCACAGATGGTCTTCCGTGATAATCCAGAGACGGCCTGCCGTGGTAATCTAGCGATGGCCTGGCATGATAATCTAACGACGGTCTAGGATTTCTGGAGCCACCGCGGGCTCTATCAGTGGATTTCGACTCGTTCTTCCTGTCATTGGACCTCGAATCGTTCTTTGCTCGGCCTCTCAGGTCATCTGCTGTTTTCGCTTTTCTGGGCCTTGTAGATGCACAATTGACAGTGCTCGTCTGATCATCAGAGTCATCTTTGGCTTGCTTCTTGTTCTTCTTCTTCCTGCTGGGAAATAGTTCTATCTTGATGGCAGAATTGTTGAATAGCTGCATGTTGTGGATTGCTTTTGGGAGATTCCGTGGCGTTGCATGAGATTCTAGAATTGAGCAGCAGCGCCGTTGGACTATCAGTACCTACCTCACTGATATCTACGAGTCGTGTTGCCGCCGGCAACTGGATTTCGTCGATCTACTGCGCCATAAGATGTGCACAAAGAGCAGCGCCCAAAATGCTCGAATGACGACAAGCACGCAATATGAAACGTGTGTTATGAACTCTACTGAGCCCAAGGCAAGCACCCAAATGGGTGGGATGGGCATAATGCGTAAACGAGGCATGGTTACTGACTCGGAGTATACAACAGAAGAGGTGAGGTCATGGCTCGGCATCTTCCGTGGTTCGTCGAAAGTGAGACAGCCAAGGCAAAATGCTCGATTGGAGCTTCTTCGTGACCAATCTTGGCATGTCGGTCAGTGTCAGAGCCCAGAGCTTGCCGTCCAAGGTCCAATGGCGACAATAAAGGTTGACGCCTCATTGGTATTCAGGCCGCCTCGTAAATGCAATTGATAGCGCTCCTCCCGATGGCCCAGTATCCGCAGGAGGCACCACGGATCTCATCATGAAGCGAGAGTAAGCATGCCGGTCATGTATTGCCGGCATTGCTATATTTCTGCTCCTTTGAGCTATCTTCTCTCGTTCCTGAGCAGCTGACAAAGTGACAGCCTCGGACGGCGTACCACGCGTCTCGGGAGTCGTGTTTGGTCGTCCCCGAGCTGCACTTGGTTAAACGGCGAGCCTTATCCCGGTCGCCATGGACATCGCATATCGCATCCTCCGGGAGCTAAGCGGCTTGTGAAAACGATATTCGACTGGAAGAAACATCTGCGCGGCGAATGCAGAGATGTAGGTTGGTGATAGAAGAGATGGGGCAAGGGAGAGCAGGTGAAATGTGTACGGATAATGATTGCGTCACTCCTTCCATTGGCCGCAATCAAATGTTCATGTTGCTCTCGTGGGAAAGCATGGCAATACCACAGCACGAAAGAAACGGCGTAGAAATTGCCAATATTCTGCCAATTTCCACTCAAAATCGAGCCTCTGAATCGTGATGCCATCGGATACTCAACCTCATCCGGACCAAAGAGGCGTTGAACCACATCCGGATAGGCCCCGAAATGTGAGCAACGAGGTCGACTATGCTCCGAAAACAGAGGTCTCCAAGGAGTTGTCTGAATCTCGCCAGAAGATCATGCAGCACATTATCAATCTATACTGCGGCAAAGCGTCGGAAGAAGATATGTCAGTATATTCGGAGCAAAGTGTCTATGACGACCCGTTCAGCTACTGCGATACCAGGTCAGTGCTCCATAGTGATCGCAGCTTCCTCTTGGTGTCGATGTTTTGACATGTTTCCAGATACAAGATTGCCGGACAGTGGTACGGAATTCCCAGATTATTTTCCAAGTCCGAAACTCTTGCCACCGAAGTCGTTGACTCCTCAGCGCACGAAATGTCCTGGAAGCAAACACAGAAATATACTTTCGTCGGTGTTCACGTGTCATATACCGCCGACAGCTTGATCAGTCTGAAGCTTGAGGGCGAGGCACCTAACGAGAAAGTGGTCTATCACAAAGACATGTGGAATGAGAAGGACTACTCTCACAAGGGCCTTGGGGCGCTTATAAAGAAGCTCAATGGGTAAGTGGTATCTCGTGATTGCTTCTGCCTAGGATGATCATTCGCTAACTCATGTCTAGCGATAAGTTAACAAACATCACCAAGCCTCCGGAGTCAGTATAGATGGGAGCACATAACCCACCACTCAACGTCAAAGCATGTTCCATCCAAGCAAGGTACATCTCCAGCGCCCACCAAACCATCACTTTCGGTCCACTTCTATGAGTTCCACCTGTTGTCAACCCTGAGATCCGGTCAGCCAGTCAAATAAAGGACGCGATTTGCGTACGCTCACCTTTCGAGCATCGGATCTCACTCCTCATCCGAGTCCTCAAGATCTTCCAGGTCATCATAAGATGCATTAAGATAGGCGAGCATCGACACCTCATACTTCCGTCTCAGTGCTTCATCGGATAGTTTCTGTCGAATCGCCTCGTTTCCAGGCCGGTATAAGCCACGTAGGGTAATACCCACAGGTGTCGGCATCCTTCTCAACGACTGGCGGCGTCTAGCTACCGGATTATTGATAACCCATACTTGAACTCGTTCGCTCATCGTTAAATATCTTTGTCGTTCACATGAGAAAAAGCTGACGCGTCGAGCGTGCAGGGACACAATTATGATTGATTCCTGCCCAGCCCAGCTTGGATGCCGAGACAGCTCTGGAAGAGTCTACACCATCACGAGCGACCGACATACCCCATTGCATGACCAATCTGAGGAGAGCCGTTGTGAAACCGTCATAAGCTATTCGTCTCGCTCTCATTTAGTTGGAGCTCCGCCAAGAAGTCTTGCTGACCAGCTTAAGATCAGTTTTCACCTTGATACACTCCAAACTACTCGATCAAAGAAGGTAGGGCGGTGTAGTGTTAGTCCAGAAACCAACTTGAGATGATTGAGAAATTGTACAGCTGCTCCCATCCGAATGCAAGCCTTACAGGGAAGGTTTCGGATCGTGGCTAGCTGAAGCTGTAATGAGCTGCATGGCTGACCACGCAGAGGTTGTGCGACCCTCCTATACAGAAATAGGTTTGGCGAGACTCATGACCTGACCTCTTATTGAGATATGGACAATGAAGCGTGACTCCGTAAGCCACGAGCTGAAAGAAAAGCTGGAGTGCTTCATGTAGTCTCATGGGCGTCATAGTCCATACATTCGTAGCAATTCTATCTGACAACATCAGACTACCTCCTGGAAGACTCCGGACGCCTACGCTTGAATGACAGAAGACATGGAAGGACTTCGACGAGACTCTCTTACGTATGGCACCTAACCGTACGCACCAGGTCCCGGCCCACCGCCTGGTCCGCCTTCGTTGGCCATGCTGAGTCTTGCACAGAGGCCAAGGAAGACGACTGTTTCCGTTGCCGCGAGATAGTTGAGCGCATCGAGCAAGATCTTCAAGTGCCGGCTGAAATGGTCTTCGTACTGATGCAGAATGGAGAACAGCTTATCGAGCTTTGCTGGGTCGTACGCCGTCCTGCTCGAGCCAGTACTCGAGTTTGGTGCAGGCGAAGAAGCCAGATCAGGATCCGCTCCTGCGAGATAGCGGCTCAAAGAGGCCGTGTAATTGGCGAAGAGCGTACAGGTCGACATAACTTTGGAATTGATCTGATAATGTTAGCACGATGGAGACCAAGGGTAGAAGCGACGACATAACTCACCCTCAATAGCTTCGAGTTTGTCAGCATGCATTCCTTCAAGCAAGTCGCCAGCATATCGATGTGGTCTTGCATCAACTCGTCCACAGTCCGCTTGACATTCGAATTGATGCTATCGGCAGTTGTGGGACTGTCATCCTTCTCGGCGTGAGCCAGCCTTTCCATGAAGGCTAGCCAGTTGGGCTCGATGACCTCGCTTGTGCAGAAATACAAAAGTTGCTGCACAAAACAGAGCATTCGACTTCTCAGGCACCAAGCTCGACGTTTCCAGTTCTCAATCTTCCTGCCAACCGCAGCATTGGAGCGTGACTTGTGAATCCAGGAGGAGACCTTGGTGTGCTCAGTCCACGAGTTCGTCAGGAGAGTCTCCAGATGCCGCAAACTGAGCAGATATCGGAAAAGGAGCTGATACCTGGTGAGAGTGACTCTGCTGACGACCAGCGATAGTGGAAATGGCACAGCGTAGTCAAAAGTCAGCGCTTCGTAGCCAGAGATCTCCTTCTCGTCCTTGGAAGCCTCTGCTGCAGGAGTATAGGTGGAAAGGGATGTTGCATCGGCATCCATTCCTTGCACATTGACTACTCGCATAAGCCAACCTGTAAGGCCAACATCATTCATTACCACCTTGACATCCTCCTTGAATGGGTCTTCAGCTGCGACGGATCCCGGTTGCCGTAAGACGGTGTCGAGCAGAGTTTGCAGCTTTCCAACATTGACACTCTTCGCTGGCTTTCTAAGCTCGAGATGAGTCAATTCAAGGAAGTAGGCAAAGAAGTCGCTTCGGTCCAGGAAAAAGTAGTGCTTAAGACTGCGCAGTCGTGAAGGTAGGCCATGTGTCCTTACCAGAAGCTTCATAAGACTCTGATTGGCAGTCGCGTATGCGCCACTGACATTCTCGTTGAACTTGGGATCGTCAAACGTATGTGGTAGGCTTGAGTTTGATTCAAGATCACCGAGCATGTTCTCAATGCCGCCGCACTCGCGGACGACATTGAGATATTTGCCGGCTAAGAGGACCTTGTCTTTCAGTGATTCCAGCTGTGGAGGTATCAATTCCTGTCGTATAGTGTATCGCTTCTCCCAGTATTCGTCTGTGTAATCCTGTTCGAGTCCTTCCCGGCGAATTGATTTCTGTTCTTTTATGAGAAACTCTTGATGTGGATCCCGAACGTTGCCGTGATGCAGCCACTCATTCAACATGGACATATATGGTCTACTTGCTTCGCGTAGCAGTAGAGTCAATAGCTGTCTCGCGGGCGGATCACCGGCCATTGCTGACAATCGTTTCGCGAGTAGTCGTAGGACTGAGCCGCCTTTGCATACTTTCTTACCCGGTAGCTGAGCATCCTTGCCTTCCTTCAAGGACTCCAGGATATTCTCGAAGTCGTCAGAGTCGTCCATGTCCTCACTGTCGAGCATGCTGTTCTCTTTGAGGATCTCGTGAGCAACACTGTAAAGTTGCAACATCATATGTGCGGTTTGCTTCGTATGCAAATTGAATTGGTGTAATGTGAAGCCCTCGTTGGTGAGCATCTGATGCTCTAATTGAGCGATCAAGATCATGTAGTCTTTCAAAAGCTTCCGCATGGCGGCGCATAAGGCATGATTCACAGTGCCCATCTCCTCTCGGCTCTGCACTTCTACGAAAGCCTCAACAGCACAGTAATGAGTAGCGGTCTTGAGCATACCATAAGCAAGATCTCGTAAACTGGGATCAAGACCAGGCTGGATCAAGAACTGTGGGCCAGCCAATCTGCTCTTCTCGTCCAGCGGGTTGTAGTGGTCCATGTGGCGCACATACTGGCCCTCGAAGCCCATGAGCACCAACAAGAGATCGTCAATGATGGCCTTTTCCTGGGCTTCCAGAGAGAGACTGTGGAGAGGAGGTGGTTGCAAAGTGGTGGGTGCTCTCTTGGCCTCGGGAGGAACAGATATTCGAGAGGCCAAAGGAGCAGAGGAAGGTGATATCAGGCTGGCATGTGGGCTCCATATCGTAGCTGCTCACAATCAGCCTACCATATCGCATTCTACAGAGGGATGGCGCGCACGCACAGGCAACATACCCGGAGCGTCGTCCCTCACCGGCGCCTTCGACGGTCTTTCCACCTCTGTGCTCTTCCGTGTGGTGCCATTGTCGCGCTTGACCGGGCTAATGGTGCGCTTTATAATGGTTTGCCGCGACTCGGTAGTTCGCCTCGTCTCCGTGGTCGTGGCAGTCTTCTTGTTATGGAACGAGCCCTTCGAATCCGTGCGAGTGTCGTTCGCGTTTGGGTCTGCAGCGCTGGTAGCTCGGCTCCGCTGTTGACGCTGAGATGCGGCGCGTCTTTCAGAAATGCTCGTGGCTTTGGGAGGCGGTTGAGAGGCCATGACCAGTGTCCAGCATTGTATACAGACAGCTTTCCTATAGCCAGAGTTGGTGCGTCTGGAAAGCGCGATATTTGATTGTCTTTGGTTGGGGCCCCGCGACGCGATTCAAGTCGCGAAACACTGCAGCCAGCCAGCCAGCCAGCCAAGCGGATCCTCGGCTGACCTTCTCTCTGCGAACTCAAAGCTCCCTGCTCTGGCCTGGCCTGGCCTGCGTAAACAGCTGCTGGCTGGCTACTCTACTGAACGTAACTCCATCACTTGCTATACCACTTCCACCAACACTCGTCGCAACAAGAGAATAACACAACAAGATTCTCCTGACCAACACTTGAAACGAACCTCAAAACACTCCTCCAACCGCCACCATGTTCATCGCGCGATCAGAATACGGTATGCACCCTCACGCACGCATATGTTGGTTAGCAGCATCCAGCTAATGCCCAGCCAGATCGTGGCATCAACACCTTCTCGCCAGAAGGCCGTCTCTTCCAGGTCGAATACTCGCTCGAAGCCATCAAGCTAGGTTCCACAGCAATCGGCATCTCGACATCGGCAGGCGTAATCCTCGGTGTAGAAAAGCGCATTACCTCTTCCCTCCTCGAGACGTCTTCCGTCGAGAAGATTGTTGAGATCGACCGACATATAGGATGTGCCATGTCTGGTCTGCAGGCCGACGCCCGGAGCATGATTGAGCACGCACGAGTCACATCGCAATCACACGAGTTCCACTACAACGAGCGGTTAGGCGTCGAGAGCTGTACGCAGGCCATCTGTGACTTGGCGCTCAGGTTCGGTGAGGGTGCAGATGGCGAGGAGAGCATCATGAGCAGACCGTTTGGTGTCGCGCTCCTGATCGCTGGCTATGACGAGAACGGACCATCACTGTAGGCGTCACGAGTGGACAAGACATGGGGTGGCATGGCATGCTAATACGTGTTGCAGCTATCACGCCGAACCATCAGGCACCTTCTACCGCTACGACGCAAAGGCCATCGGCTCTGGTTCCGAGGGAGCTCAAGCCGAGCTCCAGAACGAGTTCCACAAGTCGCTCACGTTACCCGAAGCCGAGGTGCTCGTGTTGAAGACACTGAAGCAGGTCATGGAGGAGAAGCTGGACTCGAAGAACGTGCAGTTGGCGAGCGTAACCAAAGAAAAGGGCTTCCGCATCTACACCGACGAGGAAATGGCTGGCGTTGTGGGCAGGCTGGAGGGTAACTAGAGGCTGAAAAGAGCTGCGAAATGTGCTACGACCGGACGACTACCGGCATGTATAGTAAGGACTACAGCATTGCGTCGGCGCTGAGGCGTTGAAGCGAATGGATTGCATCCGCTAAAGAGGCTACATACCAAACAAGGTACGCAAATACTTCACGAGGCCTATGTCTTGCGTGAGCAGGGAAGCTGCGGGCCTCCTTTGAATAGTTCCCTGTCCTCTTACAATCGAGGCTGCGAGCGTAATGTACCATTTCACTCGTACATTAGAATGCCTTTCAAGAAGGCGTCTCGCGATACAGATGTCAAATTCACTGCAGCTTCGGCAAAGTGACCATCACAGTCATGAGATTGACTTTCTTCAAAACTTGTCAGCCGTCCCTACCACCTCTCCTTCTCCTAGTCATCAAAAATCACATCTTACCTTTCACTACTTTGGGAATCGGCGTACGGAGAAGTATTGGCATTGAAGCAGACAGCCAGCTTTACTGCACAAATCGTCATTCGAGGGTGATAGTCCACCAGGTGTTCCGTCCTCTTGGAACGTCTCATACTCCGCATACTCGCCGCAAGTTTGAATTCGATCATGATCAAAATTCCGACTTTCACTGAATGCCACTCCGGCATCGATGTCCCGAAGCAGCAAGAGCGGGCACTGCATCCATCGAACGCCGAACTGTAGATCATTGAGTTACCAGGTACCTGAGCTGTCTGTCCATCGAGGGGCATACATATAAACAAGAATGAGAGCTTCGATGTCAACATTACATTACATTACAAGCAACTTTACTATTTCCTCCTTCTTCTTCATCATGTCATCCACTTGCACAGAAGTTCTAACCCGTAAACCTAAGAACATCGCCATCACCACGAATCCTCAACATGAACTCAATATCCTTGACACAGAAATTCCCGAGCCTGGGCCTAATGACTGTTTGGTTCATGTCCGAGCCACAGGAATCTGTGGCAGCGATGTACACTTCTGGAAAGAAGGGAAAATCGGCTCATCCATTATTGATCGAGACTGTGGCCTTGGACACGAAAGCGCAGGAATTATCATCAAAACAGGAGAAAATGTAAAAGCGTTGAAGATTGGTAAGAAGACGTCCCGCGTCTCCTCATACGTTTCTGCTAATCATGTTTATATCTTACAGGCGACAGAGTCGCACTCGAATGCGGAATACCTTGCTCCAAACCAACTTGCTCGGCATGCCGTACTGGTCAATATCATGGTTGTCCTGATATCATCTTCTACTCATCACCACCCATTCATGGGACTTTGAGAAGATACCATGTTCATCCCGAGGCCTGGTTACATAAACTTCCAGATACGATCAGTTTTGAAGAAGGAGCACTTCTTGAACCGCTCTCGGTAGCATTGGCGGGGATTGATCGATCCGGTTTGAGGATGGGAGATCCTTTGGTTATTTGTGGTGCTGGGCCGATTGGGATGGTATCTTTGCTCTCGGCGCATGCTGCGGGTGCTGCTCCGATTGTCATTACCGATATCGATGAGAATCGATTGAAGATGGCGAAGAGTTTGGTCCCGAGGGTCAGGACTGTGCAGGTTCAGAAGGATCATTCGCCGGAGATGGTTGCTGAGAATGTCAAAGCAGCTTTGGGACAGGAAGCTAAGCTTGTGATTGAGTGCACCGGTGTGCAGAGTAGCATTTGGTCTGGCATTTATGTGAGTACTGAACGCCCCCGTGTTGATCGCTACTCCGAAACTGATGGTGCGCGATAGGCAGCGAAGTTTGGAGGAACAGTCTTTGTCATTGGCGTCGGCAAAGACAAGCAGGAGATCCCGTTCATGTATGCCTCGTTTCGTGAGATTGATATCCGATTCCAGTTTCGGTAAGTGTATCGCATCTTAATGCGGGCAGAATTCGTGGCTGATCAGGGTGGGTCCAGTTATCGCGAGACGTATCCCAAGGCTATCATGCTAGTGTCTGAAGGCTTGATCAACCTCAAGCCTCTTGTGACGCATCGGTTCAGCCTTGAGCAAGCGCAAGATGCCTTTACTGCGGCTTCCACTCCTTCGGCGATGGCAGTGAAAGTTCAGCTTCTCGATGAGTGACGACGAGTTGCGGTTGTGTACGTGCGATTCGTGCTCGACCTTCCTGGTCAGCCATAGATAGTCATTTATCATCTTCATCATTGACAAGATCCGAAATCTTGATCTTGCTTCTCACGCCTGGCATTTCTTGTGGGGCCCATCTCTCGATAGCACCGACACTCTGCTTCAGAGTAAAGTTTGGATTTGCTTCATCGTCTTCAAGCATGCGTGGAGTGCCGCTGCCAACGGCCATGATCTTGTCTGACCATCTCATGAGGCGTTTGACGAGCTCTGGGAACTCCAATGCTTTCATGCCGCCTCGCATTTCGATCATCCTCTTCTGCGCCGGTCGATGGACGTGGCTTGAAGCGTATTTATCCCCATACATGTGTTCATGTAGTGCTATTCTGCCAACAGCAAGGATGAGTGCGTCCGAACAAGATCGTTTGGGATCACCAAGAGCATCATTGATGGCTTTTATGGCTTCAGCTCGTAGCCAGTACATGATTTCAGAGCGCATGGACCCTAGCCTTATCATGTCTCCTGAGCCGAATAACAATCGAACGTAAAAGAGTGCGGGTTCGGAAAGCGAGTTCTGGGTCATGAACCATTCCCATCTCACACCTTGGTCGTCTGTGATCTTCAATGCGGGCCAGCCGCGAGGTGCATAGACAGTCATCATATGGTGCAAGATCAGATCAAACCATGGCTGGTACTGGACCGGATAGAGGTTGAAGGGGTCGATTCTTCCTCGTGATGGACTTGGGCCTGGAGATGAAGGTGGTGTAATCATTGCCATATCGCCGCTGAAATTCATTGGCTTCTCTGAACCATCTGCCATACGTTTACTGCGGGCAGGCACAATCGCATCAGAACTCGATACGGCTCCCAAAGGTGTGTTGGCGAATCGTCGCTTCATTCGGCACTGGGGACATTGACAAGGGACGCTCGGGCTGTCGACATGATGCTCAACAGTGTAACCTTTCAGAAGAGCAAAAGCAGCACGATAAAGCTCTATGGAAGATCCAATGGCTTCAGACCGCTTTTCGACCACGGTGCTGACTTGGTTCGAGATGTCTCCTTCCGATGAGGTCGTCGTCGGCACAAATATCTGTGCCTGGGGATTGAGTCCATTCGGTGACACTGCCGCAGTTGTCGCGGACGATGATGCTGCTCCTGTCGCCGGGCGCGGCGGGCCATACACTCTGGGTTTCTTTGCAACACTGGAAGAAGATCCGCTGATGGTGGCATTGCTGGGCGGTGACGTCTGCTTCGGGTGTGAGGCAGATCGACGTTTTGGCTGCTGATCTGGCTCGTCCACGAGGAAAGCGCCCTGGCCGCTCCCTGAGCTTTCGAGCTGCTCAAAGATTTTCTTTCGACGCTCCGGCCATGACTTGAGGGCGGCGACGGACCGCACGCGTTTCTTGTTGGCAGCGTTCGATGCGCTGTTTGGATCACTAGTCGTGACAATGAAGTCCTGGATCACAATCAGGGCTGATACCAGGGTGCTCTGCCAACCATTGACACGGAGTCATCACTCACGATCTGCTTCTTTTTGGGCCTCTTCGTCGTGGCGTCGCTCATGTCGCATCAATCGGCAGTGTCGAAAAACTGCCCTGAGAGACTTTACAACCGAAAAGCATCTTTTTGGAAGGAGGATTGAAGACGGTCACAAGCCAGAGGGTCGTAAATTCAGTTTCGCAAGTTGATGTGTAGCAAGGATAGTCGATGGTCCAGGCACAGCTGGGATTATTGAGATGGGGTTTCCACTTGCACAAGGCAGCGTGGGCCATTGGCCACTTTGCCGACATCCTGTCAAATCGCGCTATGCATCCGGCATACCGAGGAGTTTAACGGAAAGGGGCAAACCAGTAAACCGAGTCAGCGATAGAGTTTGAATATGAAACCTCACCTCAAGTCCTACTTCGTCCTGTTGCATTCTGCTGTGACCTTCTACTCCAGTTCCAACCTTTCATTGTCAAGATCGATAACTTCTCACCTCGGGAACAGCTGTTTGTGCAGAGGACGCGCACTTCCCTGTCCAATAGGCGCCAAGCTTAATCCATACTAGACCAGCGGCCCATGAACTCCGCCCGAATGCCCTTGTCTAGAGCACCTCTCTTCTGCACATCGCAAACATCGCAAGCCATCTTGTTGCATGCTTGGTGGGGATAACTATATACGCGATGATCAGCTGCCATCTATCGGGCGATCATAGATTGGCAGCGCCGCTGGTGATCTCAAGCCAGCATATCTTGACCTGGCCATGTCTGCAGGGGCTTGCCGAACATGGACGGCGAGCGACATGACGAGATTGCAGAGGATGCAGAGGAAAGTCCTCGGGTAGCTGTCACATCGCTCAGATGAGCTGCTTAGCTACAGAGATACTGTGTATCACCGGACCAACAGGATCGATATTGTACCTGACTTGGCCTTCTCGAACTGCAGCGGCAGGCTCTCTGCGACCCGCAGTACCACTTTGGACTCCCAGCTCAGACCATTGAGCGGGGACAGTCGTTTGTGCAACTTCGCATTGCTCGGAAAATTCCATAGTTCGCATAATGTCAGCGAAAGTGAATGACGATGGAGATAGATCTTGTACAACACAAGACGGTTTCATGTTCATTTCTTGGCTTTGACTTCAGGCACTATCCACCAATCGTGATGCCTCTTTTCGCCAGGCGGCTGGATCGACACCTCGGCGAAATTCTGGAGGCTTGTGTTCTTGGAATCGTTTTCGATTCCGTGGCTTTTCCGTATCTGTTCAATTCGTGCGAATGTCGTACGCACCGCTATGCAAACCACAAACAGTGGCTTGAGTTCTCTCGTTGCTGACTCTCCCTCATTTGCCTTCACCCTGTCCAAGCATCTTTTGGCCTCTCCAGTAAGGTCGTTCAGTAGGGCTTTAAGTCGTTCGAAATCTAGGATGGCGTTTCTTCCAAGGGAAGACACATAAAGTGCTGCTGCGTCAGGGACTACGTCGCTCTGCATTCCAAGAAATGGTTTCATTCTCGCCTCGTACTGCTCTTCTACCTTGTAGTAGGCTTTGCGTTGACGATCCCGGATCAGCTGTGAGAACTCGAGGCATTTGTATAGCAGCGCCAAAGCTTTGGCCAACGCTTGAGTCGCGTTGGAAAGCAAGATCTCACGATATCTCCAGACTTGCGAAGAGCTCACCCGTGCGCGAAAGACTGGTTCGTAGTCTTCCGCACCTGGCCATACGTGGAGTGAGAATTGAACCGCCTCAAGATGGTCTCTACGCCTTGCCGCAAACCATGCCAGTAATTCGTACATGATTCCAAGCTCATCTGGTTGATAAATATCCGTTTCGAATCCAACTTGAATGGTCCACTCGCAGATCTGCAGCTTTGTGAGCTTCGTCCATATAGAAAGTGGCCCAAATGAGAGACCTCCGCAATGGAAGATGCGAGGAGTATCACGGACAATGCTTTTAAGCTCCTCATCAAAGTCTTTGGCTCGTAGTTCAAGATCGTCCCATAGTATCGTAGCTTGTGTAAGCATTCTTCGCATACGTGACCGGTTCTGACACACCATCCGGTAGAGATTGATGTAGTCAGCCAAGGCCTGCGACATGAAGTCCAAGACGACTCGCGATGTTCTATGCCGATCGTCTGTTGGTAGCTCCACTGCAAATGAGTCCCTCTCCGCGATCCAGTCGCCAGGAAGTACCTTCTCGCGTATATCGGCCAGCAAGAGTTCCGTGGCACCGCCATCATAGTCACCGCCTTCTTCCCATGTCAAACTTTCCTGCATCTTGGCTCGAGCGAACGTCATAGGTTCTGGCTGTCGGTAGCCAAACATCCAACTTGCTTTCGTCAGGCTGATAGGATCTCTGAAGTAGTCGATGTTGGTAAGCTGTCGAGCAATGATTGAATCATCACACATTTGAATCCATTGTTGAAGGGCATGGCTCAATTCTAGGTGCGGCATTGGGCGAGGGGGTGTACTCGTCGCCAGCTGCCGCTGGACCTTGTTCGAGAATGCGATGTGGACATCTGCGCTGGTCTTCTCTCGTTCGACGAGAGTGTCGAATTTGGCCCTGAGATTGGCCCAGTGGTCGCCCGTCAGAGGCAAAGGCTCATCGAAGCAACGTAGTATTGACTCGCGTATAGACAGACGACGAGTGATCTGCACTATCGTGGAGCTGTCGAGATCTGCGGCGCCTATCCACGCCATTGCTTCAATCAAGAGTGCCAGAGCATCTTGAGACGTCAATTGTGGACACAGCTCACGCCCGAACAGGGAAGTCACAAAATCTTCCTCCTCGAAATAGATTTGGCTTTGTATGCACCTCAATGCAAGCTCGCAGCATTTCAACACAGCCAAACAGTACGAGCGGAGAACTGTATTGAGCAAGGGATGCTCAGATGGAGCATCGCGCCTGAGGTCAAAAAAGTAAGGGTATCTGCCGAAGTCAGCCAATGTTTTTGCGATATTTCGTAGGGATTGCTCGAGCGGTCTTGTGTACGAAGGTCGAGGGTCGATGCAGAGCTGACTTGCCTGTTCTCTGGATCTATTAATCTGAAAATATGCAGTGAGGTGAAGACGTTCTGGGAAAGCGGGTATCCTGCGTGAAATAACATCTCAAGTCTCAGTAGCTCATCCATGATCCAAATGACTTGCTGAGGCGAAAGTTCCTGACACGGATCGAAGTCTGCTTCGAAATTATCGCCCGGTGCAACGTAGCCGCTGTCCATTTTGTCGTCCATGATCTGGTTCACTGCATCAGTTTGACTATTCCTTATCTCCACTACGGCGATGCATACCTCGAGTGCGCCAACGGCTTCGAATAATGTGAAGTACTCATCTTTGATAAGCTCCCCAGGTCTTAGTCGCTTGCTCGAACTCAGAAACAGTTCGGTGATATTGTGGATGCCTCTTGGAGCGAACAGTGGCTGCCGTTCTTGCCTCATCTCGTGGGCTTCGAGTCGCAGGCGCGCGGTCGCGGTCGCTGTATCTTGATCACCATCTTGTGGTCCGATCACCACCGCGGACATGCCTGTGAACATAGTCAATGGCGCTTGTCTCGGCGATTGTCTCTGTGGAACTCAAAAGCAGCAGCGAAAATGTCGTTATGGGCGGTGCATGAAAGCAGGCGAGAGAAAGGCAGACACGCTATAAGACTTGCAAAACCGTCACTTACCATTTGTCAAGTCACGACCGCTGGACATTTTGGTGTGACGGGTACATGTGACTGGACAGTAGTGTTATTGGCATGTTCGCGTTACATTGTGAACGAAGTTGATGGTGTTGGGATTTGGTGAGCGTCAATCTCCGCATCAAAAAGCTTTGGCCGCTGAAGCTGTAATGGGATTGCTTCAGACGGATGGATCTATGTACAACACTGATACAGACGGGTTCAAAACGTCATTGACTGCTTTTCGAATATCGCAGCTGTTCCCATAGGCTCCAGTCCTTTTCATCTCAAGCCTGTTCTATGCCCCGAAGCGGCTTCCGTCACCTGTCCTCGGCTCAACCTCTATGAAGCTTGTTGACCAGCATGCTTCGACATAGCCTCCTGGTTAGCGGTCTCGAGCGATCGGACCTCTTGCTGCTTGCCATTCTGTAGTTAAGCATGTCAGCGATGTTCATGCGAGCGTATACAGCCCAAGTTCCTCCTGCTTTATCCCTCCTCGAGTATCTTTGTACGCACCTCCCACTTGGCAAATCTGAGTTCCATCTCTCCTCTTCTCTCAGCCGCCAGTCTCTTATCATCCTTCAAGGAGCGACGGACAACGCGCGAAGCGACCGCAAGGTAGCGGTTGTAGCTGTGGTAGCCAAACGTTAGCACCCCTGCAGCAATCTTTGCCATGCGCTGCTATCCCCAATGCCAGTGTCGCACGTACGTGATACCTGCAGCTTTCCACGCGAATGCCATTTTGTCGGTCTGGAGGTGTATGTCGGTGTTCTGCGATGTTCAGATGGTGCTTCCCTCAGGACTGTCGGTTTGGAGTTGGGCTCAGGTACGATTGCGGCTTTCGGATGTCGGAAGCGAAGCAGGCTGGATGGCAAAATATCTGGTACACAAGTAACTTTCGAATAGTCATTCGAAAGGTGCACGGCAATACCTGCGATCTCAATTTATCGTGGTAGCCCTATTCAACTCCTGATCTGAAGGTACTCAACAGTGTATCTGGATTCAGAGTGCATCTGTGCGCCATCGGAGGTTATGTGCCAAGAATTTTGGCAGTGGACCGAGAGAACGCATGGAGACGAAGAGATCATAGAATACAAATGAACTCTGAGCGCTTGTATTGGTACAGCTCACTATTTGCGCCTGATCTCACAATGGAATCTCTATGACTTTGAATATTTACACTTGGAGGCCAATCTCCTCCGCATAAGGCAGCTCGTAAAGGTCACCAACTGCGCTGACTGATGCCTTGTTTTCGAGCGCTTCCTTAGCAACCTGTTGCACCTTTGCTGCCGTCACACCGTCCACGGCAGATGCAACGCTGTCGATCTGGTATGGCTTGCCGTCACGAACAAGGCCAGCGCCTGTATATTCAATGCCGGCATGTGTGGTCTGGCCGAATTCAAGCTCCTTGAACTTGGCCAGCGATTTGGCCTTCTGCAGGTCTTCAGCACCGACACCGGAAGCGATGCTCTTGAGAGCCTCAACGACCTTTGGCGCAGTCGCATTAATGTCCTTGGCAGATCCGTTTAAGCTCACAGTAAGGAGACCGGCGTCAGTATAGATGTGTGATTTTGTAGAGACGGAAAGCTGAGGGACATCAGCCTTGGCCTTTGCAAGCAAGGAGAAACCAGGAGTCCACTTGATGCTGGATTCACCACCAAGGAGTGCGGCGAGAACAGCTACCTCTGGTTTATAGAATGACCCAGTGGCGGAGCTTGATCCGGGGAAGCCGAGAACCAAAGAGTTGCCAGCGCCGTGTGCAATGCGCTCCTCGCCGCCGTAGTACTTGGCTTGCTCAGACTTGAGCTCAACGGCGGGTGATGCAGGGATGTCTTCGCTGAAGAATTGACCAACCCACTTGGTGAACTCGCTGTGCTCGACACCGTTGCCTACAATGGCGAAATTTGGCTTTGCGTAGGCCGAGGCCGCGAATTCGGCAAGAGACTGCTCGTCGACGTACTTCTTGAAGGGAGAAGAAGAAGTGGGGTGTAGAGGAGCTCCGAGACCGCGGTGGAACGCAAGACCGTGAACGCTGTCATTTGCCAGAGAGAGGGTGTTTCCGAGGTGTTTCTTCATACCCATCTCCATCAACGGTTGGATCTCTTCGTGAATCACATGCGCTACTGCAGTATTAGTATAAATCCACCAGTCGCAATGCTCTTATTCTGGCTCACGTTCGATCTTTGTCATGCTTGCAACCTCTGCGAGAAGTTCAAGAAAGTATGGCAGGTCATCGCGAAGGAATTTGGCTCCCACAACGAGGTTCTCGCGAGTGTGATAGCTCAGCAGCTCAGCACCGAGGAGTTCAGACTCGCGTTGTATCCGTAGCGTTGATCGTCGTGCAGTGCTCTATAAATCGTATGCTGTTAGACCACCGTCTCCCTCTTCCTGCCGTGACCTCTCACCTTGAACGCGTAGCGATCCAATGCCTCGGACAGACCCGGCCAGGTCTCGTATCTGGTACCAGCTTTGGCGACGATGGCGACGGTGGAGACTGGGCCAGCTTGATCTCTGCTGGCGATCTTGATGCCGTTGGAATCCGCCTGTTGATACTGGAAAGTTCCTGAGGCGGCGGCATAGCCCCTAGACTGCTGCCATGACTGACGGACAGCCCGCTGAGCCTGCCGAGCGATGGCAGAGCGAGCGATCATGGTGTGTTGGGCGGTCCCTCGCGGGTGGGTGGTGATGCGATGGCTCAATGGGGAGTTGGCTGCTAGACACTGCACTCGGAGCTGCGATGCTCGAAGTTCTCCAATGCTTGATTTTGCACGTGACTCTCAGCTTTAAAGGAGTGAAGCCGATTGGCTGGCATATGCTCGCAGTCATGGCAGCTTAGCGTTGCGGGCATCCACCACTTTACAAAGTCGGCGCTCTGCACTTTACAGCAAGACGACTCGACATCTCGCGAGACTGAAGCTGCAGGTTGCTCCCATGCGCCAACTTCAGCGGTAGCAATACGCAACTCTTGACGACGTGAGAGGTCTCAAGAGTTCCCCATCACACATACACCATAATGGCTCAGGTATCACTCACTCACGTTTCTCATTTTCTGCTGCTTGCGGTGCTGCTCCACTTGCTCGGAAAATGCTCTGGCGGCGCAAGCCACCCATGTGCGAGGAATGTAGAAAGAAAGAACGACCGACTGACAGGTGCCACACAGCGATTACAAGAACTCTGCGCCCTGCTGGTAGAAGAGTCGTGCGGCCATCTCTCTTCTGTATGCAGACCACCCCGCCGTCGCCAGCGCAGGACACCCAGCACTAACCATACCGCCAGCAAATCTTCGTGGCCCTCGCAGAAAACGGCCGTCTCACTCGCTTCCAACTGCAACAGACCACGCGCACACCCGCCCGCCAGCTGAGACACGCCCTCACTACCCTGATCCAGCAGCACATCCTCCTCCACAACACCACCGAAGACGGCATCACCTACTATCACGTCGACTGGCGCAACGCCTACTACCTGATTCGCTCTCGCTCTATTGTTTCTGTGGCTCGTGAGCGACACGGCGAGAGTGCGGCCAAGATCGTCACCAACCTGCTGCAGCTGGGCCATGCCAGAGTCGGAGATCTCGTCCAGGCCTTTGATTTCACGGCTAATTCGAAGCGAGACAGCGGGGTCAACTCATGCGACGAACATGTAAATTGCGAGGCACTGGTCAATGGCACGGCCGGCCACGAGAGCAGCAGAATCGCCACGGTTGGCAAGTTTCATCAGACTCTTATCGATTTGCTGAAGGCAGGTCTCTTGAAGAAGGTTGGCAAACGGTCGTACATCCCAGCTGCAGATCTCAACGCCGAGATCGAAGAGCTCGTCATCTCTGAGCAGTTTCCCGATCGCAAGATCAATGGTCCCAAGAAGCAAGCGGAATTCAAAATCGCCGCCAATACTCTCAAGCGCAAATACAAGGAAGCGGACGATTTTTCGGAGCACCGCGATCTAGCGTCAAGCGGCGGCATCAAAAGACCAGGCAACTCTTCTGCCAAGCGTCTTAAGCTGAATGGCGGTCTTGCCA
This sequence comes from Pseudocercospora macadamiae, assembly GCA_012978405.1. NCBI lineage: Eukaryota > Fungi > Ascomycota > Dothideomycetes > Mycosphaerellales > Mycosphaerellaceae > Pseudocercospora > Pseudocercospora macadamiae. The sequence goes on from WRNY01000007.1 coordinate 590,019, forward strand.
ACGGTGTCGGTCATCATGAGGATCCAGACGCTAACGAGTCTGGACCCAAGCTTCCGGTACTGTGTTGTGCTATCTCAGCGCAGAGTTCCGCTGCTGACACTGTATAGAATGACATGGTTTTGCGAGTGAACTATGCTCAATGTAATCTAGCACTCCGAAGTCGTCGCCTCGAGCGTCTCGCTGAACCATACCTTGGTGGCGTCACGGCTGCTGTCTATGGAGCTCTCCTACAAGCGCTTGAGGGTAAGCTGAAAGGCTGTGATGATGATATAAAGGAGGAACATGACGACGAGGACGAGGACGACCGTCAGCCAACAGCGACCGTGGCTGAGATTGCGGAAATGCTCGACCCGAATATCGACTTGGCACTAGGCATTCTCGGCGCAGCAGAAGAATACCAACTTGCCAATGGTGCCAGCAAAAAACCGAAAAAGCGCGTACCTGACAAGGAATTTGGAGAGATCGGCATCAAGATGGAGGTAGACGACGATGAAGAACATCCCGTCCCCGTCAATGGCTTCTTATCATATTCGGACCGCCAACTCAGGCTTGCCCTGATTGAAGAGCACCTCAAGCTACTACAAGAACATCCGAAGTCATTCTGTGTGCGGGTCGGCGGTGGTGGCGGTGGAGAATGGCGTGTCCACTTCTCGGCTCTCACGACCATGCTTGTCCAAGCCGATATTGACTTGACAGTGCTCTCCCGATTCGGCAAGGTCCACAGACGATTTGTCCGACTACTGCGAGAACGCGGTCGACTCGAGGAGAGGCAGGTGGGCGCTTTCTCCATGATGCGCATGAAAGACGTATTGCCTATTCTTACCGAGCTCAAGTTCGCTGGTCTAGTCGAAGGGCAAGAAGTGCCTAAAGACAACACCCGCCAGCCCACGCGATCCATGTACCTGTGGTTTCACGACCAAGACCGGGTTGCTAGCCTTATTCTTCAGCAGACATATCAAGCCATGTCACGGACTCTGCAGCGGCTCAAGCTTGAGCGCGAAAGCTATAAAAACGTCATCGAGAAGGCTGAGATGATGGACATGAAACAGGAGGCACTGGCGCAGAATGAGCGCGAAGCACTCATGCAGTGGCGAGAAGTCGAAGAAAAGCTTCTAACCCAGACCGAGCGGATGGATGATCTCGTTGCGCTATTACGCGATTTCTCTGGAAAAGATACTTCTTTGGTATCATGATCTACATTTGGGGATTACGAATGGGACGGATCAATTGCATATATGTGCATGGAGACGGCGTTTTGAATCGAGCAAGAGGAATACTCTGCTCTTCACGCTTGCATTTATCGGCGTTTCAAAATGGGATGTGACACGAGACCGGGCATGGGCTACGAGTGACTATCAGGTGCGGGATCACACGGTCGATATTGTTTTGGCAGTCCTTTTTTAGGCGCCTCCCTGTGAGTCTGGAGGCATCTCAGTTCGGGCTTCGAAGGCCAAAGTAGATGAGCGAAACTACAATTACCACTTTGGTATTCGCTGTCCAGACCTACATTCCACATCGTAAACGGACGTGGTGTCCGAATGAAACTGCTGACTTCCTTGCTCGGATGCGCCTACTTCGATCTCGAGCTCACTCCACTGAACGTTCAGGCACTAGCCAAGACCCATGCGAGAACGCTCGGACTGCGCTTGCCTGCCTGAGACGTGCGACGCAGCTCGCGCCTACCCTTGGGATGCGCCCGTCAAAGAGCACCTTCCCATGAAGGTAGGCAGGAGCCTGCAACCTCCCTTGCGCACTCACACTCTCTCTACCTTTCTCTTCCTTTGTTAGGAACACTTGCTCTAACGCCCGTTCGCACCTCTCCTTTCTCGTGCAGACTCTCACTTCTGCATACAATAGCGAATAATCGCCTATCGCGAAAAGCGACTTGTTCCCGTGCTCTGAACGCGTACGATGAATCGGCACATCCACAAGACGAGGCTATCGATGTTTCTCCTCTCAAGCTAAATCGCAAGTCGAAGCTGCGAGCCGAAAGCGACGATGGGGCACATCCACAAGACGACGGTCTCGTTTTTCCCCTCCTCCCAAGTCAAATTACAGTGAGCTAATATCTCAACAAGTGCAAGACGATTCCGAGCCTGGTAACGAGTCTGATGAGGATGCTGAGAATGATGAGGATGACAATGAGCCATCTCTGAAGAAATGAGGAAGGAGTTGGACCACTTGTTAACAGACGGCCATTACGAACCCGATTCTAGCGACGAACACGAAGAACACAGTGACAATCACAGTAACGATCAAAGTGACGATCACGACAGCTCGCAGGCACCTCGAGCTCGAGGCCGCCGAAAGGACCCATCGTTAGACTGCTTCCAGCCCACGAGCTCCAATTTCGACATTGGGAAGACAGCCTCTAAGGTATTGACTAGTAACGAACACACAGCCCACCACCACCATTTTGAACAAGAGATTCGACGCCTTATTGAGACCCGGAAGCAAAAGGCGGAGCAGGCCGACGACTTCTTCTAGAAATTGCCCAGAAGTCGAAACTACTTGAGGAACATCGATGTATCTAAAGAGGTAGAACGTGTTGTATCTCTATACCGACTGGAGGCCCAAAGGATTCTTAGCAAGCTAGGTGGTTGCACATATAAAGAATTTTGCGAGATTCTAGGACTAACAGAAGCTATACTCCGTTCGTGTTGTCTCTATTAGGTTCGAGCGAAGCTACCAAACAGGGAGGTTCATTACTACGGCGGTAATTCCTCAGCTCTTGAAGGATGTAGACAGCGCCTCTAGGATTACGAGAGAGCTATGCGGCTAGACTAGCAACGACCTAACAAAGAATTCCACTTAAGGTATCTCTAGGATGCTAAGGCGGCCGGTACTCAAATAGCCCTACGCGTCGTGGCAGTTTATAAGAATAAGGAAGACTTCAAGGCGATTAATGAGGCATATCTTGTCGACCAGGCGCATACTCTCGACGTCCAATACAGACCCGCAACGTGGATGGGTGTTGTCGCAATGCTTCTTGGGACCGAGGCCGGGTGACAATGATCGTTGCCCTCTTACAATTTTGGCGCTCGAGGCACTTACGAGCACTGAGCTATCCAGGTCGTATACAGACGGATCCCCTAAATCTGCAATTAATGAAGCAGACCGAGAGAGGTGATGTTATAAAGACTCACTTCTAGTTTGCAGAGGTTTTTTACTCTCCTTGAAATTGATTAGACGAAGCCTTCCACCTCGGAGTCGGGGCAACGACCATTGTCACCCAGTCACGACTGTCCCAAAGTGGTCTCCGTCACAACCACCTCGTTCAGAGTAATGACTTGGCATGCAGGTGCGTAACGACGTGCTGAGCACAGAGAGAAGGTATATCACTGAGTGACAAAAACACCCTCACACTGTCCGGGCGCTGGGAAGCAGTAATTCCATATGACTGAATATTACAAATTCACCTACCGAGCTGTGATCTCGACCTCCAATCCATGCCACTTGGTTGGAAATGAGCCCAACTCACGCCAAATATGCCCACCAGGGCCAGGCTTGCCGTCCAGCTCATTCAGTAATTTCACATCGAAATTCAGATACAACGTCGCTACGAGCTTGCACATGCTAAACCAGGCCACTGTGAATAAACAAAATCAGCTCCAATCAATGAGCAGCGCTCGTGCCACTTACCGTGCATTCCAGGACACTTTCTCGAAGATCCACCAAACGCAAGATTCTTGGTCTCCATCGCGTCACGTCGCGACTTGCTCGCGTCGAGCCAACGCTCAGGTCTGAAATTTTTGGTCTCGGCTCCAAAGATCTCCTCGTTCTGGCCTAGGACTTTACTGTTCATACCCACCGTATAACCTTCCGGGATGAAGAAGCCATCAATCTCTATACCTTCTGCGGGAACATCGCGAGGGATGGAAATTGCAATGTTGGGCCAAATTCTCATGCATTCGTGCAGACAGGCTTGTAGATATGGCATTCGAGAGGTTTCGTCGTATGGGACAGGTTCGCCTTTGCTGATTCGTCCTTCTTGCGTTGCGGATTCCAATTCTTGCTTGAGCTTGGCTTCGACATCAGGATTCTGGCCGATACCTACGATGAATGCTGCTAAGGTCCAGGACATGGTGTCGACTCCTGCACCGAGATCGGTCAGAGATAGCCTGATGCCCCAGTTGTCGATGAACTCGGGCCTGTCTTTTGAGAGAGTACGTAAATCGTCCAGCAAGCAAGGCTGTGGCTTCTCACCTGCCTCTATGGTCTTGTCGTATTCCATGACTTTGCCGACGATGAACTATATGTTCGTTAGCCTGTGTCGTTGGGATCGTTTCAGGACCAGACAAGACGAACGGGGAAGACAGGCAGTTTCTGAGCATTGGGGGCTGCCGCAGAGAAAATTATGGCCCATGCTGAATAACTCTTGTCAATCTCGTTGAGCCATGGCAAATAGCCGATCCATCCCCACCTATGGGCAGAGTTAGTAGTCTTACCTCCTATTTTATCGAGATGAGTCTCACCACTGCCACATCGCATCCATATGCTCCATATGCCCATCATCAGACCCCTTCTCCACAGCCCCATAAGGCTTCGAAAATGTAAACTCACTCATAATATCCACGTTCAAAATCTCCATTTCATAGTAGATATCCAGCGGCCTTCTCGTGAAATTCCCAAAGCGTTTAATCATCCTCCTCAGATTGTTGTCAATATAATGTTCGTGTCGTTTCGCATTCTTCTCAGAATACACGGGGCCGGCATGCCTCTTTTGCACTCTCAACTTCTCTATATCACGCTCAACAAGCATATCCAGTTTCTCCCATCCTGGGTTCTGGGATCGATCTGTAGGTGCTTCGTAGAACCGAGATTTTGTGAATTTGGTACCTGCTCCGTAGATTGTGCGGAAATGTTCTGGGTTGCTGAAGATGATTTCGTTGGGACTGATACGGACTACGCTTCCGTAGCGTTGGTGGAGTTGGAGATCAAGTCGTGGTCGGCGACGGTGGTAACATTGATAGACTAGCCAAAGAGGTGTTATACTGGCTAGCATTGGGCCAGGAACTTTGGAGAGAGGGTGGAAGTAGCGGTTGTAGATGGCATAGGATGCCAAGGCGATTACGGGTATGTAAATGAACCACATGTTTCCTAGGATGGGAGTATTCGCATCGATTGCGAAATTTGAAGATCGTACGGATGTCTTGAAGATGAAGATGTTTCGATGTTATCATTCATGCTGTGCCGCCGCAGATCGTTGATCTGAGTAAGCGTGTATGCCACTTTCTAAAGGATCAGCAAGATGAAGGATCGCTCCAACTTAGTCTGTAGTGCGGCTAGTGCATAAAGGGTTGCGATTGACAAGCTGTGGCAGTATCATTCCACGCTTTGCATTCTCAATGCCATGCTCGAGTTCGAATCTTGAGCTTCTAGTCTTCCTACCAACTTTGACGATGCCGTTGGCCTTACCGCTTGATCAGTACCAAGATTTAGTCTGGTAAACTTCCGACCGGATCCTTGTAACAATGCATGTATATGGCTCTGAAGCCGGGTATCTTGTCTATCTCTTGCATCTTGGAGAGCAATTCTCAGAAATAATCGCCATACTTTCCAAGGACATCTCCCGCACGCAATTCGTTATGGAGTCCGTTTAGAGCATCAAAATGGCTCGCGAGCTCTAGGCCTCTGAGTCGCTCTGTTTCCATAGAATCCCATGTCCAATCATCGTCATCAAAGCTCTTCACACCTGCAAGCTTAGAGGCCAACTCAGCACCGATTGCCGTGCCATGTGCATCACCATTGACGGCGGGAGTTGCAGGCGTAAATGGTGTTGCGACTGCTGACCCAGCGCCTTCCGTGCGTGGTGGGTATCCAGTCCCGTCAGGCCGTGAAGGCAGTAATCTTGATCTTTCAAGGACAATCTCGGGATTTATTGTAAGTCGGCCCTTCTTAAACACGTATCTTGCGAGACTGGAAGCAAAGATGTGCTTGGTCAAGTCCTCATCCTCTTTCTGCTGTGCGCCTGTCCTGCTCTTCTTGTTCTTCCATGGTTGCAGCACATACGAGTCGGGTTTGATAGCCCCTTTTTCGACGATGTGGCTCACTGTATACAGCCATTTCCTGTCCCAGCTCAATATTCTGGTGTAGACTTCGAAGCTTTGCAGAGGCTCGATTTGGCGTTGAAAGAAACAGCTGACAGCGCCCAAAGCTACCACATATTTGCCCTTGGCTTCAATATTTGACTTGGGCAAGCCTTCCTGGTCGCCCGAGTTGAGTCGGGCGAGGCCCGTTCGAATAATGGCACCAACGTAGTGAGCACGTGCTACATCCAAATCGGCAAAGTAGGTTGAATTCGACTTGTGGAGGTTGTAATCGGTGTCGTAGAGGGTATTATACGATTGCGTGATCATCGGCGCGAAGGCATATTTGGGAGGAATGGGGCGTTTCTGGAAGTAGATTTGGTAGATTATGCCGCGTAAGACTCGGAACTGTGTTGTTCGCTCTTAGTACGCTGGTCGTGCCACATTCACTTGCCATGCCTCAACTCACATGCCAGAGTCCAGGAAGATTCTTCAGATTCGCCAGAGCAATGGCACCGGCGATGATCTTGAGCATCTTCGAGCCCGCGTTCGCGCCAAATTTCTCTGCAACGAAGGACTGAACTGCTGGATGAGAAAAGAATGCTATAATGCCTCCAGTCAATGTCAGAGCGCCTGCGACTGCCGGCAGTCTGGTTGCTGCAGACATGTCCAAGAGGTATGATGTTCGCGGAGAAGTAAGAAATGCCAAAAGAAGCGTATGCCGTCGGTCTGACGAGGTGACGTCGACGCGTCTTCTCTCTCAAGTCTCGATGTAAGCTCCGAACACCAACAGATTGTGAAATAGGCAGAGCAGTAACTTGTCTTCCGAATCCCGTCAGATCCAAGTCTATTTCTATGCTTCTCTTCACAGAGAACGTGGTGATCATATGCAAAGCACAGAACGAAAGAGCCAATTGAATGTCCCAATTCAGCCTCAAGCCGAGGCTCGCGGAAACGGGCACGTGCAGTTGAAGACTTCCAGGATTGACGCACAGACAGGCTTAGCGCACACAATTTAGCCTTTTTCTACACTGTCTTTTAAAGTGAATAACTCCACAACTATAGACCCAATTAACAAGGCAATTAATAATCTAAGAAGCTAGAAGAAGCCTAATATTAGTACTACTATAAGGAAGTAGTATATAGAGCGTTCTTAGCTTTTAAAGAAGTAGAATAGCAAATAGAGGACAAAACATACTATATATAAAGAAAAGCGATTATTAAATAATCCATAGGAGAAAGAGTTAATTAAATATATATATAAGTTAACTAATCTAGGCCTTCTACCTACTACTATAATAGTATAGAACTTTATAGAAAAGATTATTAAAAAAGAATCTAACAAAAACTAGCCTTCTAACTTTATTAGAAGATATAGTAATATAATTAACTCTATCTACTTTAGTAATCTAGATAAAGTTAGAAAGAAGGCTAATAACTATATATTATATCTACGCTACTTCTAGACTTTTAAAGACAAGGTTATAAAGTATAAGATTATACTAGAAAATATATATAATATAGATAAAAAGAGCTTTTTAATAAGAGTACTAAATAAGATAAAGAGATACTTTATAAAGAATACTATAGCTTCTAGATAATTAAAAAGGGCTATATAAAATAGTAATTATAAATAGGTTACTATTATTACTAGTATTTATACTAATAGAACCTTACTATCTCCTGCTTTAATATATAAGGCTATAAATAGCAACCTATAAGATAGTTAGGTAGAAGATATAGATCTAGAGCTATATATAGCCTTCTTTATATTAAGCTCTTCTAGGTAGATAAATAACAAACTTAGCTATATATAGTTAACTTAAGTATTTAATAGGTTTAGTAAGTAGAAGGTATATAATAGCTATAACTAGAGGCTCCTTTTACTAGATAGCTATAGCTCTTATCTTAATATAAAGTTTATTAATTAAGTACTAGATTATAAAATAATAGTAGATATTTATCTACCTTATATAACCTATCGATTATAGCTACTAGATATAGCCTTTTTTAGACCTCTAGTAAGCTACTATTCTATAGCTTTAAATAACTACCTTTATAAGTCTATAGCTATCTAGAGTATAATAAAGAGAAGCTTTTTTAATCTCTTCTAGCTAGCCTAGACCTATACTATAACTAAGAAGAATATATTAAGTAGCTTTATATAGATAGGAGTTAATCTACTTAATCTAGAGCTAGTAATAGCTAAGCTTAAGAAGCTAGTAGTTCTTCTAGTTATTAAGCTCTTTTCTAGTTCTTAGTATAGAAGTAAAGACTCTATAGATAGCTATATAAAAAGAGCTAATTAAGTTGTAATTAAGAGTATTATTAGAGAGGCTATAGACTCTAAAAACTGCAAGAAAGTAATAGAGCTATATAATAAGATAGATACTCTTTAAGTATAGAATATACTACTTATAAAGTAAGTTAGTAGCTTTATTAAGGCTCTTAATAATAAAAAGAAGTATAGAAAGAGAGGCAAGATAATACTAGAATAGTTAAGAGTAGAGAATAGGTCTAGAGCCCTTTTTTATTTACCTAATAAGGTTGCTAGAGCTAAGGCTATTATAGCTAATAAAAAGAGATAAAAGGATAAAGTAGTAGCTTAAAAGGAGGCTACTAAGGTCTAGAAGAGCCTTAAGAAAGAACACGCTATAATAGTTAAGAAGTCTAAGGCTCTATAGAGGTAGTTAGCTAGTAAAAAGAAAAAGGAAAAGTAGGCTTAAGAAGCTATAGAAAGGTAGGTAAAGAAAGAAGCTATATAGGCTAATAAATAGCTAAAGAATAACCTTTATAAGAGTATTAAGAAGATAAAGAACCTACTTAGGCGTATAGTATTTAATTAGCCGGCTATAGACTATGTTATAGCCTCTCTAAGTAAGAAGAAGAGTATTTAGCTAGCTAGTAAAGCTACTAAGACTAGGGTAGTTATACTACCTATATAGTTCTAAGAGTAATACTATTAGAAAGAGCGTATTCGAATTGTATTTAGCTATTAATATTAGGTGCATAGGTATAGTATTAATCAAATGCGATCGTTAAGAAGATAATGGTTAAGAACCAAGAAAGCGTGCGCTAAGGCTGTCTGTGCGTCAATCCTGGAAGTCTTCTTGCCAGGAACAGGTAAAGGCCAGCAGACGACAGTCTTTGCCAGGCTGCTGTGTACGTGTACGAGGCCGGACCAGAGGAGTGTCATCAGATAGACCAGAAGACGAGAACGAGAACGACGAGTAACAAAGTGGGGAATAAATGCCAATGATCCTATATCGAAGCAGAATGTTTTGCTCTTATCTTTCTGCTTTCGTTCTTGACCGCAAACTGCTCAAGAATATGCCGTTATACTCAAGAGCAAGCTCGTTAGCTTGTATCAATCTCCATTCGTTGGATGCATATCGTTTCCTTGATCTCAAGCAGACGTCTCATCGTCAGATAGATCTCCCATACTGCTCGCCGCGAGCTTCCTCTATTCCCGGCGCTCACGCTTAATCGGGATTGTCTCTTCGTCGTCCATATCCTCATCGTCGTCTTCCTGAAGGACCGCAGCCTTGCGCTTCGAGCCGGGCATGCGGCCATTCATCATCTTGCGCTGCATGAGTGGCATGTCTTCCTCCTCGTCATCTTCGACGACAAACGGCTGCTCGGTCGAGCTTCCGATGCTCAGGCGAGCTATGGATTGGAGTGGATGCTTCGATACTGGTCCAGCTGGATGCTTGCCTGCCATTGCGCTGGGCACCGATTTGGAACGACCTGGCGACTTGCCGAAGGTGTTGACGACATTTGTTGCAGACTTGGTTAATGGGTTCGGATTGTTGATGCTCGTTTGGGCTGCCTTGCCGCCGTCAATTTCTCTGCGCTGTGTCAGTATACTCTCAAGCATAAGCTGAAAAGGGAGGTCTCTCACTTTGACATTACCTCACGCTTGAACTTGGCCTCCCATGTCCGCTTCTCCTTGG